>OV815273.1:36248920-36881472 GCA_929108145.2 Limnephilus rhombicus | reverse complement strand
TATAATTAGATATATTAAAAACTATTAAGTTTTTTTTAAATATTTTTTTTTTATGCGGTGGCATGAGGGAATACCAAACCTTCATACTGCTTCATTTAATTACATTTGTTTCTTTTGTGATTGTTCTGGTCTCATGCTTTGGAGTTTGGTACCTCCAAATCTTGTGCTCAGTACAGACACTTAATTCTAGTTCATTGACGATAAACCGTTTATTTACCCTCGGTAAACTGGAATGTGATCCTTGTGGTCACTGGCGCCCAAATTTTGTTAGTTAAGTCTTTCTTTCCTCCGTTAATATGATTTTCTGTTAATAATAACATGCACTAGTTTCGAGTTTTTTTTTGTATTATTAAACGTATGATTATTTTGGTAATTATATACTTATTCACATAAGTACACACACACTGATTTCATACCTTGTTCCATCTGTTTAACGGATTTAGTTGTAATGCTATTATTTTTAAGTTTATGCCCTTCTTTCTTCAGTCCACTGGAGGCTCTTTTATTGCCCATAGCCCATAGAACCTCCAGGGAACTTGAGAAGAAATATCTTGGAATTTTGTGCTTCGGAGACTTGAGCTACTTTCTGATGCACAAAAGTTCTGTTAGTTCTACTATTGATAGTTAAGTATTCATAAGTATAAGTATTGCATAGCTTTCCTAAAAGTTCTTTATATAAATCTTAGTTCATAAGAAAGTTGTTTCTGTCTCTAACAAGGAAAGTACTGTTTTGGCATGCTTAACTAATAATTAATTCCTTTGGAATTACCGCTTTGCCTCTAATACAGGAAAGTGTGTTCTGTATAGTTTTAACTCTAAATAATATAAACATTAGTGTCTTACTGTTAGTATCATTATTAAACTTTAAATTAAGTATTACTAGTGTCATTCATTAAAATTTTGAATTGATCACACCTCGAATAGTGTCAACTCACTGAAAGCCATAGTTGATCACACATTTTGTTTTATTTGTACAAGAAATGCTGACTTTTGTGCACATGTGGAGTGTTTTTTTAAGGGATGCCAGCTTGGGTATTACCGTGGTCTCATTTTTTTTACAAACAATGTCACTCTTTTGAGTTTTTAATGCAGGTTGTTTAATGGATTTTTGGATATCCTAAGCTGCGAGCTTAACTTTCTGTTTTGCTGTTAAGTACCAATTGACTTTTGTCATTATCTGTTAGATAGGTATTGTGTTATGTAAATCCTAATCTGACCACCTTGATTGGCAGGTATTTATTGTTTTATAAAACCTGACCTGATTTGATTTTTGAAAATTGGATAATTTAAATATTATTCTAGTTTGGCGACCTTTTTACAAATAGGTATTTCTTCGGAATTGTAAATCCTGGTTCAATAATGACAGTTAGATGATCCAATGTAAGATCCCTACTCGGTCCACGTCTAATAGACAGTTTGTATACTGATTCTATATTACTTATAACACAGAAAAGTATTTTCTTGTGTCCTAGTTTTGCCAACATTGAACTCCATTGTTCTGAGTTGAAAAATGTATATCTATAAAGATATTTTCATAATTTAGGCTTCTTTAATTTTAAGTATTTGTTTAATTTTAAGTTTTATCTTAAGAATGTTAAACCGGATGGACTTAGTTAGATAGGTTGCTTTTTTTTGCTATTCAAATATAGCGTAATTTCAGTGCGAGTGAGGGCTGTTTAACCCTAAAAAGTGAAGCCAAATTGGCCTTTATTTCCTGTATAAGGAAAAGTGATCAAATTTTTTTCTTTTCTACAATTTATTTGGTTGTGTTTTTTCTTAAATTAAGTAATGTTGAGTATTTTATAAGTATAAATCTTGTTAAATTGATACGAAAACAACAGGTCTTCTTTTTTAAGTAAATTCAAAACTTTGTTTAATTTAGTAGATGTTGGTTGACTCCTTGTTTTCGTGCCTTTCTTTTCTTATTTGTTCTTTATTATTAAGAAATTTTGTTTTTTAAGAAATTTACTTTTAAGAAATTTAGTTCTAAGTTGTTATTTTAATTACTAATTAATGTTTTTGTTATCATTTTTCTAGATACCTGATGGACTCATAGTTTAGTTAGTTTATGGACTTAGTTTTTCATGTTTGAGGGCAAACATTTTCGTGGGAAGGGGGGAATTGTCACATAAATAATTATGTGACTAATGCAGTTCTTGCTTAGGTGGTTATTTTGTCTATGGTGTTTTTTGGACACTGGTAATTTTTGGAAAAGAGAGAGCTTCCTTTTTGTTTATGGGCACTTCCTCCCGGATCAGCATGGGCAGCTGGTTCGGAAATTAGTCACTCACCATCTAGGTGTTTAAATTTACGTTTAATCATGAGAATCTAAGTCGATTTAAAACCTAAAAGAACGCGGGGTGTTTTTACGTAACACGCGAGGTTCGTGTACGAGTTATTTATAGTGGATGACGTGAAAGTCCCACTTTTTTCCGATGTGGCTGGTTGGCCGTTTTGTGGAATTATTTCTGGAAAAGGAATCGTGAAGTGAATTGGTCCTGGTGTTGGCTACTATAATATGCCTTCACGACCCCGCGTCGCAAAGTCACGGTCTGCTAACCGTACTACCGTATTACGCCAGACTTGGATACTGTTGGGGGCCACGTGCCTTTTGATTGGGAGTTCGTCGAGATGGCCCGTGGCTGAATGCGCTCCTTGGAGGTATAGCGGCCTCCTGCCCAATTAGAAGGACGACCTTGGTGCTCTGGATTCCGCGCCGTTTCCGGATGGGAAGGCTGGTGTTCCCGTCCCGTCTCGTGTTCTCTCTCTGCGAAGCAAGATCGCGTTCGTCTTCCGGGGTTATTTCCATATAGTTAGTTTATCGTGTCCATTAGGAGTCCATCTGGTATGTGTATTTTTTATATTTCCTTTTGTTACCTTGGTATGAAGATTGTACACTTCCATGTTGCTTTTTGGTTTGGATTCAATACATTTTTATAAAGTTCATCTTCTTTTATTTGACTGAAAACCCTACCTACATGACAGATAACTACTTGGCCCACTATTCTGAGCCCTG
Source organism: Limnephilus rhombicus (assembly GCA_929108145.2). NCBI lineage: Eukaryota > Metazoa > Arthropoda > Insecta > Trichoptera > Limnephilidae > Limnephilus > Limnephilus rhombicus. Next base: position 36,878,456 of record OV815273.1, on the reverse strand, counting down.
GTCTCTGCTCTGCCGCAAGGTTACATTTTATACGAACATGATACGTTTCAGTGGCGTCCAACGTTTCAACCCTCCATGGCATAATCCCTGAGGGGAAATATTTTCCTAAGGGCTTCCTGTGTGGAGGTAATGTAATAAAAATGTAATATATATGTCGGCGGCCGATAGTAAAATAAGGCGGATCATGATGCGCCTAGCCACATCGTGATCTGCCGTCATTTCACAATGTGCCGGGGCATTTCACGAAAAGGCAGATTTTTTACAACCTTGCAATTCGCTTAGGCACCTTCAAATAAGAGTTTTAAAATTCACCAATAAAGGCGCTGCTTGCGCTTTATTTACGTTCGTTTGACAATAATAATGCGCCTAACTTATAACCGGTACATTGTGAAATGGCGGCAGATTACGATGTGGCTAGGCGTATCGTGATCCGCCTGCTTTTATTAGCTAATTCGAAAACTAGATCCATGAAGTTAACATTAAACGATTGCTTCTTATATGGTGAATTCATTTCTTTATGAATTACTAGCTTTTTCCCGCGGCTTTATGAATTACTAGCCTTTTCCCGGGGCTTTATGAATTACTAGCTTTTTCCCGCGGCTTTATGAATTACTAGCTTTTTCCCGCGGCTTTATGAATCACTAGCTTTTTCCCGCGGCTTTATAAATTACTAGCTTTTTCCCGCGGCTTTATGAATTACTAGCTTTTTCCCGCGGCTTTATGAATTACTAGCTTTTTCACGTGGCTTTATGAATTACTAGCTTTTTCACGCGGCATGGTGTAAGGGGGGTTCCGACTCCGCCTCCTCCCCTCCCCCCCCCCTCCCCCCACCCCTCTCTCACACCACCCTCCCTCCTCCCTCCCCCTCCCCCCTCCCCCACCCCTTCCTCCCACCCCCCTCCCCCATACCCCCCACTTCCCCATCTCTCCCTCCCTCCCGCTTTCCATATATTCGTTCCCAGTACATTCAGTTTTTAAACAGCCCGCGTGCCACCTTTTACAATTTTAATTCAAATTTCCACTTTCATGTATATTAAATTTGGTACCTAACATAGGTACCCATTTAAAATATCTAAAATTCTTGATTCGATTCAAACTATTAGGGGAATACCTACTTAAAATAAATTTATAAACTTAAAGATTTTCAAAAATAGAATCCTGATTTAACAATCATTCACGCGAACTGTCAAACGTGCGATAGTCGTTAGGTTTTCTGAAATTATTCAATTTTCTTAATTTTTCTCTCCGTAAGAACCATCCTCGTACTTCCAGGAATATTCAAAAAAAAATTTGCGAAATCGGTTCAGCTGCTCTCGATATTTGCGCTTAGTAACATATTTAGCGATTCATTTTTATATATAAGATTATCAACATTGTCCTCCCTTTTGCTACTAGACCTCAGAGACTCGTCGACCTCAGATGTCCCTATACCAATTTATATGACAAGAATTAAATCCGCGACCAAACAATTATATTCGCGAAACAACGACAGTAATAAATCCCCAGCATGATTTCCCAAATCAACTTCCGAGTCCGTTGGCATAGGAAGTGCGCATTACCAACAACAGTTAGAGCCGTTATTTTTTCGGTCAAATTCGTTGTTCAATAAATTTGCGGTCTGCGCGCACAGTTTACCGTGAGGCAGCAAAATTTTATTTGTGTAAGGACAGAGCCGGCCAATACGGTCGGTAGTAGATGATAATGGGGGATGCTAGATAGAGTGTTGGTGTCCTGGAGGGTATGAGAGGTTGGTGGTAGCCTGTAGCCTGTGGGCGGCGAACACTACTTACAAGGGACGATACTAAAGCGGACATCGCTTTGTTAGCATGCTCGTGCCAGAGAAATTCAAACCGCCTGATTCACAAACAGAGCTTCAATCTTCCTCTCTATGAGTTGGCAGTAATTATTCAGATAAATAGCTCTGATTTTTTAAAGTGATACCATAAACTAGTTCCAATTACCTGGAGACAGCAGAACTCAGCATCTCCATTTGAGGGACGCTATAAAGCTGCAACGTAACAGAAAGAGGAAGGTTAGGTGGATGGAAAATGCTTACTAATCACATCTGGCCACAAATTAATATTAGATTTTTTATCACGTCCAGCTGGACTTTTACATGTTTATTATTTTGAAGACAAAAACATAAAAAGAAAATACTCTACAATGCAAGATGGAAGTATAGTAGATAAAGATAAGGAATAAAAATATTAATTTTATATTACGGTGGATTCTGAAACCACTACTTGAAACACCATTAAAGAAATAAGCCAATATAAAATCCTTAGTGTGCTTAAATACTTCAGTTTATGTACTTACTAGCTGGGTTACCCGGCTTCGCTCAGGACAACATTCGAGAGTGTTCTGGAATGCTTCACATTGATGTTCCCTATTCCCGAACATTCCACGATTTTCCAAAATGTTCCGGGATGTTCTGGAACGTTGTGGAATGCTCCCAAATACTCTGACTGGGGTTTCCGGCTTCGCTCAGGGAATTGATGTGAGATTGAATTGACGTTCGAATCCACGACGGATCTTGCCTTATATATCCCATATGGGTAGCACCATACAAAACAGATTTCAAATGTTCCAGAATAATATTCCAGATCATTCTACAACATTCAGGTGTGTTCTGCAATGTTCCAAAATGATCTGGAATGTTCCGGTATGTTCCTAAAGGTTCCATCCTGTTTCCAAACATTCAAGATTGTTCCAGGATTTTCTGGAATGTGGTGGAATGCTCAAGAATACTCTGGAATGTTTCGAGCTGTTCTAGAAATTTCAAGGGGGCGAAACATCCAGCCATTATATCTTTAAAAGCACGCCATTCAGGTAAAAACCGGAACTTTCTTATTTGTATTTTTTTTTTATAATGTATACTGAAGATTAAAATTATCCAAACGTCTAGAACTTTCCAGAACCTTCAAGACTCGCCAACACTCTCCGCCACTAATTTCTAAAAGCTTCTAGAACTTTCTCCTTCCATAACATCCTAGAGCATAAGAACTATCTAGAACTTTCGAGACTCCGACAAACTCCATCACTCCTTCCAGAATTTTCTACAGCTTTATCGAACCTTATAGAACTTTTAGGAACCTTCTAGACTCACCGACGAACTCCGCCACTCCTTCCAGAACTTTCTACAGCTTTATCGAACCTTATAGAACTTTACGGAATCTTCTAGACTCACCGACATACTCCGCCACTCCTTCCACAATTTTCTACAGCTTTAATTAACGTTCTAGAACTTTTCGGAACTTCTTGAACTTTGTACAGCTTTCTCGAGTCTTCTAGAACTTTTCAGAACCTTCTAGACTCGCCGACATACTCCGCTACTCCTTTCGGAAATTTCTGTCAGCAATACGATGTACCTTTTTTATCTGCAGTAATCACCACGAGACTTATTTCCGTATGTAGAAGAGATATTGAAAATTTCGCAAAAAACTCAGACATGATCGGATTTTTTGGCATGCGACACCTCGAAAACTAACTTATTCGTACGGCAGCATTCAAACGATGGGACTTTTTGGTATTCATGCCTTAAAAGCCGACACCTCCGTGGTAGCATTCTCAACTCCGCGGAACAATCCCACAAATTGGGCTCGCTAATACTGGTGCATTAGGAGAGCGGGCCCGGCGCGGGCGCTGGGTAGTTAGGCAGCCTTCCGTGAAAATTGTATCGGCATTTCGGAGGACGCCAGACCATAGGGGTACAACTGCGTATATTTTGAATGCAAATTTCTAAAGCCGCTCTTGTCAAAAGGATAAACCCCAACAACGGGATTGCATAGCGTGCCATAGGATTTACTGAAACTGTCGTAAATATACTTCCTAAGGATAAATATAAATATACCTACCAAACCTTATTTACCCACTCATCTGATAGATTGTAGATAATACGATGTTTGTTTGCTATACAAAACCCGAGCTAGGTAAAACGTTGTTTGCTAATTAATTATTACGTTAATCACTTTAAAGGCTGATTTTGCTAAGCCCTCCCAAAAGTGTCATGTATTCCGTTGTAAGATGATTCGATAATGTTTCCAACTAAAGTTATGTTTACCCTGGACTTCGACATTCAATAACGTTACCTAGATATGCACATGGATTCAAAATCTACTCTTTCAAAAATGGCGCGAGTTAATAATGTTTGACCCCCGACCTACGAATTGCTAATCGAGAGCCCCTGCTCTTTTTTGCTAATCCACAATTGCTAATCCCTCGTCATTGGAGGCCGTCGTAATGAAATGTTTCATATTAAATGTTTAATTCCATATTTTATTTAATAAAAATGCTGTGTGGAAATAATGTAATAAAAAATATACAAATTATATCTACCGGATCTGCCGGATACAATCTACCGGATCTGCCCTGATGATGAACACTGCAACGCTGTCCGAAACGTTGGCTAAAGAAGGAGGAAGCCGCAACACGGCATAACACCCCAAAACACCCCAAACACCCCAAAAACAAATAACGAAAATAAATTTGGCCGTGAAAATCTAAAAAACGTATCTATACAAAAGAATGTTTCTGGTAAGAAATCACCAAGAAGAAATAAATATTTCTTAGGCATTTAAAAATTAAAGCACACAGGTTGTATGGCAATATTGTATGATTACTGTAATTATTTAATAATTATTGATGGATAACAAATGGATTTTGCATTGTTAGAATGAGAATAAGGAGAAACTTCAAAGCTTTTTTTATTGTTGTTGCATAAAATAGCAAAATCTTATTTTTTAAAGTAAAACAGCATATATTATGGCATTTCAAAAACTAGAGTAACCTTTTTACTTGGCAGGTTAGTGTGGTACATCTTTTAACAGTGTGAGGATTCAAAGATATCTAATAACAAAATAAAATTTAAAAATCGGTAGATATTCTTTTTTATTATTTTCCACTGATGTAGGCACTAATAGTTTTATTTTTCACAGTTATCAATTGCAGGCTTTTTCAGGATAACGTAATAAAAATTTGAATCTTAAAATATGGAATTTTTAAGTGTGGCACTTGAAAAACTAATCTAAGGATTTTTAGTCGATTTTCACGAAATTCATAGAAGTGCCAATATCTCGAAAACTAACGGCAATTTTATTAAGTCATATTAAGATAATATTCTGGTCCGCAGTGATGACAAAAATCGGCAGTCTGTCAGCTCTCCAAGGAATAACGTTGTTTTTGGGACAACCTTTTTTCGATAATTTAAAACAAAAGTTGTACATAATTTTTGTAATACGAGTATGTCACATCCGTATCGGTGTTCGAAGCCATTCTTAATCAGCCACTAACCCGAGAAAGAACAAGCAAGATCGGTGTTCGAAACCATTCTTAATCTGCTACTAACCTGACAAAGAACTAGCTAAATTGATGTTTGAAGCCACTCTTAATCTTCTTCGAACCTGACAAACAACTAACTAAATCGGTGTTAAAATCCATTCTTAATCTGCTACTAACCTGCCAAGAATTAGCTAAATCGGTGTTCGAAGCCATTCTCAATCTGCTACTAACCTGCCATAGAACTAGCTAAATCGGTGTTCGAAGCCATTCTCAATCTGCTACTAACCTGCCAAAGAACTAGCTAAATCGGTGTTCGAAGCCATTCTCAATCTGCTACTAACCTGACAAAGAACTAGCTAAATCGGTGTTCGAAGCCATTCTCAATCTGCTACTAACCTGTCAAAGAAATAGCTAAATCGGTGTTCGAAGTCATTCTCAATCTGTTACTAACCTGCCAAAGAACTAGCTAAATCGGTGTTCGAAGCCATTCTCAATCTGCTACTAACCTGACAAAGAACTAGCTAAATTGATGTTTGAATCCACTCTTAATCTTCTTCTAACCTGACAAACAACTAACTAAATCGGTGTTAAAATCCATTCTCAATCTGCTACTAACCTGCCAAAGAACTAGCTAAATCGGTGTTCGAAGCCATTTTCTTTATCTGCTACTAACCTCACAAAGAACTAGCTAACTGACTAACAGGCCGTCGGCAGAGTGGAATGACTTGCTTCTATCACATAATCACATTCATACGTCGTCTCATGCATACCCTTCTATTATTCTGAATCTTGACATGACAAGAACAAGCAAACATCAATTATTAAATATTTTATTAAATTTGGTTAGATATTGGTAAGGGTGAATATTATTTCATAGCCACTCTTTGATATATACTTTAATATTCATTCTTTTTCAAACCTAGGAGGTGTAAATTATTTTTGATAATTTTATTGTATAATTTTACAGAGTTTATATCATAATTATCGGACATAAAGTTGAAATCATAACGCACAGTGTTGGAGGCAGAATTTCGGTCCTTGGACCATCTCATTATAAATTACAATTACCGTCGATCAGTTGCTGTGTTCGCTTCATTTTGCCGGGAACATTTTGAAATCGTCCCAATTAGATTAGAGGATGGCGGTCGGCCTGGAGAGCCGGTGTCCACTCCCGGCTACCCGCTGTTCAATATCGCTACTCGCCGCTCGATAGTCGCTGGTCCCCGGTCACCGCCCGCTCTTCTCTGCTAATTCCGCGATCGACTCAAGTGATCAAATTTGCAGTGGAGAGAGCCACAATGTCCTGTTGCAGATGAAATAACAACCCGAACGTGTGTACCGCTCGGATTAAAGAAATACGAGGGCTCCTGTGTTACGGTGACTATTATAATTTTGCACACGTTGTTATGTTATAATAATATTTGTCGTTTAAATTCCTCAATTCCTTACGCTTGCTCATTTGAAGCCAAAGAGCATGCTACCTAGTAGCATGTGTCAGTGATGTTGCTAGTATTAAGCATGTTCATTTGAAGTCAAATGACCATCAACAGCCGTTTGATTTATGAGCACGCTCATTGGATTATCGGGTTGAAGGTGAAGCCTCTAAGCATGTGTGAACAGTCTAGCTTATGAACATGCTCATTTCGATCCGATCTCAGATCGTGCCTCCGCATTCTTTGCAAAAATGTCAAAATAACCCGCTGGGAAGACGAAAAATTCACGAATATATTTGGAACACAAGGTCACTAAAATACCCACAATAGATTTCCAAATTCCCCAAAAGTTCCTTTACCTCCAAAATGAGACCACATTCTATTAAAATTAGCATTTATTTTTTATTATTTAGTCATTTTCGGATTTGTTTACATCTTGGACCCAAATCAATATTTTTATTATATTTCGTCAGAAGATTCTTAAATAATTGCGTTGCAAGCAATAAAATTATTTTGTTTAGTTCTGGGCGAATGGAATTGACTCAATTTGACATTTATTTGACATGAGCATGCTCATTAAAGAGCAAGTGTGTTCAATTGATGGCTTTCAGCATGCTCGTTCATGAGAAAGCTTAAACTAAGCCTGCTCATTTATGAGCAAATATGTACAGTTGATGAGCGTGCTCATAAGCCGGCTTGTTTGAGCAAGTGTGTCTATACCATTATTACTCTCAATGCAGAGGTCTAGGGTTTAAATCGCGGATATAATAGAAAAAAAATGGTATATGTTCACAAGTGGACGACACAATCAGCATCGCCCTTGTGATGGACCATAATACAGAATTAAACGTTGGTTGCTTGAAATGGCTTTAGACGTGTTTGTTGACCAGATCTGAATATCCAAGTACTTTTCCACCATCATCTTCCCCATCTTCTTCCCCTCACCAATACATTCAGCCCCAAGAGGAGATGCCCTAGTCTCAGTGGCTCCAGTGCGGAATTCACATAAAAAATCAAATAATAAGAAAATCTCCATATCTATTTCACCCTTTTTACGTGGAAATTACGGAAAGTGGTTGTTCCTTCATTCCTTAATAACCCCATTCTGAAATGTGCCAATTTTGAATTTACTGCTTTGGCACATTGTGGAAAAATCAATTAAAAAACCGTTAAAACAAAGCCGATTTTATGAGATGCTCAATACCTTTCTATAAATTCAGAAGCCAATCGCCAAATCTACATGTATGCTACCGCACGCGCAGTTCACCCGCTATCCCTCCCTCGAAATAATCATGTCCGAATGAAAATGTCCGTTTTCAATATGATCCAATATCAATGGATTACTCGTATCCGTTATTAATGAAGCTGCTATATGCATTATCGAATTTTAGGTAAATAATTTAAAAAAATAAAATCTGTCTTTACGTGTATTTTGTACATCAATAATACACATATTTATTTGGTGCTTTCGGGTGATTGCATGATCTGTAATTTGGACAATTATTTTAAGGTATAAAGAGCAATGTGGATGCGAAATAAGGACATTTAAAGGTTCAAGCAAGGTGAGATAAAAATATACATCAAGAGACGAGGAAAGAAACGGAAGAAAAAAAGGAAGAAAAAAATTGTAGTTTTTCCACATTTAAAGTAAAATAGTGGACAGTACTCTCAAAATTACCGTTCTGAAGACTTCTTCGACTACCATTATACAACAAACCATGTGCCCAGTGTGGTATTTGAATAGGATGTAAAAAACTATGTACAAAAACTTATATTATAAATGGTGACCGGCCAACTCAGAACCGCCTCAGAAAGGTCATTAAGAGTGATGAAAAAAATATTTAAAAAAATTGTTAAATAAGTTAAGTTAGGTTAGGCTGTTTTAAAATTATTTTTTCATAGCTTTTAATGACCTTTCTGAGGTGGTTCTTAGTTGGTTTTATTCTGAATTAGCATGGAACCGTTATAAATAAAGAAAAACAAAAAAAGTACAGTTATTTTGTATCGAGAAGTTGCTTGAAATGGCTGTAGCTATCTTTAGTGACCAGGGGTCCTAGCATGGTCGGTCGATATAGGTTTTATCGAAAATGTCGGTAACTTGACATCGCTCCCAAGCACGACTGCAGACCGCTAACGAATAAACAACAGTTCACATCGACTAAGGGTTCCTAATTTATTTGACGTAAACTGTTATTTCTTCGTTAGCGTCCTGCAGTCGTGCTCGGGAGCGATTTCAAGTTACCGACATTTTCGATAAAACCTATATCGATCGACCATGCTAGGGGGCCAGGTGTAAATAGCCAGGTGGGTGCCTCTCATTTTCACCTTCCCCTTACGAATGTCTTCGGTAGATAGGTAGGTACTACAACTTTTACCAAAAATGTTGGTGCAATAAATCATGTGGCTCGTAGCACAAACAAAATCTGGGTAAAGAAAGCCTTTATTTTAAGATGTAGATGTTGTTTATTAATATTTTTGATAAATTCACGTGAACATACAAAAGTTGGAATATAAATACCTATGTTATAATTCTAATAATTTATAATTTCTTTGCCGGCAACCCGGACAGTTTATTGATATAAAATTATGACACTTGTGATTATGACACTTGTGTATTCTCTGAGACTGTTAGCTATAATCTTGAGTAATTTTAAGTATAATTTAACATTTTCAATCTTAATATAATAATAGGTAATAAAACGGGATTACTAAGTGTTATTTACACACTTTAGAGTGTAGAGGTGAGATCTTAATAATATACTCGCGTGTACGAGATGAACATTTATTGATTCTATACAGGTTATAAAGCTACGTACTAACAAACGAGCTGTCGGTAGGAAAAGAGAGCGAGCAGGTACATACATCTCCTTTTATACCTAGATCTGTCGTCTCGCTCTTACATATTCAAAAAGGCAGGCGTGCCACCTAAACCATTCTTACATCCTCCCCTACTTAAAATTGAAGGTACCTAGCTACATATATTATTCCTACTTCTACATATTTTATTTCCTATCATATAATTTTATTTCATGTATTTCATTTTCTTAAATTAACACAACACTTTTAAATTAATTAACATTTCCCCCGTTCTTTCTGTTTTTCTTCTCTCTGTCTCGTCCGTCCACTCCTCCTCCTGGACTGCGAAGTACACTCAACTTGGACGAAGTCTTCCATGCCACGGGTTAGCCCTGAAACATGGAGAAACAGAATTAGAGACACTTCTATTACGTAACATACTGGAGAGATCGACAGTTCCAACGTGTCAGACCCACCGAATTCCGGCTTATCTCCCTCCTGCCATGAAACATGTAATTTTTTTATCTGGTCTAAATGTCTTTTCCACACCATATTAGACTTGTTAATTTTTATGAAATATATTTTGCTACCTTTTTTTTCAACAATAGCCCCAGGGACCCATAATTTATTACCCTGAGATCTGAAATCTCTAGTCATCACTTTCTGACCTACATTAAAACCTGACTGAATTCTACCCTTGTATTTTCTTTTCTGATTGACTTAGCTCTGAATAACCTTTTGCATTACTTTGTGTTTTTGGGTAGAACCTGAACTATTCGTTATTTCCTCAACCTTCCTAGGAATCAGAGAGTCAAATACTGTTCTAATTTTCCTTCCCATTAATAATACAGATGGCTCACACCCTGTTGTTGCATGAACGGTATTCCTGTAGTCTGTTAAAAAGTTACCAAACTTTTCTTTATAATCTGAAGGAAATCTATTATGTTTACAAATTTTTTTAAGAAAATTTTTACAGGTCTTAACCATATTCTCAGCTTGTTCGTTGCTACTAGGGTGGTTAACTGGACTAGTGATATTATGTTTCCTCCTATTTTTCTTACAAAATTTTTCAAAATCCTCAGAACAAAAATACGTTCCATTATCACTAACTAACGTTGCTGGAAATCCAAATAGTGAAAATAACCTATGAAGTACTTCGATATTTTCTTTTGAAGACAGACTGTTTACTTCCAGACACTAGTGTTATGTCCTATACGCACCGCCACTAATTACATTGTAACATTCCATTAGTGCACCGGTTATGCACCGCCACTAATTACATTGTGACATCCATTATTGCACCTATTGATTAATTCTTAATGTATCGAATACGGATGTATTATTGTCAAACATAAATATCCAGTTTTGCCAAATTACCCTAATTGCAACTTTCATAATTACTTTTGGTATATATAAGCCAGCACCAAAGTACTCACTTCAGATCACTCTGTGTATCAGTTCAAGACTCAATTCTACTGTGCTTATTGTATCTCCGGTATTGATATTAAGTTCCGTCAAACTTTAAACATAATAAACTATTCTTTACGAAAATCATCAAAGTGTTATTTGATTAAAATTGGTAGGGGAGGGTGGGGCGTGTTGTGACGGGGGCGTGTTGAGACATCGCGTTTAAAATTCCCGCTAGTTGACTTAGCTGCACGCGCATTGCGCCGTTTCGTGTGAACCCCGTACCGCCAGTTTCTGTCAAAACGGTGGTGCCGTGCGGTCAATATAATTAAAGTTATACAACAAAGTGTGATTTTTAAGTGCTAAACGAACTTTTCCAGGAAATTTTCTAAGTCGTCTGCCAACCTGCTTACACTCGGTAAGTCGTTATATGTTTTTTTCTCCACAAACTGTATCTTTTGACTGTGTTATTAGTTATAAATGAAATGCGTACGTCAAGTATGTTTACTTACATGGCCATTTTTATGTAAAATCGTCGGGTGGGGCGAGTTGTTACATCAAGGCGGGGGCGAGTTGTGGCAGACATAACTCGCCGCTAGAATTTAGTTTTTTTTACGTTTATATAAAATATGCATTAATACAATATGTGTTATGTAAACAGGCGTATTTTTTTTAAATATTATGAATGTATATATGTATAACCTAGATACATTTCCTTTTTGTGCCTATTTGTAATTTTTTCTTTTTTTCAGTCTTGTAAAATGGTCCGAAAATATAAAAAAAGACGAATAGAGGGGAAATTCCAGAAAACGTTTATGAACAAGCTGCAGCTGAAATCATTACTACAAACGTGTCACTTCGAAAAGCTGCAGTCTCTTTTGGAATTAATCATATGACACTAAAGCGGTTCATCGAAAGGAAAAAAGCTAGTCCTCTTACAAATTGTAAGGTTGGATATTCCAATCCTGGTCAAGTTTTTACTCATGCACAGGAAAAAGAACTTGCAGATTACATCGCAAAATTACATCTCACAAGAACACCATTGCGAGACATAACGAATGCAGAAATTGAAGAAAAATTGTTGGACCCTCAACCATCAACTAGCGGAACCATTAAACCTGTGTGTCAGAAAACGCCAGAACAAATCCGGCCATTACCCAAAGCTCAACCAAGAAAGAACTTTCCAAATCGTAAAAAAACTTACCAGCGCAATTTTAACGGACACCCCTACAAAGAAAAAAATAGAATTAGAAGACAATCTAAGAAAGGAAAAGAAAGAGAAAAAAAGCGTACATACAAAACTAACTAAAAAAACAAGCACCTAATAAAACGAAGGCGGTGTCAAAAACAGAACCACTTAAAAAAAATATTTTAGACGTAAAAAAAACTAATTTTGGTGTCCACATCATCCAGTGAAACTGAAGTGGAGCCACCGCTTATGGAAACTGACGACAGCGATGCAAACGAAGAAGAGCAATGTATATTTTGTCGTAACCCCTATTCTAAAGATATTTCTGGTGAAAGATGGGTGAGGTGCATAAAATGTCATAAATGGTGTCATGAGTTATGTGCCGGAGTGGATGAATACATTCCTGATTTCATCTGCGACTTTTGCTTGACTGGCTGAGATATTTTGAGACTTTCGTTTTTACCAATTTTATTTCGTGCCTACCTAATGCTTTCACTCAATTATTTGTTCGTCTCAACACGCCCCACCCCCGTCACAACTAGCCCCACGGGTGGGGCGTGTTGTGCCAATTCCCATATTTTGTAAAATAATATTTTGTCACTTTATTCGTATGTTAACAAGGTTAATAATACCAACATAATGTAGCCAAAGAGTTATTTGTTTCCATTAAAATGTCAAACCTTTGATTTCATTAAAGATTTTTCAACTACACTCAGTTTTGTAATTTAGTCACAACACGCCCCACCCTCCCATAACAATTTTGGTGGCAGCGGTGGGATAACTTCAACCAACGGCAAACTGAACTTTGTCGGTCCCTAGCAGTTTAAACTGAAGGAACAACCCACAACAAAGAATTAAATAAATTGTTCACCAAATAATTAAAGTCACTCATAAAAACGAGGCACCTCAAAACCTCCAGAGTCACTTCAAGTCAAAAATAACACTCCAACGAAGTCTACAACACAAGGAGCCTTCATCACAACAGAAGATCATCATCAGCACCTTCATCACATTCCGCAAGAGGACCATCACCTGCACAAGGATAAAGAAGAACCCTCAAGACTCGGAAGAAGATGAACATGCTGTAAGGAAGAATATTATTATTTTTAAACGTCAATCTTTTATGCTTTTTTACAAAGCCTTACCAATCTTTTATGCTTTTTTACAAAGCCTTACCAATCTTTTATGCTTTCTTACAAAGCCTTACTTATCTTTTATGTTTTTTTACAAAGCGCATTTATATAGACAAATATTTTATAATTTTTCAATAAACTTTATAAATTGTCAATTTTAAGCTTTTTTACAAAGCATAATCCTCACAACAACTTAAAAGTCAAAACCTTTATAAAGGACATTTTAAAATTTTTTTTTTAAGAAAAATTTAATTTCCAAAATGTTTCCAAGTGTTTCTAAAACCGAATCGACGAACGATAATGAATCTAAGGTTAATCCTCCCCTTTTTACCACAAGTGAATTGTTTAATTGGATCGAGAAATATGACGGCTCTAGAATTAAATTAGACGACTTTATTATTAATGTTAATGCGGCGTTTAGACTTGCTAAACCCGAACAACACCATAGCTTATTAGAATACACAAAAAAACAACTCACAGGAAAAGCAAAAATCATGTCAGAAATAAAAGTAACGCCAACGTGGGAATCCTTAAGGGACATCCTACAAGATTATTTCTGCCCCACTCAATCTGTAGCGCAATTAATACTTGAAGCTCAAACCTTTAAACAATTGCCTGACGAGAGTATAAGCGATTTTACATTTCGTCTAGACATCTTAGACAATAAATTTGTTAGGGCTATAAAATATGAAAATGAAAATAATCCCCAATTGCTAGTCGGCATGTTTAAAATGAAAGACGACATTTGCCTGAGAGCCTTCCTCGGAGGAGTCTCGCGTGAATATTGCACCCTTTTGCTTATTAAAGATCCACAGTCACACTTAGAAGCATCCGAATTCTGTCAAAGAATAGAAAATGAAAACAAAATAAATGACGAGCGGGAATTATTTACAAAAAAACCTAACTTTTGCACGTATTGTAAAACTAATGGTCATACAATTACGAACTGCTATAGAAAACTAGACAGAAATACTAACCCACAAATTAACGACAACACATTTATGGAAAGGCACAAACATTCACGTCCGATAATTTCGTGCAAATATTGCAAAAAATCAGGCCATTCTATAGAAGAGTGTCGACTTAAAAATTTTAACGGAAATAACAAAAATTACGATCGTCCTAATTATAGAAATACGCCCAATAATGCAAATTATGAAAGGCACAATGACCGAAATACACATAATAAAAATTACGAAAGAAATAGCGATCGCAACAACACCGGTTATGAAAGAAATCAAAACCAAAATAATAATTACAAAAATAATAAACCTGAACATCGCGTCCACTTCCATCGCGATGATTCAAGTGATCATAATGAACATATACACGACGAAGAAATTGAAAATGACCGTAATACGGCATCCACGAGCCAAGTTCATATAAATGATAACGCTCATTTAAACTACTAAAATCTCATGTAAACTACCGTACTATGAGACATTCATCTTCCAAAGGTAGCATATTTTCAACTAATCCACATACCTTATCATATATTATCATTAGCAGTACACTTTCTAAAAATACGAAAAAAAATTTAATTTTCTCTTGGATACTGGAGCAAATATCTCCCTGATAAAATTAAACTCCTTGAGCAAAAACCCAATCATCAATAAAGAAAAAACAATTAAGCTTACTGGCCTCGACATTACAGATAAATCCCTAAATACTCTCGGATCGATAGAAATCCCTCTTCATTTCAATTCCAAATCAATCCCTCACTTATTTCATGCTGTATCAAACGATAATAATAATATACCTTTCGACGGAATATTAGGAAGCGATTTTTTAATTAAATTTAATGCAAAAGTAGACTATGAACTCAACGAACTAAGATTCGAGAAAGTCGTATTACCACTCCATTTTAAAATTAAACATAACGACAAAGTTATCATTCCCCCTAGATCCGAATCTTTCATCGAAATCGAAGTAAATAACCCAGATATTGGTGAAGGTTTAGTTAATGAAACTCGTGTAACAGACGGTTTATACATATGCAAGTCATTAGTTTCAATATATGGCAAAAATAAGGCCATAACATCTATTGTCAACACAAACGACGAACCAATTCAAATCGAAGAGATCAAATTAACACTTCTTCCTGCAAATTCTTATAACATATATCATACACAAGAAACCCATAATACAAACGATTCCAGAAAAAATAAATTAGAGTCACAAATCCGACGTGATCATCTCAATAAAGAAGAACACGAATCTCTCTTAGATATTTGTCAAAAATATAATGATATTTTTCATCTGGAAGGAGATAAATTAACATGCACAGATTCCGTTAGACATACAATTCCGGTGACATCACCGCACCCAATATTCACTAAAACGTATCGATACCCCGAAGCCCACAAAAAAGAAGTTAATTCCCAAATAAATAAAATGTTAAAAGATGATATAATTGAACCGTCGTGTTCTCCTTGGTCTTCTCCTGTATGGGTAGTAGAAAAGAAAGCAGACGCTTCTGGAAAGAAGAAGTGGCGTATTGTCATGGACTATAGAAAGTTGAATGACATTACAGTCGGTGACGCCTTCCCATTACCCAATATTTCAGATATTCTGGATCAACTCGGTCAATCTAAATATTTCACAACATTAGATTTAGCATCAGGATTCCATCAAATCCCAATGGATAAACTCGATTCTGATAAAACTGCTTTTACTATTCCACTAGGACATTATCAATTTAAAAGAATGCCATTTGGTCTCAAAAATGGACCAGCCTGTTTCCAAAGGCTTATGAACAACGTCTTGAGCGGATTACAGGGAATAAAATGTTTTGTTTATCTTGACGACATTGTCGTTTACGCATCATCACTCCAAGATCATAATTCGAAACTTACCGAAATATTTAAAAAACTTCGATTACACAATCTTAAATTGCAACCGGATAAATGCGAATTCTTGAGAAAAGAAGTTGCATATTTAGGTCATATCATATCAGACAAAGGCGTTAAAGCTAATCCTGAAAAAATAAACGCAATTATAAATTATCCAATTCCAAAAAATCAACGCGATATAAAAGCTTTCTTAGGACTAGTAGGTTATTACCGTCGATTTATTGATAACTTTTCTAAATTATCTCAACCTCTCACAAAACTTTTAAGAAAAAACGTTAACTTTCATTGGACCGATGAACAAAAAAACGCATTTGATAATCTAAGACAAAAACTTACCACAGAACCGATTCTACAATATCCTAACTTCGAATTGCCGTTTAACTTAACTACGGATGCATCAAATACATCAATAGGAGCTGTTCTCTCGCAAGGACCAATAGGTAAAGACTTACCGATAGCTTACGCTTCACGCACTTTAAATAAAGCTGAACAAAATTATGCAACTATAGACAAAGAACTGTTGGCCATAATATGGGCTACGAAACACTTTCGACCCTACCTTTACGGTAGAGAATTTAAATTAATTACCGACCACAGACCCTTGGTTTGGTTAGTTAATGCAAAAGATCCCTTACGCGCACGTTGGAGATTGAAACTAGAAGAATATAATTACGAAATTATATATAAAGCTGGTAAACTAAATAGTAATGCAGACGCACTATCTCGCATTGTCCTCGAAGAACCAAAAACAATACTTAACATATCAGCGAATCCTAACCCCAACTCTTACGAAGAATTTATAAAATCTCATTATTCAGATAAAAATACTGATATCTCTAACATAACAGAAATCGATCACAACTTACTAACTTACAAAGACAACATAGCTCATTTTATAAGTAATGATAAAGAAATGAGTCAAGAATTAGCTAGAGAAATCAAAGAATTGATAAAAAACTACGATGAAATAAACGCCACAGAAAATAAACTATTCGACATCCTAACATCAGAATATAAAGATAAAAAAATATACCACATAATACTTACGCATAATTTCTGGGACAAGTCAACTTATAAAGATCTTTTCACTGCTCTTCAAAATCTCAAGACTATACTCCTGGAAAATAACACAACTAGTATTAGAATACCATCATCGCAGTATGCAGGCTTAGAAAATTTGAAATGGAATAAAATAAAATTGATCATTAATTATATATTCGGTAACACCGATATCAAATTGACCATATGTCATAATAAAATCATTATTCCAAGCGAAGATCAAATTCCTAAAATACTCCATGAATTTCACAATAATCCAATCGGCGGTCATTCCGGGATGCATCGAACACTTAACAGATTACGCAATTATTACAAGTGGCCTAAAATGAAAAATGATATTAAAACATACATAAGGCATTGCACCGATTGTCAGAAAAACAAGATCTCAAGAGAAAGAAATGTACAACCATTAGAATTAACCAGTACTTCTACTAAACCCTTTGAAAGGTTAGCTCTTGATGTAGTAGGACCATTACCATTAACAGAATCCGGTAACAAATACATTCTCACCATGCAAGATGATTTGACAAAATTTTCTCGAGCAATAGCCATACCTAATCATGAAGCGGAAACAATAGCAAAACAGTTATTCGAAAAATTCATAAGCTTATTTGGCCTCCCTAACAAAATATTAACGGATCAAGGCGCAGAGTTTACATCTAAACTAATTAAGGAACTTTGCAAGTTATTTAAAATTGAAAAACTACAAACATCGGCTTACCACCCGCAAACAAATGGAGCGTTAGAACGCAGTCATGCAACTCTAGCTGATTACATGAAACACTACATTTCACCATCTCAAACTGATTGGGATCAATGGATAGATTACGCAATGTTCTCTTACAATACAACTCCACATACATCTACTAAATTCTCCCCTTATGAACTCGTATTCGGAAATAAACCTGAATTGCCTACGTCAATAACAAGGCAACCAAAATTCAAATACACATACAAAGATTATTTAGATGAACTACAGCTAAAACTACAAACATGTCACAAAATTGCCAAAGATAATCTAATCAAGCAAAAAGAAATTGTAAAAACAAGACATGATGAAAGAATCTGTAAAAATCACGTGTACAAAATCGGAGATTTGGTATTTCTTAAGAATGAAGCTACAAAAACAAACCAATCTAAAAAACTAGCACCCAATTATGATGGCCCTTATCAAATTACAAAGTTTAATTCACCCGTAAATGTGACCATTAAAATCAAAAGAAAAGAAATCGTTGTACACAATAACAGAATAAAACCTTTCATTTCAGATGGATAAATTCCTGGATGATCCTCTGTTTGATTGGAAGAATATTTTCTTACGAACCCATCAACAATAATAACTATGATTTGAAACTTTTCGACACATCACCTGGTCTATTCTTCGACAAGATCGGAACAGCCCAACTTCAACATGATACATGGAAAATAATAGTTTACGTTGACATCAAATCAATTGGACAAAAAATTGATTTAATTAATAAAATTTATAGCAATACGAAACAAACCTGTGAAAATCCAAAACTAGAAGAAATTTGCAGTAACATTCCAATACTAATTCAATCCACAATTCCCAAACTAGAAGATATTTATAAAATTCTCTCTGAAATCTTAAATCACAATCAAACTAGAGAAAAACGCGGACTTTTTAACATTGTAGGATCGAGCCTAAAATACTTATTTGGCACGGCTGACAGAGATGAAGTCGAACATTATGATACATTAATAAATCAACTCAACAAAGACGACAATGATATCCTTAACTTATTTAAAGAACAGACACAAATAGTTCAAACCACAATTTCTACATTTAACAAATCTATTACAAACTTAAATCAAAACGAAAAACTGTTCAACGAGAACATTGAACAAATTCACTTTTTCACAAAAGAAATCGAAAGAAGACAATTGACCAACTCGGAAATAAATATGATTACTGAGCATTATATAACATTATCACAACTTGTAACAAATGTGGAAATCAAAATTTCTACATATACAGATGCAATTTTATTCTCCAAATCTAATATTTTACACCCAGCTGTAATCTCACCATCCAATCTAATAAAACTTCTTCAACAATCGCTACCACATTTACCACTTGGTACTTCATATCCGTTTAAACCGGAGATGAAACATTTTCCTTACATCACAGATCTTTTAAAATTGAATGTTATCTATTTTAACAATAAACTCATGTTTTTTCTAATTAATCCCCTTGTGAGCGAAAACAAATTTAACATTTTTCACATAATACCTCTTCCAATAAAAAACGTAAATGATTTTGTGTTCATAGAACCAACGTTCAAATATTTATTCATCACTGACTTAAAAGACATTTATACATCTACGAACGATCTAAAAAACTGTCGTATTATTGATAATACTAACTACATTTGCGAAAAATTTAACGGCATCTTTACAAGTGCTACTCACCCAACGTGTGAAACAAGCATGTTGAATCCATTATCCACATATATATCCCCTCTTTGTAATACGAAAATAACCAAAAATCATAAATATGTAATTTACCACAAACTCGAGAAATCAAATTCTTGGATTTTTATGCTATCCAAAGACGACAATGGACACGTTATTTGCAATAACACAATCAGAGAAACAGTCATTTTAAAAAATACAGGTATCATATCACTTAACGGAAATTGTAAACTATTTACATCAACTACTAGACTAATCCCCGCCCAATCATTCATTAGTGAATTCGAACACATTCTTCCTTCTTTCAATATTCTTGAAGATGAGTGTTGTAAAAAGAATCGATCCAATTCAATTTTTAATAACACTATTCCACATGTACCCCTACTAAGACTTACCAATATAAACTTAGATGAATTACAACATTCGAGCGAGAGGTTAAAGAAAATACAATAGGAAATTGAAAATACTCAAAAAGGCACAATTTTTCACAAAATTTTAAATAATAATTATTTTATACTGTCCTTAGGAAAAATACTTCTCTGTTTTATAATATATAAAATCCTTAAATACTTAAAAAACCTGTATTTCAACAACAGAAATGATAATTATGTTCACCCAATAGAATATTCACAAAATCCTGCAATAAATGTAAATCCAATACTAAATATGATAACTTGTTGTAGAACACGTCAATGTTCACGAGAACGTGACATTGAATTGACAACTGTAGACAATATTGTACCATCAGCACCTGTCATAACTCCTTTGCGCAGAAGTGCAAGATTTCAAACCTCAAATCAATCATAAAATTGAATATGAAGATCCTTTAATCTTCCTGAAAATATTAAAAATTGTATAGAATCATGAAAAAAAAATTCATTTAGACTAAGATCAAGGTACAAGGTATTATATAATTTTAAGAATAACTTTAATGGTAAAAGGCACTTTAAATTATATAAAATTATACATAAAAAATTTACTCTGTACATCTCAATTACTTTTGTGTGAAATTATATTAAAAATTGTATATGAAAACAATTCATTTAGACTTAAGATAAAGGTGCAAGGTATCATATAATTTTCAGAATAATTTAAAATAGAAAATGGTAAAAGGCAATTTGAATTATATAAACTTATACATTAAGAAATTCACTACTCTCTCTACTACTTAACTAATTTTGTATTGTGAAATTATATTTTAACTCTTCAAACTATAATTTCAAATTAACGATGGGGGTGTTATGTCCTATACGCACCGCCACTAATTACATTGTAACATTCCATTAGTGCACCGGTTATGCACCGCCACTAATTACATTGTGACATCCATTATTGCACCTATTGATTAATTCTTAATGTATCGAATACGGATGTATTATTGTCAAACATAAATATCCAGTTTTGCCAAATTACCCTAATTGCAACTTTCATAATTACTTTTGGTATATATAAGCCAGCACCAAAGTACTCACTTCAGATCACTCTGTGTATCAGTTCAAGACTCAATTCTACTGTGCTTATTGTATCTCCGGTATTGATATTAAGTTCCGTCAAACTTTAAACATAATAAACTATTCTTTACGAAAATCATCAAAGTGTTATTTGATTAAAATTGGTACATAACACTCGATCCACTTTGAAGAAGAGTCTACCACTACAAAAAAGTTTTTATTATATAAGCTACCATGATCAATATGTACCCTGAACCATACTTCAGGTTCGTATGGCCATACTGCTAAAGAACTCTTTTGTGATTCTGGTTTAATTTCTAAACAATCTCTACAATTTTCTGTTATTTTCTCCAAATCTTGATTAATTTTTGGCCACCAGACAAAGCTTTTTGCAATACCTTAGTCTTACTTAATACTTTAGTCTTAAAAACCCCTAAATGAGATCTGTGTAACATCTTTAAAACCTCTTGTCTTAAAGACTCAGGAACAACAACTCTATGTTGATATAAAATACACCCTTAAAATTATAAATAATTAATAAATAATCCCTTAAAAATAATGAATCTATTATCAACAAACAAAAAATATTGTCATATAGCCCAATCATGGATTTGTTCCCCTACCCACCCACTCTACACTAATACCTACCCACCCAATCTACATTATTAACTAACAACGGCTCCACCCCTACCCTAATAAAACATTGTTCTAAACTGTCAAATTAGTATAAGCTTTCCCTGACGAAGGAACGTTTGTTCCGAAACCGGTCGGATTTGCACATTTTATAAGTTGTTTATACAAAGTTGCATTGTTTCATTTTATTATAATGGATAACCACAAAGTAATAGCTACATTCAAAAATATAAAATACACCCATTTATCAATGACAATTCTAACCCTTTTCCCAGGAATTTCTATTAAAATTACCATTTTGTTCATTTTTTGCTGATGCTGGCCAACCCTCAATAAGTTTTTTTTTACTTGGCTTAACATGTCCTTTTCGGTCTCACTTTTTATCACGTCTAAAGACAAATTAAACCCGTTATTTTCGAAATAATTAAGGTAACCAGACCCTATATTATCTTCACAGCTAACCTTTTCAATCGGATACCTGCTCAGAAAGTCTGAACAATTATTTTTCGACTTTACATATTCAATCTTAAAATTGAACGATCCTAACATAACCGCATAACGTTGTAACCTAGACGCCGCGATTTCAGGAATTTCTCTATTCTGACCGAAAATTCTGACCAACGGCTAGTTATCCACAGCTAAAATAAATTCTCTGCTGTACAAATATTGATAAAACTTTTTTATCCCAAAAATAATAGCTGTTGCTTCAATATCTAAAATCGAATAATTCTTTTCCGCTTTATTTAAAGTTCTGCTTGCCAACCCTATTGGTCTTTCCACGCCATTTTAAAATACGTGTATCAACGTCGCTCCGACCCTATTCAAACTCCCGTCTGTGACAAGTTTCACAGGTATATTTTCGTCGAAATGCGTTAAAATCCTATCCAAAGTTAATATTTTTTTTTAATTATCGCAAAACTGTTTTCTTTTTCCGTACCCCATTGAAACTTAACATCTTTTTTGAGTAATTCGTATAATGGTGACAATATATTTGCCATGTTTGGAATAAAATTACGATAATAACTAATCATACCCAACAAACTTCTCAAATTATTTAAATCACTAGGTGCCGGTGTATTTAAAATGGCTTCCTTATTCCGCTGACACGGTTGAATCCCCTGTTCACTTATTTTATAACCTAAAACTTAATAACTTTTAAATTGAATTCACACTTTTCACTATTCACAATTAAATTACAACTTTTTAACCTTTCTAAAACGACATGAAATTATTAAATTTTTTGGAGGCAATAGGGGTAAGAGGAAACGTACTCAAACTATTCAAAAACTTCTTAACTAACCGCCAAATCAAGGTAAAAATATCTGATAAATTTAGTGAAATAAAAAATGTCAAGACTGGAGTTCCACAAGGGTCAATTTTGGGACCAACACTTTATATTGTCTTTGTATCTCTTATGACAAAAATATTTTCTTTTGTTAAATATTTTGAATACGCTGATGATACTGCACTTGTCATATCCCATGAAAATGTGTCTATTGCAATGAAATTATTGCAGCTAGATTTTATTTTCTCATTAAAATGGTCACATGATAATGGTTTACTAATCAATTCCAAAAAAACAAAACTGATGCATATAAGATCAACACACGCCAAGTACAGCGAGACACCTGTAATCATATCTCACTCTTTCGATTGCATTCACGACAACATCACACAGCCCTGTTCATGTACAAGTATCGAACTAGTTACCAACTATGTGTATCTCGGAGTTACAGTAGATTGTAACTTGAAGTGGGATGTACACATAGCCAAACTTTGTAAGCGCCTTCGATCTATTGTAGGTAGACTACATAAAATAAAATGTTACGTGCCTATAAAAACTATGAAATTGATTTATTTGTCTCTTGCAGAATCAACAGTGAGATATGGGAAAACTTCTTGGGGTCAATCATGTAAAACCAACATAAAACATGTACAAATGATTCAAAATGCCATGGTAAAATTGCTGGTTAGCAAAACCGTTTATAATCAAAGACTAGATAATAGTATCGTATATAAATCAATCAATGTATTACCTGTACGTGCTATCATGTGGCAAAAAATTGTATTGCAGCATATATCCGGCAGTCCATATAAAAAAATGGTGGATCATGCACACAATACTCGTCTCATACAAAATAAAGGGATGAAAGTACCTGTGTTTCAAAACAAATATGGTCAAAGAACAGTTGAATATATTATACCATTAATATTTAACAAAATTGCCATATGAATTTAAAGAAAATTGCTCTATAACGAAATTCTCACTGATGTTAAAATCATGGCTATTAAGGAGCAATCTTATATATTAAGTTTATATTCTGCACACTCTCACAATGTTCTAATTTGCAATTGTGTTATTAATGACTAGTGTATTATATGGATAAGTTTTAAGATTTTCACGGCCAAAAGCATTTTCGTTATTTGTTTTTGGGGTGTTATGCCGTACACACTTCACGACTAAAAATTACACATCTACCGGATCTGCCGGATCTGCCCTGATGATGGACACTGCAACGATGTCCGAAACGTTGGCTAAAGAAGGAGGTAGCGCAACACGGCATAACACCCCAAAAACAAATAACGAAAGTGTATTATATGTATATTCAACTGTCTATCGATATTAAAAAAAATTCTTAATGTACATTTTTTCACCATAAAATACGGTCTCTGAATAATAATTATCAACATTGCATATCACATTATCACAATGTTTAGTGTATATATATATATAAATATGTTTATGGTTAACATGCTGTTATCGTTAATATGCTGTTATATAAGTCGTCTTCACCTTCCCCTATAACGATAATGTCATCCAAATAGAACGTCATGTTCTGTAACTCTGACCAACAATTTGCCATTGCCTTTGCAAAAATAGCTGGCGTGGGTGATAACCCATAAACTAACCGTTTATAGTGAAATAACTCTAAATGAGTATTGATTGTTGTAAAACATCTATACTCTTTTTTCAAAACAAACTGGTTATACGCCGATTTGAGGACAATTTTTGCAAAAACCTTTCCACCATTTACTTTGGTTAACAGTTCCTCAATCCTAGGCAACGGGTACTTGTCAACTAATAGCTGATTTTTTTTATTTTTTTTTTTTTTTATTTTAACTTTATGAGTAAAACCTCAAATTGTAATATTTAATTAAATGAAGACAATATAAGCGAAACTCAATCGAAAATCTGAAAACAGAAAAATCAGAAAAAGATATTGACACATCTGGGACTCGAACCCAGGACCTCTCGCTTACCGGGCGAACGCGCTAACCACTGCGCCACCGTGTCGATATCCAAATCGGTCACTTTTTTTTTTAACTGTATCATACTTCGACTAAGAACCACCCACACTATCTTCATTTTTCTTAACGCATATACTATTGGCTGCTATCTTTATGTATGATTGCAAGATTCAAACCCGATCTAAATGCTCTCTAGATAGTGTCTGGATAAATCTTTATCCATTTTATTTAATATGCGACATCAATTGACTTTTCTGCAAGTCTAGGATGAATATTTTTATTTTTATTTTAACTTTATGAGTAAAACCTCAAATTGTAATATTTAATTAAATGAAGACAATATAAGCGAAACTCAATCGAAAATCTGAAAACAGAAAAATCAGAAAAAGATATTGACACATCTGGGACTCGAACCCAGGACCTCTCGCTTACCGGGAGCATTTAGTTCGGGTTTGAATCTTGCAATCATACATAAAGATAGCAGCCAATAGTATATGCGTTAAGAAAAATGAAGATATTGTGGGTGGTTCTTAGTCGAAGTATGATACAGTTAAAAAAAAAGTGACCGAATTGGATATCGACACGGTGGCGCAGTGGTTAGCGCGTTCGCCCGGTAAGCGAGAGGT
Organism: Limnephilus rhombicus; assembly: GCA_929108145.2. Classification (NCBI taxonomy): domain Eukaryota; kingdom Metazoa; phylum Arthropoda; class Insecta; order Trichoptera; family Limnephilidae; genus Limnephilus; species Limnephilus rhombicus. The sequence continues at coordinate 36,852,915 of OV815273.1, read as the reverse complement.
CCTGGGTTCGAGTCCCAGATGTGTCAATATCTTTTTCTGATTTTTCTGTTTTCAGATATTCGATTGAGTTTCGCTTATATTGTCTTCATTTAATTAAATAATAGCTGATTATTCACTGTTGATTTGTAATCACCACATATCCTAATGCTACCATTTTTTTTAATCACTGATACAATCGGACTTGCAAAATCACTATATTGAATTTGTTCTGTAATACCGTCTGAAAGTAAATTATTTAACTCGCTCTCAACTTTTTCTTTCAAAGCGAACGGCATTATTCTGTGATTAAAAAATATCGGAATGGCGGAATCTTTTAACGTTAAATTTACTTCGTACTTATTAAACTTGACTAGTTTATCTGTAAAAACTTCTGGAATTTTTTTTACTAATCGCTCCATGAAATCACGACCTACAATGGATGGAGACGAGTTACCGACGACAATAATTTTCAACTGGTGGCAAATGCCGTTAAACTCTACCAGCGGAGTAATCACTTCAATGAGCGTATTGTCAAAACCCCGTAAGCTAATGTTTTCGTGCACTAACTTAATACTACTAAATTTACTGAAATAACAATCTTTGGCAATCACGCTACAAGATGCCCCAGAATCTAACATGAATTTATTCTTAATCCCGTCTAGTGAAACTTCTATATAATATGGTTCAACACTATTAATTTCACCAAACTTTGTATCGGATAACAAAGTATTCACGTTTTTACGAGTTGAGAACCGCTTACACTGTTTTGCTAGATGACCCTTTGTACCACAAATTTTACACAAATAATTTTTAAATCTACATTCCACCGCAATGTGATTATCTTAAACGTAAATGTACAAACGGTACACTTACGCTTCGTTGCTTTTGTTGACGGCGATCGCGCCCTATGATTACTATGATGACCCTTTGTACCACAAATTTTACACAAATAATTTTTAAATCTACATTCCACCGCAATGTTATTATCGTATACGTAAATGTACAAACGGTACACTTACGCTTCGATTGAAACGATATCCGTCTCTGTTTTTCTCATGCGAATTAGGTGAGACACGACCTCCAACTTTGACATTAGCTAAAACCGTGTTATCATCTCGGGATTGAGATTGAGTTGAAGCTACGAGTTCAATGCACTCTGCCACTTGTACACACTTTTCGAAAGTATATAATTCACTATCAAGAAATAATTTTTCTCTGACCTTACCGGGTTTACATCCTAGTACAAAGAAATCCCTTAATTTCTCTGATAAATATTCCCAAACTTGCAATTACTAGAAAGAGATTTTAAACGAACTGCAAAATCGCGAATTGTTTCGTCATTCCTTTGTTTAGCTGTATAAAACTGTAATCTCTCTTCAAAAAAACATTTTTTCATACAACAATATTCATTCAGTTTAGATATGAAATCTTCTAACTTAACATCTGTTACTTTTTAGGAATGCACAAATTTACTAGTAGAGAGAAACAATCATCTTGCAAAGCATTAATGAAAATAGCCCTTTTTTAACATCCAATGCGTATTTATCATCATTCACAAGGAGATACTGTTCGAGGTGGACCTTGAAGTTCTCCCAGTTTCCGTCACGCAAACTGAAGGACCCCAATTCTCCTGACTCCATGCTTCCTCTGCCCAAATGGTACACACACAGACGAGAAAAGAAAAACAGAAAAAAACTCCCCTACGAGATTCCTCCGCTCTCCAATCTGCTCCCTGGACCCTCTCAGGAAACCGCTCCTTGACCCTTGGTGGCTTGATGGCTCCTTCCAGACCGCTCCTACGACCTGGTAATACTGATCCTTGACCCTCGGTGCTGCTGATGGCTGACCCAGACCACTCTTGTGACCTGGACCCCCGATCCTTTGACCCTCGGAGATGCTACCGCTTTGACGCTCCTGGACCCTCCGGTGCTTCCCCCTTTCGAGAAGCTGGCTGGCTCCAGTGTCTTCTTCTTCACTCCTTCCAGTGAAGATTATTAATTTTCGATCCGGCCTTTTTTACCGAACCGAAAATAATATGTTACATACAATCCGTATTGTACAATCGCGTTTTTTTCCGTGCAAATTTTTGCGCGTCGATTCTTTCAAACGTCATTTCGATATCCTACCGGCTGCGCCACTGTTATTTACAGACTTTAGAGTGTAGAGGTGAGATTACGAGATGTACGAGATGAACATTTATTGGTTCTATACAGGTTATAAGGCTACGTACTAACTAACGAGCTGTCGGTAAAAGAGAGCGAGCAGGTACATACATCTCCTTTTATACCTAGATCTGTCGTCTCGCTCTTACATATTCAAAAAGTCAGGCGTGCCACCTAAACCATTCCTACACTAAGTATGAATCGATCTGTTTATTTATATGAAGACGAGGATGGACCGGCCAGATCTGATTGATTTTTATACAAATCTACGGTTTTATTCCGATATTGATGAAATTTTGCACACTTGACTTCAAAACAAGAGGAAGGTCATTATGATTTCTGATTTTGAAAAACTCTGCGTAAAGCCCGAGTAAAGCAGGGGACTTCTGCTCGTATTGTATAAAAAGGGAGCAAAAAATAAGTAATTGTTTGCAAAGCGAAATTAGTAAGGAAAGTTTTTCATTAACTTGGTGATGCTGGTTCTATTTTGTTAATGTTTTTATTTAACTCTTTTAGGATTTTCAATTATGTGTTGAGAGGTTTCTTTTGGGAAAATTTTGAATACGAAAGTGCGAGGTAGGGTTCGAGTTTTTTGGCATTATGTGCAATATACATTAACCACATAATGCAATTCATTTCCCGCGTCGGTCAGTAAAACATAAGTTAATGCTACACACTATAATAATCGCATTGACAAGTGACATACGGTATAATGATTTGAACCAGCAATCTGTAGTAATTTTGAATAAGCTGGGCGGCTTTCGCATCCTGCGCTTTCCCGCGTTGCGTCATTGAGTCAACAGCCAAAGTCAACAAAAAGCCATGCCATGCCACGCTGAGTATTGCTGAGCCCTGTTTGCACAAATACGGCCTGAACACTAACACTGTACCGCTGCACCTAACCAGCGCACCGTATTTAGGGGTCATAAACATTGCCAATTTGATGCCAATTGGAAATAAATCCAGTCTCTTCTACGATATTCATCCAAATGTGCCAGATTTTAATGATGTGCGTTAAAAAACATAACATTTTTAAAAAACATCTAAAATCAGCGAAATTTTTAGTTTAGTTTTATTTTAACCTAATGAGTAAAACCTCATATTTAAACACTGAAGACAATATTAGCAACTCAGAAAAAGATACGGTCGTATCTAGGAATTTATCCCAGGACTTTAGCCTTGCCAGGGCGCTGCTCTGCAGCTCCTGGGTTCAATTCCTAGATACGACGGTATCTTTTTCTGATTTTTCTGTTTCAAATCGCTTCAAATTTACAGTCGCTTGTATTGTCTTCAGTGATCAATTTTTTTGTACTCAGTGGCGCCAACAGGTTTCTTTTTCAGATGACGTCACTTAAGTTATCAATCTCATGCGTTTAGTTTTACTAGGCGGCACTCTATGACGCCACTGAGCACAAAAACAAACACGCACAGATCCGAGCCGAAGCTTTTAGATGTGAGATATTTCACGATTCATTTATGTAGTACAAACTGTATAAAAGACCATAATATTCTAATTCGAATAAGAAAAATACACGTACATAATCAACAATGTGTCACCAAGTCAACCGCTACAGTCAGCAGACCGCCATGCGATAGTGATTTAATTGACATTGTGAAAAAAATTGTTGAAAACTTTATCTGGACTGCCGCATGGGAATAACGTTTGGTGGGTACATTATAAAATTTATTACAGTTCTCAAAACTGCTGCTTAGCTCAATGGATAATCGGTAAGATAGTTTCTCCAAATGAACTAACCTCTAGTTATTCACGATCAAATAATATTACCGAAATTGACCATGAAAGGAGGGTAGGAAGGCTGAAGAGGGGTGGGATATTTTCAAGATTATGGAACATTCGTCAGTCGATAAGTATCCAAGGTTTGAAGGAATTCATCCGGTTAACTTAGGACAGGTAGTCGTTTACCGGGTGGTAGGCAACATTCTTTGAAGTTTGGGATACCCCGATGAAGAAGAACTTTACATCATTTTTACAGTATGCAAAATAAAATTGTTGCAGAGCACTGTTCTGGGTACTCATGAATAATGTTAGGTATAATTTTCTTCTTTCTCTTTCTTGAACCAATCTATCAGAAATATGGTTGGCGATCACTACTCCGTTCGGTAGTCCCATGTTATGGGGTTTATAAACAGCTCGCGTACATCATCAAATGCGTGTTGGTGCACAAGAGATGTACCTAATAAACAGTAATGGCAAACATTAGTGGTTGAACTATGGAAAATGAGGACATGGACTGACTGTACGGTTATGTAACTATGATTGTGCAGCGTTGAACATCATCCACGCATTGCCGTCAGTGTCATTTGAATTTCCTTCTACGTCGGTAACAAAATTACACTGTTTTTTACATGGTTTTTCATATCCTTGACCGAAAAAACTTTGCATCCAACAAAAATAAAAGTGTTTTGGGATATGTTCTTAGTTTGTGATTGAACAACATTTAATATTAAACACAAAGTTATTGTGCAAAACACAAATTTACAATAATGTACCTACCAATTTTCTTCATTGTTAATAAACTTCTGCGCTCGACTGTTCCGAACTCCTGTGTGTAGTCAATTTAAGAGTACCTACACGACTCTCTATGGATTAGGACCTATTTCAATTTCACCATTCACGAACAAAGTATGTAGCAAACTCGCCAATTCCTCGCAAACTCAGTTTAGCGAACAAATATAACATTGATATCGACATATTTAACTAAAAAAAATCGATCCTTAAAGAATAATTAAATCATTTTTTATGTCAAGATGTTATTTCTGATTAATTTCTGTTTATAATAATTATTATTTTTAACCAATTGTAAACCAACATAAAAAGAAATATTTTTTTATTACTAACCTATACTACTGTTGTTGTAACCGTAAAAAAAGTTTAAAACTAACTTTTGTTAGTTTAAATTGATTTAAAAGTGTAAATTTAAAAAAAAAAAAAAATTAAAATAAAGCCCAGAAATAAATATTTGTAAATGTTTTATTTTATATAGGTATTGTAGGTACCTAACTACGAAACGTGTTGTTTTGCTTGTTGCCAATATTTTCACAAAGCCGAGATTTGTTATGCAAATAAAATTATTTTGGCTTGTTTTCAAATTATGGAGATGTTTTTTTGACACAGGGATACAGAAAGGAGAATGATGGATTAAGGGGGTGAAATGAATTAGGGTGGGTGGATAAGGAGCACCAAACTGTCGCACAGTGACTCAAAAATATATTTTCTTCATATTTTTCTGAAAAATCTAAATTATAGATCCACACATATATGATAAGTAGTACTAAAACTGAAGTTATTCCTTGCCAGTAATTGTAATTGAAAGATTGCCGGAAGACGGGGCCCTGGAAGAAGGAGAACCTCATGGCTGAAAAACCTGAGTTAGTGTTTTGGCCAGTCAACCGTAGAGCTGTTCCGGGCCGCAGTAAACAAAGTCCGTATAGCCAACATGATAGCCAACGTCCATTGAACGGACAGGGCACAAGAAGAAGAAGTAATTGATCATCAATATTACTTTTCGACCTTTAAAAAAACCTTTTCTTTCAATTTATTTTTTTATTTGACCTAGGGATATTGAGAATTTTTAAGTTTATTCTAAGGATATTTCTTTACTTTGTTATTTTTTACCTTTATTTTTTGGAACCAACATGGTCATTTTTAAAAGAGCGGAAATATGTAACTGTTTTTCAACTTTACATTTTGTCATGCAATTTTTTTATTTTTGCTTTTTTGTCATATACCTTCTGTTGGATGTTGTGTGTTGTGATTGTCCTATTTCATATTTAACGTCATTTAGCACTGAACGCTTTTAATTTATCATTTGCTAATCTCGATGTGTAGAGCCTCTTACCTTAAACTTTCCTGTCTATGCCAACTTTTATTTAAACATTACCTTAATTTCTATGTCTATTCTCGCTTTTGTCTGTGGCCGCGTTAACTTTCCCTTTCATTGTTTATAAAACGGCTTGTTATCATTTATCATGTCATTCTCTTCATGTCATTCTTCTTTTCGCTTCCTCTAGACTTTTACGAATTACTCTCAATTCTTGTAGCCAATCAAGTGTTTTAGAATCAAATCTCTCTCTGTAAATTTATTCAAAAGAATAAACAATAGTTTACAACATTACACAGTACAAACACAAGTGTTTTTACTATCCAAAGGATAACCTCCCAAACAACTTAACACATTTCTCTATCTCGCTGTACGTTCCCGTGGTGTGGAACCGAAGGAAGCCACCAAAGCAGCTCATATTACACCCTGACTGCTGACTATCTGGAGACCAGACCTGGGAATCTGCTCACCTACAGTATTTACAAGTTATCAGAAAAATAATATTTTAATAATATTTGAACTTGAAAAGTTCAGTTCAAATGGTGAAAACGGATGATAAGCGGAGGTTGGCTTAATTTAATCCTAAAATGTATTATCCTAAATTGTATCTTGACATTTTAGGATTAAATTAAGCCCACTGCTTTTCATCCGTTTTTCACCACTTAACACTGCGCTTTTCAAGTTAAAATATTATTATACATTTTCTGAAGCCTTGCTTCTTTCGGCTAGCTGGGCAGACTCCTCCATGTAACGAACTTCCTGCCTGGAAAGCTTATAAGATATGCCTGTAATGTAACCAAATAAGCTCTATGAAGGTACGTGTGGGAAAATATCGACACTGATTTAAATAAAAAAAATAACTGCTCTACTTAAAAAATTAAAAATTATCGTGCTATTTTGATATACTACTCTCCGAAATAAATTCTCGAATTGTTAGAAATAAAAAAATTCAAATCATGTAAAAAAAACGCAAATTAAATTTTGATCTAGAAAAAAGCAATACTACGTATTTTCCAAAGTAGGCTCCACTTTTTTTAAAGTGAATCAAAACACTTTACATATACAACCTTAAAAGGTTGCGAATATATATTTACTATTGAATAAATGCAACTGATCAATTCATTATCTAATTTATTTGACTTTGGGGTTCTGGTACTAGTCAACCCGTGCATTAATTGAACCAATTAAAAATGCATTTGTCACATATACCAGCTTGTAATACCCCCATGACGTCAACGTTCAAGAATTTCAAAGAGATTTATTTCCGTCTAGCTTGTATAAGACGGTACACAGTGCGCAGATAGTACGGATCGGCAGAAATAAACCTTTAACCTATAACTTTTGATATTGAGGGAAATTTTCAATTTGGGAGGCAGATATGGGTACCGCCACCCTGGGAACCATTTAGTGGATTATCAACTGCTTACCCCAAGTGGTTCGCTACGTTTGGTGACTTAGTAGGGTAACCGGTTTTATGGAGCGAAGTTTGTCCGGATCTTGACAGCGGATGTGTTTGTCCACCAACATCTTGGCAGGCCAGACCCATCTGGCCTGAAACTGGTTGAGGGAGACCTTTTGACTTTTCCAGTAGGGCGAGACCACTGACCTCAAGATTCCTACACACTCCTGATACCTTTTTCCTTCCCACAACTTCCTCCCATTCCTTTCCCTAAAAAGACCCTCCACACAGCATACCTATTGAGGACACAGGCCCTGAAAGGTGTGTAGGGTAATTATTTCAATCCACACGCGGTAGAAGTAAAACCTTCAGAGAACTATAGTTGACAAGAGTGGGAAGGCTACGAAGCACCGCACAAAGAGAAGACCGAGCACCTAGTGAGGCAGGTTATGAGAAACCTAAATTTATAATTATAAATCTCTATTCTTTAAGTACCTACTGTATATATTTATTTTGTTTTCTGATATTAACATTCGTACTTATGCAACTTTTAAACTGTACTTTTACTGTACTTATGATGTACTTTTTGTTTTTTTTTTGTTCAATAAAGATATATTATTATTATTATACTATCTCATTTTCAGGTTGAATCCTACAGATGTAATTGTTTGTCTATTTTTAGTGTCGCTATTTATCGGGTCATCGAGTTTCAAATCACAACGGTGCTAAAGAAGTTTTCACTTCAAAAATCAAGGAAAGGAATATGTATGGATTACTTTACAACAAGTGTTTTTTTACATTGTATAATTACGAATTTTATAACACCTATCAAATTAAATGAAATTTAAGGGCCCGCAACCCGGATTTGTACCGATTTATTACATATTTCCCTTAAACACGGTAAGTTTTAAAGCTCTTAAAAAATATATATGTTATTCTTGAAGATAATATCTAGACTTTGCCCGAATTTTAAAATTTCCTCGATAGAAAAAAATCGCGAAGCATACTCCAAAAATTATTATTAACACGTTTGTTTCAGTTATTTTACAAGTTATATGTATGAAAAAATTCACAGTGTTTCTTTAAATGCTGTTTAAGATAATGCCCGCGAGATTTTTGCTCTATTTTAAAAGAGTCGTGTTTTATTAAACATTTTCGCAATTTTCGCATCGATTTCGTCGCTGTAAATGTTAACGCTCTCCTCTAACATTCGTCATTTCGTATCTCTCCATCTTCTTCTTTTCGGGCCCGGTTGCAGAGCCTAATTAATTTAATGATCAGTAAATTTGTTATAAATTTACTTTTTTACATATTTAAAAACAATAATAATTATTTTTATTAAGCAATGAACAAATAAATTTTATTGAAGTTAAACTTCTTTTGCGCCGTTAGTGACTTGAAATTCGTGTGAAACGGAAATGCGTCACAACTCAGTTCTACAAAAATACTCGGTTCTAATATAATGCGGTATATTTGCACCTCGGCGCGTGCCTTCCACAGCGTAGTGCGCAAGGTGCCTGACAAGTCTCAGCGGCTAGAGGCAGACATAAGCGAACGGGGGTTCGAATCCTACGAAATAATAAAAAAACATTTTTATTTTGTGAAATCAATATACAATCTTCAAATCACTTAAAAAAAACAAGCAAAAGAAAAGATAGCGACGTCTAGCCACTCTCTACTTTCACTTCTACCGCGTGTGAATTACACACTCTGATTTTTTTAAATATCCTTCCATATCAAAAGTTATAGGTTTATTTCCACCGCTCTACATTACAGAGACCACTGTGTACCGGGAACACAAAGAGCTTATTTCATTTTGCCTTGAAGGTGGAGTTTGATAGCGAACTCGCACATCAAATGGCAGCTTGTTCCAAAGGCATTATGTTTGCATTGTAAAGAAAGGTGTTGAAACGATTTACAGTGGTGGATTGGGATTTACTTGAGCGAAATATGAGCCCGTGTTCGGAGAGATTCGTTAATAAAATAAGTCACCAGACAAAACTCTTTACACTATGAAGATCCATTATAAACATTTTTTTACCGCCCGACAAATTAGCAAATTAAATAAAACTTTTATATTAAGTACCTTCTTAATTCACTTCCACATTGGAATTTAATAATTGTTTTTGTACTTCACTCTGTAAATTTTCAAATAGATGTAATAATATACATGTAAGTTATCCTCTCCTAAGCATAAGCATCTGCTTAATAGGGAGGGTGCATGAAATATTAAGTCAAACGAAATTATTATGTTGTAAAAATTGTGGAGAAAAACAAAACTTCAATGAGGTCTTCAAGTATGCAAGTATGTTTAATTGACTGATTGTAGCGAATTCGACCATTTAGCGTTTCATCCGTCAGCAAATTTGTTTTTTATGTTCCGTAGCCGGTTCCAGTTTAACATGGTGGCCGTATTGTATACTACCTTTTCCTATTAAAAAAACACAGAATGACTGACACAGACCAAATATTCAACATGTTCGACGGACTTGATATACGACGATTATACATAAAAACACTTCTTAACTATATCTTTGACCAAAAACACAAACTCCAACAAACACAAACCATTAATATACCAGTTAGACAAGCATACATACAAAACTTAAAAACACCGACGATAAACACAAGCTTTGGACAAAGACATCACAAATACCAGGCAATAAAAGCATTCAACCATCTTTCACTCGATTTAAAAAAAGAAGAAAACAAAAAACTTTTCACACTCAAAATTAAAAGATGGATTAAAGACCAAAAAAGAGAACTTTACAAAAAAATCACAACATAAAAAAAAATAAAATAAAATAAAAACACATAGACATAAACACCATTGCAATACTCACTAATATATAAAACATTTTAATTTCACTATCGGTTTATATGTATCTATCCTATTTATATAGTTTTATTCTATTGTTTTATTTTAGTGTTATTTTACTCTATTTTGTTTTGCTCTATTTTCTTTCTTTCAATTCTCATATGTTATTGTTGAGTCTCTTTTTTCTTTAGTTTTTATTTTATATGTATCTTAAATAAAAAAAATAAAAAAATAAATCATATCAAACTGTAAAATGAGGTCCTCAGCACGGGTAAAGCACCCAGTGAGGCCCACATTAGTCAAATATGTAACACACATGTATAAATCAGGTGAATCAAATAAAATAAAAAAATAAAAAAAATCGTTAGAGTTCGCATGTTCTCAGGTGGGCTAGAGCAGATAGAGAACTGCTTACATTAATGAAAATCAGGAAAATTTCATGGGTCATATACTTCAAGGGGAGAAGTATCACTTGCTCCATTTAATATTGAAAGGCAAGATAGAGAGCCATCGAGGGCCTGGTAGGAGACAAATGTCTTGGCTGCGAAATATACGAGAGTTGACCGGCATTAGAAGTGTGGAGGAGCTATTCCAGGCAGCGCAAGACAGAGAGACATTTTCAAGAGTGATCGCCAACGTCGGGGGGACCTGATACGACATACAAAAAAGAAGAAGAAGAGTTCGCATGATCGTCAAATCAGAATTATCAATATTATGGTACCTCCTGAAGAAAATGAAAAGAAAGAAAAAAAAATCATTAAGGTATTGATATCTCCTTGAACAAATTTTATAATTCCTTATTTATTAAAAATATAAGTAGCAGGAAGGTGTATGCAATCTACAGTTTTATTCCGAGGTGGATGAAATTTTGCACACTTGACTTACCAAACCATAACGAGGGTCACCGTTTAAGCCTTTATTTGAAATACTCTGTGTAAATCCCGACCAACGCAGGGAGTCAGGCTAGTTTAAAATAAAATAAATTGTTACGTAAAATATTCGTAGTTTATAATTAGGAAAGTGGGTAGGTATTTAAGAAACTACTTACAAATCTTATGATTTCGGAGAAAATTTAGGTTTTGATTTATTAAACAAGAGAAAATTAGAAATATACTTTATTTGGACGCCAAGGTTCATAGAAAACATGAATACATTTTCTACGAACCTTGACGCTAGATGCTAGAGGTCTACTGTTCACAGAACTACCTACTATTATCTAAACCTACTAGTTATCCAAAAATAAATCCTCGTGGGTACTTGGCTCCTACCCAGACATTTAAATCTGTCACACAGACGTCAAACAACTGGAACGGATATCTTCTTACTAATATTACAAACGCGACAGTTTGTATGGATGTATGTGCTTTTGTTACTCTTTCACACAAAAACTACCGAATGGATTTTAATGAAACTCGTACATCAGAATAACATATTGATTATATATAATGGTAAGCTCTGGCGTTATGAAATTTGTATAAATGGAAATGTGTGTATTTCATATATTTAAGTGGCAGGGTGAAAGGTAGGGGGAAGGGGAACGGGAGAGGTGGAGTTCGTGGAGAGGAAGAGACGAGGGAGGGGGAAGGTGGAGAAGGTGGAAGGGAACGGGGACGCAAGGGAAAGGACAATCAATTTATTTCTTTGAATGGCATAGCAACGCATGCCGGAAACCAGCTAGTGTAAAATATTTTTCAACCGACATTACATTGATGGGAATAACCCCCAACGGTTATTATTTATTATAAAAAGAGTTATTCTAATAAAAAAATTAATATTCATTTATACTTTTAGAAAAGCGTCAATAGTTATCCCGTATAAAATAAAATCGTATATGTTTATCAGAGACATTCTCTAGTTACAAACCAGTTCTTCGAACAATAGTTTCCATTTAAAAAGGTGGCTCCCAAAAATATGGGAAAAAATATTGGAGGATAATATTGTTAATTCTGGATTTGAGATACGAGATTGACATTAATAACTTGAAAATAAGAGATTTCAGTAGCCGAATTAGTCTCAGTAAGACCTGGGTTCGCATCCCAGTTACGACGCGACGGTTAGATTTTTCGTTTTATGTGTCTTGTTATTTTTATATTTCGTTTAGATTTGTTAGTATTGTCTTCTTCTTCAATGAATAATTATTAATATTATTTTTTTTCAACAAATTTGCGTTCGCTTGGGTTCTATAAACAAGTATACCCGGTGCTGCGAACTCATGCAGTTAATGGTCAAGAAGAGATAATTCCTCTCCTTCCTTTGAATACATAAAAGAAATTGAAAAATACATATAATTTTATATTATTATAGTACATATTATTCGAGTATTATAGACATAGCTGAACTAGGCTTCTTACCTGAGAGAAAAGATGGAACAGAAAATCTTACTACGATGTTTAAAAAAAAGTGTAACTCTGTAACACTCTGTGCGGTGGTTTGGGTCCTTTATCTCAGTTTTCACGATTCCAGTAAACTGACAGTAAAATCCTTAGGTAATAAAAATGCATCATAACATGGATCTGTTTTGTTAGATTAGTACAGTTAGGTCGGTCTGTCTGCCGATGGTAAAACATTGCTTATTATATTTATGTTGCGATGACAAACCGCGAGCAGTTCGATACGTAGATGACGCTTATCGAGGTTTGAAGCTGTGTGATTTTTCTTCCACCGCCCTCAAAGAAGTGAGGTTATGATGTCGTCCGGCGTCCCGTCGTAAACCCAGATACTGCGCGAAAAAGCGAGCGAATTTCCTGTGGATGGAGTACTTACCCTGAACTGACAAGTATCCCCAGTTGACTTGCGGGTGACGCAAGGACATCAAGTAGGCATTTTACGAGATGAGCTAATGACAAGAGGAAATTTCTTCTTCACTGCTTAAACTTTTTTTTTAAATTTGGGAGCGAGTACTGCCACCGCTGAAGGCATTTATTGGATGTGGTTCGCTATCTTTGGTGACTTAGCACATATGCCGGGCTCATGGGGAGTGGTTTGTCCAGATCTTGGCGAAAGCTGCACTTGCCTAGCTACTGCGTGACGGGCCGGATCGGGAGACACTGGTTGAGGAAGGCCTTTTGACCTCTCCAGCTGAACTCTCTCGGAACATCGCCTTGTACCTCAGTGGGAGGGGTGGATTCATATATCCTTCACTCCTGGACACCTGACCCCCAGAACTTCATCTCCTTCCTTTCCTATAAAGAACCTCCACACAGCGTCCCCAAAGATGACATAGGCTTAGGGGAAATATTTTCCTCAGGGCCTCCTTGTGTGGAGTTAATGTAAAAAAAAATCAATGAGTTATAAAATTCACATCCGCACGACGTAGCAGCAACCACAAAATATTTTTTTTTAAACTGTGACAAGTTTCCGCGCGATAAAATAAATTGTTTAAAATTCAATCATAATTCTGCTGAGATTTTACAATAGAAGTTTTTTCATTCTCCGGCATTATCTTGGAACTAAAAAAGTCTTTCAGTAGTTGTTCGTCTTTGAAAAGTAAGAACAACACTAAAAACACTTTGAAAAGTAAGAACACTTTGAAAAGTAAGAACAACACATTCTTTGATATACTCGTATATCAAAGAATTTCAAAAAGTGTGAAGCCAAATGTTTCATGAAATTATTATGCACATTTTGCTAAATTTACCGTCGTTAAACGGCCGGAAGATCTTTAGTATTTGAGCCTTTCATACCTTCTTAGTCTGTGCGTATAGTAGATATAACTAAAACCAAAGGAATAATTGATTACACAATGCACAATAGCCAAAAAAGACAATAAACTCTAAAGTATAAAGGATTATAAATTAATAATAATAAATATAAAGTATACATTGTCGAAGTGCCAGCCAAGATTTAGCGAAATTGAAGTTTCTCACAGAGTTAACCTGACAGAGGCCGATGCGGCTGTCGCATATGCGATCCAAAACCAAACGCAGTGAATTGCCACTAGAATAAAACTGCATCCGTAAGAAGCAACATTTTTTTATTTTATTTGTTTTATTCTATAATTGGAAAATGGTATATACAGGGTGTTAAGGGACGTACTTGACTTACTTTAATCAGTGATTCCTGACATTATTTGTAGTAAAAAATGTAAATGAAATTTTGGTCTCCGGTGACTTATTTGATGAGTTTTTTTTTTGAATTTTTTTCTTCAAAATCAAACAAAAAAAAATTCTTTCGCATAAAGTCACTCAGCCGAGTAACCAACCAACCCCTTACCCCGCCTTAACCTGTCCAACAGCTACCGGATTTTTAAGTTTTTGTAGAAAAAAAAAAAAAACATCAAAAATGTCACCGGAGTATAATGAATGTTTACATTTTTTACTCCAAATAATGTCAGGAATCACTGGTTAAAATAAGTCAAGTACTATGCTTGATTTATTTAAAAAGTAATTCCTGACATTATTTGAAGTAAAAAATGTAAATAAAATTTTGGTCTCCGGTGACATTTTTTTCTTCTTCTAAAAACATAAAAAAAATCAATACTTATTGGAAAATTAGGTCGAGGCGAGGTGTTGGTGGCTTACTCGGAGGAGTGAGCAGTGACGACATGTGGAAGAAATTTACAAAAACATACATCTATGGGATTTAGCCTGCGAGAGAATGAGATAGAATTATGGGTTTCTTGTTTGTGCGGTGCTTCGTAGCACAATTTGGGAGGTTATGGGCACCGCCGCCCTGGGAACCATTTATTGGATAACCAACACTTCTGCCATAGCCAACGTTTTGCAATGGGATTGTTTAAAAATAGTATTAAGAGTATTCCTGATATTCTTAGAGAATAATAAATATTTTTATAGTAGATACTGGGTAGATATTAGGTGCTGGAAAAGTCAAAAATTTGATTTTGTTGGGAAGGTAGATTTTTTTTTAAAACCTGCCTATTACTTACTGAATTCATATTGAATTTAATATTTACTGAATTTATATTGTGTTTATTATTTTATATTGTTTTCCCCAGCCTATAATGCCATAGATAAGCAAATAATGAACAAGCCTACATTTATTTTAGCTATTTGTTCGATCCTCAAATGTTAGAATACCTATAGAATTAACACGAAACGTAATCTCTCAAAAGCTATCATAGTATATCAAGAGCTTTCGACATAAAATATACCTATGTAAAAAAAACGATTTATGCTCTGACTGGGTTCGAGTTTCGTCGATGTCTGAAACGAATGAGCCGTGCATTATCGGTGCATTATTATTTTCACGCTTCGCCGCCATTTTCGAAGAGATTGCAATTTCCGGCATGGGAAATTGACTCCGCCTTCCTCCCGCTAAATATACCCAGTAATGGCGTTACTGCGGTTTTTATCGGCTGGCGCCCTTTTCTATCGGAAAATAAAGATGTTATTTTATTCTGAACGATATTCTGTGCTGTGTTGATTATTTACTAACTGTAGTTCAGACACCTGCAAAGTTCTTGAGAGGAAGGATGTGAATTATCAAGAAAGGCAAGAGATAATATGGGTGAAGTAGTGCTGTCTATATCTCCGCAAAGGTAGGTAGGGAAATTGGGGGGCGCAAAACTTTGTTCTGGTGCATTTTTCTTGCGTTCGTTTTGTTTATGTTATTGGCGCACAAGTCAACAACTGTCTGTAGTCTGTGCGACTACGGTATCTTGAATTCACGGTATTTTTTGAGATTGAATGTGGGGCGGGGAATTAGTTTGGATAAGGGAAAGTTGGGAAGTAGGGGTTCTTCGAATATGATTACAAAACACAGCTAATGCTATTTCAAGCAACGCTTCGATTCTGAATAATGGTCTTTCACAGGGGATTTGAACTGAGAGAAGATATCTAAATATGATCGAATCATTATTATTCACTCAATTATTATTATTATTATTGTGGAATGCGATAAGTAGAACATTTATTTCTAGGATCAGAGGAAGAACATCTAATGTGTAACCTGAACGCCTGAAGTGTTTTCTCTATTTTAAGAAAAATAAATATTCACCAAAATTTTTGAAAACTCTCACCACCATCATTATGAGTGGACGCTGTTGCTGGTACAATGTTTCAATTTTGGAGGCGGGTATGGGTATCGCCTCCCTGGAAACCATTTATTGGATAACCAACACCTCTGCCGTAGGTCACCCCACATGTTCCGCTACGTTTGGTAACTTAGGATGGGTGCCCGGGTTGATGGGGTGAGATTTTTCCAGGTCTTGACGACCTTTGAGAGAAACGGTTGAGGGAGGCATTTTGACCTTTCCAGCCGGACTCTCGGCCTATCGCCTTGCACCGCAGTTAGAGGGATGGATTATTATACCTCCGTCACTACTGAACATACTGACCCTCAGATTCCGACCCACCCCTCATACCTTTTTCCTTCACAGAACTTCCCTGAATGACATGGGTCCAGAGGGAAATTATTTTCCTCAGGGCCTCCTGTGTGGGGCTTAAAAAAAATTACGGAGAATTTTTGGAATATAACAATGGAGTCGAACCCACGAAGCCCGGGAGAGAATCCCAAGCATCTGTCAACTCAACCACCATAACCGATCAGTTTTTGCTTGTATTGCTGATTTATCAAGTACGGGTAGATACCTACCATCATTATATTTTTTATGGATCTTACCAAAAATTGGCACATAATTATGTTGGTACACAGCAATAATAATATGAGCAATTAATGTTCCCACGCGTCACCTTCAGTATCTCACATTAATGTGATCATTTGTTGATAAATATTCAACTATCCATCAAAGTGACTCATCAACGTATCTCCTTATCCACTGAATTCTGCAATAATCCTAATCCCCAGTAAGGCACAATGAGAGATTTCAAGCACACATCCCGTAGGACAGTGCTTCCCACACTAGGGGCTGCGACATCCCGGGGGACTAAATCTTCTCTTTCTGCCGAGGAGTCGAGAAATATATGTCCAGCACAATTAAGTACATCCAAATTGATAGACGCGACTGTCTCCCATTTCTTGATTTGTTAATAAACTAATCTAACAGCATAGAGGTAACTCGTATTGTAATTATCACTAATTAGTCTTCGACCAAAAAATCTGCTTCCGAATTGCTAGTCTTTATTAACATGCCCCGCAAATTGCTGGCTGCGTAAAAAACTTAGTACAAAGCCCTAATCGGGTTAACAAGTTCGGGCTTGTTTCCAAAATTGAATATTTTGTTACACTATTTAGTTAAACACAAATGTACTATAATTTACACATCTCACTGGTTTTTTAGCGACGATACGCTAGTCGGTTCGGAAACGAACATTCAGATCCTGCGATGCAAACCATTGCGTTGCCTTACTTTACCTAACTTTATTTTTCTGCACAGGGTCTGGTTATTTCATTGTGCGTTCTTCGGCGGTCAACATAAATTGATAACGATATTTGGTTCGATGTCTGAATGATACCCAGTTCGCGTTAGGGCAAGCAATTTGATATTTCTGTGAAACAACTGGCGGGTCTTGAAAAAGGTATGAGATGTGGGTAGGAATGTGGGGGTTAATGTATCTAGAAATGACGGACCTATAAATCCACCCCTCTCACTGCGGTGCAAGCCGATGAGTCGAGAGAGTCCGGCTAGAGAGATCTAGGTTAGATCTCCCGCAACCAGTCTCTCCCAATCCGTCCCGCCACTCAGTAGGTGTAGTATACAAACCTCACCCCATGAACCCGGGCCCCCCAGCTAAATCACTAAACTTAGCGAATCACTTGGGGTGACCTATGGCAGGGGTGTTGGTTATCAGATTGTCAACGTGGAAGGACGCAAGCACCCAGAAATCACTTATGTACCAGGCCGCCTAACTTTATAACAAAATCTCGATTGAAATTACTGACATTGAAAATAAGTTTAAATTTAAAGAGGAATTAAGAACGTAAATGTCCACCTCAAAATTTGATTGTTTGTTAGTGGTTGGATACAATTAAATTTAAAATATTTTAAGTTATATCATCTTCTTCCTTGCGCTGTCCCAACTCATTGCCTAGGTAGGCCGTTGGGGTCGGCTCTTCTCGTTCTCAGGTTGTAATTTCTTCTGTTCTGGGTATCGCCTTCATCCAGGCCGTTTCTCTGAAGGATTTTGGAACATTGAGTCATCGAGGAGTTCTTCGGTCTTCCTCTGGATGACTGTCGATGAAGCTCCATAGACATTGCCTGCCTCACTGTGTGGTCTGATGGTCTCCGTCTTATGTGTCCATACCATCTCAACTGTCGTTCCTCCAGCTTACTATTTATGTCTGTGACACCCAGGCTACCACGAATGCGTGAACTTTTGATCTTATCTTTTAGTGATACTCCTGCCGACCATCTAAGCATTCGCATTTCTGCTGTTTCGAGTTGCCTAGAGTAGGAGTTGTACATAGTCCAGCATTCGGAGCCATACATTATTGCGGGTCTTACAATAGTCTGGTATATCTTTCCTTTAAGTTTTATAGGCATTTTGGAGTCACACAGTATTCCTGTTAGGGATCTGAATTTAATCCATCCCACACCTATTCTATGGATGACATCCGCTGCACATCCTCCGTCTCTGTGGATTAGTGAGCCCAGATACACAGTTGGCTAATGTTACTCCATCCAGTTGCATCGAAGGAGTTACAGCATTTGTGTCTTCAAATGGCAAATACAAATATTCAGTCATTTTCCTGCAAAATATTCAGTCATTTTCCTGCATATATGTTTCTCAAATTATTAGAATGTACCACAATGAGAGCTAAAAAATAAATGGTTCCCGGGGCGGCGGTACCCACACCCGCCTCCCAAATTGATGTTCTTTGTTACATTCGTGTATCAAAATCGAAATATTTATCATATAAATATATTTATCATATAAATATTTGCATCGAAGGAGTTACAGCATTTGTGTCTTCAAATGGCAAATACAAATATTCAGTCATTTTCCTGCAAAATATTCAGTCATTTTCCTGCATATATGTTTCTCAAATTATTAGAATGTACCACAATGAGAGCTAAAAAATAAATGGTTCCCGGGGCGACGGTACCCACACCCGCCTCCCAAATTGATGTTCTTTGTTACATTCGTGTATCAAAATCGAAATATTTATAATTAATTAATAATAAATATAAATATAATCTTACTTAATTTTTGGTTGATGCTAAAAATATTTTTTTAAGTAATTTCAAATTAAGAGAGCCTTTCTAACTTTCAAAAGTTTAAGAAGCATTGGTGTAACTGTAGGTGACACGAAAATTAATATATTCTAGGAACTATATCACGCTGGAAATTAAATAGAGCACACACGAACAACGGCGTCTATTTCTACTTGTATAACGAGACTACATACATCTACTTTCTAATATAACGACAGATAATATTAACACTACTTGTTTAGGCATCGGGCGTACATGGTTAACAATCGTTGTTAATTTAGTTGATTATGTTTTTATGAAATAATATTATCCAACTTTATTCAAGAGTTTTCGAAGAAAATCATTTTATCTTTTTTAGACAACCTTGACACGTGTGTTTGTATTATCTCTTCTTCAGTTCACCATCTAGTTATCTCGTAAAAAATGGGGTAAGATAAATGCCAGAGACAGGGAGATAATATTATTGATGGTGTCGCATTTGTGACCTTAGTTCAGGACCATGCCCATGCCAAACGGCGCGCCTGGTGCGAGTACAATTTTTGCACCCCTCATTAAAAAAACAGTAGACGCCTAGCTAGGTATCACTGTAACCCATAGGTTCCCAACCTTATTTTGCCCATCGCCCACTTTGAGAATGTTGTTTTTAGATAGATGATAATATTATTCAATAAAAAATAAAAAATTTCATTTCATTCAATTTAATGTAGATCTGAATGTAATGAAATCTTTCAGTTCAATTTTCGTCCTTTTCCCGAACTACTGAAAAACGTGAATTTTCGCACACGTGATAAAAATGATTAAAATACATACAACAATAAAATTTAACCAAAATTAAAGTTTACTTTGCTTTATTAGTGTGTTATTAGCGTGTTTTTTTTTCTTTTTTCGATATTTTTTTATCTGCCCATGCCCTCATTGCGCCATCTCAACACTCCCTAATTTTCTCTGGGTTCTTTCTACCCCTCCCTGAAAGTCTCAAACGCCCATAAGGGAGCGTTATCGCCCACGTTGAGAACCTTTGCTCTAACCAATAATATTTGGATGATTTGTGAGTTTGTGTAACGCCGTTTAATGATAAATAATCTCAAGTGCGATGTGTTAGGTGTTAGATATCATCAGCGCCTTGGCAATACGGCGCCCGGAGGGGACTGCTCCAATAGCGCCCTCGTAGGGCCGGCCCTGCTACGTTAATAACACCCATGAGATATTTTTTTTTAGTTTGAAGTCGTCGTTAAATAATGCAGATAAAAAATAATTAAAGTACTGTAGTATAATATATGCGTATAAATATGTATATACATGGTAGGGCTTGATCCTCTCCCCTACAACCTACAACTGGTGCAGTGAACAGTCGACCTGGCGTCAAAAAAATAATGTTTCTAATTTTATATTATTTAGTAAATCAGAAGCAAAATTTAATACCTGCCTACTTCATTATCATCATCATTACATAGCACGCGCAACGACGGGTTAACAGTTCCGAAATTTAACAATAAGTACGGACAGAGAACGTTTGAATACATCATACCGAAGATATTTAATTTATTACCTGACAATATAAAGCAATGTTATTCTATGAATAAGGTTAAATATATGGTGAAAACTTGGCTATCGGAAAAAAAATATTTATATTGATATTGATATGTATAAAAAAAAAGGTTGAACCTGTAGATATAAGATGTAAATTTTAAATGTAAAAAATCTATATGTAACTAAAATATAAGCACCTGTTGACAAGCCAATTCAATTGGCTTAGCAGGACTTGTTTGCTGATTACAATATGTATTATCTATTCTTAAAATAAAAAATAAATAAAAAAGTATAAAATGAAGTCGCTCAAAATGTATGTGCACGTTAATCTTTTAAACTACGCAACGGATTTTCATACGGTTTCACCAATAGATAGAGTGATTGAAGAGGAATATTAATATGTATAAAACATGTGAATTATATTAGAGAAAAACCGAGAAATTTAAAGAAAACATATTTTTGTGTGATTTAAAACGGCTGGCGGGCCGTACTATAGTCACTTTTGAAATTCGTTCTACGGAAGAATTTGGAAAATAGATGTCCTAGAGTAAGTAGGTATTTGATTTGAATTATTTTATTTGATGAAGTCGCTCAAAATGTATGTGCGCATAGATCTTTTAAACTAAGAAACGGATATTCATGCGTTTTTCACCAATAGAGTGATTCAAGAGAAAGGTTTATGTGTATAAAAACATGCTTATTATAGTAGAGAAAAGTCGAGAAATTCAAATATTTAATTCAGGCAGCGGGCAGCGGGCAGCGGGCAGCTGGCAAGCGGGTGGTGTGGATTTTATAAAGGTTGGGTAATGGCGTTGTGTTTCGTTAGCCACAGCAACATGTGGCCGGGTCTGCTAGTAATTAATAAACAAGAAAATCGATTCGAAAAAATCGAGAAAATCGATTTCAAACATTCTAAAAAATGATATTTAGGTACTGAATCATTAAAACGGTCACCATATTTAGCCGGAACCGGTACTTAACAAACACATTTACAAAAAGACGAAATGCTGAACGGTCGAACAGTCCGAGTGAAGTGGATTTCGCTACGTTCGGTCAATAAAAAATCAGTCTCTATCACGATGTCTTTTTAAAAAATTTATTTAACTTATTTTATTTTTAACATTAAAATTTATTTGTGTTTTCTTGACTACTATACTATGGCACATGGCTGTATCATGGTATTTTGGTAGTAGACGTGGTGTTTCAAAGAAAATAGAAAAATTTTAGGCTTACGAAATAGGTTGTGAACGTTATTTTCTTTTATCTGAATGCAATATTGTGAAATATTTTACAAAGGGGAAGGCCTAAAGGTTCACGCAGGCGCAGGTTGCACACAAATGTTCGGCCAGCTGCTCCTGTTAGTTCCTTGAATATTGTATGTTCCCTCTGTGGTGGACCGAATCTGTTGTTTTATTGCATTCTTTTGCCAGGTGAATATAAACATAAAAAACATAAAACAATTTACCTATTCTCGGCTTAATTTTATAATATTATATTTCTATTGTTTACATTTCTGAAATGATTTGATTTATATGTACAACCTCTCTCCACGGCTACCAATGTATTGATAATTATTTTTTTTGTTTTGTAATTTTTCGTTTTATATAATTTTTGGCTTCATATTCCTTTCTTATAAATTTAATTTACTTATTATGCTGTCTCAGTAGAGGTAAAGTCACAAGGAGGAAATCCATAATTGGTTTTATTTTATTTAAATAAATAAATAAGTTATAACATTTTTTTTAATTTTAATTTTAATTTATACTATAGTTTACATTTTATAGTATTATAGTTTAATAGTTTTGGCCTCACTGGGTGGCTTACCCGTGCTGATGCCCCCAGATTGTATTATATTTATAGCTTCGTTTTCGTGAGGAAATTACCTCAGGATGCTTTACAACTTCATTTATTTAATTAATTGAAATTAAATAAACTTGTATACACCACTATACAATCAAAATAAACGACATGTTTCAAAACCATCGTCTGGATAAATCATTACATAGTATAAAATGAAGTCGCTCAAAATGTATGTGGGCATAGATCTTTTAAATTACGGAGCGGATTTTCATGCAGTTTTCACCAATAGATAGAGTGATTTAAGAGGAAGGTGTATATGTATAATACATGCTTATTATAGTAGAGAAAAGCCGAGAAATTCAAATATTCAATTCAGGCAGCGATTACATAGTATAAAATGAAGTCGCTCAAAATATATGTGCGCATAGATCTTTTAAATTACAAAACGGATTTTCATGCGGTTTTCACCAATAGATAGAGTGATTCAAGAGGAAGGTGTATATGTATAATACATGCTTATTATAGTAGATAAAAGCCGAGAAATTCAAATAGGCATTCAATTCAGGCAGCGGGCAGCGTGCAGCCTGGCAGGCGGGTGGTGTGGATTGAATAAAGGTTGGATAATGGCGTGGTGTTTCGTTAGCCACAGCAACGTGTGGCCGGGTCTGCCAGTATATAATATACGTTTATCCTTACATAGAAACCATGAATTTTGAAACAATGTCGATTATTTTGAGTAGTATAAAAAGTTCGGATACGTTTTTGGATTTTCACGGACAAAAGTATTTTCGTTATTTGTTTTGGGGTATTGTGCCGTGTTGTGCTACCTCCTTTTTTAGCCAACGTTTTGGCCAGCGTGGCAGTGTCCATCATCAGGGCAGATCCGGCAGATGTCCTGCAGATCCGGCAGATGTGTTGTGCCGTGTTGTTCTACCTCCTTTTTTAGCCAACGTTTCGGCCAGCGTTGCAGTGTCCATCATGCCCTGATGATGGACACTGCAACGCTGTCCGAAACGTTGGCTAAAGAAGGAGGTAGCACAACATGGCATAACACCCCAAAATCAAATAACAAAAAAAATACAAAAAGTTATTTATTTTAATTAAATTAAAATGACGCCACAAAGTGAATTTGCAATTATTGTAGAAGAAATTAATTTATTTAGCCTATAACTTCCTTGCCTATCATTTCGACGTAAAACTAATATTTTACAGCTAAGATTTTTTTACTAGTGACCTTCAACTAAGATTTATATCGAGTATTTATTTGGGAGGCGGGAATGGGTACCGCCGCCCCGGGAACCTTACTGGATAACCAACACCTCTGCCATAGATCACCCCAAGTGGTTCGCTACGTTTGGTGATTTAGCAGGGGTGCCCGGGTTCATGGGGTGAGGTTTGTCTAGGTCTTGGAGGCGGATGACCAGGACACACTGAACCCCGGTTTCCTGCCCACCCCTTAAACCCTTTTCCTTCCCAAAACTCTCCTCTCCTTTCTTTCCTTAAAAAAAACCTCCACACAGCATTCCCAAAGATGACAGAGGCCCTGAGGGAAATTATTTTCCTCAGGACCTCCTGAGTGGAGCTCATGTAAAAAAAAGTGACTTACAACTAAGACTTATAGTTAGTTAGAAGCTACCTACTGAGACTTGTAGGTAACTAATAATTTACATCTACAACACTACGACGTATAGCTAGTGACGTTCTGTCACATCACTGTTGTATGTTGCACATCACTAGTGATAGACTACTTCTTATTAATATTTGTCATCTGTGGTCTATTGGGAATTAATGTCAATGGTGTAAACACCTCTTCAATAAAAGTCTTAATTATAAAATAACAAAGTGATTTCTATTACACATCCATATTAAATACCTAACAAAACAGTACAACTAAGACCTATAGTTAGCAACTAACTACAAAGACTTATAACTGGTGACTTACATCTAAGACATACTCGTATAGCAAGACTAAGACTTATAACTAGTGATTTAAAACTAATACATATTTATGACAATGTGAATCTTGTGTAAACACAAATGTATTTCAGTGGAAGAAACCAAAAGATTTGCTTACGAAGCAATCTTGATTCAGATAGAGCTCCCTGCAAAAATATACTGAAAATATTTTTTCGTTGTACTCCTACAATATACGTCGAAAATTTATTGATGGGGTTCGATTTACAAGCGTGGGGTAACAAGGGTGAACCTACGCAATGGCATAAGTACGTGTATTTCTATCTTATGTCATCGAATGATAAGTATTTGCTAAACGTAAATATCATTAGGCATTCGCTGTGATTCAAATCACTGGCATTTATATAGTCTCATTTGTGATTTCAAGATCTTGTGTATTTAGCGACTTTATGGAACGCAATGTACATAGCACTTTTTCGTTTTATGATTTGTTTAGGGATTTGTAAAAGTTATAGCGTGCACAAATATTTTCTTGTAAATAATTTTTAAAAAATTGTCAAGACCAAATCGTTTTAAAAGACTATTAATTTCCCGAGGGACGGGACGTTTGATATTTTCATTTTTCAGATAATTTATAATATTCATGTTCCAACCAAATATAAAACCTGTCGTGTATTGCCAAACAAAATGCCGATAAAACAAGCAAAATTATTTTTTTATTCTAGAGTAATATTATAATCATTACCGGGAAAATGTCAAAAATGTACCGAACAATCGGCATGCCTTCCGTTAAGTTCAAAGAGCCCACCGAACAGTAAACATTATAACATGTGGGTATTGGGTATACAAACAACTGTAATTATAATTATGTATCTAGACCATTGAAGCCGCCATATACACAAAGAACATTCCATTTAGAATGGAATTAAATGGAAAACGAATAAAATTATAGAAAAGTTACGAATAAAATTGCCTTCAAAGCTTGCTAAGCAGTCGGTAAAGATTTTTAACGGAATCGATCTTTCAATTTTGAGGCTGTAATTGAAAAAGAATTATATTGAAAAATTACGTTATTCTTTCTGTTAAAAAAAACAGTTGCGTCTTGAAGTGGGTATTAAACAAATAGTTTTTTAACGCTATTATTCCTAGAATACTAATCTCAGTCGTTTCGACTAACATGTATATTTTATGCTGTATCTCTGTTATTATGGGCAGACCAATAAATATGTTTAATTTCGAATATAGAGTGTTTCGGTTTCGGCCGAAATTGGAACAGAAGCCGAATTTGGTTTCGGTTTCGGCTGAAAATCTAGTTTCGGTCGGTCACTGGGTGCGCATTGCTCTATGACCAAAGGTGAGCTATGCGTAGTTTTATTGTGTATAAAAATAGATATTTTATTTTCGCCTTCCTCCGATCGTTGTGGCCAACTGAATAAATGAGCGTATAAGGACCTACGTTTCACGTACTTTTACCTACGTTTTACCTACCTTTACCTACGTTTCCCGACCTACTTTTATAATATAATTTTAAAAAGAAAACTATAAACTTCATAACCAAACATAAAAACTATAAAATTAATTAATTTTCAATTTGGGAGGTGGGTGTGGGTACCGCCACCCCGGGAACTATTTATTGGATAACCAACACCAGTGCCATAGGTCACCCAAAGTGGTTCGCTACGTTTGGTGACTTAACAGGGATGCCCGGGTTCGTTGGGTCAGGTTTGTCCGGATCTTGGCTGCGGATGTGTCTGCCACCAACAGCGTGGCAGGCCGGATCGGGAAAGACTGGTTGGGGGAGATCTATTGACCTCTCCAGCAGGACTCTCTCGGAACATTGTCTTGGATCGCAATGGAAAGGATGGATTCATTCGTCCGTCATTTCTGGACACACTGACCCCCAAATTCCTACCCAACTCTAATACCTTTTTCTTTCCCAGAATTTCCTCTCCTTCCTTCCCTTAATAAGACCCTCAACACAGCATCCCCAAAGATGAAGGCCCCGAGTGGAATTATTTTCCTTAGGGCTTCCTGTGTGGATCTAATGCAAAAAAAATACACAGTTTACCTTTGTTTATAGAGCAATGCACAGTGCACACCCCGATCACCGTGGTTAGGGGTCGGCAGACCTTCAAGTGAAAAGGGCCGATTTTTCAGAGAAACGGGATAAAAAATGTAACAAACAGCCATATAATGGGGGCTTGAGAATTTCTGAGGAAATAGAAATGTTTGTTTCTTCGAATATTTTCGTATCCTGGGGGGAGGTTATGTCATAAAATCAAAGATTTCTACACATATATAACCGATTCCTTAAACAAAAAAAATATTATCATTTTACGAAAATAAGTTCTGTGCACAATAAATAGCAAAAATAACTTTAAAAGACAACAAAAGGCAACAACTGTAAATCACACAAATGGAGTTTACATCTCATAAATGGAGTGGAGGTGAAATTGGAGTTGATTTCTGAAGAGCCGCAAACGCCTATGCAAAGAGCCGCGGTCTGCCGACCCCTAACCTAGGTAGATATTTCAATATAATTTACCTAATCTTATAACTCAACAGAGAAAAATAGTTTATCAGATAGAAGCACCTAAGATAAAGCACCGACCGTAAGTTACAGTTACACACGGCTGGTTGGGGACGGGTACGGGGACGTGGTGTGATGTATGGAGGAGCAGTCCGGAAAGGGAATGGTTAATCCGCGTCTTGATGAGCTCTGGATTAAGGGATAAAGGCTACACGGATGCCGGGAATTCATTGCACTTGCCGTCACGACCGTCGCAAGAACGGGCGGAATTATTTCTTCCCTGCAGTAAGGTCGCCGGTGTACGGTCGCAGAAAATTGAATCTCGGCAGAACCTACTTACAGTATATAATATGGAATCTGGTGCTTTCAAGATAGAACCGTGATGAGCTATTTAACCCGGCAAAGCATTCCGCTTCACTTTAAATTGATACGAGTAAACGAGATAATGTAAAATAACTTATCAATGAAGAACAATGGGAATAACCATCAAAAGTTATAAAAAGAGAGTTGTTCTAATAAAAATTGAAATAATTTAATTTAAAAATTACGTTTTTTCTTGCCTGACACCTAAGAAAATATAAAGCAGAAATTGTTTGTCCGAAGTCTGAATGAGCAAAACTTTAGAACAATGAGCGATGGCTTTATGAAATTTGCAGTTGTTTCTTCTGTCTGGAACGTTTACTATTTTCAAGTCGAAAGAAAATTTTTTCCATCATCATGAGCTATGGATTGTTGAAAAAAAATTGTATGTGTTTGTTATGTTTGTATGTATGTTTGTTACTATTTCACGCAAAAAATACTCAAAAGGATTTTAATTAAACTTTAAAATAATGTAGCTCATACATCAGAATAATGTATATAAGCTCTGGCATTATGAAATTTGAATACAAAAATTGCATTAGGTGGCACGCGAGCTGTTTGAAAACTGAATGTACCGGGAATGAATGCATGGAATGCGGAAGGGAGATTCGCGGGAGGGGGAGGGGAACTCGGGGGGGGGGGGTTCGCGGGACGGGGGAACGGGGGAACGGGGGGAGTGGAGTGGTGAGAGGGAAGGTGGAAGAATCGGAGTGGGAACGCGAGAGGGGAAGGCGACGCGGGAGAGGAAGGGGAGGCGGAAGAGGAACGGGATGAATGGGAAAGGACACGCAGGGAGAAACAATTTCTTTATTAAATGGCATAACAACGCATGCTGGAAACCAGCTAGTACATTATAATCACGAAACCTTGATCAAAATTCTACTTAGAACTCTACTGGAAACATTTTAACTTACAAAATATTCTATGTGTAGTTTATTCGCGTATTTTTACCGCGCATTTATTTTTAAATGTGTTCTAATGGCTCTCCACCGAAAGCTCACCCTATTGCTGAAAATGTTTTGGCCGAGTCTGAAGGTGTCTGTATGTGAAAGCGGTCAGGTTTACGAACAAAATTTCTGGAGAACTCTTGAAACTCGCACCGGCCCAAGCGGGTATTGCCATGTTGTTCTGAAACCTCAATTATGAAATTATAACGCTTACATGGACCAAGCAGTAAGCGCTATTTTCATATTCGCCCGAGTCAAAATCAAAGATTTTGATATTACAGCAATTTTTTTTTAGATATTGCAATTTATTAAAGTTCTCTTGACTACCGTAGTAGGTAGGCTCTTGCTCTATTATCATGGTAGTCTTACATAGATTATATAATGCAATGATTATAATTATATCGATCGCGGAAATTTTAAATGTTTATTGTTAATTGTTGACGAAAGCGAAAAGAAAGTTTTTAATTTTTTCAATAAATCACCTCTCTTGTTTTTGTAGACCCGGAATTATGAATTTTTATTATACAATAACATGAGACAGATCTTTTAGAATACTTAACATTTTTTGTAAATTTCTTTAATATTAGTTTATTTAAAGATTTTTTTTTTTCAGAAAAATCCTTTAACCCAATTCCTAAAAGATCCACTAATTTTCCTAGAAATATTTCTAGATGCAGATCGAAAGAGGAATTAAAACGGAGAAAAATGTTGTATTTAACTCATTTTTGGATTTATTGTCCTATACAGCATTTCAAATTTCACCTATGGATATTAATTTAGTTATCCATTGTACAATCTATGTACGTCTACCTTGAAACGGGCAAGAGCCTAGTAGTATGGTAGTCGAGAGAACTCAAATACGTTGTAATAGGTATACTATAATAAACACAATTAAATAACTTTGTTTCAATTCCACTTTATTATTTTTTAATCCAACCGGTTTCGGTTCGTACTAAACCTTCCTCAGGGGTGAATAAAAATATATTGAACATAATACAGAAAAACATGGTATTTATAAGTAAAATTAGAAGAGGGAGACAGAATATCAACTTAGGTGGG
Source organism: Limnephilus rhombicus (assembly GCA_929108145.2). Lineage (NCBI taxonomy): Eukaryota > Metazoa > Arthropoda > Insecta > Trichoptera > Limnephilidae > Limnephilus > Limnephilus rhombicus. Next base: position 36,823,502 of record OV815273.1, on the reverse strand, counting down.
GGCGATGAGGGAGGTGTCTAAGAGGGAGGGGTGAACGTGGGTGGGGGTAATGGAAATATTTTAAAAATCGGGGTGTTAGACAAATCTAATTGTTTATTAAGTAAATTGGTTTTATTTATTTTTAATGACTTTTTTATTTCAAAGGCTTCAAGATTATTAAGGCGTAGACCTATCTCATTTCTATGCAATACATCTATCCCGGAAGCTTTATTAAATGCGTGATTTTTATCTATTAGGTGGGAGGCGAATTCTGAAAAACCTACACTGTTTAGACATCTCAAGTGTTCGACAACACTTGAGACCCCACCCACGTTCACCCCTCCCTCTTAGACACCTCCCTCATCGCCCCCACCTAAGTTGATATTCTGTCTCCCTCTTCTAATTTTACTTATAAATACCATGTTTTTCTGTATTATGTTCAATATATTTTTATTCACCCCTGAGGAAGGTTCAGTACGAACCGAAACCGGTTGGTTTAAAAAATAATAAAGTGGAATTGAAACAAAGTTATTTAATTGTGTTTATTATAATTATGTATTCCCACAAAGTGTTTGCTACATATCAAGATTTAATAGGTATACTTAAAAAAATATATAAAACTAAATATTCAAAACTAAAATTTTAAATCATGAACTTTTAATTAACATAATATTTATCGTAAACTTTTCATTTGTTTTTATCTTAATTTAAGGTATTCTTCGTATTAATTATTTATTTATGCATCTCGCCGAAACATTGCCAATCAACACATTAAACCTTTCAAAGAGTTACATTGAAGCTTTTGTAAGTTAATAAGCAAGTAAGTTTTCAGTTCGGTACAAAAGCTTATCTAACATAATATTTGTACTTATTTGTATTTGGTTAGACATTCGTATTATTATTTTGCTCGGCTTTACCGGGCTGGTGCTTAATGCTTCGTGATTTACACAGACCTAGACTTGTTGAAGTCAAAATTAATATTCGTAATCACTTATGGAAATTTAATTTGCGGTTTTCACGTTTGGTGGCAGATTCTCATACGTGGATAAGCAATTTTGGGAGAGAAATAATGGCGCCGTCAAATATATTACATTCTAATCAAAGTTAATTACACAAATATATTTGCAGACTCAATTAAGGCGCTGTATTAACCAATAGTCAGACTGGAGGAATTGTTTTAGCTTAACGTACGAGACTAATTAAGACATTAATTATTATATTTTTAAATGTAGCTATTACTTTGTGGTTATCCATTATAGAAAAATGAAACAATTCTTTCTTTTTTTTAACATTAATTATTTATTGTTTTAATGATTTGTAAAAGAACAATACACGGTAATATTACGCATTTATCGATTTGCAACACTAATACCTTTCCATTTATAATATTTCCGAATAAATACAGGGGTATTTGTATGCAAAATTTTAAATTTGGGTTGCAGATATGGTATCTACTGCCGAACCGGGAACAATTTATTGCATAACTAACACCTCTGCCGTAGGTCACCCCAAATGGTTCGCTACGCCCATCTCGTGCAAGACCCCACTGAGAGACAGCCTGGGTTCTCATTGCCTCGCAAACTCTGGACTGCCATCAATAGGATAAGGTGCTCCCATAGACGTTGTGCTCATATGATGCATAGATGGGGCCTTAAAGAGTCGGCGACGTGTGAATGCGGTGCGGTGCAGACCACCGAACATGTGGTCAACGAATGCCCGCTCCATTCATTCCCCGGCGGGATTGATGAGGTCCACAGGGCAACGCCTGAGGCCCTAGACTGGCTCGCAGACCTAGATGTCCCCCTCTGACCCCCCACCATACGAAAGAAGAAGAAGAATGGTTCGCTACGTTTGGTGTATTAGCAGGGGTGTCCGGGTTCATTAGGTGAGGTTTGTCTAGGTCTTGGCGGCGGATGCGTTTGCCCACCTACTGCTTGGCGGGGCGTCGGAACGTTGCCTTGCACTGCAGCGGGATGATGAATTCGTACTTCCGTCACTCCCGGATCCACCTCTAATGCGTTTTTTATTCCAAGACCTTCCTCTCATTCCTTTCCCAAAAAGACCCTCCTCACCCCATCCTCAAAGATGACACATGCCCTGAGGGGAAATATTTTCCCTAGGCCCTCCTGTGGAGCACATGTAAAAAAAGGAAATGATATATTTTATTCTTCAAAGTTACCGGTGTTTATCACATGTCTCCAAAAAACATAATTTTGCGGTAATAAAAATCTTATGTGTTATATCAGCGTGGCCGTGTTCGTCTATTCCCTTCGCAGATAAAACTTTAGCGGAAGCCATAAAACTCCAATACATTTGGAATCAATCGTGTGAAATAAAGTGGAGCTTGGATATATAAAACGCCAGCGCGAATTCCCGCTTGAGGAGTGGATACTTCAGGGCTGGGGGCCGGGGGCTGGGCCTGGGTACCAAGTGCCAAGTACCCAGTACCAAATACCCGGCCACTAGACACAGACCCACCACTCTCAGTGGAGCGAGATGAGCATTGTTTCCCCGAGATGAAACTCTGCCGAATTCAGCTTCCGCGGGAGGCTGCGGAGCTTTATGCATCGCCGCCTGCCAAAATGCACGAAATTCTCAAACAGAATGGATATTATGTATCAAGTTTTCCGTGCCAGCGGTAAAACTCAGATGAGCTTTTTCCCTTTTTTAGGGGTGGGAGATCCTCCTCTCACCTGTGAATACTTTTACGGGAGGTGAAACATACCGGGGAAAATAAAATTAAAGCACCAAATTGTTTATTGTTCGAGCTTTAAATTAAAATACAGTCCGTGTGGTGGTCAAACGGTTGATGTTAGAATTTTCTAAATGCGATTTATTTAGAATATTAGCAATCAAATTATACTTTGCTTTTAAATTTTTGAAGTAAAACATTTTTAGGTCGTAGGTCACCCCAAGGTCGTAGGTCACCCCAAGGTCGTAGGTCACCCCGAGGTCGTAGGTCACCCCAAGATCGTAGGTCACCCCATGGTCATATTTCACCCCAATGTCATAAGTCCCCCTAGGTCATAGGTCACCCCGTTCGCTACGTTTAGTAATTTAGTAGGGATACCTGGGTTCATTGGGCGAGGTTTGTCTTGTGGTTTTACTTCAGTCGTGTGGTCTAAAGCATACTTTTTTTTATCAAACGTATTGAGTGAAAATAACTTTTCAAATAAACTTTTTTTTCAACATGAACTACATATTCTTTCTATAAATTTCAAATGACAGACCGGCGCAACGCGGTCATGAGTGTTTTGATTTACAAATGTCAGACAGTTTTACCCATATTTGAGATTTGCAACGTTGTCTAGCAAACATGATTCTAGATATCTTTATACTCGTAAAAGTTGCCATTGATCATCGCCATAATTTAAAAAATGGATTAGGTAATGAAATTGTTATTGTAGCTATTTCGAGAAATAAGTTCTAAAACTGTATGCATTAACAATGAATAATGACGTAAGTTTTCCAGAAATATAATTTTTGAAATAATTGAGCCCTTTCCCGAAAGAATGTTGTATCCAACAATATTCTTGTTCCGAGAAAAATTGAGAAAACGAAACCAGTTATGTTTCATAACATTTAATATTTAAAATACATAAAACATACAATTCTTAAGAGTTTCAAATGAAAGTCGTCTAGAAAATCAATTAAATTAGATTTTATTACTTGAATTTACGCTGAATTTTTGGAATAATGTTGTATATGAACACTTTCACATACAACGTTATTCCACAAAACGGTTTATTTTTACTCTTGGCACCTTACAGAAAGCAACATGCTCTTCTAACATAAATTTACACATGTCGTATATGTTTTTGAACTTAAAAAGCAAAAAAAAACTATTTGAATAAATGAACCATTTACGTTCTAGATATTGTCATGTACAACATTATTACATAACATCATCATCATAACATATTTCACAAAACTGTTTCAACGGCTAAAACGCAGGCTTTCCTGCATTCTTCAGCCTCTTGGCTTTGAAAACTTTCTAGTTGAAGCCATAAGACGTTCGTTTTCTCCATTTATTGCCGCAAATTAAACCATGCGCCGTGATTTTGATGAATGGCATTATACAACATTCTTCCACAAAATAAACTTTAAAAGGCTGTCACAGGTCTAAAAAAATTTCAATATCATAATTCCTACCTTAAAAGATGCGTATTCAATAACTCAACATTGATAGTTTTGTTGGATACGACATAATTCCGGCCAAGAGCTCAATTATTGATAATTACGTTACTGAGTTACGATTCATTGAAATATTGATTATAGATAGAATAGAAAAATTAAATCTCTAAATCATCTAATATGAAAATAGACAAACATACAAATATAAATGTCTACCTCAAAAGCTTAATGAAAATCCACCGTGTTAGTTGTTGTTGATTATTATCAGTTCTTACTGAAATCAGAAAGCATTTGATACATTAATATATATGTATGACATTACAGTTACATGTATTACAGTTATATGTATGAAAAAATTCACAGTGTTTCTTTAAATGCTGTTTAAGATAATGCCTTCGAGATGTTTGCTCTATTCTAAACGAGTCGTGTTTTATTAAACATTTTCGCAATTTTCGCATCGATTTTGTTGCTGTAATGTTTAGCGCTCTCCTCTAACATTCGTAATTTCGTATCTCTCCATCTTCTTCTTTTCGGGCCCTGTTCGGGCCCAGAGCCTTAAACTCCTGTATATTACGCACGCACTTTGTTTTCACACATCTATAATATAAAAATGAATCGCTAAATTTGTTGGTAAGCGCAAATCTCGAAGGCGGCTGAACCGATTTCGCTAATTCTTTTTTTAGAATATTCCTTGAAGTTCGAGGATGGTTCTTACGGAGAGAAAAATTAAGAAAATTGCGCAGAAAATTAGATAATAACAGAAAACATCGCACGTTTGACAGTTCGCATGTTAGAGAATGACATTTTGCAAAACAATGAATGATTGTTCAATCAAGATTCTATTTTTGAAAAGTTGAAAAATTTATTTAAAGTAGGTACTCCCCTAATAGTTTGAATCGAATCAAGAATTTTAGATATTTTAAATAGGTACCTATGTTCGGTACCAAAATTAATATACATGAAAAATGGAAATTTGAATAAAAATGGTAAAAGGTGGCATGCGGGCTGTTTAAAAACTGGATGTACTGGGATTGAATATATGGAACGCGGGAGAAGCGTTGGCGAGACGAGTGAGCGAGAAAGGGAAGAGGGACAGCGGGGAAGGTGGAAGGGGAACGCGGGAGTGGAAGGTGACGTGTGGAACTCGGGGGAGGGGAACTCGGGAGGGGGGTTCGCGGGACGGGAGAAGGGGGGGAGTGGATTGGGAAGGTGGAGGTGACGGAGTGGGAACACGAGAGGGGAAGAGGACGCAGGAGAAGAAGGGGAGGCGGAAGGGGAACGGGACGAATGGGAAAGGACACTAAATGGCATAGCAACGCATGCCGGGACCAGCTAGTTTCTTATAAATCTTACACGCGTTCACCAGTTCTTCAAACGTACATTCTAATAAAAAAAATCAGAGTGCAATTCACACGCGGTAGAAATGAAACCTTCAAAAAACTAAAGTAGACAAGAGTGGGGAGGCTACGAAGCACCGCACAAAGAGGAGACCGATTGTACTATTTCATTCTCTTGCAAGCTAAATCTTTTGTTTTGTCGCTTTTTTTGTTTCATCTAGTTTCTAATCACAACGGTGCTAAAGAAATTTTAACTTCAAAAAAACGTATTACTCTATCGGCATAACTTTGATATGAAACGTAGGAATCATTGATACGTAGGAATCAGATAAGAATAGCTAACTTTGTTTAGTGAAACGATTTAAAAGTTTGACAAATCCCGTGTTATTGTGGGGATTTCCCTTTGGGACGGGTGGCGCGGAAAATATGTTTCCCGCGAGTGGCTGCAACTCCCAACAACTTCACTAGTTTTATCTCCCCGCCGGGAAACTGCATTATGCTCCAGAGGAAGAAGGGCGCTCTTTAAACCGTCGGCGTCGGCTTCGCGCTCCGATCTGTCGGCGACACCCTTACCTCCACACTCCACACTCCACACTCCACCTGCAACAGAAATACTGATACATTGGTCAAGATCTCGAGAAGGTTATTTATGGTGGTTTGTTTTATAAAACATTTTTACTATTTCGTAATTTTATGGTTACTTTATAATGGCCCTGTTGAAGTAGGGTGCAATTTAAATGCTCGTTGTTTGTGACAACTGTACCAGAGGAAGTCGCGGGTTCAATTAATTTCGGCGTGCGCAGATAAATTTTATTTGAAAGAAGAGTATTTTCACAAATTAATCATTGAAAATAATATAAATATGTAAGTCGTAAATAATTCTAAGACAGTTGCAAGTCATAATACGAATAGAGCAGTAACAATTCTGCTATATTCGTTTAATGACTTCGTATTATGGCAGTAACCATTACAACATGTGGTTATAAATGTAAATAAGTATGTTAGTCATAAATAACTCATTGAAAGACTGTTGTAAGTCGTGACGCGATTAGAGCAGTAACAATACTGCTCTGTTCGTATTATGACTTCCAAGTGCAAACTTGGTTATAAAAATAGGTATAGTTCTAAGTCACTAGTGATATAAGTCTTAGTTGTAAATCATTAGTTATCAATCTTAGATTAAATCTATAAATGAATTTTTAAAGCGCCCTTGAGATGATTTTCTCACGAAAATGGTGCTATAGAAGTCATCCAATAATAATTATTATTAGTAATATATTCGGCACATTCCATAATGGAAGATACTCTCAATGTCGCCCTGGTGTAAGACCAACATTCAGAATTTAAACATTGCTTGAAATGGTTTTTGGTGACTAGTTCTAGCCAGGTACTTCCCCAACTTCCTCTTCCCTATCTCCTTCCCCTCCCCACTTACCTTCAGCCTCACAACGTACCTCATTTAGGTATGCCATAACTGGCTGCAGACGGGAGCAGTTGGGACTCTTGTAAGGTACTCACATTAATAAAATAAAATTAAGAGTTCGGAAAATATTGATAATATAATTTTTTTATTTCATCATATATCTTAATATCACAAAATACCTGATACAAGACAAAAACTTTTTTTATTTCTTTATATAATAATCGTTTGTCATCTTTTTTTAGAGTGCTTTAAAAAAGCTCATGTCAAAAAGGCGGAAAAACGCTTGGTTAAATAATGTTTTAATATAAAATTTTCAGAAAGATCAAGAAAGCAAAAATAGTAAAAAATAATAGATATGAAAGAAAAACGAAAGAAAGTATATCTAACCTTTTTAAATGGTAACACGAGTATATTGAGAAATATTATATTACATACATTACAAAGCGTAATGCATTGCGAAATATTATTTAGTTTGTTTATTGTACTTTTGAATTGTTTGTCATTTGTTTCTAATCTAATTAATATTAACGGGTAATTGGTTAAACCATTTAACTCCGATGTGTTCGTGAAATTGTTGGGCTGTATTGGTGTTTCAGCACGATCGCGATGTAACTATAGAGCCAAGAATATTTGGTCTATTGCTATTCGAAAAAAAGGTTAAGTTTTCATTGTACAAACAATTTGTGAATTTGTAAAATGGATACTTTTTAAAAAATAATTTGCACTGAGAGGACCGTACATTATTGGAGTAATCGTACGGCTTATTTAAAATTATTTATTTATTTATTTTTTATTTTAAATACATAAACGGCTGTACTGCCTTTTATAAATAAACATATAATAGAGTACAAAAGTAAGAAAAATAATATCATTACATAATAGTAGTTTTAAACTTTAAAATAACATACAATTATTTTGTGAATCACAACAATAAATAACAAAAAAGAACAATGAGAAATATCATCATTTCATTTCAACCTGTCGATATTGCGTATATAAAGTTACATTATGGAAAAATAATTTTTGAGTGCATGTTTATATTGCGCTAATTTTAAGAAATAAATGTCGCCGATGTTAGCATATTCATTTCCCAAAATGTGTAATCGACTGATTGGTGGGTAATAATGTGATAATGTATGTGTGAAATAAATTTTTAATAAATAATTAAAAAAAATTTAAATTATAAATATATTTTAAAAAAAAAATATTAGAACTTTTGAATGCACCTTATACGTATCAAGAACTCAAATATGCTACTTAAGTTACTTTATTTTCTAAATATTAAACCATTAAATAATCTGTTGGTATCTCTGTTATCTTCCTGCTGGCCTGCTGAAAAAGGACGCACCGCACTTAAATAACCTCAATCTGTCGACTACGACCCTGCTACAACAAATGCGAAAAACGGATTGATTTATCCACTTTATTGGTCATGATTTTAATATTGAATTTACGGCGGCTTATTTTCTGAAACATTTAAACTATTAAATAATCTGGTGGTATCAGCAAAGCCCACGATGAAGAAGGGCGCAATAAAAATCACGGCAATTTGTCAGCGACAACTCTACTTGCACTTGTATTCTTCAGGAATCTAATATGTTCTAAAATACTTGGCAAATGTTGGACGGTATCTGATAACACTTTTGCCACGATTAAACGGTTATCTGAAATGCGTATCATATTCATAATGCATTTATTGATAGTCACGGTATATGCTTATCAAGCAAGGTATGCAGAAACCTTTTGTAAACACAATACATTCATGCATCATTTATTTATTAACCTTTTTAGGGGACAAATTAAAGATGTCCACTGACTTGGTATAATTATTTACAACCATTAGTATTCTGGGCAAAGGGTGATTGTTTTGGGGGATTTGGTAGTTTTTTTTTTTAATTTCTGAATTCAGAATCTCTGCATTAAAATAAATCCGACTGCTAGTATTAGGTACGCAGTGGAATCCGAAAGCTAATCAATGCAGCAATTTTGGACTATCAACTACATCATTTATATTTTATATGGAAATTCCAAGTCAGTGAAAATCCTTCCGTCTGACAGTTTAAGCACATTCATATAATTTAAAAGAGTGTTAAAATTTAGAAAACATAAGAATTAATTGGTTCCATGCCAACTAAGAATCAAGTCAGCTCAACACCTTTTCGAAAAGTCATTAAAAGCTATGAAAAAAATAATTCCGAATTAGCAATTTTTTTACATTAACTCATTTGAGTGTTAACGGAGGAATTAGCCAGCCGAGGAATCGAACACGGAACGCCTGGGTGGAACCCAAACGCGATGCTCACCCAACCACCGTCCGGTCAAGATATAATAAACCTAACCTAGCCATAACCATAACCCTAAACTAGCGTAACCTTTTAACCATTTTTTTCATCACTTTTAATGACTTTGGAGGAGGAGGTTCTGAGTTGATTTCATTCTGAGTTGTCCTCTAAATTGTATTCATGTCGTCTTCTAACAAAGGAAAAATACAATAGTTTAATAGTCTTAATATCGTTGAAATTTCTGAAATTTCTAGTTAACCTCGTTATAAATCCTAACACATTTAAGCCCGTATTAGAGATTTCCGTTATGTGGTTAACAAATGAAAGATTTGATAGAAAAGTGATGCCTAAGTCTTTAATTTGTATTAATGTCTGAAGAGCATTGTTATTAATGTTGTACCTAATTATATAGATCTAATTACAGAGAAAATCTGACTATTTGACGTTTAGAGATATTTAAGAACAGTCTATTTTCATTCCATCTAATTAACAATTTGTTTATATTATCTTGCGGCATATTTCAGAACTAGTTTTTACATACCTACTCACCCTGTGAGTCCACATACTTTGTACCACGTACATATGGTAATGTTATATTATCGTGAAAACAAGCTTACAGGTTCGAGTCAGTGGCTTAGCTAGCATAGGTGACACCCGGGGCGGATAATGTGGTGTCACCCCCCCCCCCAATTTCTTAGGGACATTCCATGGGGAGCCATAGAGCTACGAAATTATAAATAACACCATATTCCCCCCCCCCCCCCACCGCGCCCACCCCCTCGCTACGCTACTGGTCCGAGTAGTTAACTATTATGCTTTTGAATGTAGCTATAACTTTGTGGTTATCCATTATAGATAAATGAAACAATTTAACTTTGTTTGAACCACTTTATATAATGAGTAAATCCGACCGGTTTCGGAACAACCGTTCCTTCTTCAGGGAAAACGTATACGTATACAACGGTTGTTCCGAAACCGGTCGAATTTACTCATTTAAGTGGTTCAAACAAAGTTAAATTGTTTCATTATCTAGTTAACTATTATTTTGTATCCCATAAACTTAATTATTTAAAAAAATGAAACAATACAACTTTGTATAAACCACTTATATGATGTGCAAATCCGACCGGTTTCGGAACAAACGTTCCTTCGTCAGGGAAAGCTTATACTAATTTGACAGTTTAGAACAATGTTTTATTGTGGTAGGGGTGGAGCCGTTGTTAGTTAATAATGTAGATTGGGTGGGTAGGGGAACAAATCCATGATTGGACAATATGACAATATTTTTTGTTTGTTGATAATAGATTCATTGTTTTTAAGGGATTTTTTAATTTCCAAAGCTTCTAAGTTATCTAAACGTTTTCCTTTATGATTAATATGAAGAATATTTATCCCTGTGTTTTTTTTTCAAAACTGTGGTTATTTTCAATGATATGGTTAGCGAACTCAGAAAAATTATTATTATTAAGACACCTTAAATGTTCTTTGATTCTGATTTCAAAATTACGAGTTGTTTTTCCAATATAAAATGAGGGACAATCATTGCATTTGAGTTTATATATTCCGGAATTAGTCAATTTATGGTCTTTATCTTTAGTATTTCTCAAAAAATTACCGATATTATTTCTTGTATAAAACGCTGGCTTAATATTAGAAGTAATTATTAAGTTTAATATTAATATTAATTATTTACTATGCGTGTCTCCTTACAATCGGCTTTCTGCTTTATAGTTAAGATGATGAACCTACATAAATAAAGGAAGATTACTTTTTTTAGATAATCAATGTGAGAATATTTAGAATACGTACGTACATATTGTCATCCCACAAATTGGTACCGCTGCAGCTGCAGAGTAAGAGGGGAGTAAGTTTTATATTCACGAGTTATGAAAGATACATACCATGAATTCAGATGAGTGGCTGTAAAAATGAATACATGAATATCGGCAAACGTTCAGTAGCCAGGGCCAGGGCCAGGGGAAAGGGGCGGCAGGGTGAGGCTACCGGATATGGCGACAAACAATATAAAACAAGATTTCTCTTTGTGTGAAACCGTTATTATGAACTTCCGGAAAGTGTTCCGATATTGGTTTCCCCGTTTTATATTTTCATCGAAAGCTATTGCGGTAGTCAAAGTTTGAGTGCAATATTCAGGAGCCACGAAGAAGTGAACTTAGTCGGAACGAGCAATAAAGCTTCCCTTAGGGGATGGTTTTGTTCGTTATTTTAAGAAGGCTTTCTTTAATTCTACACAAACTTCTAAAAGTTTTTTTTTATATTTATTTATATTACCGTGGTATTTGAGAACTTTGTGAGGCAAAAGTTATATTGTGGTAGGAGGAGGAGACGGTGGTATGTGAAGGAATGTTGGTATCCATGAAGAAATCCTCCAAGGTAGTATCTGATCCTATAAAGTTTTTATTAAAAAGAAAAACTGCATAGCAGTAAAGAATTCATATTTACAGTCAGAAGTTTAAAAATTTAAAAATGTTGTTATTACTAAAATTTAATTTATTTTTTCTTTTAAATGTTTGAAGAGATGGTGCTCTTGTAGGTAGTAGAACAAGACACGAGTAAAGTATCCCAAGAGGAGATGAATGCAACTCTCACCGTTGATTTTTTGTTGATATGTTTTGTGTGATGTCTCTGTCAGACTAAAACAACTCAACAAAACGTCATTTATGGTCAAGTTTTGAAGGATATAATAAAACAGTTGGTACTAGAGATGTGCCGACTATGGACTTAGCTGACTAGAAGACTAGTTGGCGCTCAAACGGCCGATTAGTCGGCAATATCGATCATTGGTTTCGGTTGAGTTCGGGCGCGTTCATATACCTTCGGTTCGCGTCGTTCGTCGCGCCACTTGCCACATTTCTTCATCATAATTTACTCAAACTAAAGTAAAGTATTACTGAGATTTCATTAAAACTTTCATGTTTTGTTTATTTATGTTTTAAAGAAACCCTGTTTATTTTTACTTATAAAACGTTTAAGTTTCATTGACGATATATTACAAATTACCGTTTAATAGTAGGCACTGTTCTTGTAAGACTGATTTGGTTCATAAAAATATAAAACTTATAAGTACTAGCGATTTATTTATTTTATTTCCTGTTTTCCTGTAGCTCTAGTCGGCATCTTTTGCCGACTAATCGTCCATTATAAATGTGGCCGGATAGTCGGCTTTCCCGACTATTCGGTCCATCTTTAATTGGTACTCACGCTAAAATTACACAATTCGCTGACTTTAAAAAAAATCCCACCCTTATAAAGCTGATTTAAATAAACGAGCCACTATTTATTATAACTAATAATCTTGTAATTCACTTTAGCATTACAGTCGGTGAAGTTTAATCCGCTTTAACACTTGGAGAGTCATGTCATAAAACGAAAATACTTTTATCTCCAATCTACATTCATTATTGTTGTTAGCGTTGAGGTGTCTCCTTCCAACAAATATGAAAGAACTTTAGAAGATTGGTTACTTGGAAAACTTACGTAATGACTTGTCTGCTATAACGAAATTTCATGTTATTTAGAAATGTACATTGAATAATCGAATGCTGAGGACAGAACTTTACGAATTTTTAGAAAATACTGAATAGTACCGAACATGTGAGCCATCAAAATTTTGATATTTTGGGAGAATTTGTAAGAATGGGCGCGTGACGTCACTGTACATAAATTAGCTGGCGCGGTAAATTGCGATACCGACGTTCGAATTCTGAATTGTGTCTCGAGACGTCAACGATATTTTGATCGACAAACACCCTTTTCACTTTGAAAGCTCAAAACTTCGTCATTTTTAGAGATATCGAAAAATTCATTTTACTGTCATTATTATCAAACTTCTAAAATACAACATATTTTCATGAAAATGTAAAAACATTGAGAGACAACTCTTAACTTAAGCAACAGTTAATGTAATGTTTTATGTAGCTTTTTACAGGTCAGGTGAAATTCTGTGTTTTTGCTCTGGTTATGTTTTGTTAGATTAGGCCGAATTACAAAGCTTGTTGCAAATACTAATATCTCGCGTTAAGCGTCGACCGAGACAGGTTTTTCAATCTCGGCCGAGACTGAGACCGAGAATAAATTAAAATCTCGGCCGAGACCGAGAATAGATAAATTGAGAAAAAAAAATTAAAATGCGCTATTTTTGCATAATATAGTATATTTAAGAATGTAATAATAATTTGTTTTAAGGCGCCGCATCAACGTTAAAAAGAAGAAGATGGAGAGATATGTAATTACGAATGTTAGAGGAGCGCGCTAATATTTAAAGCAATAAAATCGATGCGAAAATTGCGAAAATATGTAATAAAACACGACTCGTTTAAAATAGAAGAAAAATCTCGTGGAAGGTCTCTTAAGTATCATTTAAAGAAATATTATGAATTTTTTCACAACTATTACTTGTAAAATAACTGAAACAAACGTGTTTAAAATAATTTTCGTAGCATACTTTGCGATTTTTTTTTCTATCGAGGGAATTGTAAATAATTTGCGTTTTGGCGTGTAACGCGTCTAAATATTATCTTCAAATATAACATATATTTCTTAAGAGCTTAAAAACTTCATATGTTTAAGGGAGATATGTGAGAAATCGGTAGAAATTCGGGTAGTTAAATAGTTAACAAATCAAAATTGAACAACATGGTGTTGTAACACATAAAAAGCAATTTTTCTGCGTTTTCACTAATTGTCTGTTTACAAAAGTAGTGAAATGAACGAACGGCGCGCCGAAGCGGCGGCAGCAGCGGTAAGTAAAACCCGCATCGCTGCCAGCCGGCCAATCACAATCGACAGCTCTCTCACGCACTTACACCAAGTGACGAATGTGGACCCGCGCGGTAGATTTGAATCCCATTATCCTATACCGTACCTACTTACAAAGGTCTCGGTTATGGCCGAGAATCTCGGCGATTTTCGCCGAGAATGCCGAGACCGAGACCGAGATCTCGGTCGACCCTTATCTCGCGTATCTCTATTTCTATAGCTTATTGAGTTCAGTTCACAAAATTAATACACTATCCTATCCATTTTATGAGCGACGGAATATCATATATATATATATATATATAGGTTAGTAGCAAAACCTTATTAGAAGTGCTGAATTTAATGCAAACATAAACTATACAGTAAATATGTATTATTGTTTATGAACACCAATACAAAATGGCTCTAGTTTTACCTAATCACTAGATTTGAACCCTTTCTGGCCTTTTTCTAAACATATTTGGTTCTGAAAATGGAGAAACACCCGTGGTGAGTAGGTATCGAATTGTATTCGTCAAATGCTAATAGAGAATCCTACCTTTGCAAATTTATGTGTATTTCATCTTTGTACGTTCCGTATATAAAATATAATCAAATATCACAGAAATTCAAATGTAACATTGTCATCAAATGGCTATTAAACGCCGATTCTAGGTGCTTCAACTTTCCATCAAATCGTAATAAGCTGACAAGCTCAACAGTGTGTTAGTTCTCTCCTTCTGCTGTTCACCATTTGTTCAGCTGAAAGCTGAAACGAACTTAGGCCTGTTTGTCTCAAATATTTTAAACAATTTATCAAATTTCAAAGTAAATTTTAAAGCTCTGTTAATATATCAATAAGGGTCAGTTATTTCACGTAACTGTATACTGAAATGAAATTTTATGAAATAAATAAATCTGTGAAGCAATTGGCCTTTAAAATTGGCATATAATGGTGATCTTTCAAATGCCAAAAAACCAAATAAATGACGAAGTTACGTTTGAATTTCTGTGAAACGACCCGTCCTTGGTAATTCGTACTACTTAGTCATTGCTAAAACGGTGGAAGAAGCCCAAAAAGGCTTATCCGCTTTTAAAAATGATAAAGTTCGTCAAATTTGTTATGAATATCACATCCCTGCGATCACCTCCACATTTATATATCATAAGGATGTATCCAGTACCCAGTCTCCACCACGCGGAATTAATTCTAGAACCGCTCCTGTCGACGGCTTTCGGGCAGCTAGCAGGCAGCAGGCAGCAGGCAGCAGGCAGTAAGCAGCAGGCAGAGCAGGCAGCAAGCAGCAGGCGCGGTGCGAGGAGTATTCAAAGGGCGTTCAAGGAGCGGGGGAAAAGACACACCGTGGAAAATAATTACTCAGGAGCCATTACGTAAATCTGGCCGCGTGATGTATGTCATAACTTGGATAGTGCTTAATTTATCGCGCATAATTGTTTGCCCCCGTTTGCGATGCACGGGCGTGAAAGGGGGACTCCTTCTACAATATTATAATGTAGGCATAGGTATACATGTCAGGAGAACGGTGTGATTATAATAATTAATTAAACCATGGAGCCGTGTTGCTTGTAAGCGATACCTCCGAGAAGTCTTAGAATGTAGATAGGTACTCATTTTATAGTAACGTAGGTATTTCGTATTATGAATACACGTTTGTTTCAAGGTTGTATAATTATAGGAAGTATAAATGGTTTCCAAATTAAATTTAGATTGCTATAGGTACCGTATACAACGCCGTTTCATCAGAGGTTTGATTGATAAAAATACGCATATTAAAAATGGGAAAATACGGTGTAAAAAAAAATTTTTTTTTTTTTGTAATACCGCAGTAATTTTAATCCCAATTTTTAATATGAATATGGTAAATGTTGTGAGGCTAAAGAAAGTGGGATAGAAGATTGAGGGATAGAAAAGGATGGATACCTACTCATTCATATCTAATCACTGAACACAGTAAAACTTATTTTCATGCTAAATCACCCAACGGAACAATACTGAGAGTATATTCTACGTACTTTGAAACGAGGCATTTTTTGATTGTATTGTATTTTTTTTATTCATTTTTATTCCAGTAAAAATAAAATTACATTTTCACTTATTTAACTAGAAATAATTAAACACATTTACAACTAAACTAAACATAACAATACAGCGCTATTCTATGTCGTTACTTTGTTTATCAAGAATAAAATTTAATATATTTTTTTTACATATACCCAACTTATTTTCGTTTTTAATGTCGTTTGGGATGCAATTATATAATTTGCCCCCTTCGTTACCAATGGATTGTTTACCATAGTTAGTGTGGATGGTGTTTAAATGTATGTTATCGTGTTGTCGTGTAAAGTTTTTGTGTACTTGGGGTGTTTTGATGAATTCTGTGTTTGTACGTACGAGTTTATTGTTTATTTGTAAATAAGGAGACATTGTATTGTATTCATATAGTTTTCTTAATGTTAATTGTTTTGTTTCCATATATAATGTTTTTGTGGATGTTCTGGGCTTGTAGTGAAACAGTTTTTTGATTACCTTGTTTTGTATTATCTGTAATTAATTTATGTATGTTTCACATGCATTTCCCCAGATTTCAATCAAATAATTTAAGTGTGACTGTACGAGACTAGAATATAAACTTTTTAAAAATTTATTTGGCAACAGATATGATAGCCGGCTAAATACGCTAATTAAGGGGATGATTTTGTCTTTACTACTTTGTATATGTTGTTTAAATGTCAAATGTTGATCAATACATAGCCCCAGGTATTTTTCCTGAATCAGTATTTGCTTAAACTCAATTTAGAATCAATATTCACTTTCACAGGATTTTGAACTCGAGACCTCTGGTCCTAGAGCCAAAGAATTTACCTCTCGTGGTAGAAACTTGTTATGACTACAACGGTGGTACACGTCAAAACGAAAATTGCTCGAAACTTATTATGGTGAATGTAAAAGAATTAAATAGAAGTCAAGTTTTATCAGCAATCATTGTGATGCATTAGGTTTCCCCACTGAGTGAAAATTTTATAATTTACCAATAACCGCAGCTTTTGTATCGTCTCCCCGTTAAAATGAGAAATTTATAGTCATATTCGAGTTTATTACATCTTGAAAGGATTCAATTAAAATATAAGAGATTTTAACTCCAACTTTTACTCGTTCGGTCTTTTCAAATACGTCCTTTGACGTAGTTTCAAATTAATTTCAAAGTCATTTGAGACTGCATATATTTTATTGAAAATTCTGGTAAATTCTTAATTAAAATAATTCCACCACTCTTCTCTGTGAAACCTTGTTAGATAATAAAGTTTCGCGTTTAATAGGTTCTTTATATTGTTTTTTGCTCAAAAGTTAAGACAATTTTAAATTTACTTTGTAGTAATCAATATGTAGCAATATTGGAACTTTATCAACAAAATTGATAAAATCATGTGCATTTGAAAAACCATTAAAAGAAGGTTATTGGCCCGACCACTGAAGTATCTCGACTTCTTTCAGATCCGCCGTGTTGCTCCAATATATATTACAAACTAGCTGGTGCCCGGCATGCGTTGCTATGCCATTAAATAAAGAAATTTTTTCTCACTGCGTGTCCTTTCCCATCGTCCCGTTCCCTCCCCTTCCGCCTCGCCTTCCTCTCCTGCGTCCTCTTCCCCTCTCGCGTTCACACTCCGCCTCCTCCACCTTCCCTCTCCCCACTCCACTCCCCCCTTCCCCCGTCCAGCGAACCCCCCTCCCGAGTTCCCCTCCCCCCTCCCAGGTTCCTTACCCCCCTCCCAAGTTCCCCTCCTCCCCTCTCGCGAACCACCTACCCGAGTTCCCTCCCTCCTCCCCCATCCCGCATTCCATACATTCAGTCCCGGTACATTCATTATTCAAACAGCTCGCGTGCCACCTATTGCAATTTTTTATACAACATTCATAATTCTAGAGCTCATCAGTAGTAGTATAGAAACCTCGTCCTGACAAAAACGAACACAACAAAAAAAGAATTATCCAACTTGGTGCAGTAGTAGTTCAAAAGTTATGCGCGTACATACATTTCGGCGATTTTTATTTATATAGATAGGTAGAAGATAGATAGATAAATCGATGATGTTTGCTTGTGTAAGTTCTCATTGAAACAAATTACTACAGTACCATAGTTAAGCAAATAGTTTAGAAACAAAGAAAGTAACAAATATCCAGGTTAAATAGTAGGTTTTATCGTTAACCGTGGGCAACTTACTTTTGTTCTTACTTCGGAGTTATTTCTTTTATGCCCTCAACCAATCTCCCTTAATTAGGGTGTTGAAAATAATTTACAACATTAACGCTAATATATTACAATTACCGAGGCACTTATACGCTTTGTTAGTTAATTATTTGATTACTTTGTTAATTGAGGTCTATTCAGAACATTTGTTTCGCGTAACGAGACCCTACCGGTCCCAAATAACTGTTATTTTATTTGAGAACCTTCGGTATTTGCATAAGTGTAGGTAGATTGGTAATATGGTAATAAGTAATAACTGTTACTTATCTCTTATGCGGGTTGTAGATTTCTCAGGGTAATTGCTTTTCCATTATTCCATATTCCGTTTTCACTTTGCATGATTTAAATGTTCAACATCAATTTGAGTAAACATTTTTTTTGTAAATTAAAAAAAAAAATTATGTGATACAGTACATTTCTTATATATATATATGATTACAGTCCAAGAGTCCCAACTGTCCAGAGCCAACTGTAGTATTCCTATGGTTATGTTTGGAAGCTGAAGGATGTGAGGAGGAAAAAAGACGAGAAAAAAGTAGTTAGGAAATAAACACGTCCAAAGTCAATTTGGGAGGCGGGCATGGGTACCGTCGCCCCGGAAAGCATTTATTGGATAACAAACATCTCTGCCATAGGTCACCCCAAATGGTTCGCTACGTTTGGTGACTTAGCAGGGGTGCCCGGGTTCATTGGAAAAGGTTTGTCCGGGTCTTGGCGGAAACGTCTGCTCACCAGCTGCATGGCACGCCGTATTGAGAGGTTATGGTTGAGGGAGTCCCTTTGACTTCTTCAGTCGTACTCTCTCGGAACATCGACTTGCACCGCAGTGAGAGGGTACATACTACATACATCTGTCACACCAGATTCCTCCCCACTTAAATACCCCATTCCTTCCCAGAAATTCCTTTCCTAAAAAGACCCTCCACACAGCATCTCCAAGTATGACATAAGCCCTGAGGGGAATTATTTTCTTCAGGGCCTCTTGTGTGATGCTAAAATAAATTTTAAAAAAGCCATTTTTCAAGCATCCATCTGATTCTGAATTATGGTCACCAGGATGATGGTGACAGTATGGATCTACCACTTTGGGGGCATACATTAATTACGTGAGCAGTTTTTCTTCCAATCTAGACCCCCTCCCCCCTTGGTGAGATTAATTTGGGCCACTTTGTATATTCTTTTTAAGTAACGTGAAATTTTGCTGAATTTCCCCCCCCCCCCTTTTGAGCTCACGTAATTAATGCATGCCACATTGAATAGGCTTAAAATAAAACAATAAAAAGATCTAAGTCAGGGGTGGGGTGAGTGCGCCCAGCGAGCACTTTTGGTGCGGCCAGCTGAAAAAAAAATTACACTGCACCAGAAAAAAGTACCCACAAAGCGAGAACGGTTTTCTATCACAGTATTTCGGCTACATTAAAGTTATTTTTACTAAGCCCAGAGAAAGTTTAACCCAGCTGTCAGGTACGAGTAGTTCCTTACATGTGAACCCATGTGTCTAGAAATCAGGTAGACACAAATGGTTTTGTAGTTTTATTTTAATTTCTTATTATTATACGATAGGGAAATTAATATAGAAAAAACATATCAGTATTGATAACAATTCTATTCAGGAAGGAAAAAATATGATGTGCTTTCTCTATATTGCTACACTTCTGCCATAAAAAATAGTTGTTTTTTTTTCAAGTATTTCTGACTTTCACCCTTCAAAGGTGTTCTAAGTCATCATTTAAAATTACAGAGGAAGGAAAAGTGAATTTATAAATTAACTTTATTTTGATGTGGAAATTTCAGAATTATATGGTAGATAGAGTCGAGTTCAGACTGAGATGAGATGTTGAATGGAGGGATGGCAATTTTAGATAACGCTTGGTAGAAGAGAGGATATTTATTTAGAGAGGGACAACCAGAAATAATAGTTAAATTAAAAAAATAAATATTTCATATACGTAACACCCAGATGCATAGTCGGTTATATTATAAAATAAATATAAAACTATAAAAAAATTATTGCAGCCAATAAATTTGCTGTAAAATGCAGGGAAACCATTCGAGTATTCTGATTGCAATATGATTTAAGCTGGTGGACTGGTGGATGCCTTCGCAGATCCATTGCTAAGTTAAAACCACTATTGTGTGCCTAATGCAAATTCCTGTTGCGGATTCATCTTCTACGTTATTCGAAGGAAACCATCCATGGGTTTCTAGTGCAAAAAACGGAGGAAAACCATTTTCGTGTTCTGGGTATAATGTATAGTATCAATTAAAGCTGGGGACTTGCTTGCAGATTCACTCTTATGTTAAAACCAGTTTAATGTTATGAATGATCTATCAATATTCCAGTAGCGGATTTATCAGCTGACGCATTTCGAAGAAAACCTTTCTAATGTTTCTAGTGGTGTTAAAATTTTTGTTTCAAACCATATGCTGCAAAATGCGTATGGTTTTTATACAGGGACTCGCATGCAGATTCACTCTTAATTTAAAACCAGTTTTTTGTGTTCAGAATATAACAATCAAATTCCAGTTGCGGATTCATCTGCAGACACATTTTGAAGGAAATCATTCTCCTATTCAAAGTGCAGTTATAAAATTCTTATTGCAGAATCTTATGTGCTGCCAGAATCAAAGAAAAACTATTTTCATGTTCAGAGTGTAGTTCTAATTCACCGCATATAGATTTAATTTAAACCAGTTTTGTATTCAAAATATAACGATAAATTAAATAATAGGTAAGTTGCAGATTCATCAATGGAATTTTTTTATTGGGAGTATTAATTTTTTAAATGAGGTCATAAAATAAAATAATTTCTACCCCCCCCCCCCCCCCCCGCCCCTCCCGCCCCCGGCGCTTGAAAATCAATGTGCGGCTCGCGGGTGATACCACAGACATCCAAATGGCCCCTAACGCCAAAAAGGTTCCCCGCCCCTGATCTAAGTGTCCAACTTCTACTTGGACTTCATTATAATAAAGCTTTGTGGGTGGCTCCAATATGTTTCAATACTGGGATTTGTGAGGAAAGCTGTGAAAGAAAACACTAGCGGCGGGGATCGTGAATTTTGTCTTTTCAAAAAAAAAAGCCTGTTCAAAAATAATTATGAAAAGGAGAGAATAGGATCGCAGACAATTTTTTTTCGAAGAATAGTGTTATTGATGAAAAAATAAACTTTGGCTACAAAAATACCATGCTCCATGTTGAGTAAATCGGAGGGAAAATTACGTCACGCTTCTAGGAATAGCCCGAAGGAGACACTGTACGAAAAATAAATGTTATTCATTTTAAAAAAATTGTATTTTTGAAAACTTTATTATAAATGTAATCCTACGGCTAAGATTACGAATTTAAATGCATAAACTTATACCAAACTGTATACCAAATATACAAATATAATAGTATAATAATATCTTTCAAATTAGCTGGTCTATGGAAATTCATGTTAAATGCTTAACAATACTACAATACCTATATACTTGTAGCTACTCGTACTAGCACGTTTCACAAGTGATAGACTATGGTTTATTGTTTCGCGTATTCCAAATCAATTTGCATTTACATTAGTAGCCTAGTTACAACACAGTTATTGTAGTCTCTCTCAGTAATGGATTATGAACATTGGACATAACATGTGTAATATGTTGTATAATCTTCCTGTTGGGCATAACATGTTTAATGAGGTTCGGTGAGATATTAACAGTTTTATCTCTGGAAATGAACCTCAGAAGCAGCAAAACTTTATTCTTGGCACTGGTAAGAAGCTGATAACGTGACTGGTACGATAAAGAAGCCAGCTAAAGTTAGTTTGAGCTGTGGGATGTGACGGTAGCCAGAGCAGAGCAGAGCCGGAGTTTGCAGCATCCCGGTCTAACTAACCAGCTATATGGAATAACTTTTCCACAAACTGCAAGCAAAAACTTCGGCAGAATATTTCGCAATCTTCCAGAAACAACAGTCCGGTTAGAATATTAGTTGGGACATGGTTGCAGTTTCTGTTTACCGTAACTACTGCGACCGCGGCGCGAGCGTTTTAATTAGAAATAACTTGGCGTTTCGTGCGGTTATCTCAAATTACAGTAGGTATAAAAACACTTTGAATTCGAAACTGGTTTGACGATGGCACGTTTCCAGAAGTAAACTGTATCTGTTAATTAGGTATGTTATTAGGCATACTTTCTGACTTTCTCTCTAAGTCATCAACTTACAGAGTAGCTTTATCTATCTTTCACTTATACAAAAAAATACATCCAAAAGGAAAGTGGCGGCGTTCTACGTGCACAATTTTTTTTAATTTTTGGAATTCCTAGGTCAACGCAACTATAATTCGCAAGGGCGTAGCGAGGTACGGGCAGGGGGGCAGCTGCCCCCCCCACTCCCCAATAGAAGGTGCAGGAAACCGTAAAGTTTACGTCGAATCAATTAAATTTTTATTAACTATTTAGTTTATCATGATTAATGAAGCATCAAGAAAATGTGCCTATCAGTTACAATGCGCTGTTATTAAATCAGTTTTCATTATGTGTTCAACTCATAGCCAAGTACTCGGGCATATTGGAACCTATTGCTAATGCTTTACAATCGGAAACTATCAACATGTACGCATGTGTGAGTCATATTAAAGGTTTAATTTCTGTTATGAATGATCATGAAAGCAACGTAGAGATAGAGAGCCAAAATATTTTAGATATTTCAATTAGAACTGCAGCTGCCTTTGGAACTGATATACAAGTCTGATGTACACGCATTGCATCTTGCCAACATCGGTCCAATTACCTTGCTGAGACTCCATTCGATTTTTGGAAGTTTCTACACTGCGTCGTGTTAAAACATGACTGAGATCAACTATGACTGAAAACTGTTTGAACTCAGTAGCTTAGCGAGGGGGGAAGGGGGGGGGGGGGGGGGAGGGGGGGGCAGACCGCCCGGGGTTCCACCCGACGGAGAGGTGACACTACTAAGGATATTGTCACAAAAATATTGAATACGGTGTTATTTATTTTATTTTAGTAGCTCTATAGCTCCCCATGGAATGTCCCGAATCGGGGAGAAGTATGCCCCCCCCCCAGGAAGGTATTATTTTGTTGCAGCATTTACATTACATGTATTCTTAGTTTGTCTACACCTGCCCCCCCCTTAACAAAATCCTAGCTACGCCCTTGATAATTCGTATACAACGATATTTGGGACATGAGCTATGAAACTTAAAATATCCATAAATAATGGGACAAACATTTATGTACAATTTATCCATATTTTTCAATGAGACAAAAAATTTCAGAATAGTTAGAATTCGGTCGATCTTATTAGAAATTGGTTAATTTATTTAAAATTTGTGGTCCTAAATGCAACTTCCCGTCTGAAGTTATTCATGTTTTGCATCATTAGTGACCTCTTTTTCACATGTGTTTAAACCTATTTCCCCATTTAAATGTAGGTACCCACTGAAGAGCCCATGGAGTACCCATGTCCTGGCGCCTGTAGTTCAATCGGGGGTTGATATTCCAGGCTTAATGGCATACAGCTCTAAATCATTGTAATTCAAACATACAGGATACAGGTGCCTTGATACGAATATTATCACAGTTCTAATTATATGGAAGGTTATTCCGCAATGGCAAGGACAAACAAATTTAGGGCGATCTCGGAGAAACGAATCCATGTTGGCCACCCTGACAAATCGGCAATCGCCGAGCACTTAATCGAAACCGGCCATTACTTTGGATTTGTCCCCGAGGTCCTGGGAAGACCCAAAACTCATAGAGCACTACTGATTACGGAGGCAATTGAAATTCAAAAAAATCCTAAAAATATTAATAGAGACGACGGAGCTAAGCTCAATAGTTCTTGGTATCCGGTAATTGACGGTTACATCAAGGCTAAACGCAAAAAAACATGTTGAAGTATATTGTAGCGCTAGCTCGTAGAGCTAGCGCTACAATATACTGTTTGTACTTATCTACTTATCGCGACTAAGTAGATAAGTACAAACATCACCCCTAACTATTACACATCTGCCCTGATGATGGACACTGCAACGCTGTCCGAAACGTTAAAAAATAAACGTTACGATTGATTTAGAAATTAGGGAAGTTTTGACAAAGAAGTTTCTGAAAAGAGGAAGACCTGTAAACCACTTTGGTATTGAATTAATACGTGGTGGAGCAGTGCCTCTCCCTGAACTTCTAAAGATGATGAGAATAAAAACGCTGAGTGAATGGCAGATAAGATGGGATAGATCGAATATGGGAAGATGGACCTTCTCCTTCTTTCCATCAGTTAAAATCAGAATGGAAGGGGCATATCTTTTAATGGACCACCATATCACCCAATTGCTTTCTGGGCATGGGGAGTTTAGAGGTAGACTTCACAGACTGGCTCTGTCATCCCATCCCAATTGCGCTTGTGGTGATACCGACCAAACAACCGAGCACATTTTGTGGCACTGTGAGATTTTGACGGATGCTCGAGACGAAATGATTGATGGTTTACAAGTTATTACGAGACCTGCTTGGAATACAGATCTCGTCTCGAATAAGGTGAACTTTGAGTGCCTGAGGAAATTCACGAAAGTTTGGTTTAAGAGATGGCCTGTTCTTAGAGTCGCTGAGTAGCTGTAAAACAACTTAGGTACCAGGTGTATTTTGCTTCTGAATTCACGGATACTCTTCATGATTGCTTTTCATTTACCGCTTGGATTTAATTGTTATGATTTATGTGTTTTGTGTTTCTGTAATATGTTATTTCTTTTATTTTATTAACATTTATTTTATTATATATTATAATTTGTGTTATATTTTACATTTGCGTTATTATATTATTTTGTTCACTTTGTTTTAAAAAAATGTTTATAATTGCCTTGCGATTTGTTTTGTTAATAATTACTATACTACCTTTTAATTTATGCCATGTTCCTTGTTTTGTTTTGTTTGTCTTTAACTATTTCAATGTTTTACTGGATGAACTGAACTCCAATTTTTTTTTTCCCTATCCCCATACGGGGGTGTGCTGGACCTCGTCCCTGCTTCATCTTTAGTTACATTACTAATTTTGCAGATCCTTCTCAAATCTATCTGCGCCTCCCCCAATGACATGTGCAGGTTTGAGGCTTGATCAGACAACCTTGACTATCCTTTATCCTGCCTCTGACTACCCAACGCTGAATTTTCTTTTAGTCTTCGGGTATTTTACCCCAAATATGCAGTTAACATTCTTTGAGGCTTCACTGAGTGGTTGGCTAAGTAGTTTATGATCAGACCGAAAGCCATTCACATTTTTTGTTGGTACTTACCAATTGATTTGAGAATTATTGTATTACTTATGTTCTCTATTTTATGCGGGTTCTTGCGGGTTTTTAAAGATGCAATGCCGCCTCATAGAGCCTCATGAATGAGTTTTTCTTTTGCCCTGTTTAATTTATCTTTGTCTTACTAACCTATTTTTTGCATTTTGTTTTTCCTGTTAAGCACTTGCATACTGCTTACTAACAACGTATGCATGGACACTGGAGGTCTAGATTCGTTCAAAATAAATAAATGTAGCTTCGTTTAACAAAAAAATTAGAATCTTGCGAGAGCCTTGAAGGAGTAACCATCAGTTACTTTTACCAGGGCGGGTAAGAGGTGGATTACCTCCACTGTCCGAAACATTACAACTGAGTTCCTATATAGAAATTCGTTTTTTTTTATCTAACATGTCCTCCGTGGACTCCTCTGATGAGGAGGAGGTTGATCTCCATCATTTATCTAAGGAGGAAGTTATTATTATTGTGCAGGCGAGAGGTAAAGAAATAAGACAAGAGGCACAAAAGAGCCGAGAACCTTCTCCGAGGTACCGTGTGCTCACGGATAGTATGGGAGGCCACAAGGAGTCCGGACGGTCCACTTCACCATTTACCAGCATCCATGGCATTTTATTCCGTGAAGAGGTAGCAGCATCCACTTCAGCCGCCCAAAAGTCCACTTCAGACATCGTTACCACTAGAATCACTTCTACTGGCACTGGTGACATGGCCAACCCGTCGCCGAACCAATCAAAAAAGAAGCGTGGCAGGATTGAGGATCCGTTAATTTCAGGTGACGACTACGATACGACAATCGAGAAGGACTATCTTGCCCCATTTTGGAGCCCTCTTTCAAAGATCTCCGATAAGGTATACGAGATGAAAAATAAAATGAAAATGGAGGACCGTTTAGTTGTGCAGGTGAGTATTGATTTAATTCGTAAGGAGCTATCAAACCTGGCAATAGCTTGCGCCGCCGCCAACGCGAGAGCTGGTGCCTTTGCCGATATTATAAACTCACAGAAGGGATTAACAGAAAAAAATAGATGAACTTATTAAACGTCCGTCCCCTAAGGCTCAAGTTTTTGAAAAAGCGGTAAGTACCAAAACTTATGTGGGCGTAGCTGCTGGAGCACCTCCCAGTGGATCTATCCTATTCGAGGGACAGGAGCGTGCGTTGCCTCCCCTGAGGCCCACTATACTATTTTACCCCACAGCTTTTGAAGGCAAAACCTCTGAGGAGACCCAGAAGGTGCTAACGTCTGTTCTAGATCCCAAAACCGACGGTTTCAAAGTGGTCAGGTCACACAAGGTGAAGGGTGGAGGCTTTCTTCTGCAAACTGATAGCCCGGGGGGTGTAAAGAACATTCAGAAGGCGGCGGAAAAACTCAAAAGAATAAAAATGGTTAACCCACAGGGGCGGCTACCCAAGATTGTCATTTACGACGTCCCCAGAGGAGATGCGGCTGCTGATACTGCTCTATTTGAGGATTTTTTTATTAACAACCTCGCTGATAGATCAACTCTTTCTAGAGAAGATCATTTAAGAACAATGGGGAGGGTCCTGTCGGGTTCGTGACTATCTGGGAGCTACCCGTTGCTTCAAATGCCACATGTACGGCCATGTGAGCAAATCTTGTACCCAAGAGTTCATTTCTTGCCGCCACTGCGTCGCAGCCGGTCATTTCGAGGAGTGCCCCAAGAAAGCACAGGCCGCTATCTGCGCCACCTGTACCAAGTTCAAGAAACCAGCCGACCATTGCACTGGCGACCGCGCCTGCCCCGCGTACAGAACTGCGATCGAGGCTCAAGTCCGCATGACCGATTATGGCCGCCGCTAATCCTCTCTCCATAGGCCAGGTCAACCTGCAGAGATCTCGGGTAGCCACCCTTGAGGCCCAGCAGGTCATGACTGACCTTGGGATCGACATTCTGCTTATTCAGGAGCAATACGTTTGGCAAGGAAAAACACCTGGTGTCACCCTTGTCACTTATCAAACAGCGCAACAATGCGTTTAAACTCTGGAACAAAAATCAGCAAAGTGATATATTCACAGCACTGAGAAATAAAACAAGAAATCAAGTTACCAATTATAGAAGATATGCTAAAACTAAATACTACACGAATATACTTAAAGAAAACCTGCGTAATCCGCGACAGACATGGAAAACAATAAATGCAATTCTTACAAATAGTTCGACACCCCAGAAAGATGAAATTAATTGTCTTTTGATTAAGAATGAAGAAATAACATGCCCAACACAGATAGCTTCAACTTTTAACAACTTCTTTATATCAGTTGGGGAAAACTTAGCAGCTACAATTGCATCATATCCAGATGATTCTATCACTATAAACACGGATCAAAAAGCAATCCAGTCCCTATATATGGCCAAAACAAATAAAACAGAAGTTCTCAGTATCATCTCTCAACTAAAGTCTAATGCATCTCCAGGTTTAGATGGAATTACACCCGTACACCTGAACTTTTGCAAAGATGTATTAGCTGACCACCTTGTTTTTCTTATTAATCAATCCCTGGATAGTGGAATCTTCCCAGATCAACTAAAGATAGCAAAAATAATTCCGATTTACAAAGATGATTGCAAAAAAAATCCTTCTAATTATCGTCCTATATCCATCCTCTCTGTTTTCTCTAGAGTTTTTGAAAAGGTTATTAAGCTTAGGCTCACTAAATATCTCTTATCAAACAATTTACTCGCATCCCAACAGTATGGATTCAGAAACCAATCTAACACAAAATGTGCTGCTTTCGATTTTGTATATGCCCTCCAAAAACATATAGACCAGGGTAAGCATACTGCAGGCTTATTTATAGATTTAAAAAAGGCTTTCGATACGGTTGACCACGGGATACTACTAAAGAAGTTAGAACACCTAGGCATAGTAGGCACTCCCCTGAAGTTACTGTGTAGTTACCTCTCTAACCGACACTGTCAGACCTTTGTTGGAAAAGGGACAAGCAGCATGGGAACGATAAAATGTGGTGTGCCTCAGGGCTCCGTACTTGGACCATTACTATTTTTAATATATATAAATGATATTACTAAATGGGGACTTAAGGGTACAATACAACTTTATGCAGATGATACAGTGATTCTTTATCACAATAATGATTTAAACGAACTAGAAAAGGAAATGGAAAGGGATATAGCTTGCCTGGCAAACTGGTTGCGATTAAACAAACTTAGCCTAAACATAAGAAAAACACATTACATATTGTTTGCAAATAAAAAAAATGTAAGTCTTAATATAAGTCTTGATAATAACCGCCTTGAAAGGGCTGATGTTACAAAATATCTTGGCCTTTTCATTGATTCACAACTCACATGGAATCACCAATTTAAACATGTTCTATCCAAAATTACTCCTATAACTGGTGTTTTATATAGATTTCGCGGGTTACTTCCTCCTTCTCTATTAAGATCGATTTACCATGCTATGATTCACTCACATCTAATATATCTTGCCGGAATCTGGGGATTTGCTACAAAAAAAAATGATTTCAGAAGTCCAAGTCGTCCAAAATAGAGCCCTGCGAAATATATTCAGTCTACCTTGGGATACACACGTCAAAGACATTTACAGAAACACCCAAATACTTCCTTTTAACACCATTCCCACTTTTGAAATAACAAAAACTATATTACAAGTAATTCAACACTCGGCACATTCCAACACTAAACTCAATTACAATTGCGACGTACACCAACACAACACAAGAAATCACTACAAACTTCATATACCAAAAATCAAATCAACAAAATATGGACTAAGATCCCTAGAATACATAGCTTACACAAAATATAATCAACTACCCAACGAGATCAAATGTGCAAGTCAATGTAAAAAGACCCAAACTAACATGCTCAAACTTCATTTTATGAATGAATATCTGAAATAATAATGTTGTGTATGTCCTATGATATGTCCACTTAATACATACAGCTATATGTTTCATGTAATGCGTATCATTCCCGCAATGAGTTTATTAACTCTTGGGAGTACAATGCTTTATATAATATACTATATTCTGTATTGTATTTTAATAAATAAATAAATAAAAAAATAAATTAGTCCAGGGGCGGTACTCAAAGTAGGCAATTCCCCGGGGGCGGGTGTTCTGGTTAACACCTTGTTGATCAGCCCCCTCCTTCTAGAGGGGCTTTCGAATGAATACCAAACCTGTGTTTCCTTTAAATTTGGCGATACTGAGATCATCGTGATCTCTGTATACTTTAAATATGGTAATTTAGTGGAACCGCATATTTTGAGCCTCACGCGTGCCTTGCATAAATTAAAAGGCCGAAACATTATTATTGGAGGTGACTTCAATGCGCGCTCGCCTCTCTGGTTCAATTTTAGCGAAAATCGGACGGAAAGATCCTATGCCGTCGAAGGTCTTATCTCAGCGCAAGGTCTGTTCATCATCAATGAACCAGGTACGTTTTCAACATTTTCGGGAACCGGTGGCGAAAGCAACATTGATCTCACTCTTTGCTCTGGATCTGTTGCGGCAAAAATATCAAAGTGGACGGTTCATGAGTGTGCGATAGCTTCCGATCATAGATTAATAACTTTTTCAGTGGAAATTGCAAAGACAAAAGCCCCAAGATCATCTTGGAACTTCAGAACCACTAGGGCGAATTGGGATAGCTTTGGGGATGTCAATCCGTCAATCTTTAAGGGGTTTTCAAGACGTAGCTGTTAGGGAACCGGACAACTTGGGGAATTTATTTAACGCGGCGGTGGCATCAGCTGCTGAAATTTCTTTGGGCAGATTAAACACAAAGAAGGTCATTAGGACGCCGTGGTGGACACAAGAGCTGACTTTGCTGAAGGGGGCTTACAAAAAGGCCTATAGGAGCCTGGTGGTCGTCAGGCGGGTTGAATGCTCACCTGAAGAAGCAGCTGCCCTTCAGACCCGTTTTAGGGCTTCCCGTGGTGCCTATCGGTCGTGTGTCCTCTCAGCAAAACGAGCTGCATGGGATAGTTGGGTAAATGAAGTGGGTAACGCCAACCCGTGGGAAATCCACAGCGCTGTTGAAAACTCGGGAAAAGGATCAGAACGATACTTATCGAGCGTCATGCTCGGTAGTAGCGAAGGGAACGTAGAGAGTGTTGACATAGTCTCCACTTTTGAGACACTTCTGGGCAAGTTAGTTCCGCTAGACTCAGTTACTGGGGAAAGTGTTCACCATCAACAGGTTAGAAACCTGTCACGGCTTCCACCTAGAGACCTCGCCCAGGGGGACGGCGTACCACCGTTAAGTCGAGCAGAGGTTGAAATCATATTTAAGGGTTTGGGTCCGAAAAAGGCACCGGGATTTGACAGATTGAATGGCATAATAGCGAAGCATGTTTGGATCCACGCTAAAGAGGAGTTTTATCAAGTGTTGGAAACGTGCTTGCGAAGGGGGGTATTCCCTACAGAGTGGAAGAAAGGCGTGCTCCGGATTATACCAAAGGGGAATGGTAAGCCGAGAACAGACATCGGAGCCTACAGGCCCATCACTCTACTTCCAATTTTAGGTAAAATACTGGAAAGAATCATCAGACATAGGCTCCGCCTCACCCTGTCAACGCCCTGCGACCGCCAATTTGGCTTCGTCCCCGGTAAGTCCACGGAGCACGCCATTAAGTATGCGCTTGAATGGGTGAGGGCTTGCACCAAGAAGTATGTAATAGGAATCTTTTTGGACATCTCGGGTGCCTTCGATCAAGCGTGGTGGCCAATGATTTTAACTAAATTGAAAAGTCGTAATTGCCCGCCTCTACTGTTCAAAATTGTTAGTGATTATTTAGGCAACAGAAAGGTAATTATGATGTACGGCGATGTTTTCATCGTACGTGATGTTGACATGGGCTGTCCACAAGGGTCGGTCCTCGGACCGGACCTATGGAACATCCTTTTTGATGACTCCTCTAGGTTACGCTTGCCTGAAGGATGCATATCGGTTGACTACGCTGATGATAAGTTTGTTTTGGTCTCAGGGGACAGCAGAAAGGAAGTGGAGAGCAAATCAGAAGAATGTCTGCGTGAAATTCTTGAATGGGGTAAGATAAACAGGCTGAACTTCGCTCCCCATAAGACTGTGGGACTCTTGATGAAGGGTATGCTCAGTATACTCAGAAACCCTTCCATCAGAATGGGAGGCTCCACTATTCGTTTTGTTGAAAACACCAGGTATTTAGGCGTCATCTTAGATAGATCTTCTTCATTCCTAGCGCACGTAAAGAGCGTTTCTAGCAGGGCCCAGGCTCTTTTCTTGAAATTGAGAAGGCTCTCAACAGAGTGGGGATTGCGGACTCCGGCACTTCGCCTCCTATATAAGTGTGTATACGTGGGGCAAGTCTCATATGCCGCCTCTGTATGGGAGCACCGGCTAGATAATGCATTGATCCACTTGGCCCTCAAGCGTGGCCAACGGACTCCCCTGTTGGCGCTCTCGGGCGCATATAGGACTGTGGCTAACGATGCATTGCCGGTTCTGGCCGGTACACTGCCGATTGACTTGGAAATTAGGGAAGTTTTGATAAATAAGGCATTGACGAGAGGTAGGGTTGCTGTCCACCTGGGAGTCGAACTGGCACCAGGCGGAGCGGTATCCCTCCCTGGCTTATTGAAAGCTATGCGAGATAGAACGCTGAGTGTATGGCAAGAGCGACGAAGGGTAGATTGACTTTCTCTTTCTTCCCCTCAGTTAAAAGCAGAATGGAAGGGGCGCACTTAAAACTGGATCACTACATGACGCAATTGGTGTCCGGTCATGGAGAGTTCAGGGGACGACTACATAGTCTGGCACTGTCTCCTCATCCGAACTGCGCATGTGGTGACACTAACCAGACAGCCGAGCACATTCTGTGGCACTGCGAGTTGATGAAGGATGCCAGAGAGGAAATGTTGGATGGTTTGAGAGGGATTACAAGACCGGCATGGAATACCGATCTGGTGTCGAACAGAGATAATTTTGAATGCTTTAAAAAGTTTGTAAAGTCGTGGGTGGAGAGATGGCCTGTGCTAAGAGTTGCTGACATAGATGAAAATCATCTTTGTTTCAGGTGCCAAACGCATTGCTCTTGTCTCTCCATGGTTACTCCTTCATCTCAATTTTATTATTGCCTATGCTTGATTGCTTTATATTTCTGTTATACTCTTTTTTTTACTTTTCTTGTTTTGTGGTATGACTACACTGTATTTATTATTCTGTTTTTATTTATAACTACTGTTATACATTATTATTTTTTGCTCTTTACTGCTGCGTAATCTTAATATTATTTTTTTCTTTTTTCTCTATTTTGTTGAGTCAATTTGTTGTTGATCGCGCCTTTTTACCTGTCTCATTTGGTTTTATTATGTTACTAACATCTTGAATTGTGACTAGGTTGCTGTACTGAACTCAATTGTACTGTATTGTCCAACTCCCCACCATGGGGGCGGATAGACCCGGTCCCTGCATCCAGTCAGGTGGCAGAATTCTGGTAGGGCCGTCCCACTAACGCCCGTGCCTCCCCTGGCGTCATGAGCGAGCTTGAGGAATGTTTGCGCGAGTCCGGTTCCCTTCCGTCCTGCCTCCGGTGATCCGAGGCTCACTTCATTCCCCAGGGTCTTTGGGAGTATCTCCCCCCCCCCCCTCCACAAACACTTCTTCAAGGGTACTTTTGGGAAACCGGCTAAGGGACGCGGGCGTTTGGGCACGTTGCGGCCAGGCCGCTCGCCCGCTCATTCTCGCCGGGACTGCCCCGTGATAGTGGGACAAACTGCCCCCGATATCTTTCTTTTTATATATTTTCTTTGGTTTTAATCATACTCACACCTGTAAATATTTTTCTTTTTATTTATTATTTCACTCAACTAGATGCTGAACCAACAAGCGAACATATCTATGATGTGTCTTTATCTTGTTAATTACTGCAAATGTAAGTATGCATACATTTTTCTTTTTTACTAACAATCATGCATGCAGGGACATTGGAGGGTCTAGATTCGTTTCAAAAATAAATGTAGCTTCCTTTTTACAAAAAATTAGAGTCCTGACGTGTGCGGCTAAGGAGGTTAAACAATCAGTTTCCTCACACAGCCGTGGGAAAGTGGTGGGTCCCCTCCAATGTCCGAAACGTTGGCTAAAGAAGGAGATTGCGCAACACGGCATAATACCCCAAAACTAATAACAAAAACGAATCCATGTTGTTAGATTTTATGACATTCAGGCAGGAGCCAGGACGTTGAAGTTTTATCAGAATCTGAATACAAATCGTGCGAGAACTCGTAAAATAAAATGCTGGTCCCTAAATCTTCTCACTAAACGACGGAACTATACCTTAAAGTCTCACAAGCTTCCGAGTTTGAATTCAGCAGATAAATATGTCAAAAAACAAAGTGACAAACGACTTTGTACT
This sequence comes from Limnephilus rhombicus, assembly GCA_929108145.2. Taxonomy (NCBI): domain Eukaryota; kingdom Metazoa; phylum Arthropoda; class Insecta; order Trichoptera; family Limnephilidae; genus Limnephilus; species Limnephilus rhombicus. The sequence goes on along the minus strand of OV815273.1, from coordinate 36,789,621 downwards.
TATTTTTCACAAATACACACTGCATGAACGCTTCATCTCACGTATAATTTTCAATCATCAAATATTGAAAATTACTCGGAAATCCGTGATAAATGCGAGAAACGAACAATTTTATACACACTTGAGTTGTTCTCCGTCTACCATAAATCTATTTTCGTAAAATGACCTAACCTAAACCCCTATTCTATTTATTAAATAAATAGAGTAGAGATTTTAGGTTAGGTTATCATATTATTAGTTATTGTTTTGTCCTTCATATTGTTCTCTTTACTATGAATTGTGGGTAGGTTCTTAGCTGTTCATGTACGAGTTTCGGTGTTCGGTTGTATCAAGTAGATTAGTAGATACACATTGTAGTATGTCGGAGCATCTCACTGTATACGGAGATTACCCGCTTAATTGCTAGTTCACGTTGCGTTGATCTAAAGCTCTTTGCTCCGTACCCGAATCCCGAGGAAGATACGCGACCCAACTTTGTAGTACTAATTAAACTTATTAAGAAAGCACTCTGTCTTCGCCGCACATGTGTCGAACAGTGTCTGAGGTAGTCTATTGATTGTACGGGATCTACTCAGGTCTCAGGTCTTCGATAGGCGTTAATGAACTTTCGTAACTTAGTAAATTGAGAAAATCGATACTAGTCAACACCATTGTGATTTCAAAGAGCCATCTAGGAAATATATATTCTAGATACCTATTGTGTCTTGTAAATTATTATTTTTGTCATTTACGGCATTTTTAAGTTAAGTTTTTTTTTAATAACGCCCGTCGACAACAACTTCCTCTCCTTCCTTTCCCTAAAAAGATCCTCCACACAGCACCCCCAAATATGACACAGGTTTTGAGGGGAATTGTTTTCCTCAGGCCTACTGTGTGGAGCTAATTAAAAAGGCACTGCGAGGATAGAGTCCCTTTAATGGCCCTCTGGAGACATTTGCATATCAAATATCACTAGTAAAATAATTTTAATGTACCGTTACTTTTTACCTCTCTCTTTTGCCGATGTTATTGAATCGCATTACCCTTGAGAATCCCCCTGTTAGTTCTTTAATTCGTTGTTCATTTCATTCATTGTCATTATTGGAAGTCTCAACTGACCTATTGCTGCCTTTTCGGCATAAGTTATAACAGTAATTTCGAGTACTCTCACATAACATCTAGATATTTATGTATGTGTAATGCTGCTTCCGAATAGGCACAATTGTATTCCAAGCTTCATAATAGAAAATAATATTGTTTTATTCGAAGCAAACAAGTTGATAAACATCAAAAACCAATTGCGGTAGAAAATCATTTCCTTGCACGCTTTATTCTATTATAATTTCCAGGAAACCAGGCTACGGAACATCAATGTATATCTCGGAGTGTATGAGCAAATTGTGTTCTCACGTGAACTCAGCCGGAAGGATGAGTAGTATAAATATGATTGATCATACCAAGCAACAATAACATGACGACGACAAATAATATTTAAGTATGGAGATGCATGAAAGGAAATTTTCCGAATTTTTTTCAGAGGAAAGGGAGTTTTGTGAGATTATATTTGAGAGCCTATTTATAAGTTTAAACACAAATAGTGAAGTATTACAAGATGTGTTAAAATGAAATATCTTTATTCGCACGTTTCTAAAACTTTTCCAACCAAAAGAAATCACAATTTCGTCAAAGTTGTAATTTTTACGAACTTGACTCCCAGAAGTTGTCATAAAAAGACTTACAGATTTCCCTAGTGACGTCACAGAGTGCGCCCTCTTTACTCTACATCCCGTTAACCCCACTTCGTCTCATCTCACAAAAATTATTACCACGACCAAAGTTCCCCTTGTACCGAATTTTATTTTTGGAACCCCTGTCAAGTCGCGATCAAAGTTAACCAGAAAAAACTTTCCGTCAGTAATTTGATATTTAACTTGAAAAAGTTTGAGATTGTATTATTTTTTTAATACAAGCTCAAAAAATACTAAAAAGAAAAACCTCGAAACAATTTCTTTAAAGTATTCTTCATTAAAAAGCTGCATCACAGAGGCTACCGCATTCAACAAACCTTCACACAGGTTATTAATTCTTGTAGTTTTACATTCTTTTCCACCTTCCACAGCATAATATTATTAAAAAGGTCTTGTTATGGATCTTAAAAATAAGTTAAAATAATAAACCAAAAGCCATAAACTTTTTGGGGTTCACCCGCGTGCCGCGTGGGAAGATTTGCAAAGACTTGATATGAAAACTTTCGTGCCTTTTCCGGAAGTTGCCCCGCATCGGATTAAAGTACGAAGAAAATTGGCGGTAAACCGTATTGTTTTGCATCGCAAATAAAACATTACGTTAGAAAAAATAAAAGAGAAATATTCTAACGTGGGAGAAAATTGTTTTATATAAAAGATTTCGAAGTAGCGAACTTAAAACCCGTGGAATATTATTTTCTTGACATTTTAAATAAGATCACGATCATTTACTATTTTCTCTATTTTTAGGGTTGGATATTTTCAATATATTGTTTTTAAATTGTTTAAATTAATATATTATTAACTTTAAATGGTTTTAGATATGTATTCAAGCAAGAACTGAATAGCTAGATGCTCCTGAACATTCCCTTTCTTATTTTCTCCACCTTGTTTTCATTTTTAAGTTCGTTAGTTTACGAAGTTTAAAGCAGATGGTCTCTTGTGTTGTATTCATTTAGGTGTGATACTAAATAAGAGTTTATCTTATCTTCTTGCGAAGTTTAGTCTTGCAGTTATACCTAATTGGTGCCTACTTAGCACAACAAATACAGATTTCACCAAGAGCATTAAATCATTGAAAATAATTTTGCTATTACAGGAAACAATTTATTTTGCGTATCATCGTGGTCCATTTAAACGTTTTTGCTATTTATTTTTGATTTAATGAAACAATTAATTTTACCTAATGGTGCGTAACCAAATAGCGAAACTTAATTAAAACGATGATTAAATTATTTAAACTGCAGATTGTGTAATCATTATTGTTGTATCTTCTATAATGGTAGTTGGTCAAAAACATCGCTTTCATAATAATAATAACATTGATTTGAAAAATGGATTTGTTTAAAAATAATAGTTCAAGTTTATAAGAAGGTTACATGCCAGATAAGTTGGAAGTGTTGTTTTGTAGTATAATTTTTCGTTGTTTAATAATTAATTGTTTAATAAGTTAAGTAAATATTTTTAGACTAATTTAAAACATAATACAGGACTTACAGAGGCAAGCCAGTCGAAGATACATAAATAGAAACGTCGATTTATCCTTTTGGTTTCCCATAACGTGAATGATCACAATGAACTTGCTATCTTCTTCGTTAAATTTGTTTTAAAAGTTCTTAGCCTTATCACTGTTTTTTTTTATTATTTAACTTTTTAGACCAGCAGGACTGGGAGGATAGTGCAATACAGTCTGTCATATAATTAGAAATATAAACAGTAAATTATTTTCACGTTTAAAGACAAAAATACAAATAATTAAAAATTAAAATTAAAAACATACTAAGTAAGGTTCGTCTTTTGGGGAGGTCGCCGCATCATTTTCATCCATGGCTGATTGAGTGGAGAGCTGAGCCACTCGGATGCAGCCACGACAATGACGATGGTTGACTTCTGTGTCCTGCCCCAGAAGCTGGCTAGTAGGTGGAGAAGTAAGTTAGTGGCCGAGTTGACATCGCACTGAGTGGGAACTCAGGCGTCGTGTGTTCAATTCCTCGGCTCGCTAAGTCCTCCATCACGACACAAGCAACACTTTCCCCTTACTGTGGTGGTAGAAGGAGATTTTTAAATATTGTCAGGTTATTCGTAACCCCTTGGAATGACTGTATTTCTTTTTTAAAAAAAAGATGAGCGCACTCTCCCTTCAGTGAGCATCGTGGTAGAGGCACTTTAAAACCTTGGAAGTTGCATTAGTCGACTGTATGCATTATTGTATCACACCATCAACTTGTGTCATTGCGCTACTGGGTATTGTGTCCACAGCTCAGATGTGTACAAGGGAGAGCATTATGTCTTGAAAAGCAATTTTCTGACATTATCGCTACAGTGGTAGAACGTTCCTTTCCGTATATTAATTGCTCTACTTTGTCGTTCCATGGTCTGCTTGTGGGTAAAATATTCGTTCTAACTGCACAAAATCACAAACTTTTAAAACCCCTAGACGAGTCAACCGAAGAATTTTCCATCGGCAGGTCAAGTTGATCTTCCCGAACTTAGGAAGGGTAAACAAATACAAAAGCTATGAAAGTAAGACTGAACTTTTGCCGAAGAAGTACAAGATAGGGACGCCTGAAAGCACTTTGTCGAAAAAACGGGTCTCCGACCGACCAAAACGACCAACGAGGATATAATAATGTTATGTAAATGGACATAGTAAAGTCTCGCGCTGTGGTGAGCAAAATGAAAGGAAATTCTAACAAATCTGTCACGACAAACGTATAAATTGTGCATAAATAACTACGCTCTTCATGTTGGTGATTTATAGACGTTAATAAACATGCGAAAATCTAAATACGAAATACATCCACATAGAAAGCAGTACAATACCGTGGAGACTATGTAAAGAAGTTGGTAAGTAAATGTAAATAATAACAACGCCCAGAAAGACGATAAAACGTGAGGCAATTTCAAAATGTCACCGGCACACTACTGGTACTAGTGTACTAGTATAGGGGCGGGGACGAGTCCGGTTCTGCTTTAAATCAGTTTTATTTTAAGGAAATAAACCTACTGTAAATATATTGCCACACTTTGCGTTCCGTGTTTCGTATTTATTCCATTCGATGGAAAAGGTGGCGATATCGACGGCCAATTACCGTTTCCTTTGATTTTATTTTGTCACACAAAAATATTCAATTTATCTACTATATTATATGTTAGAAAATGGGTGAGCCGCTTACGTGAAAAATCACTTTAAAAGCGGTTAATCTTATATTGTTTTATTTTTTTATATTGTTGAAGATTTTTATTATCACGGTTACTCAAAGACTAAAGAACAATTCTTCTTCTTCTTCTTGTGCCCTTCAACGGCAGTAGACTGAGGCAACGGCGGGGAACAGCTCTACAGTAGACTGGCCAAACCACTGTCTCAGGTTTTTCAGCCACGAGGTTCTCCTTTTTTCCAGGGTCCCGTCTTCCGGCAATCTTTTCCTACATTATGAGATGCTAGATCTTGAACTTCTCTGGATGTCTCATCATATGTCCAAAATATGGAAGATTTCGGATTTTTATTATTTCCATAACTTCTTTTTCTTTGTTCTTCCGAACCATAACATTTTCATTCGTAATCCTGTCCATCCAACTTATTTTAAGTATTCTTCAGAAGATCACCATCCATGTAAAATTAAAGTCGAAATATAATTATGAATATAATATGTACGTTTACTGAAAGCATCTAAATTTCAAGAATTGTTATAATTCTTACAAGTATTACAGAAAAAAATCTGAAAATTAGTCTTAAAACCTGTTTAGGCGCATTAATAATACTGAGATTTTTTTTTATTAAATTGTCAATAATTTGGGTCGTTGTGCATATCGGTCGCGTGTGATAAAAAGAAGACATAAAGGTGTAAGGAAAACTAATTTCCCAAACTGTCTGCCCGGTGTCTGGTGTCTCCCCCATCTGGGTCCTCCCGCCTCCTTTCCCATTAATATAGATAGTCCTGCAGGGGAGTCCTGGAGGGAGGGCGGTGGGAGGGGAGCGAGTTCATTCTCATTCAAATTCACGTGCGCCGACCTTTTTCTGTTTTAAATTGCCTATGAAATAGTAACAAACCTCGTACTTCCGTGTTGAGCGCGGCCCTGTTTGTCAAGAAAAACTGGTCACGTTTTACAGGTATCCTATCCCGCCTGCATTTTCATACAAAACGACTCTTCAGTAAGATTTAGCAACATGGAAAGGCAGCTACTACATTCGTACTGATTTTTATACGTTTGCGTTTATTATTTCAAAGGTAACTGGTACCTAGAAGTCAAGTCTAATATAATATTACTCAATTTACAAATGGAATTACACCACTTTGGTTAGAAATAACACTGTCAATATCCACAAATTAATATTTTGATACCCTCTCGCTTAAAATGATAATTTATCATTGCCTATTTAAATTCGTTAATTTACATTTGATTATTCATAAACCAATTAAGCCTTGGTCTGAGTTACGCTACCTTTATAAATATGTGGGTACATTTCATGTAATTGTGTAGGAGGTAAACCTTCATCAGTAACTACGTTAGTGATTCCAGATAAACTTTTATTTGTCGAACCCGGTTTCCCATTACCACCAAAGTTTAGTGGATTCCGAATTATCGGTCATTAATAATGAACAGTATTGATTGTATATTTTCAGTCAAACCAATCGCAGTAACCAGTGACAAACACAATGAACTGTATACAAATTTACAGTAAGTACCTTATGCTATGACGGCAGGTATATTTCACAGTGTTACAACAGTATTATTAATGTTTCCGCAGCCGCAGTCATAGAATAGTACCTATTATGATGTGTAGAGCTGTCGTGAATGATACAGGGTGGTTAAAAAATAATATTATAACTGACAACGATATTTTTCATTAATGAATATGAATAAGTGTTGGAAAGTGTTAGCTCAAGTGGCTGAACGGTCTGAAAGACAACACGGTATCTTTGGGAAAGAGGAAAAAAATATTACATTAGCTACAAACAGGAGGCCCTGATGAAAACAAATTCCCTCGGGGCCTTTGTCATCTTTGGGATGCTGTGTGGAGGGTCTTTTTAGGAAAAGGAAGGAGAGGATCTTCTGGGAAGGAAATAAGTATGACGGATGGGTAGTATTCTGGGGTAGTGTCCAGAAGTGACGAACGTACGAATCCATTCCTCCCACTGCGGTGCAAGGGATGGGTCGAGAGAGTCCGTCTGGCTCAAAAAGTCTCCCTAATTCAGTCTCTCCCGATCCGGCTTGCAACGAAGTAGGGAAAACGCACCTGCCGCCAAATGGCCGAAACTTGCCGAAAACACACCTGGACAAACCTTGTCCCGTGTACCCGAGCTACCCTGGTAAGTCATCAAACTTAGCGAACCACTTGACCTATGTATTACTTATCCAATAAACGGTTCCCGGAGCGGCAGCACCCAAACCCGCCTCCTAAAACTGGAAAACAGTAGAAAACCAGACACGTGTAGAGTGTAGAGGCGTTCCTCAAAATCTGTCATCACTCTACAAGACAGTATTGTATCACAGAAGGTGATGTGATGATGATTAAAGATAATAATTAATATCAAAACTAATAAAATCAATTCTTACTTGTCTTAACCTAATATTTATTCTTGTTACACCACGCTTGGTACATATGAGGGGCGGGTTGCTTAGGTTTTTGGTCACGGTGGGGGGGGGGGGGGTTAAAAAGTGCAAAAAGTTGGTCACGTAGTACGGGTACGTTCCCTTATGGTATTCCGTTTTTATTCCGTTTCGCCCCACCCCATCCTACCCCGTTCCACTCCATACCCCATTCTGCCCCTCCGTTATGGTAAATATTCTGCTAGAACCCATCCCACCCTATCCCATTATGCCCCTTCCGTTGCACTATCCACCCTGGGTGCCATCCATGCTAGCCTACGTCACTGCTTATGGTACCTGTCGAAAAAATAAACGTAAAATTGGTCCCGGGTCAGACAAAGGTTGGGAACCACTGGTTTAAAGAGATGTTATTTGTAAACGCATGATAGAAACTTTTTTATAACTGTGGCACCTATAATAAAGATTAATCTTGTGGGCGTGTTTCGTGATACAAATATAGGCCCAATTTGGGCCTGTAGGTACTTCCATACCAAACTGCGTTTTCTAAATTTCAATAAGATGGAGACCTACGATTTCATGCGAGTGCAAGTGAGACAGAACGCTGGGGGGTAGGGCAAAATTGAACAGTTATTTCCATTCAAGTTTGTATGGAAGTATTTAACACTTCTAGTGTTAATTTCTTTATTCTATGCTGTGGCACGAGTAAAAGCGACAATATTTTTAAAAACTGCTCTTCCCAGAATTCAAAATTAAAAAATGCTGTTTCAAAAGTTTTGACAAAAAGAAGAATTTTCTCGTTTATGGAATGGCATTCCATAAACGAGAAAATTTTATGAACTTTATTTTGCGTCAATTGCTAAAATTTTATTAGCAATTTAACTCGCGAAATCGTGGGTACCTTGTAGCATTCGTGAAAACTTTAACACTAATGTATGCATTCACTTTTCACGTGAAAATTTGTTGATGAGATGAAGATGAAGTGTTTTCCATTAGCGTGTTTATTTTATTATGCGACAATCTGAAATTTCACATAATTTCTCATATTTTTTCACATTTTTTTTTTTTTTTTTTTTTTTTTTTTTTTTTTTTTTTTTTATTTATTAAAATACAATACAGAATATAGTATATTATATAAAGCATTGTACTCCCAAGAGTTAATAAACTCATTGCGGGAATGATACGCATTACATGAAACATATAGCTGTATGTATTAAGTGGACATATCATAGGACATACACAACATTATTATTTCAGATAGTCATTCATAAAATGAAGTTTGAGCATGTTAGTTTGGGTCTTTTTACATTGACTTGCACATTTGATCTCGTTGGGTAGTTGATTATATTTTGTGTAAGCTATGTATTCTAGGGATCTTAGTCCATATTTTGTTGATTTGATTTTTGGTATATGAAGTTTGTTGTGATTTCTTGTGTTGTGTTGGTGTACGTCGCAATTGTAATTGAGTTTAGTGTTGGAATGTGCCGAGTGTTGAATTACTTGTAATATAGTTTTTGTTATTTCAAAAGTGGGAATGGTGTTAAAAGGAAGTATTTGGGTGTTTCTGTAAATGTCTTTGACGTGTGTATCCCAAGGTAGACTGAATATATTTCGCAGGGCTCTATTTTGGACGACTTGGACTTCTGAAATCATTTTTTTTGTAGCAAATCCCCAGATTCCGGCAAGATATATTAGATGTGAGTGAATCATAGCATGGTAAATCGATCTTAATAGAGAAGGAGGAAGTAACCCGCGAAATCTATATAAAACACCAGTTATAGGAGTAATTTTGGATAGAACATGTTTAAATTGGTGATTCCATGTGAGTTGTGAATCAATGAAAAGGCCAAGATATTTTGTAACATCAGCCCTTTCAAGGCGGTTATTATCAAGACTTATATTAAGACTTACATTTTTTTTATTTGCAAACAATATGTAATGTGTTTTTCTTATGTTTAGGCTAAGTTTGTTTAATCGCAACCAGTTTGCCAGGCAAGCTATATCCCTTTCCATTTCCTTTTCTAGTTCGTTTAAATCATTATTGTGATAAAGAATCACTGTATCATCTGCATAAAGTTGTATTGTACCCTTAAGTCCCCATTTAGTAATATCATTTATATATATTAAAAATAGTAATGGTCCAAGTACGGAGCCCTGAGGCACACCACATTTTATCGTTCCCATGCTGCTTGTCCCTTTTCCAACAAAGGTCTGACAGTGTCGGTTAGAGAGGTAACTACACAGTAACTTCAGGGGAGTGCCTACTATGCCTAGGTGTTCTAACTTCTTTAGTAGTATCCCGTGGTCAACCGTATCGAAAGCCTTTTTTAAATCTATAAATAAGCCTGCAGTATGCTTACCCTGGTCTATATGTTTTTGGAGGGCATATACAAAATCGAAAGCAGCACATTTTGTGTTAGATTGGTTTCTGAATCCATACTGTTGGGATGCGAGTAAATTTTAACTTTATCGGGATTACTGAAACATAAAACTGAAATGAATGAACTCTTATAAGCCCTCACTACTCGTATAAGCCCTATTATTTTACTCGTAGGTACATCAGCATTCCTGTCGTATTTTTTAAATTCTTTCTCGTAGAGTATCTGTTTATAATTTCAGCTAGCTAGGTATACGTATATTTATATATGTGTTTTGTTTCTACTTTTATAACTACATATACCTATATTATTATTGTTTCTTACGTACGTAATGTTTTCGTTTGTAATTTCAGCTAGCTAGGTATACGTATATTTATGTATGTGTTTTGTTTCTACTTTTATAACTATATATGTATACCTATATTATTATTATTTATTACGCACAATGAATACTTATGATTTAATGTAAAAATCTTTGTAGGCGTATTAATAATTAAATAAAATGATTCCCAAGTACATAATCAGCCAATGTTATTTAAAATCATTAAAGTTTAATGTATCACTTTTTCCTTTATCACTTTTGACATTTTAGGTACATATCCCCACTATTATTCGACATAGCCCTCGTTACGATCGATGCACTTGGTCAAATATGCTATCACCTCTCCCTACGCATCCTAGTCAGTCTCCAAAGGTTTTCCAGCCAAATGTTGCTTCAGGTGAAGAAAAAAAAGCGCTTTCCACACGATGTTGCTCTTCAGCACTTCGGAAACCCAACAAGCACGCAATTTGCATATCTACGCCATTTTTCCCTCAAAATCGTTTTTATGGTAGACTTACTGACGACTGGGATCAAAATTGTGACCCTATGAACTTCAACAGGGCGGACATTGAGCGCACCTTGCAGGCGGCGGGATTCAACAGCGGAGAACGCAAAGATCGCACTAAAGCAGCTACCAAGCCGGATCACCGCTCGTTTTTTAGAGGAAAGACTGAGCTACATGCTGTAGTGCCATCACATTTTGAAAAATAATATCCGCGTCGCCGAAAATGTGGACAGATCTTTAACTCTTGGACAACCCTCGTATTATCAACATCAAAGACATCCAAATTAGGTCAACATAGATAAATGAAATAATATTATTAGTCATAAGATGAAATGGTTTCGCTCTATGGACCATTCGGCACTACACCTTGACCGGCTATTGCGCATAACGGAAGTCCTTTTGAAGACATCTGGAAATAATCCCATCAAACACCTTATTTTCCGCGAAATACAATGGGTGATCTAACGTCCTGCAGATAACGGGTTAATTCATATTAAATTGTTGTTTTTCCAAAATTACAGGAAACGAGTAATTTTCAATGTGAATTACTTATTCTTATTATTTTAAGACAAGATTACATAATTACCTACAACCTATTTGTCCAAATAGTTACATTATTCATTAAATGAAGACAATATTAGCAAAACTTCTATTAAGTTTTGCTAATATTGTCTTCATTTAATTAAATATTATAATTTGAGATTTTACTCATAAAGTTTAAAAAATTAATAATAAATACTATTATTGAGTTTTTATTTAAAATCCTCAGTGTTTAATAATGCATTATGTTCATTAAATGGACTATATTCCCAGTAGTCATAAGATAATAATAGATATGACGTGCATATTTTATATAAATAATAAACCATTTTTATGATTTATGCACCCCAAAACAAACCTTTAATTTAAGTGATTCATTCTACTCATCATTCACTCTATTCATAATATTTTATAAACGATTTAGTAAATCTATTAACATAACTTACGTCGTAGACTTAATCGTAAGAATTCTATCTGTATTACTGATATTCATTACTCCGTGATTTTTAACGGTATTGTGTATAACGCTTGAATGCATAGACAGTAAAGGGCGCACCTTTTATTGATAAAAGAATAAGACGTTTCCGGTGGGTAAGGGTGGTACCAAGTGCTAACCCCTTCCCACGCTAACCATGTCAACCGATCGACATACTAAACTTTGCAGTCGGGGGCGTCGCGGCCACCGCTGTATATATTTTGTTTACATCAGACCTTAAAAAAAAATCAAAATTTCTCATTTGATTTTTTTGAACGCCTGCAAAGACAGGTGTGTCAATGGACAGCATACAACCCGACTTCACTCTATATGTTGAACATTTATTTTTATTTTTTTATTTTTCTCCACGTACGGTGTTATTAATTACATTTCAATTTTTTAACCTGTCTCGAGGTTAGGGGTAATCCGTGTTCCTCTGGACCAGGAGTTCTCAAACTTGAACTGCTGGCGATCTACTTCAATATTATTAGACTCCGATCGATCGACTCTGACAGGCTGCAGCGCCGGGGGTAGAATTTATTTTTTATTGCAACCTCATTTTATGCCGATTTTTATATCGCATGTGACGAGTATTCTTCCAGTAAATTAATAAATTAAAACTACACTCCGAACAACTCCGAAACAGGTACGATTTTAGATTTTCACGGCCAAAAGTATTTTTGTTATTAGTTTTGGGGATATTATGCCGTGTTTCGCTACCTCCTTCTTTAGGCAACTTTTCGGACAGCGTTACAGTGTTTTTTCTTTGATTCTGGCAGTACATAAATAGTCTGTAACTAGAATTTTATAACTGCACTTCGAATAAGATAATGTTTTTCTTTCGAAATGTGTCAGCAGATGAATCCACAACTAGAATTTTACATTCTGAACACAAAACTGGTTTAAATTAAATCTGTATGCGGTGAAATAAAACTACACTCAGAACATAAAAATGGTTTTTCTCTGATTCTGGCAGCACATACATGGTCTGCAACTTGAATTTTATGACTGCACTTTGAATAAGAGAATGTTTGCCTTCGAAATATTAAAACAGAAATTTTACATTATGAACTGGTTTAAATTAAATCTGTATGCGGCGAATTAAAACTGCACTCAGAACATGAAAATATTTTTTTTATTCTGGCAGCATGTGCGTAGTCTGCAACAAAAATTTTATAACTGCGCTTCGAATAAGATTATTTTTTCCTTTGAAATGTGTCAGCAGATGAATCCACAACTCGAACTTTACATTGTGAACACAAAACCGGTTTAAATTAAATCAGTATGCGGCGACTTAAAACTACACTCCGATAATTAAAAAAAATATATTCTGGCAGCACATGCATAGTCAGAAACAAAAATTTTATATCTCCACTTCGAATAAGATAATGTTTTCCTTCGAAATGTGTCCGATAAAAACTGTGAATAAATCTATTTACATCGGCAATTTTTTCTCGAGATCGACTCAAAAAGCACACGCGATCGACCGTTTGAGCACCCCTGCTCTGGAAATTTCCCAGTTTTTAGAAAACTTAACTTTTTTTTCAAAACTATTAGCAATTTAGTTTTTAAAATGACACATTTTGGAGCAGATAAATGATCTTTTGTATTCCGATTTCTTATTTGCTATTTTTTTGTATATTGTGAAATAAACGCAATCGAAATAAAACTTGTTTTTTGTATGTATCTAATACCCTGTATGGTCACTGTGTAATGTTCCTCTAGACAGTACTTGTTACTCTGTACACTGAACAATTAACGCTTAAGTTAACAATTATGTCATAAACACAATAAAACAATAACAGCAATACAGAAATTTATTAAATTGGAACTAAATTTTTTCATTACTATGGCAACACCGAATTACTCGCTTTGTCCATGGCGTTTTGTATGGCTGTTGGCTGTCACCCGATTTACTATCTTAAATCCGTGTGGAACACAGTGAAGATCGCTCATTTAATTATCATTTTTTTCATTGTTTGTCTGTGCGTTGTTTGAATTGAATAAAAATAAACAAACCAATACGTAATGGTGCAAGAGAAGTTATATGCTGCGTTTTTTGACGCTGCCTAGTCGATTATCGCGCGAAGAAGCTCCATGTATTTGGAAGATGTTTACAAACGAACTACAGAAAAGACTGGTACGTAGTATAGTTTTTTAATAAATTGGATCAGTATTACAAGATTTATGCCAACTTTCGAGCGATTGTAACCATTACAATCTGATTTGAGGTTATGCTTAAAAATCTGAATTTGACACTTCCATTTGACAGTTAATATACGGCCACAGGAAAAAGGGAATAACTCAATTAAAAAAAAAAAAATAATCATATGCAACTTCTTTAAACTCATAGAAAAGTTACCTTTTTCTTAATTTTCTCTTTCGTTCTGTGTTATTAAGTGAATATTATCTAGTGTGTTTTTTTAAACTACCGTCTATAATAATAATTTTAATGATTTTTTTCACACACAGGTAAATCTGAATCAACGGTAAGACGAATCGTCAAGGCAGGGGAAAAGGCAGTTGGAAAATTTAAAACACAAGGAAAACGGAAAATGGGCATAATTTTTTTTTTTTTTTTTTTTTTTTATTAGAGATAATATATTACAAAATTATTACATAAAATTTATAATACATTACTCCCAATGAGTTTAATAAAACTCATTTTGGGAAGGACAACATTATACATCTAAAGGAAAATTATTTTTACATAAGAACACGGAAATCAATGAACAATACATAGATTTTTAAATGGACTAGACACACTTGATACAGGTAATTGAAGAATATACAAGAGTTACAAAGGAAGACAGATAAATTCGTCACTGGTTAATAAAGTTGCTGAGAAAATATCCTTTTAGAGCCTTTGCCAATATTTTTTTGTTTGATTCTGGTAGTTTTAGGACATTAGGTAATGCGTTGTATTGCGTATGTGCGATGTATTGTAAGTAGTTAATTCCAAATTTAGTTGTGTGTGTAGATGACGATAGGTGTATTTGATTTTGTGATCGTGTTTTGTGCTGGTGTATATCGGAATTAAAGGCTGGTTTAGTGGTGGTGTGTGACGAGTGTTGAATTATTTGTAGGATGGCAGTGGTGATGCTATATTTTGGCAGAATGGTAAAAGGAAGAATTTGTGTCAGTGAGTATATGTCTTTGACATGCGTATCCCATGGTAGATGGTATATATTTCTTATGGCTCTATTTTGGATTACTTATTTTGGATTAATAATAATATGCAAAGTGCGTAAGTGCTGATGATTGGAAAATTGTTGCAAACACATGATGGCAGTACTATACATAATGATATCGATGAACTGCGCTTAGATGAAGATGAAGATACGGAAGAAGAAGAATCACATGAGGACGAAGACAATAATTGCATGTCGGGTGTTGAATTAATATTCTCAAATTTTTAAGTACCTACGTTTTTATATCGAAATAAATGCCAACTTAAAACTTGTTTTGTTTTATTTTACTTCTATTAAAATAGGAATGAATTGTACAATGCAATGAGTGAGTTTGGAATACCGCGTAAGCTGATCAATCTAGTGAAATTAACAATGTCCCCAGTAAAGTGTAGAGTCAGGGTTGGCAGTGACCTGTCCGAGCCCTTTGAAGCGCTCCACGGGGTGAGACAAGGAGATGGATTGGCCTGCCTCTTATTCAACATAGCCTTAGAAAAAGTTATTCGTGACTCAGGCATCGAGATAAGAGCAACGATATTTGACAACTCTGTGCAACTATTGGCTTACGCTGATGATATCGACATAATCGCGAAAACTTCAGATGCTTTACGTAACGCCTTCATAAATCTTGAAAGTTCTGTGAAAAATATGGGTCTCGTAGTAAACCAGCAAAAGACTAAATACATGGCCGTAGGATGCACCCAACAAATCCCAACTCTCTCATGTGGAAACCAAAATTTCGAAACGGTACCAAGATTCACATACCTAGGCTCCCTGATAACAAACGACAATAATACCACAGAGGAGATCCAGAAGCGCATAGTGAACGCAAATCGCTGTTATTTCCGCCTACAGAACCAATTAAAGTCCAGACTGCTGTCCAGAAACACGAAGATATTAGTGTACAAAACACTTATCAGACCAGTACTTACGTACGCAGCTGAGACTTAGGTACTAACTAAGAGGAATGAGCGAGCACTGGACGTTTTTGAAAGAAAAATTTTGAGACGCATCTTCGGACCGGTTCTAGAAAATGGATTTTGGCGCAGATGTTATAACAATGAGCTCTATACTTTGTTTAAGGAGCTAAACGTCGCGAAATTTATAAAACTGGGAAGACTTCGGTGGCTGGGTCATGTGGAGAGAATGACCGAGCATCAAGCACCAAAGTCCCTGCTGAACTCAAGACCAATAGGGCGAAGGAGCCTGGCAAGACCAAGACTAAGATGGAGCGACAACGTCCTCAAAGACATATCTATCTTGGAGCTTCTAAACTGGAGAGAGCTGGCACAAAACCGAGATGAGTGGAGGAAGATTCTTGACGAGGCCAAGACCCACCAGGGGTTGTAGAGCCAATAGTGATGATGATGATTAAATTACAGTTTTTTGTGCAAAAATTTTGAAAATACAAATACGCTATGAAAAATGCATTTTGGCAGAAGTATTTTTAAAACTTACATTCATTGTCTTATGAGCCATCTTGGTGTTGCCATTTAAAACCTAGAAAACGATCGCAGCGCCATCATTTATTTTCTAAACTAAATTGCCAAACTGTACATAGCTTTTTTAAATAATAGAACAGTTGCTATAGTCGAGTATATTTTCGTTGCCATAATTTTTTCTGGATTCTGTCATCCTAGGTAGGTAAATCCTATTTTTGAGTCATCTATTTTTTTATATAGGTGACAAAATATTCCCAGAAAGGACTACTGGAGTAAAATGAATGGCTTATTAGTCACGTGCCAAAGAAATTTTCCTGATTTTTACCTACACAATTCCGCTAACCAAAATAAAACATTATTTTATTTGTGCGACACTTTCACCAAATTTCGTGTCCAGAGGAACACGGAGTGATCATTTTTTACAATTTCAAAAGATTCTAATTTTGAGGTTAAGTTATTAAAGATAAATACCCTCGCGGTTTCTTGGGAAAACATTCATTTTAAAGTAGAGTTTAAATAATACAGACTCGTAAGTCTTCATAACATAAAATCACTCAATAAAAACAAAAAAAAAAACTTTTTCGATGAAAAAAATACAATCAGCTTCCCCCACCTACACTTTGACAGGAGAGAATGGAGATCAAATCAGTGTTGCCGACTTTAATAAAATGCGCATTTGTTGACGGTACTTAATTAATACAAAAATTGATAGTTTAGGAAATAACACTACTGTCCAGAGGAACAATCTTCCAGAGCAGTGATTCCCAAAGTGGTCCAGGTGGACCCCCAGGGGTCCACGGGATACTCGACGTTGGCGTGATAAAAAAATGGGGGTAAAATACAAATTGTAAGTGGGGGTCCATGAAAATTTATCTGGTTTCGATAGTAAAGAACAAAAATGTTGGCTTGGCTTTACCTATCAATGCAGGCAGATAATACATACTCAAAAAAATTAAGAGCAAAACAAAATCCAAATTTATCGGTGATTTTTGACAGGAATTTCAGTGAAAAATGGTCGTATTGTGACTTTAAAAAAATGCATTTTGACGCCAAGATTCTAATTTTCAAATTTTTTGCTAACATTTTTTAGAAGCTACGACGAAAATGGTGAACACTTCCAACGATACATACTTACATACTGAAGTACGCTGGTTGTCGAAAGTTGCATGTTTAACAAGATTTTACTTACTTTTTATCAGTTTTAGAGTTTCTGGAGAGTAAAGATCCAGATTTAAAAGAAAACCTGATCAAATTGAAAGCAGACATCGCTTATTTGAAAGATTTGTTAAAAAAAATTATTGACATCTAAATTTAATAAAAACAATGGGTGGAATTTCGGCTTTTCTTGGAAAATTGAAATTTATGAAGCAAAATATTAGCCGGCTCGAATCCTACCAGTTTCCAAACTCGTCACAGGCAGAATATCTTGATGAAGATATGCAGACATACGTTCAACATTTAAATGCCCTCCATGATGACTTCAAAATTAGATTTGGAGATATTAGAAATACCACCACGGATCATAAATCCATTTGATGAAACGGGAGTGGCGAATGTGGAATATTACAAGAGGAGCTACTCGAGCTTACCACCAATGAGGAGCTGAAAGTGAAATTTAAAAAAAAGGCTAGCAATTTTTTGCTGCAGACAGAAATACCCGAAAAATATCCTGAGCTGTGGGAAATTGCGAGAAAACTTTTGATAGCGTTTCCCTCGTCATACCTTGTCAAAAAAGTTTTAGTTTCGTTACAAACCAATTAACAAGGAGCAGATTGAACATCACAGAACGGGGAGATTTGCGGCTATTCCTTAGAAAACTGATGCGAAATATTGATAAGTTGCATTATCCCTCCCATTAAAATTACGATATTTTTTACTGCTGATTTGCACTGTTGAAGTTACGGTACGTTATTAATGTTTAATTTTAAGTCTATTAAGTCTTAGGCCGGTTACAGTGCTTGGCCGACGGTCGGTGCGTACGTCGGTCGCGCTTGTCATTTGTATGAAAATTCATAAATCGTTCAGTGCAGGACCGACCGTACGCATGTGTATATCGCTACGCAGTGCGTACGAGAATCGTCGGTCGAGCACGTGAGCATGCGGACCGTCGGTCGACCGACGAGTGAATTCCCCTTGAAATGCTCTTTGGGCGACGATCGGATGTACGCGATATCTACATCTTCTGTTCCTAATGCGTCTACAAAGGTAATAAGCAGCAATTAAACTATTCGTAAACGCGTCCATTTCCGGTCAGTTTGTTGGTCAAGCGTGAACTGACAGTACGCACCGACGATCAGTCGGTGGTATGCGATCGTCAGGACCGACCATACGCATGCGTATCGTCAGGACCGACCGTACGCACCGACCGTCGGTCGTGCACTGTAACCGGCCTTAAGCTTTAAGAAATAGATTACCACTCTTTAGTGTTGGAACTCAGGCGCGAGGCAAATTTAGATCTAATCTTCACATTATTTGGCGTGTTTTTTGAATATGGTAGAAATGTAGAAGCAGGGGGTCCACCGAACCAGTAAAATTTCGAAAGTGGTCCCCGAGAAAAAAAAATTGGGAATCTCTGGTCCAGAGGAACACGCCCATAATAACAGACATATTGAAAGAACAATATTGTCATATTAATTTTTCTTACAAATTACGGGTACAAAGGAAACCAATTCATCATAATCTAGTAGCATGTAGGGTGACTATGTGTTGTAATTTGATTTGAAATAATAAACTAAAAAAAATTAATTGCTGAAGCTAATGCCTCCAAATTCATGAAAAATTGAATTCTACAATTGCCTATGTTTTAAATAAGTAAAGTCGTATATATCCGTACTTTGAGTACGTACTTGCTATACCTTTTGATTAAAAAAATATTTTTTCATTTTGGTGGGTATTTCGCCCTCAAATCCAAATATAATGAAAAAAGCCGCGCAGCCGTTCCCTCAAGAAAATTATTCAAATCACTATAAAAAGTTTTTTTTCCAATCCTCTCAAGCAATTAAGTACCTACCCTATAATACATTCTACCATGCGATTATTTCTATTCTATATTTTTTTAAGTGTGCTTCAGAAGAAACAACATTTTTCAGTTTTCATATTGGCATGTTGCATGCACCACGTATAGTGAAAAAAAATTTGTCGTATTTTAAAAAGTGTTTATTTTATTTATACAGTTAGTTCAATTTAATAGACGTCCAGTGGACCGCCCATCGTTTGAAGGAACTTCTCCAAAATTATTGGTTAATTGCGATTGCAATTCTCTCGGATGATAACGAAAAAGTCGTTAATTTTTAGGTTAAGGTCAATTCCCTATCCAAACTTTTAGAAAAACCGAAATCGCCCCTCAGAGGCTGTGTAGTGTACTGTGTAAGGAGAGGGTGGGCCTGCTATGGTTGCTAAATTAGCGCAGGACAGATATGCCTGGAGGATCCTTGTTGATGCCATGAGTCTCCGATCCGAATGGGACAAGAGGAAGAAAATGCAGGTATATTAAATAGTTATTTGTCAAGAAAAAGGTTAGCTCATAGTTACAATTTTATGATACATAGATTACATAGTTACACAAATAAATGCTTCAAAATATCAATTCATTCGTACACCATACCAATACCCATTATTATGTTTTTATTTCTTTTTACATATTTTTTTTCTTCTTTTTCTACCACGTTATGTTTTCTTTAATCATTTATGTTTTTCTATATATACCTACTACGAATTTTTCCGGAAACTTCGCTGGTTAATGCAACCATATACTCGTAATATGTAATTAATTACTTGAATAAAATGTGTATAACTGTTTGTTTCCCTAATAAAGTAAAATACGTGTGCATATTTTGTTGTTCAATTTATTAACTTACTTAAAAATCATCTAAAAACACCGCATTCATAAAATATTTTTTGCTAGGATTAACTGTGACAGGGAAAGTTAAAACTTATGAAATCATCGCTGGTAGAAAATAATTTAAAACACGGGACAAATGGACGACTTGGAACAATGTGCAACATGCGAAAACAATTATACCGGTATAGTTACTCTAAACTCGCCGTTTTTTAATGAAACCCGGTTCACGATTTGAATAAATGAAAAAAATACATTAACATAAATAACGTATACAATATGTACCTACGTAGGTTATAGTATGAAGTACTGTCTATTATTATGTACCTACTCATAGATAACAGATACAAGTGAGGTGGAATGTAATATTATTAATATGAAACCGCGCGCACAAAAGTGTCGCCAACATCGTTCAACCACACCTACTCCATACTACTGTAAATCGCATCTGGGCAAATCGGCGTAAAAACTGTCTTTGGTTTTACCTACACACCAAACGCATAATTTTCAGTGGCTCCGCCACTTTGATCGTCCGTGCAGTTTAGTCGTACGCTTTTATGCCATGTCTCCTTTGTTTCTATAAGTATCCATGTAGTTACCTATCTATTTTTTATTTATGTGAGTACCGCACAAGAGTCCTAATTGCTCCAAACCTCCTTGAGCCAGTGTGACTATGGGATCGCCAATTGGGGTATGTTGTGAGGCTGAAGGTAGAGAGGTGGGGAAGTAGATTGGGTACAGGAAGGTGCGAAAATTGAAATCTGGTCATCAAACACAGCCAAAAGCCATTTAGGCAACGTTTCAATTCTGAATGGTGGTCTTACACCAGGGCGATAATGAGAGTATCTTCGACTCTCGAACATACCTCAGCCATATTATTTTAAATGATTAAATTGTGAAATAACACAAGTCAATCAAATAAAAATTACTTGCGCACGCCGGGATTTTAACCCGCGACCTTCGGATTGCTAGTCGAGAGCCTTACCCCTCAACCACGGAGGCCGTCTAATATAATCCCTACATAATAATTTAAACCCTTATTTACGTTCACTTTTGTGTGAGCATGATATTAAAATAAGTTTTATCATAAACTAACATCTGTAACGTAGCCTCTCGCTTATTCTTATGAACAACACATATAACAGAAAGAGAGGCTTTAACGGAGTTCTCATTTACTTTTTTAATTTATATAAATCCTTTTTTAACAAAACTATGTATATAACGATGTATAACGTATAACAAAGGCAGATAAAGGATAATTCAATCCTATACTATTACCTAAGGTAATATCACAAACACCCATTCGTTGATTCGTATGAACATAATTATAATTATTATTACGTAAAGCCTTCCACTATTCTCGTAAACTAATATTACAATTAATATAATCCACCCGCTGGAACTAATTTATATCATCGGCAGGACTTAATTTGGTTTTGTTAGTTCATTATATTGTACTGAATTATGAAGCTTTCTGTTTTCAGGAGCACTTTAATTAATTATCATGAATTTTCAATGCACATTGAAATTACTAAACATTTACTGTAAATGTTGTTTTAGCTGGTACTTTAGGTGATAACAATAATAAAAAAGTGATTTTACAATAATTACATTAAATTCCATACGATCCAAAAAGGATTTTGTCTGCCAGGAGCAATTCCGATTTTTGGGAATATTGTTGGAAGGGAGGTGTTAGAGAGGGGAAGGAGAACTGCAAGAGGCAGATATGAAAGTAGCTGGCTATTCAGATCTAGTCAACAAAATATAGCTTTATCTGAATAGTGGTTTTTAGCCAAGACAACACTGAGAGAATCTTCCTTTCAAATATGTAGCTGAGTATAAACATAGCCAGTTATAAGGTATTTTATTTAGAAATTGCCTACCTATAAAAATCAAAGAATATCGGGTCTTCTCCACTAATGGTTAATTGTATTTCCCTTTTCTACGAACCTTGGATTAAATGAGGTATCTATTTGAGCCCTTGCCCGGAAGAATGTTGTATCCAACAATATTCTTGTTCCGAGAAAAATTGAAAAAACGAAACCAGTTATGTTTCATAACATTTTCTATTTGGTCCTTACATATGAAATTGGCGTTTTGTATAGGAGGAACATAAAGCCGATTTGTTTTAAATATAATATATTTATTTAATCAAAGTATGTACCATTGCTAGCTATGCACTTTTACCATCTCATAGGTAGTTGATCGATCCCTTTACTATAAAAACCATTCGGACGGGAATTAATAAAATCTTTGAAGGCGGTTTGGACTGCCCCATCGGAGTTGAATTTTTTCCCTTGCAAGAAGTTATCCAAATTTCGAAAAAAATAGTAATCTGTTGGGGCAAGGTCCGGAGAGTATGGTGGATGTCTTAGACATTCCAATTGAAGCTCCTCTAATTTGGTAGCCGTCTGTTGTGCAGTGTGTGGTCTAGCGGTCAACGCGCGTTTGTTGATTTGCTTCACTCAATTCGTGAGGTACCCACCTTTTAAGCTTTTTCACCTTCCCAATTTGCTTCAAGTGGATTAAAACAGTTTTATCACTAACACCGCAGCCTGCAGCTAACTCGGACGTGGTTTGCGATGGATCCGCTTCCACAATAGCCTTCAATTCTTCATTATCAACTTTGGTCTCCGGCCATCCACGGGGCTTGTTCTGCAGGTCGAAATTTCCAGAACGAAAACGTTGGAACCAAAAACGCACTGTGTTTTCTTTTGCGGCACCGTCGCCATACACATCATTAATCCTTCGAGCCGTTTCTGCAGCACTGGTGCCACGGTGGAACTCGTACTCGTAAATAACGCGATATTTCAAGTTTTCCATTTTGTAAACTAATGGTGGGTTTCTTCATTTACCGAGAATGCTAAATGCAATGCTAATTGTAAAAGTAAACGGTCAAATGCATAGAAATTTCGACCGTTTACTTTTACAAGTGGTTCGCTACGTTTGGTGATTTAGCAGGGGTGCCCGGGTTCATGGGATGAGGTGTGTTTAGGTCTGATGACCAGGACACACTGAACCCCAGATTCCTACCCACCCCTTAAACCCTTTTCCTTCCCAGAACCCTCCTCTCCTTCCTTTCCCTAAAAAACCCTCCACACAGCATCCCCAAAGATGACATAGGCCCTCGGGGAAATTATTTTCCTCAGGGCCTCCTGTGTGGAGCTCATGTAAAAAAAAAACAATTAGCATTGCATTTAGCATTCTAGGTAAATGAAGAAACCCACCCTAAATGACGCAAAGAAAAAAAACAATTAAGGAAAAAACAAATGAATTATAATGTTCGAAACACAAATACATGAGTAAATAACTGTATAAATTTGAATTTGGAATTCCTAACCAAAGAGATGATATTTGAGATCAAAGTTCCCAGTACGGCAAAACGCCAATTTCATATGTAAGGACCAATATTTAAAATACATAACATACAATTTTTAAGAGTTTTAAATGAAAATTTGTCCAGGGAGGCAATTAAATTAGAGTTTATTGCTAGAATTTACGCTGAATTTGTGGAATAATATTGTATATAAAAAATTCACACACAACATTATTCTACAAAACGTTTTTTTTTATTCTTCGTATCTTACAGAAAGAATTCTAACATTAATGTACTCGTGTCATTGGTGTATTTGAAAAAAAAGCGATATGAATACATAAAAAATTAACCTTGTTGGAGGTATTGACCCCCAGGAGTTTCATATGCGTAATCACTGAACCCTTCTTTTTTTTTAACTTTATTTATTTCCATTTCTTTGTACATATAATGTATAATAGCAAATATTGTAAAATAACATAATATATAATAACAATTATGAACAAGAAATGAAAACCCACTAAGGCACTGCCTGAGTGTGGGTAATATTAAAACAAAATACTATATTTCCAAGTACCCAAAGTATAAATTAGACTTAAAGAAACATATTAAATATAAAGATAGTATAAAAAACAAGTATTACATAGGTAGAATAAGTTAAAAAGGTTTTTTCAGCTATTATAAAAATAAAATAAAAATATGGAGAAAAACATACAAATTTTTTTTTTTTTTTAGTTATTATAAAAAAAAATAAAATAAACAGAAAAGATATTGTACTACAGTTTAGAAGTTACAGCAAATGAGTTGTAGAAGGATGGATAAATTTATAGAAAAAGCGTTTCAACATCTACATTATTCAACCATAATTTTACCTCTTTTACATATTTTATCATTTTATTTATCATTTGAGTTTGTAGTGGTAGAAGGTTAAATGTACGAGGACCAATGAAACTGCTATGTGTCTGCAATAATTTAGTATTGGTTTGTGGGGTATAAAATATATTATTTATTCTTTTGCTCGTTCTGTTTTCATTTATTTCTAAATTATTTTTGTTTTTAAACACATATTTCAAAGTTTGTAATATAAATAATTTACGTATATTAAATATTTTAGTTTCTTTGTATAATAAGTTGGTCGAGAATGTTTTATTTTTGTTATAAATGACTTTAATTATGTGTTTTTGAATTATTTGCAGAGGCTTCTTAATTGGAAACATAAAATATGATTTTTTCAAATTCAAAACGTAGGTGCACAAAACAAACAAGCCATTAAAACATGATTTTCACACAAAAACAAAAACATAATGATTAATATTTACTGCAAATCAGTGTAAATGTTGTCCTTGACCTCCTCCGAACCCGCGAGATTGACTCATCGAACCCAGGTTAAGAACCACTGTTCTAGATATTGTCTTGAAATCAACATACAACATTATTCCACAAAAATGTTTCAACCGCTGAAAAGCAGGCTTAATAATATTTTTTTCTGAACAATTTCTACTTTTCTGCATTTTTCACCTTCTTGGCTTTGAAGACTTTCTAGTTGAAATCATGAGACGTACGTTTTCTCCATTTATTCCCATAAATTAAAGCATGCGCTGTGATTTCGATAAATGTCATTGTACAACATTCTTCCACAAACTAAACTTAAAAATGCTTCCACAGGCCTAAAAAACTTTTCATTACCATAATCCCAACCTTAAAAGATGCATACTAATATACCCAAAATTATTCCACCAATAACTCAACACTGATGGTTTTGTGTAATACAACATTATTCGACCCCCAGATTCCTACCCATCCCTCACACCTTCTAAGAATCTCCTTTCAAGATCTTCCCCACAGTATCCCCAAAGATGAAATAAACCTCTCGGGAAATTGTTTTTATGGCCTCCTGCGTGCATACATTTAAACAAAATAAAAAATAGTATATTGCATATTTTTTTTTTTTAATTCGAAATGTAATTCGTATAATCTCTGTCAAATCCGACCGACTAGTTTGAATAACTAATGTTTTGATATACCCGTCGCTAATTCTAATCGAGTGTTATCGAGGATGTGAGTTATTATTTACGTAACATGAGTATTTAGCCTACTAAATAATAAATATGTGTGAAATAATGTCTGTGCAGGCAGGTAATAACTGAGTCATAACATAAGTCATGTCATAACTCAAAACCAAGTAATGCCGAAATGAATTAACGTGGAAAAACTAGACGGTTGCGGTTCCCAACTATGTAAATTACGAGTATTAAAAAACAAAGAGTGCACGAGCGCTCTGCAAAAAATATTGTCAGTGGCCAGAGCCAGTTGTTTCGCAGAAATGTGTCATCAAATGACCAATCAGCGCCATTTGAGATACTGAGTATATCTACCACTCAATATCTTAAGTTAGACGGTGTCTGGATACCAGTGATAGGTACAAGCGGATACTGGTGAATCTACAACACCCAGAGAACCCAAAAAAAAAAAATTTCCTATCAAGCATTTCAATTTTTTTTTTCTCCTTTTTTTTGGCAATTTGGAGCTTCAACACAATAAACAGCTGATTATTTCCCGTGACGACGTATATTTATTTTTTAAATTTGACCATGAAAATTTCAACTTCGAACTCGATTTACTAGAAAACAAAAGCTCAAATCCAAAAAGGTAAATTTTGGGGATCGCTGTCAACGGTTAATACGCACTTTTTTTTGAAAAAATCTTTTGATTCACCTTAATTACATTAAAAGACAACTATTTGCATTGGGGGAAGTGGAAAATATTTCATTCTAAATTTCGATTACGTAAAATTAAAATTAGCTTTCATTGTGTGAAACGAGACCGTCCATTTTGAAACATTTGATAATGAAAATTTTCGTTAATTGCAAACGGAAACCAACGGCTAGAGACAAAATCGCGCGGACGTTTTTTTTTAATGTTATAAAACTAAAATTCCGCCTAATTAGTAGGTACTTACCTAATACACATGTATTGCGTGCGTTGATTAAAATTTATTAGCTTGAATTTTTTTTGACATTAAAATTTTATTTTTGTAAGTCAACTATTTCTGCGATGTTGAGCGGCTACGTACGCTAAGTTTATGTGATATGGTTTATGATACAAAAGAAAGTGCCCCCTTTATACCGCCTGCTCGCGTCAAGGCAAGAAAAACATCCCAGTTTTCAAGTAGTTTAGCGGCTACGCTAGGTTTGTGTTACATGGTTTGTGATACAAAAGAAAGTGCCCCTTTATAACGCCTACTCGCGTCAAGGCAAGAAAAACATCCCAGTTTCCAAGTAGTTTAGCGGCTACGCTAGGTTTGTGTAACATGGTTTGTGATTCAAAAGAAAGTACCCCTTTATAACGCCTACTCGCGTCAAGGTAAGAAAAACATCCCAGTTTTCAAGTAGTTTAGCGGCTACGCTAGGTTTGTGTAACATGGTTTGTGATTCAAAAGAAAGTGCCCCTTTATAACGCCTACTCGCGTCAAGGCAAGAAAAACATCCCAGTTTTCAAGTAGTTTAGCGGCTACGCTAGGTTTGTGTAACATGGTTTGTGATTCAAAAGAAATTGCCCCTTTATAACGCCTACTCGCGTCAAGGCAAGAAAAACATCCCAGCTTTCAAGTAGTTTAGCGGCTACGCTAGGTTTGTGTAACACGGTTTTTGATATAAAAGTGAATGTATTATTTATAAAAAATTATTACCGAAATTAAAAACATGTTTTTTTCCGTCATTTTATTCCCAAAACTCCGATAATTTAGTACTTACCTTTCCAGATTTCGTGGTACCTTCAAAATCTTCTAGCCGTTCGTTATACATTCTAGTGTATCAGGAATACCAACACCAAAGTGACAGCGACAGCGAATGAGCTAATTACTAATGGCGTACAATCTCACAAGACGAAAGCTAATTTTAATTTTACGTAATCGAAATTTAGAATGAAATATTTTCCACTTCCCCCAATGCAAATAGTTGTCTTTTAATGTAATTAAGGTGAATCAAAAGATTTTTTCAAAAAAAAGTGCGTATTAACTGTTGACAGCGATCCCCAAAAATTAATCAAATCTATAAAGGACGACGTACAACTAAGATTTAAACTAAGTAACTTTCACCTATGACTTTTAGCTGGTGACTTAGGGGGCGTACATTAATTACGTGAGCAGTTTTTCTTCCAATCTAAACCCCTCTCCCCCCCCTTGGTGAGATAAATTTAAGCCACTTCGTATATTCTTTTCAAGTAACGTGAGATTTTGCTGGACCCCCCCCCCCCTTTAGAGCTCACGTAATTAATGTATGCCCCCTTACGACACATCAATTACAATATACATGGTGTTCAGAAAGTATCAGTGTAGTGAGTCATTAACTTTAAGTCTTAGACGTAAGTTACTAGTTATTATAAACTTTTTTTGTTTTAAATGTAAACACCGCACAAGTCAACTGCTCCCACACGCTTGGAGCCGGTAAGACTACGGCATTCCCAATTGAGATATGCTGTGACGCTGAAAGTAGTGGGAGGGGAAGGAGATGGTAAGAGGAAGGTGGGGAAGTACCTGACTATTCAGATTTGGTCACCGAACATGGCCTATTTTTGGCTTATTTTTTGCACTTATTCAGACAGTTAACACGTGTTAAATTAAATAAATAAATAAAAAACAATAATAATTGAAGTATGTGTAAAATTATAATTTTTTTTATATAACTTCTATAAAACAAACAAAATTTATTAAAAATAAGAAAACAAAAATAATAATAACGCCGTATCTGGTAAGTAAGTAAAGGCTGGTATTACCCTCCTGACATCACCCAAAGAGCACATAAAGCAAGAATTCCTATTACCTATGTCCCATGTCCTGTGTGCATTATGCGCCCGACCGAATGTCACGTAATATGTTATATGTTATACGGCGAGTACGAGTAAGCGATTTAATCGCGTTCATCCTTGTAGTAATTAGGCGTGACCAAAACAAAACAGAGGGCACGTTGTTTATGGCTTATTTGGATATTATATCAGTGTAGTCGTGGCGCAGTGCGCAGTGGTACCGGTGAGCACTGAGCACTGAGCACTGTGCGCGCTAGTCAGGTGGGCAGTTGGGCAGCCGACGGTGGCGGCCGTGGCGGGACCGGAAGGAGAACAATGCCCTGGTACCTTCCTACCGGATGTGCTCCTCCAACACTCAAATTACTGGATCATGAAACTGTGTTTTTTGTTAAATAACTTTAATTATTATTATTTAATATAATAAAAATATACAACTAGGATTCAAATACTTCGGTTATCTAGTTGATAAATGCAACCATCACATGTTGACATTTGTCACGTGAGAACGGGTCGTTTCTACGAAGAGTTCTTGAGTTCAACAGCTCAGCTGTGGTAGATTTGCCGGCCTTTGTTTTTCCTCCCTCCCACAACATGGGTCTCTTTAAGATCCAGGTTCACTCCGTCCTTTCTACAAAAGAAATCCTAAACACAGCATCGCCAAAGAAGACATAGGCTTTTAGGGAAATTATTTTTCTCACACACTTAAAAATGTAGATTACCACAAATAATGGTACCTATAACCACTACGATTCTTTTTACGAGTTTATCATTGAATTCGAAATAAGACATTCGACATCCAAGATTTTTATTATGCACCCACTATGTTTTTTTTTTAAATTTAAACTCCTTTACTATTTGGTGATTTATTTATTTAAGGTACAATTACAGAATAAAACATTTTTTAAATAACAATTATACAGTGTAAACATACTATAATTTAAATTAGCAATTTACTATTAGCCTATAATTACCATCTAAATATCTAAAAGGTAAACTAATAACAATAACGATTTTTAAAAAAAAAGTGAAATGCTTTTTCGTCAGTACTTTCGGTGCTTTTAAAAATATCCGCTACTTCTTGAGTATACGGGTATAAGCTATAAGCAGTATAAGCGAGTTTATAAACGAATTGGTATCTATATATAGTTCATTTACATTATTGTTGCAGCGAAAGATATTTTTAATTTAATTTTTAACTAACGAATATAGTTGCTCCTATTTTTACCTTATTTAAGCCTGACAAAGTATCATCATCATCATTCATTACATAGTATAAAATGAAGTCGCTCAAAATGTATGTGCGCATGGATCTTTTAAACTACGCAACGGATTTTCATGCGGTTTTCACAAATAGATAGAGTAATTCAAGAGGAAGGTTTATATGTATAATACATGCTCATTATAGTAGATAAAAGCCGAGAAATTCAAATATTCAATTCATGCAGCGGGCAGCTGGCAAGCGGGTGGTGTGGATTTTATAAAGGTTGGGTAAGGCGTTGTGTTTCGTTAGCCACAGCAACGTGTGGCCGGTTCTGCTAGTAAAACAGTATAAAATGAAGTCGCTCAAAATGTATGTGCGCATAGATCTTTTAAACTACGCAACGGATTTTCATGCGGTTTTCAACAATAGATAGAATGATTCAAGGGGAAGGTTTATATGTATAATACATGCTTATTACATTAGAGAAAAGCCGATAAAATCAAATATTCAATTCAGGCAGCGGGCAGCTGGTGGTGTGGATTTTATAAAGGTTAGGTAATGGCGTTGTGTTTCGTTGGCCGAGTCTGCTAGTTAGGTAATATAACATGAAGGATTCATTCTTAAATCATTAGATATATAAAAAAATATATTTCTGGTTATTATCTAGGTCCTGGAGGCGGATGACCAGGACACACTGAACCCCAGATTCCTACCCACCCCTTAAACCCTTTTCCTTCCCAGAACTATCTTCTCCTTCCTTTTCTTAAAAACACCCTCCACACAGCATCCCCAAAGATGACATAGGCCCTGAGGGTAATTATATTCTTCAAGGCCTCCTGTGTGGATCTCATGTATAAAAAAATATAAATAAATGAAAAGGGACATTTCAAAATTATTTTTTTCATAGCTTTTAATGACTCTGGTGTTGAGTTGACTTGATTCTGAGTTGGCATCGAACCAGCCAAAACATATATTCCAACAATCCTTTTCAATGGCAAAATATTTGTTATGTAATGTAGAGATAACTTATTCGGGATCTCCAAATCAGCATGAAAAAATTACGTAAGTCCGCAGTTCATTTTGTTTCTATATTTTTGTCATATTTTCCACTTCGTGTGATTTGAAGTTTTAAAACCACTGGAGTTGTTAGGATGTCACAGTCAGGTTACTATAACCTGTTATATATTCAGTTAAACATTGTACTCTGCAAGTAAACCACGCACCGCTTTATGACGAGTTAAAAACTATTAAAGTTCAAAATATTTAGTGTATAAACTACGAAAAAAACGATTCAAATCTTTATTTGCAACGAGTGTTTTCGCGGTATAAATAAAAATTGATTGTTATTGTGTTAAAAGTATTTTTCAGTGACCATAATAATATTAGATATTGCGAACTTCAGATTTCCCTGGAGATGTTTACAGTTTTCACCAGTTACCAAAAAACAATCGACAGTGAAGCATAATATTTTAACGTATTTCAATAATGTGAGCTTTCGGAATTCTTCATAGTAAGCAAACCTTCAATTTATAACATTATATGCAACTTAACTAATTCACACTGTTACCTCCTATTGTACGCTATAAAAACTATGTGTAAATATTTATTTTCCGTAAGCGAACCTTGATTAACGCCATCTTTATAATTAATTTGACATTGATTTCAACGATCGTGGCTAGCAGCGTAATTAATCATAATACGGGGTTTTCAAATAAATTTTAAGATGTTTTTAAACTATCCGAGAAAATTAATTATCGTGCAGGAAGACTTGCGTAAAACTTACAGGGGAATATAAATTATAATTAGAAAATGTAACTTGAGACTTCGTTAAACGGAGAGTTAAAGGATGGAAGATTTCCTTGTATGGCATCCATAAAAGCCGGATGGTTAAAAATCTGAATTTATTATCGTTTTGATCTTGAAGTAACTATAGAGCTGATGATCGTACATCTTTCACTTCAATCCTGTTTTGGACTGGAACCAATAATTGTCATACCTGCCCCAGTAACGATAAAAAAATTTAAATGAGAGCAATTTCCCCAGAATATCGATTATATAGGCTCTTTGGAAAGTCCTGCACTGAGTTTGGGGCCAGGGCGGAGGACCTGGGCTAGTGCCACAGTGGCGGACTAACGGTGGGGGGGGGGCGGTGCCTTAAAGCCTTGTTTAGAATTAGATCAAGGGAACATGGAGGCGTTAGGAGCCCCCCCAGGACCAGAGGCCCGAGTGAACTGAATAAAAAGCTTGTAAAATTACATCAACTTCTTAAACTAAGGGGGGGAGGCTCTTTCAGCTTTGCCACCCCGGGTCTCTGACGGGCTTAGTCCGCCACTGTCGTGCCCCTCAGGGTAAAGACCAAACTGGTGACACACAAGAATATGAAGTCATGGTGACACATACATATGTAAGTATATATTTTTTTAAAGAAAGATAGGGTTACGAATAACCCGACAATATTTGAAAATCTCCCAATACCACCACAGTACGCGAAAATGTTGATTGTGTCGTGATGAGGAATCGAACACGCGAAGCCTGGGTGGGACAAAACCCAAACTCAGCCACTGACCGATCAAATATAAATAACTCCGTCACTGACACAGATTTTGGTTACGATGGGTTATGTGAAGTTAATAGATAAAACAAGAATCATAACTGACTAAGGAAGTTGCCAAGTTGCCATAAAAAAGTTAATTTAAAAAAAAAGTAAAACCATCAAACCGACCTCAAACTTTTCTCTATTCACAATTTAGTTGTTTTTCCCTTGAAAATAAATCCATTATTTGGGCTCGTGACGTCACTACATGAAAATGTCCCGTCTCCGAAAATGTTCCTAATAATTTTGTAAAAAATTCCACACTGATTAATTTTTTTTATATGGCAACACTTTGATTTCAGACGAATTTTTGAATTTGACATTTATTGTTTGTTCTCTGCAAACTTATCATTTGGTTTGACTTGACAGATGTTATGAAGACAACCCACTACATTTATTTTTATGCTGTCTGTACGTGTTTTAGAGGTATAATGGTATTGGTGCTGATTTTAACAAAATCAAATTTTATAATATTCTTATTATTATTATGATTTACAAGTACAAGTATATTACATTGGATTTAGTAATATAGACGTTGAACATTATAATGATTTATCATCATCATCATTACGTAG
The DNA here is from genome assembly GCA_929108145.2 of Limnephilus rhombicus. NCBI lineage: Eukaryota > Metazoa > Arthropoda > Insecta > Trichoptera > Limnephilidae > Limnephilus > Limnephilus rhombicus. The sequence goes on along the minus strand of OV815273.1, from coordinate 36,757,174 downwards.
TATAAAATGAAGTTGCTCAAAATGTATGTGCGCATAAATCTTAACTACTCAACGGATTTTCATGCGGTTTTCACCAATAGATAGAGTGATTCAAGAGGAAGGTTTATATGTATAATACATGCTCATTATAGCAGATAAAAGCCGAGAAATTCAAATAATCAATTCAGGCAGCGGGCAGCTGGCAAGCGTGTGGTGTGGATTTTATAAAGGTTGGGTAATGGCGTTGTGTTTCGTTAGCCACAGCAACGTGTGGCCGGGTCTGCTAGTGATCAAGGAAAAAAATATTTATGAGATGTAATATTTTTGGTATGCCTCATTATTCTCCTGTGCCATTCGTGTGGAATACGTTCTTTTTTTTTAAATGATTTTCGGCTATGTTATTATCGTTTTTTCGCACCCATAAAATGATGTTCCGTCTTTCCGGTTTATAAAAAAAGGTCTGATTTTTCGGATTGAAATTTTCAAAAAAAGCCACGGTTTCAAAAATATGAATAATAAATAAATTAAAATACAGAATGTCTTAGAATATTTGCCTAAACCGGATTTTTTTTTAAATGTGTTTAAGTGGCTTATTATAAATAGAAGAATCGAATTGAAATTATAAAATAAATAAGTTTTTCTTTTTTCAATGTCTTGTTAAAGACAGCCCATTTATAATTAAAGAAAATCAATTTTGAGAAAAGGCCCAACGACATCGGTGAGTTGAAATTGAAATGATTTATTGGACAGATGAGAGGTTTTATTCCAACCTTTGACATTGTAATCGACCCCCAAAATACGTAATTTTATCACTAGAACTCCCAATTGGCGAAAGTGCATCACAAAGCACTCTTGCAACAAAATACATAAAGATTGACGAGTAGGACACTGATAATTAGTGACCGACCGAATGTTCGGTTTTGGCAAAAAAATCTAGTTTCGACAGCAGTTTCAGATCTCAATAAATGGTAAATTTAGTCTTAAGAATGTTGTGATCGTAAACTAGGGATGTCGAAAGGAAAAAAAATATCGATATATCGATGTATCGATATTTATTAAAATATCAATATCGACGTCGATATATCGAGGAAAAAATATCGATATATCGATCAAATTTTCAAGAGATCTTGCGTTTTTAAAATAATAGTGTATTCATCTCAATATTATCAATAGTAATTTTTGTACACAATTTGCTTTTTCTAATGTACAAAAAGATTTTTGAGATCAATAAAAATGAAGGTATTTTTATCACTATTCATTTTTATTACGTAATAATTACAAAAATATCAAAAACTAAAAAGCTGTCTTCTAACTTATATGTATAAATAATAAATATATATAATAAATATCTTCTAACTTATATATATACAAAGTTTGTATGCGTCTCAGTAACATTCTATTGGCGTATTAATCTGTCAAAAAGGACTTTGTGTTTGGAACAAGGTATAGTCAATAATCACATACAATTAGGAACCAACACATAGGAGTGGCTTAGAAAAAAAATTGCGAAAAATTGCATACATTTCTATGTATGTACCTACACACATGAGATAGTATTGGTGACCACAAATACTAATGCAAAGACAATAGATTTGTAAGCTATTAATAGTTAAAATTTCAACCGCCAGATGTCATGACCCAATACAGTTACTATTTCCGTTCGTTCCTATACGTTTTGGATTCTAGTGACTTTAAATACTTAAATTTTTTAAAATATCGTTTTTGATGCAATTTTCGGTATTGGATATTTTGTATCGATATATCGGATCAAAATATATCGGCTAAAAATATCGATATATCGATACTTTTTCAACAAGCCTATTGTAAACGCAATTTATGAGGTCCTTCCTTTATAATGCACATAAGTGTTGATTATTGACAATTTTTTGTTTCAAGCAGTAGTTAACAGTTAACATGTCTGTCAATTTTTAGTAATATAAAAAAATGTTTTTTTCACATACTTCAATTATTGCTTTTTTATTTCATTTAACACATATTAACTGTTTGTATAAGTGTAAAAAATAAGCCAAACTTCAGTAAACAATAGATTTTTAACGTGTCTAAAAAAGTTTCGGTTTCGGCCGAAACTTTTTTTTCCACCGAAGATTCGGTTTCGTTTCGGAAAGTCGTATTACGGTCGGACACTACGTGATAATGTTGGAAAATTAACGGAAATAGAATTCCTTTACAATCGAACTGTTGCATTTTCGGTGGCGGAATGAAATTACACAGTCGCGATTTTCACGTACCTACCAATTGAAATTTATTGCCAAAATTTCACACGGGTGGAATTACACTTGACGAAATTACCCATGGAGAGAATTACACCTACTTAAATTACATGTAGAAATTTAAAAAAAAAATTGAAATAAAAAAAAAAACTGTTTTCGTAGGAAAGTTTAGCGTGTGCTAAATAAATTTAATACCTGAAAAAAAAACAAAAGTTAAGTAAGATTAGGTTAATAGGTGTAATTCTCTCCATGTGTAATTTCGTTCATGTGTATCTAATTCTGGCAGTGTATAATATTGTACTTGTGCTTGAAATTCACGTCTATTTATTATCGTTAAGTAAAAAATAAAATGAATATATAAATTCACCTTTCCTTTGAAGGGTGAAAGCCAGAAATAATTGAAAAAAAAAACTTACGTTTTCTACTTTTTTTACACAGAGGCAGGAGGCCCTGAGGAAAATAATTTCCCTCGAGGCCTATGTCATCTTTGAAGATCCTGTGTGGAGGGTATTTTTCAGGAGAGGAAGGAGTGAACATGGATCTTGAAAAGACCCATGTTGTAGGAGGGAGGAAACACAGAGGCCGGCAAATCGTTCTACAGCAGAACTGTTTAACTCAAGAACGAATCGTAGAAACGACCCGTTCTCATGTTACTAATGTCAACCATATGCAAATGTTGGACGCTTGTTTGGCGTGTTTCATGACTACGCACCGGTGCCGAGGGGGTCAATGATGCAAGTTCCTCGGAGCATCTTCCATTGTAATACCGGTAGAACTACTCCCGCATGATTCCAAATTTTAATAGTACGAACAGCCACATGTCCGGTATCCCGCATTAGGAAATGCAAATCTCGCGAGATTGGGGCCCAAGCGAGATCCCGCGACTTTAGAATAACAATACTGCGAGATCTCGCCAATTTCGAGATCTCACGAGATTGGCAGCTTTGTGTGTTTTTTTGCAGTATTATAAGATAAACATTTATTTTCACGAATTTTTCAATAGACTTTTATGTATCAAACATTGTTTGACGTATTGGTCTATATTCTTTTAAATAAAATTCGTAGTAAACTTTGACATACGAATCTATCAAATAACAAATGAAAGAAACAACCAGTCTTCTCTTCTAATATGAAACAAAAATCTTTTAGTAATAAAACAGTTCTTTTATAACAAACAAAACAACGAGAAGTCAAAAAAAAATTTTACTTAACAACTTCACATAAGAAACTTTTTTTTGATTAATAACCAAAAAATACTAGAATGAAATCAAACTCAATCACGTAACAAGTTAGCTAGCAACAACTATTAGTAAACAAAACAAATGCGCGCTGATGACGCTGCACGCCGCGCCGGCACAATTTTCGACCAATCGCACGCACAAACGAATCTGAGAGACACCTCGTATCGTCCCGCGACCTCTACCTCGGTTCGCGTGAGGCCGCCGCCTCAAGCGCACCGAACGAAACCGTTGTCAGTCCGCGCTTCACATAATGACATTTTTATGCTCGAGATCAATCTCGCTAAAAAAGGGCGAGATCTCGCGAGAACGAGATTGCATTCCCTATCCCGCATGCCAGGGGGAAGGCAAAGTTCGTAGAAATGTAGTTATTTTCTACGAACCTTAGCCTCAAAGTATCAAGTTCTTACCCGGTTCACTCTTACAAACATTCAGTTGCGACTTAATAAAATCTTTAAATCATAGATTGTCCTAGTAATTTGTTACCTCACTAATTTGTTACCTCACTAGGCTTGTCCTATCGAGGTAACAAATTGTATTGTAAACATTTTATCTGCAGTGTAAAGAAACGATAAATAAATAGATATTATTTATTTTTTACTAGCGAGTTCCCGGCATACGTTGCAATGCCACTCAAATAACGAACTCGTTTCTCCCCGCGTGCCCTTTTGCCCTTTCCCAGCTGGATTCCCGTTCCCCTCCCTGCCGTAAAACTAAATGAAATACACTCATTTTTCAAACCACTTGCGCGCCACCTATTGCAATTTATTTATAACAATTTCATAATGCCAGAACTCTCCAGTATATATAGAAATCTTCGCGAGCGTGCGCACAACAACTCGCCAAAGTTTCATCGCAATAGGGTAAATAGTGTAGGAAATAATTTCAAAACGCCAGATCTCACTATTATATACAGAAACCATCGCGGGCATGCGCAAATCAAATCACCAAAGTTTCATCGCAATCGAATGAATGTTTTAGGACCGCATAAAGAACAAACAAAGAAACGTTCATTTTATATATTAATCGTGGGGTAATTACTGCAACTAGGTAACTCTGAAATCAGCTTTGTTGGGAAATTGAATTATATGATGGTAATCAATCTGATAAATCGGTTGTTGTACATTTATACTGATAAATATAATTCAATTAGATTGGTGTATTGGGAACCAGTACTTAAGGGGCATACATTAATTACGTGAGCATTTTTTTGTCCAATCTTGACCCCCCCCCCCCCCCCCGCCCTTGGTGAGATTAAGTGAGATTTGGTGCGACCCCCCCCCCCCCTCCCCCTCACGTGAGGGATTTCTGGATTCATGGATTTCTCGTCTACGCCCGCGTCGTTAGATTTTTTTTTCAGCGGACAAAATTTGGGACAATGTTTTATTATCTCTATAATACGGCCGGCGTAGTCCAGTGGTAAGGCTCTTGACTCCCATTCCGAAGGTCACAGGATCGAATCCCGGCGTGGCAAATAAATTTTATTTGATTAATTTGTGTTATTTCACAATTTATTCATTTAAAATAATATAAGATATATTTGCGGCACGTTCCAGAGTGGAAGATACTCTCAGTATCGCCCTGGTGTAAGACCACCATTCAGAATTGAAACGTTGCTTGAAATGGCTTTAGCCGTGTTTAGTGACCAGACAGCCAGGTAGCCAGGTACTTCCCACCTTCCTCTTTCCCATCTCCTTCCCCTCCCCCTACCTTCAGCCTCACAACATACCCCAATTGGGGATGCCATAGTCTCACTGACTCCAGACGGGAGCAGTTGGGACTCTGACGACTCTGGGACTGGGAAGTTGACGTGAGATTTTTATCCCCCTCCCCCGGTTTAAATGAGATTTTACTGGACCCTCCCCCCATTGTGAGCTCACGTAATTAATGTATGCGTCCTTATATTTCGGACATTAGAAAATGGCTAATCATTTTTTATGTATTTATTTACAAAAATGGAAGGACTTACTAGTTGTTACATACAAGTTGCCTAATTGAAACATGGAAAAACACTTGTGGTACCTAACTAGAGTTACCTAATTATGGATTTAAACAAAATCGTTTTTAGGAGATACCCACAAAAAACATATTCAAATAACTTGATGATTCCAATGCTTTACGACTCATCTGTTTGCAGCATCCATAGACGAGGAAATAGAGTTATACTTTTTAGTGTGTAACTCAAAAACGCTGATTTCTGAGTTACCTAGTCGTAGTTACCCACGACATGGGCGAAGGCACGGTGGGGCAAGGTGGGGCAAGGTGGGGCAAGGTGGGCGTTTGCCCTGTTTGCGTGACCTGTGGGATTGTCGACCGAATCACATTTTCAAATTTGCAGCAATTCATAGGTTTTTCCTTCTTCTGTTCATATTCTTCATATTCATATAGCCTAAAGCATTAATGTGTTGTAGAAGCCTACTTTTTTCGGTACGAACCTAATAAAGATTTTTATTTGTTGCCCCACCCTAAATCAAAACCTGGCTATGCCCATGCCCCACGATATTATATTTTTATTGAATTTTATTCAACTGTAAAATGGGGGCCTCAGCATTTGCGATTATCCAGTGGGGCCACAATATAAATATTATTGTATCAATAAAAAAGAGGCCCACATGATTACATTATTGTATCAATAAAAAAGAGAGGCCCACATAATCATATTATTGTATCAATAAAAAAGAGAGGCCCACATAATCATATTATTGTATCACTAGAAAAGGGAGGCCCACATAATCATATTATTATATCAATAAAAAAGTGATGCCCACATAATCATATTATTATTGTACCAATAAAGGAGAGGCCCACGTAATCAATATTATTGTATGTATCAATAAAAAAGTGAGGCCCACATAATCATATTTATTGTTGCATCAATAAAAAAATGAGGCCTACAAAATCATTTTATTATATCAATTAAAAGTGAAGCTCATATGACATTTGGTAATTTTTCATAAGATAAAATTTTTTTATAATTTTTTTTTTCGAAGGCAAATAAAAAAAAACTTTCAATTATCATTGGTCACTCATCCCGGCCCTAACTGTCCAATACTTAGTGATTGTTTTATGTTTAAAGTAAAAAAAAACATCAAAAATGTCACCAGAGACCAAAATTTTATTTGCATTTTTTACTTCAAATAATGTCAGGAATCACTAGTTAAAATAAGTCAAGTACGTCCCTTAGCACCCTGTATACTATGTACATCAAAATAACCAAATACTACCTTGATTAAGTTACATATTTTGATGGAATTTATACCTAGGTAGGTAAAAAAAATGCCTAAGTACTTGTTTTCATGGGAATATTTATTTAGGTACCTAAAAAAACGTAAGGTCTTTTGAAGGAAACTAAGAAAAAATACTATGGGTTAACAAATTCTTTATACAACGTGTCCGGAAACTCGTAGTTCTAGCGGGAAACTGGTGAATCTACATCACGTAGAGAACCCAAAAAACTTATTTTTTTCGAACTGAGCATTTCGATTTTAATATTATTTTTTTCTATTTTTCCATTTTTTCGGCAACTAAAGGGTTAAAAAAAAATTTGAGTTCTGTTTACCCTTCGATGCATTTCATAAGGCATTACACAGCTGAAATCAACCCCCTAGTGAAAAATTTTTTCAAATTTAACCAAAAAAATTCCAACTTCGGACCCGATTTACTCGAAAACGAAAGCTCAAATCAAAAAAGTTATATCACAATTCGACTCCGAATGTGATGTAGATTTACCAGTTTCCCGCTTGTACTACGAGTTTCCGAACACCGTGTATTTAGGTAGGGATTATATAAATTATTTGTGTTAAACATTTGAAAAAACCTATTTATTAATTTTAATTTGGGATTTTCAAGGAAATCTCTAAAAACACGTTCCCATCCTCACCAAAGATTTTATCATTAATAAATTATTATTATTTATTAAAGACAGCCTTTTTATTAATAATGGTAATGAATAATAACCTTACGGGTAGGTATTGAAGATGCGGCTTGCGGTGGTCTGTCTCCCCATGCTGCTGGGTGCTTTGGTCAGCGGGGCCCAGGAGCCCACTGTGGTCGTCAACCAGGGAGCCATCGTGGGGGTGAGTCTCACTAAGACCCACTCACATTACACCCACTAACAAAATATTTGACCTAACCTAACCTTTTCCTACTAGTTACTTATATGGGTTCCATGACAATACGGAACACTTAAGAAAAATGAAGAAAAAATTACACCACCTAACCTTTTTTTATCGGGTTCTGTTTTTTTCCAAGGTTTATCCGATTAGCCTTAAATCAATCTTTATTTACTTTCAGGTTAAAATATATCCGGAGTCTTCCCGGATCCCCATCGACGCCTACCTGGGCATTCCTTATGCTGCAGCTCCGACTGGAAGACTCAGATTTGCGGTATTACTCACCTATATATTCATATTTCTTTTCTTTTTCAACCACACGGGAGGCCTCGATATTTCTCTTGGGGATGCCTTGTGGGGATCTGGAAATGAGAAGGAATGAGTGAACCTGGGTCCCTTTAAGCCGATGTTACGGTAGAGAGAGAAACACAATAGCCGGCCCATTTCACAGCCGAGTTGTTCGATATATCTAAGAGCTAAGAACGAGTAGAATGTTGGAGAAAAGTTTGGCGAGTCTCTCGACTGTGCATCGAACTACTTCGAAGATATTATTCGGAGCAGTTTCCAAATAATTACCTGTAAAACAAACACAGCATTCCCATCTGCTGCCAATCTTCTGATAGTAGTCAATTTATTCAGAAAAATAGGCAGATCTATTTCCTGATTATGGAGAGTTTCTTAGGAGTTTTTTCAGGTACCTATCTCCAGGCTGGTAACATAACCTTACAAGGCCGTAGCTAGGAGGGGCCTTATGGGGCAATGCCCTACCTTAAAATACCTGTGCCCTACCTTAAGAAATACCATCGACTATGATAATATTCTAATAAACTGTTTGTTCATAGTTTGATATGATTGAAAAAAATACTACATATTATTGTAGCGTAGTGACATCTAACTAAATAGCTTCGAATTAACCAAGGAATCATAACATACTAATTCTTTATTCTGTCTATAGATGGCATTGAAGTAAGTGGTGGAACGCTGTGCGCGTATTGCAATCACTGCTTACGGGGAATTCCCAAACAGTTTGGAGATGCTATTAAACAGTTGAGTCATAAATAAACCAATCCCTTGATCAATATCTTTGGGCCTTCTCCATACTAAACGGTTTGTCATCAGCGTCATTACATCAAGCACTTGCATACTGCTCGCTAACAACGTATGCAGGGACAATGGGATCTAGTTTTGGTTAATTATAAGAGTCCTTGTGAGAGCCCTGAAATAGTAACCATCTGTTATTTACACCGGGGCGGGCATGTGGTGGATAACCTCCAATGCACTTCGAATAAGAAAATATTATCCTTCGAAATGTGTCAGCGGGTGAATACAGAACTGGAATTTTATATTCTGAACCCAAAACTGATTTAAGTTAAATCTGTATGCGGCGCATTAAAACTACACTCAGATGAAAATAGTTTTTCTTTATTCTGGCAGCACCATAGTCTGCAACTTGAATTTTATAACTGCACTTCAAATAAGATAATGTTTTCCTTTAAAATGTGTCAGCAGATGAATCCACAACTGGAAATTTACATTCTGATCACAAATTTGGTTATAAATTAAGGTTCAATCTGCGTGCGTGTCCTCAGCTTTAATTAGTATTACTGTCATATAATGCGTAGTATGATTTTCCCACAAATTACGAATTATGAAGAAAAAGAAAGGTTTAAACAAAAATTTTAACTCCACTCGAAATATTAGAACGGTTTTCTTCGAAATGTGTCAGCAGATTAATCCGCTACTGGAATTTTGAAAGATCATTCTGAACATGAATCTGAACACGAGTCCTCCGCCTAAGCTCAGATACTACACCCAGAACAAGAAAATGGTTTTCCTCTTACTTTTGTACTTGGAACACATGGATGGTTCGATGATCCATGAAACTTTCTTAGAATTGTCGTGCATCGCACACGGACCTCTGTCAATCATTCTCAGTGAATATTAGTCATAAACAATCCAAGCGCAAAACAAAATTCAACCTAGACGGTGTTGCCGGTCTCTGCAGTGATCAAGATGTCATTATTATACATTTAATTGGTGTGCTCTTTAGCCTCCAGAGAAGCATAAGGGCTGGCAACGCACGCTGTTTGCGCAGGACTTCGGGCCCCCTTGTCTTCAGCTGCAGCCCACGCCGCCTGAAGGAGCTCCGCCCCCGCGTCAGTTCAGCGAGGACTGTCTCTACCTAAATATATGGGCTCCAGATGCAAGTTTATGTTACTATTATTTTACGATTAAACAGTGCACAATAACTGGTCATATTAGTTAAAGGCATCAAACATTATGTTGTAAGCGGTTCCATGCCAACTCAGAATCAAGTCAGCTCAAAAAAAAAGAAAAACCTCTTTGAAAGTCATTGAAAGCTTTGAAAAAAATTATTTTAAAATAGCCCATAATGAAATAGCCCCTAACCTAACGTAACCTATTTAAACAATTTTATTTTTATTTTTTTTTTATTTATTTAATGCCCAATGGGTTTTTACATTTTGGTAGTACAAATAATTCATGACAGATTATTTAACATATACAGAAATAATAAAAATAAAATTTGATAAAAAAGCACACAAGTCATAAAAATATAAAAATACAGCGATTTCATAGGTTTTCAGAAAAACAGATAGGTTTAGGAATAGTTTTGGAATAAGTTTTTTACAAGATCAACAAATTTTGCCAAGTTTATGTTAAATATGTCAATAACCTAAGTACTGATTTCCCATGTGAAATCGTGTATCGTGTGAAATCGTTGTATCGGGGAGTGGGCAATGTAGTTCCGCTTATGAATGCTACAGTAGAATAGTGTATTTTGTCGTGTAGTTACTGTCGGTATTCGTAAGTTTATGAGTTGCAGTAGTTCGCAACAGTCAAATTTAGAGTAAAGTATTTTGAATAAAAATGTTAAGTCGTTTATTTTACGTCTGTCTTCTAGTGTGTGTATTTTTAAAACATTTAATAATAAATTATATTTCAAGTCTTCTAGTGGGATATTTAATTTAAAATTTATAAAACGCAGAAATTTTTTTTGTATTCGCTCAATGTTATTAATGTGAATTTTGTAAGATGGAGACTAAACTACCGAGTTTATATTCCATTAGGCTTCTAACTAGAGATACATATAATAATTTAATGACTTGTATGGAATTAAAGTTTTTGGTTGTTCTTAATACGAAGCCTAGTGTTTTCATACCTTTGTTTACAATTTGGTGGATATGATTGGCGAAACTTAGTTTTTCATCCAAAATAATTCCAAGATCTCTCATTTCCATGATTCTTTCTAAAGCTGTGTTATTGATGGAATATTCGAATAAAACAGGATTTTTATTTCTGAAGAAAGTCAAGGTTTTGCACTTTTATACATTTAAACATACTAATATTTGACTGAAGTATATGGCAATGATTTACATCAGTTATTTTCTTGTATAGCTTGATGTCATCAGCAAAGAGTAATACCTCGACATCGTTGAAGCAATTGGTTATATCATTGATGAAAATGAGGAACAAAACCGGGCCAAGGTGACTACCTTGTGGTGGGCCACTAGTAGCCCAGAAAGCTTTCGACATCCATGATTTTATTTTCACAAACAGTTTACGATTTAATAAATAGCTAGTAATTTGTTTATACTTATAAATTTTTCATCACTTTCAATGACTTTTCAAAGGTTCTGAGTTGATTTTATTCTGAGTTGTCCGGTCACCGTTGTAAGCGAAGAATCAAACTTACCAAAAAATTGTTAATTTGGTGCAATGAAAATAGACTTTACTTAAATATCTCAAAATGTCGAAGTCAGTTTTTCTTGAATAAAAAATCCAGTTATAATAATTACAATATTGTTACAATACAATATACTTTAATTACAATATTGATAACAATGCTCTTGAGACATTAACACAAATTAAAGACTTAGACATCACTTTTCAATCAAATCTTTCATTTGTTAACCACTTAACGAAAATCTCTAATAAGGGCTTCTTATAAACATTGGGATTTATAACCAGGCTACTAGAAATTTCAACAATATTAAGTATATACTGATATATTTTGCCTTTGTTAGAAGTCAACTTGGGTACAATTCCCCCATTTGGAACCCACATTATAATATTCATGTGCAAACTATTGAAAGAATACAAAATAATTTTTTACGTTTTCGAAATATTAAAATGGGTATTCCATCAATTATGTTGAACTACCACACTCTTTTAAATGAAATGAATATACTTAAAATGTCAGACAGAAGGATTTTCACTGACTTGATATTTCTATAGTATAAGTAAAATATTAAAATGAAGTAAGTAGTTGAAATAGTCCAGAATTGCTTGAATTGATAAATTTCGGATTCCATTACGTAATACTCAAAATCGAATCAAATTCTTTTCAGTGCAGAAATTCTGGTACTTACAACCGTAGGCATTCCTCTTTGCCCAGTAGGGAAATAATTATACCAACTCAGTGGACATCTTCAATTTGTCACTAATCAAATACAAAATGTTGTTACTGAGGCAGTTCAGTTATGCAAATAAATACTGTACTTATCTATTTTACTATTCCTAAAAGCCCCAAAAAAGGACGTTAATAAATAAATAAATAAACTAAACCGCCACTATGGTTCTACCAAAAAACGGGGGTGGTTTTTTGGTAGAAGCCTCAACGTGTTCAGCTTCCTGCGACTGGGTGCGCCAGTAACAGAGGCGTAGTAACACTTATAATAATTCATGATATAGGGCTGGCAGATTCTTCAATAGTGACCCTGTACATATCTCAAATAGTTCAACAATTAAATTTGGGAACCACTTCTGGGTTGGAGCCCCAAAATTCTTGATTCTGTGCAAAGGAGGGCGATCCGTCTGATTGACAATCCTTTTGTTAACTGACCGACTGCCATCTCTAATGCACAGATGCAACACAGGCATATTGAGTACGTTTTACAGGTATTTCAAGGGAGCCTGCTTGAAGGAGCTAGCAGCATTGATCCCAGTGCACAGGTGCATGTGGTGCATGTACTCTAAACTCGACAGACACGCCCTTACATAGTTGATGTTGGCTTCAAAAGAATGGGTCATTTCTTCAACCATTTTTGTACAAGTCAGCTCTAATAACTAGCTAAAAATAATAATAATTTTTTAAAAAGGCCCATCTCCTTTGTTTCTATTACCTGTGTTGTATTGATCCCAGAGCGAGCAGCGTTTTGGCAAGCTGCCCGTGGTGGTGGTTCTGTACAGCGAGTGGGCGAGCTCGGGCCCCCTGGCGCTGCCTGGCCAGGACCTCGCGGCCGAGGGGCTGCTGGTGGTCAGCGTCAGTTACCGCCTCAACGTGTTGGGCTTTCTGTGCCTGGGGGCATTAGAAGCGCGTGGCAACCTCGGCCTGCTGGACCAATACTTCGCCATGCTGTGGGTGCGAGAGAATATTGAAAAGTAAGGGTTTATTCTTTTTAGCTATAGCATTCACATGGAATGACTCCCCTCTCCCCTTCGAACATGTATTTTTCTATTGGGTGCGTTAATTGCGTGAAAATATAGGTACTGCTATTAGGTTTAGATTTTTCTTTGCATCTGTTGGAAAACGAAATTACAAAATGCAAATCACTTTTCTCTCAGTAGAACAAAATAAGGAAGACATTTCAAGGACCCTCTCGTGAACACGAAATGCGAGCCAATGATGGCTGTGCAAGTTTTTCCCCCCGAAGTTCAATCGTTCGGACTTTCGACGCATGTTATAGTCTAAATTGGACTTTAGGCTACCATATTTACCGTACAGACTTTAATTCCATAGCTTCTTACTTCCATGGTAGATATGCAGATAACCACTGTGTGGAGCCAGACACACCATCAATTTTGACCAATAATGTTGTAGTTAGAAAATTAAGGAGAAGAAGGGATGGAGAAGAGGAAGGATTGACATTACAAAAAGAGTGTCATGGAGATCTCCCATCTCTAGCCTATTCTAATAAATTGATCTATTCTACCTAGATACATCAATTTGAAATATGCTTTTAATAACATAGATTTGGTGGAGATCCGGAGAAGGTGACACTTCTGGGACATTCTGCAGGTGCTTCAAGTGTGCTGTACCATATGGTGTCCCCAAGGACAAAGGGTGGGTTTTTGAAGACTTTTCATTCATTTTATTACATTATATCAATCTATTAACCAAAACGATTTAACAAAATGTTGATTTGTTCTCAGCCTTGTTTTCCCGTGCCATCATGATGTCCGGCAATTTGGGTCCAGTTTGGACAGAAAGAGACGTGATTCGTCCATCCAGAATAATTGCATCAATTTTGGGATGCTTTTACGACTCACCTAAAGAAATTGTTATGTGCCTTAGAGAAAAGCCCAGCAGCGAAATACTCAAAGCATTCAAAACCCAATATCAGGTGAAATCTACTTATTTTTAATATATATCCACTCTAATTACATACAATATAACATTTCATATAAGTACCTATTATGTACATACTTAATTACAAACAGGAGTATACACAATAAACTTGCTTATAAAAAGCTATGCAATACTTATAAAAAGCTATGGTGAAGGTAAAATAATTATGAATGAAGAAACCAATTACGTCTCTTGATTTGAATTACATAATAATATAATCAGTGACCGGACAACTCAACAATGTGCAACTTCATCACTATGAAAAGTCATTATGTGATAGGTTAGGTACCTATATGGGCCATTTTTGAATTATTTTTTTTTATCACTTTTAATGACTTTTCAGAGAGGCCCTTTGTTGAGTTATCATGGAACCAATATAAACATACTTTGCATAAATTTGCAGGCAGGAAATTGGACCGATGTTATGGTTCCCGTAGTGGACACCTTTCTGGAGGAAACAGACCGCTTCATCCCGGTGTCTCCCAAGCAGGCACTCTCATCAGGGAATTTTCACCAAATCCCAATATTAACGGGACTTACCAATCTGGAGGCAACTGATTCTATAGGTTCATAATATTATATGAATCATCGTGCTTTGAGACATTTCTAATAAAAATAATGTTTATCTCTTATTTCCTGGTATAAATAAATACAAGTTTCTCTTCTGAATTACAGAACATTGGCAAGATTTGGCCCGGCAAGGATATCACCAACTCCGTCACTATGTGGACTATACCGCCATCCCAAATGTAATGGCATCACACAAGCTATCTTCCAGTCCCAACACCAAACAGATTCGCGAAATAATCAAGTGGGAATACGTGAACCGAGCTAAAGAGGGGGACTCTTGGGATCTCCTGAAACAACTACTCTTGCTATATTCCGAGGCTCAATTTGAAGCACCGCATGAAAAATTACTATCTTACCTCGTCCAGACATCAAAACCCCTTTATGTTTATCGATACCAAGAAACCGGTGGTGTTGATCTCTATGGAAAACAACTAAATTCTACAGGTTTGTATTTCACCATCGTACTTCAGTAGTCATTACACGACAATTTCGAGTTAAACATTGAAAGAACCTATTTAAATAATTGATTGATGAAAACATAGGTGCCGCGCACAGCTCAGATCTTCCGTACCTCTTTGGGCCAACCCTGTTCCAACAGTTGACCCGCAGGCGTCTGACGCAGCAAGAAGAAAGGCTGAGCAAAAGAATGCGAGTGATGTGGGCAGAATTTGTCAAGTTTGGGTAAGACTTTTCATTTCAATCTACAAATTACACTTGAAGTAATTTATTTTTTTATTTTTTATTTTAGTTTATTTAGGAAACAAACAGTTATACATATTTTAATAAGAAAGTAACATATTACATGATTGCATTAACCAGCGAAGTTTCCGCTACAATTTATAATATATATATATGTAAAGGAAATATATTCCCTTTAAATTTGAATCCTATAATGTCAATTAGAATGCAATCATCGATTGTCATTTGTTTTGTTATTCTATTATTTGATTGTTAGAAAAAACCATTCAAAGTGATATTAATAAACATAAATGTCGTTTCTTAGTTAAAAAAAACTTTGCAACACAAGTGTTTTATTTAGAAATTAATAAAAAGGAATTAAACCTATCAACATATTATAAAACGACATTTCGTTTTAAACCAAAAATGGAGAAAGTTCAATTCGAATTTACGCTATTACCTGGATGCGATGGCAGATCAAATATTATTAGCATTACAAAAATAGTCACAAGTGATGGAAAAGTGTTTACAATACCAGAAATGCTACGATCCGCCAGCTATCACGAGGAGATAATGAAAACTAGTGCTTTTGGAAAAATAAAAAATAGTTTGAAAAAAAGATACCAGGTTAGAAGAGTCTGGTTAACCATGACAGAAGAACTAAAAAAAACATATGTAGACGAAGATGGAAACCTACAGTTTGGAGACCAATACCTCGAAGAATTGGACGAAAAAAGTTTACAAGTACATCAAAAAGAAGATGCATTAGGAAAATTAATTGAAAAGTTAATGGAAGATAAGCAACAGAGCTTAAAAAACATTGCTGAGAAGTTTGTTATAGAAAAATTCTGCACTAAAAATACAAATGCAAGCCAGTGGATGGAAGTGTTTGAAAAAGAATGTTTGCGGTTTGATGTGACCATGGATGAAAAAAAAATAGAAATACTCAGATTGTTCATGGATAAATCTTGTATAGACTGGTACAGTTCCATGATTATAAAACTAACAATGAACTCAGAGTGGTCAACATGGAAAAACAAATTCTGTGAATCATTTGCAAACAAAGGATGGAACCCTGTCACATACGCACTATCATTTAGATACAAAGATGGTTCTCTGTTGGATTATGCTATGAGAAAAGAAAAACTTCTATTGGATGTGAGAAGATCAATTGACACCGGTACTTTGATAGATCTTGTTGCTTCCGGACTACCAGAATTCATACTTAACAAGATCGATAGAGAAGGATTACAAGATACTGTAGATTTGTTTAATGAAGTAAACAAGTATGAACATATGGTCAACAAAAAAAGATTTATGAATCAGAAAACATTTGGAAATGCAGAACATAACAAAAATGGGGGTAAAAATCCATGTAAAATTTGTGAAAAATTGAATAAGGGCATTCGTTACCACCCTGAAGCTACATGCTGGTTCAAAACAAAAGAGGATGAAAAATTTAAGAGAAATGCCATTAAACATGTAAACAATTCAGTGATAGAAACTGAATTAAATGAAAATGATCAAAAAAACTAATAGTAACACCATTAATAAAAGTCAAACTATTACTAAATGATAAATTAAAAATATACGGAATTTATGATTCAGGTTCAAATGTTTCTCTAATTAATTCTAAATTATTGAAACTAAAAGGAAAAGGAAACAATTTGAATGAAGCAAATTTAGTAACGATTAATGGTGTTAAAAAGACGAGTGGTTTGACAACGTTAAACATAAAAATTTTTGAATTGGAGAAAAAAGTTGATGTGTACATTATTGATGAACACAATTTCAAGTATGATTTTTTGATTGGATTAGACATGATAAAAGACTTCAAACTTATCCAAAGTGAAGACTTACAAATATCACAGAAACTCTGCCTAAATAATACAAATAAAAAAGAAAAATATTCTACAGATATGAAAACGAATACTGAATTTAATCATATAGAAAAACACAGAATTAATTTTAACGAACATGTTAAAGAAGAAGATTTTAAAATAACAATGAATCATTTAAATAATGATCAAAAAACAGAAATAAATGAACTAATAGACAAATACACATCAGTGTTCGCGAAGAGTAAATATGATGTTGGCACTGTCAATGGATATGAAGCGAAGATAGACTTATTAGTGGATAAATATTGTAGTAAGAGGCCTTACAGATGCAGTGTAGAAGATAAAAAGGAAATAGAAGAGCAAATAGCAAAATTATTAGACAATAAACTGATAGAAGAGTCGTACAGTCCATTTGCTGCACCGGTTACTCTAGCATTTAAAAAAGAAGAAAACAAAAGATCCAGATTATGCATAGACTTCAGAGACTTAAATAAAATAGTAATACCTCAAGCTCAACCATTTCCATTGATTGAAGACCTAATGACAAAGACCAGAAATTGCAAATTTTTTTCAACGCTGGATATAAACTCAGCCTTTTGGTCTATTCCATTGCGGATTGAAGACAAAAAAAAAACAGGATTTGTAACACAGGAGGGACATTATCAATGGACCTGCCTGCCTTTTGGATTGAAGACTTCTCCGGCAATTTTTCAGAGGATATTAAGCAATATATTGAGAAAATATAAACTAAACGAATTTGCTGTCAATTACATAGATGACATTCTTATTTTTTCAAAAACTTTTGCTGAACACATTGATCATCTGACAAAGCTGCTGAATGCAATCAAAACAGAAGGTTTTAGATTAAAATTTACAAAATGCACATTTGCATCAGATATGGTAAAATATCTGGGTCATATAATTCAGAATAATTCAGTCAAGCCAGTAAAGGATAATTTGATTTCAATAAAGAATTTTCCTATTCCAAAAACACAAAAGAATGTGCGACAATTTCTAGGAAAAATCAACTTTTATCATGAGTACATTCCGAAGAGTGCAATAATACTAGATCCTTTGCATAATTTATTAAGGAAAAATCAAAAGTTTATTTGGACTGATAAATGCCAAAATGCTTTTGAAACGATGAAAAACCTAATATGCTCACAACCGATCTTGGAAATTTTTGATCAAGATTTACCAATTAATATATATACAGATGCTTCTCTAGAGGGTGTTGGAGCTATTTTAAAACAGACACAATCTGATGGAAAAGAAAAACCTGTGGCTTACTTTTCGAAAAAATTAAACAGCGCACAGAAAAAGAAAAAAGCAATTTACTTAGAATGCTTAGCTATAAAAGAGGCAGTGAGATACTGGCAATACTGGTTGATAGGTAAACCATTTACAGTTTATTCAGATCACAAACCGCTGGAAAATATGAATATCAAATCTAGAACCGATGAAGAGCTGGGTGACTTAACATATTACTTATCCCAATATGATTTTCAAATTAAATATTCTCCAGGAAAGTACAATATTGAAGCTGATTGTCTAAGCAGAAACCCAGTCTTAGAACCAGATGAGAACCAAGATGAGCAATTAAAAGTTGTCAACTTAATAAAATTAGAAGATATCTTAAAAGATCAGGTCAAAAATGAGAAGATACAGTGCAGAAAAGATAAATTGATATCGAAGAATAATGTTTATTACAAGAAAGTAAAAAAAAAAGAAAAAATAATTCTATCAGAAAAATTCAGCATAGATTTTATCAAAAATGTTCACACAGACCTAGGTCACATAGGAATTAATCAAATGCAAAAAATGATAAGCTCATGGTACACATCAGAAAACATGACAAACAATATAAAGAGAACTTGCGAAAGTTGTGCAGTATGTTCAAAGAACAAATCAAGAGGTCAAAATAAATATGGATTGATGTCCTACTTGGGTCCCGCAACAAAACCTTTTGAAATATGTTCTATTGATACGATAGGTGGTTTTGGGGGTTCACGGTCAAAGAGATACTTGCACCTGCTATCAGATCATTTCACGAGGTTTGCATATATTTTGACATCAAAAACTCAAAATACCAACGATTTCATTAAACTCTTAAACTCCACAGAAACTAATGACATTGGCATGATACTATCAGACCAATATCCGGGTCTTAATTCTAGAGAATTCAAAAAATTTTTGGATGAAAAAAATATTCCAATCATTTTTACTGCAGTAAACTCGCCTTTCTCAAATGGATTAAATGAAAGATTAAATCAAACGCTAGTCAATAAAATTAGATGCAAAATCAATGAAAATGACTTAAAAGTGGCTTGGACAACTATAGCCCGTAATTGTGTAAAAAACTATAATGAAACGGAGCACACTGTCACTGGTTATGCGCCTCAGTACCTACTTAACGGCACAGATGTTACGATTTTGCCAAATGAGTTAAAACTTAAGAAGACTGACATCGATTTGATTCAAGACAGAAAAAAAGCTCTGGAAAATACTATAAAGTCACATAATTACAACAAGATGATTTACGATAAAACCAGGAGACATATTAACTTCAAAGTTGGTGATACTGTTTTTGTGGAGAATGGAAACAAACTTAACAGGAAGAAGCTCGACGAATTGAGAATCGGACCCTACAAAATCATAGAAAAATTATCAAACTCAATTTACAAGATAAATACTGGTCGAAAAAAATTAGAATCAAATTTTTTCCACATCTCGAAATTAATTCCAGCACCTGCATTGATGAACCATGAAGAGGATATCGAAGATGAATGAAAATTTTTGCAATAATTTTCTTTCCCGCGGGGGGGGAGATGTAAAGGAAATATATTCCCTTTAAATTTGAATCCTATAATGTCAATTAGAATGCAATCATCGATTGTCATTTGTTTTGTTATTCTATTATTTGATTGTTAGAAAAAACCATTCAAAGTGATATTAATAAACATAAATGTCGTTTCTTAGTTAAAAAAAACTTTGCAACACAAGTGTTTTATTTAGAAATTAATAAAAAGGAATTAAACCTATCAACATATTATATATATATATATAAAAATATGGATTAAAACATTAAAGAAAACATAAAGTGGTAGAAAAAAAAGAAAAAAATATATATACAACAGAAATGAAAGAAAAAAACACACACACAAATTAAAGCATATGGGATATATAAATCATCCAAATATTATTATTATAATAAAAAGAAGGAAAACCAACATAATGAAAATGAAAAAAATAACATGCAGCAGGGGTGGAGAGTTCGTAATTAACAATTTGTTTTAATTTTTTCTATTATGGATTTAATAAATTGGCCTGAGGACAAATGGAAAATATCAGCGTCGTAAAAGATATCATTGTATTTTGTGCACGTCCTTCGGAGAAATGAATGTTGTGTGTAATTTGTTTTTGAGTGTGGGATGTGGAATAGTTGGTTTGACCTTGTGTTTCTTATTGGACAGTGGAAATTAATGTGTTCTAGAAGATAGTTGTTGTCAACAACGTTTACAAATAACATTCACCAACCAACCACATACCCCATCATAACCCAACCAGGCACACACAAGCAACTTTAATTGCGGCAACAGTTCAAAATCCACACAAATTCAAAAAAGACTAGTGTTGGGTGCCTCGTATGCACACCTCCATAAACTGCAATAGATTTTGATGCAGCAACGCAACTGTTGCCCGCAACAAAAAATTTTTGTGTGTGCCAATGACATTTTATAAATAGACTTGCCATTGTCTCACAAACTCAAGATATAAAGTGGCAAGTAAACAACACTCTTTTGTTATTCAAGCATTAAAAAGATATGCACTTCCACACCGAAGCCAACCTCCCAACTCGAACTTCCAACGCACGAATTACCCCTGTACACAATCATCCAAACGTTTGAAGTTGGAAGTTGGCCTCGTAGTCCAGTCAGTGGGGGATAAAAAAGGCCTTTAGCTTGCAAAAGGTCATTTAATAGCGATTTTGATATATGTTGTTTAGTTTGGGACTCTAAAGAAAAAAAAAGTTTTCGACGTGGGGGGGTCGAGCTCGAGCCGCCATCTTGGATTGAAGGTGCCAAAATTTTGTTTTTTCAAAATAATTCCTCAACGATTGATTTTACAACAAAAGTGTTTATGGCAAATTTGAAGAAGACTAAATTACGTAAATTTTTTGTTTGAAGTTTTTTTTATAAATCTAATATATAATGACTTACAGCGGTAGAAAGAAGAAAATTTTAACAAAAAATCGTGAAACTCAAGTTTTCTTGATAAATTTTGTAAGAACATATTACACAATATCATTTTAAAGTATTTCTACAACACAATATAATTATATAGCAAAATCTATTTCAAATTACAGTAATTTTTCGTGTTACATAGAGGAGAGAAAGAGACGGCAATATACCGTGTGCCTGTAGTCCTGCAGCGTTGCCACCTCAGCGCCTATATTGCTATAGGCTAGGATCCCACTATGACAAACCCAACGTCATCGAGTGCATGGATGAAACTACTTTGTAGTGATAATGAACATTTAGTAAGCCTTAAAAAAAGCTGGTCTGCCAGTGCGTCTTCATCGAGTACACAAATGAAAACAACATGATGAAACCAGAAGACATAGAAGATGCAAGAACAAGCTTTCTTGTTGCCTTGTACGGGGGTGACATGGATGAGGAAACCTTGGAAGAAGTCCGCTACCAACATTTCGCAAAGTCAACAACAAAAAGCAAATTCAATCTTGCCCCTTTGCCACCAACAAATGGTGCTAGGACATACCATCAAGTCCAAAAATGGTATGGAATCCAAAAAAATCCAGAAAACTGGTGCTGGATACATGGCACCAATGGGCTTGTTACAGTAAGAATGACAAAGAAACCAGCACCCGAGACTTTATTAAAATTTATTTCTTGCAAGTGAATATGAACAGATTTTGTCAATGGAAGCCCAGCATCTTAGTACCACAGGCAATGAGTTAGATCATGACATTGATGACGAAGACTATTATTAAGGTGTCAACATCAACCAACCGGGATCAACAAAAAAATATTATTACGCAACAGCGAATATGTAACATAATAAGGAACTCCAGTGAAAAATATTATGGCTTTAAAAAAATATGTTCATACAGACCAATGAACGCTGATTCTGAATATATAAGTTTTATTTCATAATATTAAACGTAGAGGTCTTAAAAAATTATTAAAAAGTGCATTTTTAAACCTCTCGTCAAAACACACTGTAAAGTTGGTATTACTGAATGGTTAGTGCTGACATCACGCGTCACCAGTCATTGTATTGAAACTTTGATTATGTAGGTATGGCAGAAGCCATCAGTATTAACAACATTTCATGTTATTCGTTATTTCATACTGTTTATGGAGATTTAGTTATGTATTGTGTTTATATAAAAATCAATTGCTGTTCGTTTGTCTCGCTAAAACTCGAGAACGGCTGGGCCGATTTAGCTGATTTTGGTTTTGAAATGTTTGTCATAATCCAGGGAAGGTTTAAACGCTGAGAAAATATGGAAAAATTGCGAGAAAGATAGTAAAAACAACAATTTCATTTTCCCATATAAACTCTTCTACCTACTTTCCTATTTATGTACGCACATAACTTCCGAACGACTTTACCTATTTCATTCAAACTTTGGGGATTTGATATGTGCATGCCCGCGAAGGTTTCTATACAGGGTAGAAAAAAATTTTGTAAAAAAAAAAGGTCATCGAAAAAGTCACCGGAGACCAAAATTTCATTTACATTTTTTACTCCAAATAATGTCAGGAATCACTGGTTAGTAAGTCAAGTACGCCCCTTAACATTCTGTATACAGGGTGTAACAGGACGTACCCGAGTATATTTGGAGCAAAAAATTTAAATTGAATTTTGGTCTCCGGTGACTTTTTTAATGACATTTTTTTTTTTTTTTTTTTTCAAATTTAAACAAAAAAAGATTTCTTCCACTTGTTGTCATTGGTCACTCAGCCGAGACACCGACCAACCCCTCACCCCGCCTCCAACTGTCAAACACCTACCATTTTTTAATGTTTTTGTAGAAAAAATAAATAAAAAAAACATCAAAAATATCGCCGGAGACCAAAATTTCTTTTACATTTTTTTCTCCAAATATGCTCAGGAATCGATGGTTAAAATCCCTCGGGTACGTCCTGTTACACCCTGTATACAGGGTGTTAAGGGACATACAGGGTGCGCGAGAGAAACTTACTTATTTGAAAAAATTCCTGACCGTTGAGTTGGGCTGGTTGAGGGGCGGGAGGGGGCGCATCTGGAGGGGGACGTCCCCAAGTTTGTTTCCCATTCTCGTCAGTTGCCATTATGCTGTGGTCTAGAGAGCAGCGGGCCTTCCCCGTCAAGAGCTTCTTTTGTAACGGTCGCTCAGTTGTTGCTACGCAACGTGCCTTTCGCGCTCGCTTCGAAATTCCTCCTCACAGACTCGTTCGTGATTTTTTTTTTATGGGGTTATTTGAAATCCCTTGTTTATGTCGATCGACCACGGACCAAAGATCACCTGAAGAACAACATTCGCGACGCTATTGCCAATATTCCGATTGATATGCTGAGAAGAGTGGACGAGAACTTCAAAAAACGACTTAACCAGTGTATGCGCGATGAGGGTCGCCATTTAAAAGATGTAATTTTTAAGACAGTATGAAAAAAAACTTGGTACATTGTATTTTCAAATAAAAAAAGAATTACAACAATAACTACAGTGCTTTTGTTTTTATTGAACTTTCAAATAAGTAAGTTTCTCTGGCGCACCCCGTACTTGACTTACTTTAACCAGTGATTCCTGACATTATTTGGAGTAAAAAATGTAAATGAAATTTTGGTCTCCGGTGACATTTTTGATGTTTTATTTTTTCTACAAAAACATAAAAAAATGGTAGTTGTTGAACAGTTGGAGGCGGGGTACGGGGTTCGTCGGACACCTGGCTGAGTGACCAGTGACGACATGCGGAAGAAATTTTTTTTTGTTTGATTTTGAAGAACAAAATTTTTGAAAAAAAAAAAATCGTCAAAAAAAGTCACCGGAGACCAAAACTTCATTTACAATTTTTACTCCAAATAATGTCAGGAATCACTGGTTAAAGTAAGTCAAGTACGTCCCTTAACATCCTGTATACTGGTAAGCTCTAGAATTATTAAATTTGTATAAAAAGATTGCAATAGGTGTCATACGAGCTGTTTGAAAACTGGATGTACCCAGACTGAATGAATGGAATACAGGAGGAGAACTTGGAAGAGAGTAGGGGAACTCTGGAGGGAGGATCGCAGGACGGGGGAAGCAGGGAGGGAAGGGGAAGGGAATGCGGGAGAAGAAGGGGAGGCGGAAGGGGAATAGGAACGGGACCATGGGAAAGAACACGCAGGGAGAAACAATGTCTTTATTAAGTGGCATAGCAACGCATACCGGGAACACGCTATAATAATATAAACGGAGCGACCGATTGATTTGATTTGTATGAAATTTAGCAGATGGCGGTGTAAGTTAAAAGGTTGGATAACCATCCAGTAAATGGGTTGTGTTTAGTTAGCCACAGCAACGCGTGTCCGGGTCAGCTAGTAATCGATAAAAATAAGTCATTTGCATGTACTTAAAAATTAAATGTTATTTCTTCGCTTTTACTACTGTTTGCCGTGTAATGGAAACATTTTTTCATCACACAAGAGGGCATTTTGGCGCATTCTAAATGCAATTTACCTACTGTTAAGACACGACCTTACCTGACGAGTGGCAGTTTAGTACTAAAGTACTAGAATCAATACTAGTGTCTTACTTTTAGCTTCCTACTTTGAGTTTTCTACCACGCGTCTACAGTATATAACGTCATTGGTGTGTGCCTGGACTTTTCTATTCAAACTCCAGCTCAAAACATTTTAAAAAGAGAACACATTCATAAATATGGTATGTAAAAATCTACCAAAAAGCACAAGTTCAAAAAATATATGTTAGAGGTACCTACACAGTTCCATGTGAAAATACCCTGTGAAGAATAACATTGAGTTTTTCATGAAGCATATTACTATTCACTATTTTTTTTATCTAGCTACTAGCTTCGCTACCCGGCTTCGCTCAGGACAACATTCGAGTGTGTTCTGGAATGTTCCACAATGATATTCCCGATTCCCTATTCCCGAACATTCCACCCGCCACTCCTTCCAGAACTTTCTAGAGCTCTATCGAACCTTCTAGAACTTTGCGGAAGACTGTTCTAGAAATTTCAAGATGGCGAAACTTCCAACTCTATTATCTTCAAAAGCACGCCATTTAGGTAAAAATGGGAACCGTCATCCTGGAGGGGGGATAGAGATCTACCACACCATATAACTTCCTTGATCATACCGAGACTCGTTTCTGAGTTTTTGCAAGCTGCACTTTTTTTTTTACTTTCTTTTATAATATAATATTGATTAACAAATAAGGGAATGATGACAAGTGAAGAGATTTTGCTTCATATTTAAATGTTATTTAGAACTTGATCTCTTGTAGAAAGAAGGTCAGGTGGATTAGGAACAATCCTGGGGGTCTCCTCGGGAACTTAGAATCAGAAGGGCCAGCAAAAAAATGCAAAGTAGGCAGAGATGGCCTCTGGGATCCATCAGCAACCCTGTGCCATTTTCAGTAGTTCAGAATAAGGCCAGACGCACACGGATGACTTTTGTCACGGCATCTAAATCCATTGATGTATATAATAATATGCAGGAGTGCGCACATAGCGACGTGTCATTAGGATGACTGCAATGGATTTCAAAACAGTAATGAAACCGTTGCCGTGATAGAAGTCATTCGTGTGCGCCTGGCCTATATTAGTAAAAATTAAAGTCACTGTAATCTTCCAGGTATCCAATGTCTCCCCGGCAGTATGACGCTTGGCAGGTGTACACCTCCAGAGACCGCCACGTGCGGGGGCTGGGGGGCGGAGGGGAGGGGGAGGCGGCAGGCAGGGCCGCCTCCTTCTGGAACCAGCTCCTGCCGCACCTTGCCAACCTCACCCAGGACAGAGAGGGACGAAACTCTGTCAATCACTTGCCTATCAGTGATGGTAAGTTACTTGTAATAATATTATGTTCAGGTAAATCGTTTTAAAGATACCCTTGCTTGTGTACTGGTGTATTAGATAGATCAGAAAATATTTTATTTAATAAAATTTTGTTTTTGTTAGCAAGCTGAAGAATGAAACAAAAGATAAAATAAACGTAGTTGAATTGAATCGCAGGCGGGTATTCAAAAACATTCTGTAATTTTCAAAAATATTTGCATTGTAATTTTTTAAATTTGCAAAAAAAAATTCGAGTGCAGTTTACATGCGGTAGAAGCGAAACTTTACCAAAACCATCCCAACCAATACTTGAAAAGTGAGGTCATAATCAAAGCGACCAATTTCTGTTTCATATCTCAACCAACAGGAGCCTTTAAGTGATATCATAATCAAAGCAGCCGATGAGCGCGGTTGATGCGTCGTACTTGCATTAATCGTCATTTCCGTTTCACCCGAAATCCAAATCACAGCGGGGCTATGGAATCACTTCAATAATACATTCTAACATGTCCTCTTTAAAATGATTTGCCCATACCTGTATTAAATTAATTGATGGCAATCATGGATTTTTATTTAGATATGTATATTTTATTTAGCTGTAATTTTTTAACATTTTATTCTAAAACTAATATAATAATATTCTATTTATTAAAATTTGGACTTCACAACATTGAGATATAACCCACTAAAAACTGAAAGATTTTTAGCTACTTTAACATTTAACCCGTCTGCTTGTTTAGGAATAAATACATCCCAAAACAGTTTCTTAGTTTAATAAACGAATCTTTAGAAACAGGGAAGTTTCCCGAATCATGGAAAACGTCTATGGTCATACCGATTCCAAAGATTTCAAACTCAAAAAAATGTGAAGACTTTCGACCTGTAAATATGTTACCAAAATATGAGCAAGTGATGGAATACATAATTAAATCTCAATTTGAAGAATACTTGGAAAACAATAGCATCCTTTGTGACGAACAATCTGGATTTAGGAACAATAATTCATGTGAAACAGCGTTAAATTTAGTGATTGATGATTGGAAGGAAGATATAGATAAAAACTTCTATACTGTTGCGGTGTTTTTAGATTTTCAAAGAGCTTTTGAAACAATAGATAGAAAAAGAGTTATTAAAAAATTTAAAAAATGTGGAATAAAAGGGAAAGAATTGGAATGGTTTAAAAATTATTTAAGCAACAGACAACAAACAACAAAGATAAAAAACAATGTAACAAATCCGATTGAAAATATGCTGGGGGTACCGCAAGGATCGGTATTGGGTCTGATATTGTTTATACTCTACATAAATGATATGGTAAAAATACTAAAACATTGCAAAATAAGACTGTTTGCAGACGACGCACTGATTTATATTGCAGAAGATAATTATGAGAAAGCAATCAAAAAGATAAATAGTGACTTAGAAACTTTGTCAAAATGGCTCAAATTAAATAAATTGAAACTAAATGTAAATAAGACAAAATACATGCACATAGGTAGAACAAATACGCATGATGAACCAAAGGTTTCTATAAATGGAGAAATCATAAAAAAAGTGGAAGAAATTAAATATCTTGGTGTCATCATAGACTCAAAATTGAACTTCTCAAAAAATGCAGATTACACAATTAAAAAAATTGCAAAAAAAATATCATTTCTTGGTAGAATCAGAAACAAAGTAAATAAAGAAACATGACAGATAATATATAATACAATTATATCACCACACTTTAATTACTGTTCAAGTATTCTTTTTCTCTGCAATGAAGATAAAATGAAAAAAATGCAAATACTGCAAAATAAAGCAATGCGAATACATATACACACGGATACGAGACATGCTAAAAGAGCTAAATATGATGACGGTGAAGCAAACTGTGTACTTGAATGTACTTATTTTTTTTACATAAAATTAACATGGGGATGATGTCTAAGGAACTAAAAAGAAAAATACATTATAATAACGAAACACACGGACACGGGACAAGAAATTCAAAGCAAATTAGACTGTCGAGAAGAAAAAAATCAAGCACCCAGAAATCTCTGATGTACCAGGCCGTCCAACTGTATAACAACATCCCGAATGAAATTACTGAGATAGAAAATATAAATAAGTTTAAAAAAGAATTACGAAAGTATGTCTACCTCAATTATTAATGTCTTTATATATGTGTAATATTTAAATTATGTTTGCCAACCAATGTAAATGTTTATATCTTTATAAAATATTAGCACACACAAAGATGTGAGCTAACTTAAGATTAACAAATAAAAATAAATAAAACATGTAATCGCGTTATACTTTCATAAGACCAAAAACGTCCCGAGCGACCTTACATTTAAAAAATTTTATATCTCTCTTCCTCTCATACAAACATATGTATTTTTCTTTTAATCAGAAAGAGAACGAAATTATGAAATACGAAAGCTATCTTGCATAGATATTTTACAATCTCGATCCAAAGTGACGGTTTCTGATTTTTCGCGTGAAACTGAGGCTTCTGGATTGTGAGGTGCGAACATATTGAACCAAGTAGACGGGTTAAGGGGAATTCATTGAACATTGTAAAACCTTTATAATAAATATTGTTTTGTATTCCAGATAATTTTTTTCTTAGGAAACCTAAAATCATTGCAGCTCCTCCTAGGGCCAGTCATGAACTGTACTATTAATACTAACACTTTTTAACATATAATCCGGTAATGTTTTATTTCTAACTCATAAATAAATACTAAGATATTATAGACTAACAGCCTTACTAAAAAAACCCAGTGCAAATTTTATTCAATTGACAAACGGCCGCGGATGTGAAAACATTACTAATTAAAAAATTGTTCATGGAAAAAATACACCTGGTTTACACAGCCTGAGAGGGTAGTTTATCTCTGTTTTATTTAATCAAGTTATTGTACAAACGCCGTACTTTCAAAGTTGAACTGTCAGAATATTGTTTTATAGGTTACTTAAAAGATAAAATTTACATTAAGATCTTTATTTTAAGAGAATTTCTTAAAAGTGATAATTTTTTATAATATTAATATCTAATACATGTGTTCGTAAACGTATCAAAGAAATTAACGTCTTTAGAGATGCAAGAAATAGAGTTTTAAATTTCAGTATTATTTCTAAGTATTTTTTTGGCAATAAAAAAAACTTTGAAATTTTTTATTATTTTTTTATTGTATGCACGACGAAAAAGTGAGGTGATAGTTTCCTTCCAAATTTATTACATAAAAGGACTGTGTTTTTTAAATCTTGATTTTTTTTAAATTTCTCTACATTTTGGTCAAAAATGTTGTGGGAAGAAATTTTTTTCCGAGTTTGAATCTTAAAATATGGCAGTTTTTGAAAACTAAAGTGCATTTCAAATACACAAATCTAAAAGGTAATTTTATCTAATTTTCATAAATGGTATTTGTTTTTACGACACCTTCAAAAATAATAAATATATAGAACATTCAAAATACTTCCAAAATTCATTCAGACAACATTAAACTGATGTAAACCACGCAAATAACATGGTAAATATATCAATTTTATTTTTATTTATTTATTTTATTTATTTCTATGTATTACAGTATTTACCTATTAATTAACATTTTTACATAATAGATAAATTTTGAAAACATTTTTACATAATATATTTTACAATTTTATTATGTTGGGTGTATGGTAGGTTTGCGAGAGTGAAACTGTGGATAGGTATTGTTGTATGTTTCGTGAACACCACTAGGAGAACCTGTGCTGAGGTGTTTACGTGTTTATTTATGATTATGTGTGACAAGTATCAATGTGTTGTAGTAGAAAGTTTTATATTTATTTTATTTTAATGGTTATTGTACTTTAGTTATTAAGAAGTTCATTTTTATGTTTGGTTTGGAGTAAATAGGTTTTGGAAAAATAGTGTTCCTTTAGTTTTTATCCAGACTGTGATTTGTTTTTTAGTTTATTTGTTGGTGAATAATCAGCAGATTGTTTCAAAGAAGGTGGCATGCTGTTATATAGTTTGATAGAATAGTAGTTAAAGGATCTTTGTCCGTGGGTCGTGTGCTTTAGCGGGATGTTGAGTGTTAGGTTTGTTGAAGACCGGCTTGTTATTGAGGACTGAG
The DNA here is from genome assembly GCA_929108145.2 of Limnephilus rhombicus. Classification (NCBI taxonomy): domain Eukaryota; kingdom Metazoa; phylum Arthropoda; class Insecta; order Trichoptera; family Limnephilidae; genus Limnephilus; species Limnephilus rhombicus. Next base: position 36,726,981 of record OV815273.1, on the reverse strand, counting down.
AAAGTAAAGGGATATGAAGTTTGAATTTGAAGAGGTGAAGAATAGACGATTTAGCGTAGAGTTGTCTGATTGACAAAACGTCGAGCATCTTGTAAATTTTTTCAGAGTCTGTATCATATGCTACTTGAAGTATTAGTTTGATTGTTGCCTTTTGTGCCTTTTCTAGTGGATCTAGAGAAATATTACTTGCACTTCCCCAAGACAGAAGACCATACATGATTAAAGATTGGGAAAGAGCAAAGAAGATAGATCTTAGTATTGTGCGTGGGAAGATATTTTTTATATTATTTAAAAGATACATGATTTTTTTAAGCTTGGATGTAATTAAGTTAATGTGGTCATTCCAGCGTAGGTTTTCGTCAATTATCACGCCTAGATATTTTATTTGTTTGACATTTTGTATGATTTTGCAATTGCACGATGAGAAGGGTTGGGAGCCTTTATGTGAACAGAAGAGTAAATTCGTCACTACAATAGAAATTATTAAGTAAAATCACAACATTTAGGTACTAACAAAATTTTCGATATCGTGCCATAAACACACCGAGCTGTTTTGTCATCACGGGCTGTCGCGGGAATGCAAAGGCGCGCCAATAATGCCCCTTGCGGAGAAAAATTAAAACAACATTGTTTCCTAGTAAATTAAAACCATATACAACGTTGTCAGATCTTCAATGCATTTTAACAGCGTGATCACGTAAGAAAGGTTATTGGTAATAAAACGTGTTTTAGTGTACACGGGGTTTATTTATGTTATTGCAATAACACAGGTTATCGGCCGTGAAAAGTTTTTTTTTAGTAAGGCTGTAAATGTTAGAATATTGAATTGGAGTTGCATTGTTTTTTGTTTTGTTTTGAAATGTGTAGTCCTGACTTTTACCAGAGCATTTAGTCTCACATACCAAAGGTACACCATGCTCAGTCATAATCTCAAAACAAGTATCAACTATAAAGGATCTTGGGAGTATGTATGAAAGTAAGCTGAAATTTCACATTCATTTCGGAGGAGCGTGTAGGTCAGCTTTAAAAATGATAGGGTTTGTACTCAGAACTGTCAGAGTTTTCGAAATACCCTTACTCTGAGAATTTTATACTTCTCCTTGGTCCGCAGTAGGCTGAAGGGGGGTTCGGCTACATGGAACCCTCATGAGGTGGGGTGCTCCCATCATGATGGAGAGGGTTCAAAAAAAGTTTCAGAGATATCTCTACACAATGGAGAGCGACCTCTATCCCTGGCTACATCCAACGAACATTTTTCTGGGCATGCTTAGATTTCATTCCTTGTAGCTCACTTATTCAGACCGCTGCGAGGCTATAACACTTCTATTTCCACTGTGTTGAGTTTCTATGTTCCTGATGACTATCTTAGACTGTGTCATTCATAGATTATTCTATTGTTCTGCCTGTAGGACCAACCAACCAATCGATGGTGGGGAAGAGTATATTGCTCCTGAACCAAATCTCTTCCGATATCGATATATTTTGCATCAGCGAGGAGAGATTCAAAAGGGAAATCCACTTGTTTCTTGAAAGAGTCCCTCTGATTGAAAAAGTTTTTCCTCATTGATGCGGTCTCTACCACTACCTGATTTTTTTTTAAATTTCTTTCTTTCTGTATTTGTAAATCACTTTTTTGCATATATGTATTTTATAATTTCTTTTATGTCTCAAACCTAAATTTTTTTAAGAAATTTAATTAAAAAATAAATAGTTTTTTGTAAAGCCACCTATAAACAAAACATATAAGTTTATTGCACATCTTTGCAGTGTGCGGATAAAGTCCTCCCCTGTCTCAACATGTCCCCCAAAATGTCATTTTGATCAAAATAATATATATAACTACAACAATTAAAATAATTATAACAATTCCAGGAGGCAATGACACCATCAGACACGCCATGTACACACTCCTAGGCCTGGTACTAGCACTGGTGGCGCTGCTAGTGGTTTGTGTGATACTGCTGAAGAGGTCTGCCAAAGAGCGCCAGCTGGGGCGAGACTTCGGCACTTTCTGACATCACGTGGACAGCACCAACAAAGGGCGATCGTGGCAAAATAACATCACCAGTAATAAGCTGTAAAATATCAATGCCATTATTAAAGAATCTTGGCCATATTGCATTTTTTAGGAACTTTAGTTAGAAAGTGCATTTTTTAATAAGATTTTTTCCTGAAAGAATATACTTTTCAACTTTGTGATGAGAATTCACCCACGTGGCAGGAAAGGGAAAAGTGCAATACACAATAGGTATAAATAGCAAAAATTAAAAATAACAAGAACATTTGAATAATATGTACCTATACCGCAGTGGTGACCCCAGTACACGCAGCGTGACACAGAACCAAATTGCTGCTATTCAATGCACACGGCCGACTGACCCGTGAAAGAGCGGTCTAAGTTCTCTCAGAACCTGCCGACCAATCAGAAGACAATGACCAATGGCGATTTATAAATTCTAATATATAAGTACATAAATACATTTTATATGATCATATCAATTTGATAAATTCTGTCGGCACTGAAAATCTCTGGGATCAGAGTCAAGGTCCTTTCAGCTCTGCCACAGAAACTGTCATTCTAGTTTCCCACCTATTTTACACTTCATCCGTCTTATTATTACTTTGTTACATGCCGATTCAGCGCTGTTTTAACCACATCTGCGCTGCGGTAATGAGTCAACTTTATCACAATTCCTATGAAATATTTACACTGCAATTTTAAGTAAAAGGAATTGAACTAAGTTTAAAGTTCCAACTGAAATGCAATCTTGTTGAGATTAGGACCGGAATTATAAAACCTTAACCTTATTTTTACTAATTCTTGTCCGCAAATCCAATGTTGGGCTGTCCATGTTTGTATTTTACTATAATGATGTTTTTTATTTACTAAACGATGTACCTGCAATTTATTTAAAAATGATTTTCATTTAAGAAACGCAACTTTATATTTCTAAAGTATTATATACTATAAAATTATTTTTCATTTATTTATTGGAAATTTTTCATAAAATTTTCTAGAGAACCAAAAACATGTACTGCCAAAAACCAACAAAAAATATTCTATATTTTTTTATAATCATTTAAGTGATTTACTTGTACATATAAATATTATTTGTGTAAGAATTAAATTTCGAAGTAGAAGGGCATGATTATATTATTTTATCCATTTTCTGATTAAATTAACGTAAATTTGAAACAATTTTTTATTTTCCCTGTCCTAAAATATTTGAAATATTTAAAATAATGTCATCAATAATTTGGATCTTTGAAAAAATAAAGCATTACTTAATGAAATCAATTTATTTGTTTTTTTCTTCTTTACTTGACCTGAAAATAACAGTCCCAACTGCTCCCAACCGTCTGGAGTCAGTTAGGTACTCATACTTGTACAATAGCAATACATACATGCATTTTTATGAGGTGTCGGTCTAAGGTCATTTTTCTTGTGGGTTAGGTGCATAATAAAACTTTAAAAATTCTCGAACACAATTAACCTTTTCCCCGCGTTGAACTACTCCGTTTTTTCAATACCCATACGCGGTACATGTTTTCAAATACCTATCCATCCAATTTTATGTCAAATGACAGCATATTATGGCATGATTTATCACACTATATAAACAGATGAGATTATTATCTACAATTTGAAACCAAATCGTTGTCTGTAAACACTTCTAGATGTTTATAAAAACAAAAACATTAAATTCCATACAAAAAACATACCCATGTTATCTTAAAGGAGGCGCCATTTATCCGTGTGCTTGTACTCAGGACACTGCGTTGATGGACACAAGTGGTACCTCAATCACTTATTATTATTAATTCATATAAACAAGTTCTAAAACTCAACACTTAAAAATAACACGAAACGAATAGATTTTGTCATATAATAAAGTCAAAATCACAGTTTCACAACACAAACAAGCGTTTAGAATACGCGCGATCTCGACAATAAATGTTTTCGACGCTTGTCCAATATGGTCAATCTGAATCGCATGCGCAAACTGCGATTTACTACTAGCGCCATCTGTCGACTAAATTGTGAACTATGGCACTCAAAGGCACGAGTACACATTCACTTGATTATAGATGTTCCTTACGAAATACAATTTTAGTTTCGAAATATGCCTGAAGATGTCAGCATCGTGATAGTTACACGAATCTCCTAGCAAGCAGGAAAAAAAATTGTGACATAGGAGCGCTGTGATATCGGCAGCCGAAGTTAGCGTAACAAGGGCTGATACGGGCGCGTGTGAGGCATGGCTTTTTGCCGTATCAACTGTTGTTACGATCGCGGGGAAAAAGTTAAATGACTATGCGTGAAAAGGTATTCACATTAAATTATTTAAAACGCCAACTCAGAATAAAAACTAAGAATAAAAAACAAAATAATAGATAATAATAAAAATCAAGTCAACTCAACAGCTATTTGAAAAGCTATATTTTTTTTTAAATAGTCCATAACCTAACCTATTTAACCAATTATTAATATAATTTTTTCATCACTTTTAATGACTTTTCAAAGGAGGTGTTGAGTTGATTTCATTCTGAGTCGTCCGGTCACAAGGAAAGTCATATGTTGTACGTTCTCACTCAGTTATAGGTTATAGAAAATGATGTATGAAAGAGATGACGAGAGCGGCGGCCCAAGTTATCAGTTAAGTTAGAGAGAACTCGCTGGCGGGGGCCCACTGCCTGCAATGTAAATTACGAAATGAACTTCAAGATTAAGCTTAACAACCTGGAGAATGTTTATCAATATTTACTTTGTCTCGGCCACTTACAATACCTAAATCACATATCTAAACACACCATATATCCATTTTTAGCTTTACAAAAATAACAAACACACACAAACAGTAAACACAGTCGGTACTAATTTTTTGCTGAAATTCTGGGGTTCATGGTGTGAGTTTAGCACTGCGTGGCGGGCTAGATTGGGAGAGATTAGTTGGAGGAGACCTAACCTCTAGGTCTACCTCTCCAGCCGGACTCTCGACCCATTGCCATTGCACCGCAATGGGAGGGATGAATCATATATCCGTCACTCCTAGACACATTGACCCTCAGATTCTTACCCACCCCTCATACCATTTTCCTTCCCAGAACTTCTGTCCTTCTTCCCTAAAAGACTCTCTACACAGCATTGAGCTCCAGGCTTTTAGTTGATTACTTACATGGAAACTCCCATTATAGAAAAAGTTCAAAACATCATTATCGTATTTCGGTTTATTTTATTATTTAAAAATATGAAAAGCAACCTACTCAAAATAATCAAGTACATACTTACAAACTTCAAATGAACAAGTTTTTACAACATTGCTGATATTTTTGTACAAAGTAATGTGATTTATTCTTACAAATTAAACGATAACAGAAATACAAATTTTTGAAAACTCAACAAATAGAGATATGAAGAGGGGCTCAACAGTACAACCCAACGCATAACTACCAATACAACATAACATTTTAGCGGTAGAAAGTAAAATAAAATATCCTTTTAGTCAGAGATAAATAGTGTACTGTACTATTATTGTATGGGTTTTCTAAGCTATAAGTTTAATATTCTTATGAAAAAACCATTCACTGAAGCATTGTGACAATAGTGAATTTTCTAATACATAGTTACTTAAGTTCTAAACAGCAAATTATTACATTTTAGCACCTGAAAGTATTAAATGCTAATTTTAATGAAATACAAATCATAATGAAAATGAGTTTGTATCTTTTGTGATAAAAATGATGTGAAGGTCAGTATCCATTGAATTATACCTTTTAATTTGACATACATTTTAGAAGCAAATCAGTTGTTAATACATCATCTTTCTGCAGAGCCGAAGAAATCGCCTGTTTATAAACTATTTATTTATTCATTTAAGGTAAATAAGCTTGCCATTCAGAAATAGATAAACGAAAATTATGAGCTTTATTATACAAATGAGACAAAGAGTATTATGATACATTAAAATTAAAAGAGCTAACAAAAAAAAATATTTACTAACATTAAATTTCACAAAATTAGATAAGTCAGTAGCAATTAAGATCTTAGGTTTGACAATTCTAAAAAAAATTCTAAGCATCAGTCAAGAGACAATTGAAAAGAAAAATGAAACACTAATATCACTTTTTTCTAACACATTTCTCAAATTAAACACTACTGGAATTATTATTAATGGCTTCATAAATCATAATATAATTCAATTTCTTAAGAATCACAAAAATGAAAAAATTCAGTACAAAGGTGGAAGAGTCCCATTAAAGTTGGTCTAGGGCTTATTATGAGCTTTCTATAAATTATGTACCATCAATACAATACAGCATATAGATATACACGGTCATCGAAAAATAATGACAACATTTAAAATAACTGTTATAAAAAACTGTTAAAAGGTAATTCAAAGGTTTTGATCTTAAAATGTGCACTAATTACGATTTTGATCTTAAAATGTGTATGTGCAATCATTTCAGGAGTAACTGTCAAGATAGCGACAGAAATTCGCTCCCGCAGGTGATCCAAATCCCGAATCTTTTCTGCGTTCACAATGTTTTTAATGTACCCCCAAAAAAAGAAATCCAAAGGGGAAAGGTCAGGACTTCTTGGAGGCCAGGCAATGGGGGCTCCTCTACCAACGATACTGAACGGCAGTCGTAGGCGCCATAGCGCCCAAAACAAAACTTACGTTTACCAGCTAGTGTTCAGTGACAGAATTACACGTTTAACATAAAGGGTTTCGGTGCTATAATTTTTTTTAAATGTTGGCATGCACGCTTTCCTAACGGCTGGATTGGTTGCACGTACGTGGCAAGAAATCGACTACAGACTAGACATCTGCAGAGCGACGAACGGTGCACACATCGAAACATATTAAGGTATGAAAAAATAATTTATCTTTTTCCGCACATTTTAAGATCAAAACCATTGAATTACCTCTAATAGTTTTTTTATAACATTTATTTTAAATGTTGTCATTATTTTTCAATGACCCTGTATTATCATGAAAAACAATACTTGTAATTATACCAAAAAATATATGTGATGGTAAACAACCAAAGATTAAATATTTATTATTTAAGGATTTTTGGTGAATTTAAAAAAACCTATTCGATTTAATTTTAAATAACATTTCACTTCCGCTAAAAACTTATGTATAAAATAAACATGAAGTAGTACATTTTACGCATTAAATAATATCATATCCATATCCCCCAAATAATAAATAAATAATCAGTCAAAAAAAGAAGTAAACAAATTGCACACCTGGATGTGCATATTCTTCTTTTATATGGCAGAATTCTGCGTGCTGCAGGCAGGGATATCCAGTAATTAAATATTCATTGGCAAAGGCTAATACTAATTATTTGTTCTTGTGAAGGATGGCTCTCCCTTCCCTCTCCAACAAGACATTGAGGTACAGATCTTCAGGGGTGGAAGTGTCCACCAGGTTCAGGAGGAGGAGGACCTCCCCTTTCTGAATGGGATCTTTCTCACTCTTCTCAATCACAGATACAAAACATTGGTTTTCAACCAATTCTTGGAATCTCAAGCAGTCCTCAACTGCCCAGTCCTGGTTCTTTGGGGAAACACCGTGGAGTTTGGCTTTGATAGCCAACGCTGGTAGCTTCTTGAACATACTTGGTAACTCTCTCAAATTTTCTACATCCACCATGCAATGGTCACCATAGTCTATGAAGTATAGTGATGCTAAATTTGGGGAATAGATGCCTTGTAACCTTACCCTGAAAATAGAACAAAAACATTAATGGGATAAATGCAGTAGATGGATCAATCAATTATGACAATAAGTGTTTTGTTATCTTTCTTTTTTTGTAACAAGTGGAGATAATGATTTCCTCACTTTTTGTAACAAGTAGAGATAATGATATCCTCACTTTTTATATCAAGTAGAGGATATACACGGTGTTCGAAAACTCGTAGTACAAGCGGGAAACTGGTAAATCTACATCACATTCGGAGTCGATTTGCGATATAACTTTTTTGATTTGAGCTTTCGTTTTCGAGTAAATCGGGTCCGAAGTTGGAATTTTTTTGGTTAAATTTGAAAAAATTGTTCACTAGGGGGTTGATTTCAGCTGTGTAATGTCTTATAAAATGCATCGAAGGGTAAACCGGGCTCAAAAGTTTTTTTAACCCTTTAGTTACCGAAAAAATGGAAAAATAGAAAAAAAATAATATTAAAATCGAAATGCTCATATCGAAAAAAATAAGTTTTTTGGGTTCTCTCCGTGATGTAGATTCACCAGTTTCCCGCTTGTACTACGAGTTTCCGGACACGTTGTATAATGATATCCTCACTTTTTGTAACAAGTAGAGGTAATGTAACATTAGAAGAAGTAGTGGGTGCCATTAAAAGTCTACATAACAATAAATCACCTGGAACTGACAACATCTCTGCAGAGTTATTCAAATATGGCGGAGAGAACCTTCAAGTCCATATATATAATATCATTAAATCCATCTGGTGCTCTGAGACTCTGCCAAGTGAATGGAACTGTGGAATAATTTGCCCCCTTCACAAGAAAGGAAACCCTATGAACTGCTCTAACTATAGGGGCATAACGCTGCTGAATATCTCATACAAGATCCTATCAAATGTACTGTGTGGTAGGCTTATGAAATATTCGGATGGCATAATTGGCCAATATCAAACTGGGTTCCGTAAGGGGAAATCTACAACTGATCAAATCTTTTCACTGAGACAGATACTGGAAAAAACAATAGAATTTAATGTTGATACATACCATTAGTACTGTATTAAAATATAACTAGCCGTTGGAAAAAATAGTTATATTATTTCAACGTCCAACGCTGTTGAAAATAATTAGCGCCAACAGTTGAAATATAATACCTACATGCGAATATTATTCAACGCAGTCAACGATTCAACTGCCTAATAAATAAAAAGGGTTTAGAGTTTGTACTTCGTGAACAAAATTACTCGATATTTTAAATGGTCTTTTGGTTATGTACGTACCTACTGCACGTTTTTTTTATTTTCCCATCCAATACAGCCGATACTCAGCGCCATGGAACAAACAAATTAATCAACGACAAGCAAAAAAATAACCTATTGATAATTTTCAATGTTTTGTACCTATTGTTTTCAACGGTGTTGGAATGATTAAGGTCAAAAGGGTCAAGAGATCACACTTCGTGAACGATATTATACCCAATTACACACGGTCTTTTGGTAATGTACATACCTACTGCACGTTTTATTTTATTTTCCCATCCAATACGGCCGATACGTAGCGCCATGGAACGATCAAATTTATCAACGACAAGCAAAAAAATAACCTATTGATAATTTTCAATGTTTTGTAGCTATTGTTTTCAACGGTGTTGGAATGATTAAGGTCAAAAGGGTCAAGAGATCACACTTCGTGAACGATATTATACCCAATTACACAAGGTCTTTTGGTAATGTACATACCTACTGCACGTTTTTTTTTTATTTTCCCGTCCAATACGGCCGATACGTAGCGCCAAGCAACAAGCTAATTTATCAGTGACAAGCAAAATATATCTTCAACAGGATAATATTTTCAACACCGAAACCAACGCCTTCCAACAGTTTCAACTTTCAACGTTATTATAGGATTATTATTACGTGTGTATCGCGTGGGGCATAGAGATAATAATAATAAATAATACATCAATGATTCGGGGAACCACCCGTTAAAAGGGATTCCTTAATACGATTTTGATATATTTTTTGTTAGTATCGTGTCGATCTCCTATTATAGTTGCGTCAACGTCGACGTTATTTTCAACAGCTATTTTCAACAGTTGAAAATTGCCAACGATAACGACGTTGGCGTTGGATAGAATTATCGTCAACTCCCAGTACTACATACCATCTCTTCATAGATTTTAAGGCTGCCTATGACACGGTAAATAGAGAAAGACTGTACAGAGCCTTGGATGAATTTAATATCCCAAGAAAACTGGTAAACTTAGTAAGGCTCACAATGTCTAATGTTGAGTGCCGAGTCAGAATACAACAGGATCTGTCAGACACCCTAAAGACCTTCAATGGACTAAGACAAGGAGATGCACTTGCCTGCATTTTATTCAATTTAGCGCTGGAAAAGGCCATCCGAAATGCAGGTATACAAACCACAGGCCATATTTTTAACAAGTCTGTTCAGCTCCTTGCTTATGCTGACGATATAGATATCATCGCACGCTCAGAATATGAACTAAAATCGGCGTTTAAAAGCTTAGCTACGTCGGCAAGGAACATGGGATTGGTCATCAACGAGGGGAAGACAAAATATATGCCCGTACATGGACGCCAGAAACCACCAAGTATACAGATAGATACACACCAAGTATACAGAACTGTCAACGAGTTTGTATATCTCGGTACTATGGTGACAAATGACAACAATGTATCCAGCGAAATCAAAAGAAGAATGGTAGCTGCAAATTGATACTACTTTGGGCTACAGAAGCATATGAAATCTCGCCACCTTACCAGAAGAACTAAAGTCCTGCTTTACAAGACCCTTATACGACCTGTTCTTATATATGGTTCGGAATGCTGGACAATCAGTAAGGGTGATGAAGGAGCCCTAGAAAGTTTTGAAAGGAAGGTGCTGCGAAGGATTTACGGCCCAGTCTGTGATAATGGAGAATGGCGTATCAGATACAACCAGGAGCTATACGATCTTTACGAGGACCCTAATATCTCCAAGGAAATCAAAACTGGAAGACTCAGGTGGGCTGGACATATCCAGAGAATGAGCGAAGGAGATATTCCAAAGCGAATTATGGATGGTGCACCTGGGGGTCGGAGAAGAGTTGGAAGACCAAAGCTTCGATGGCTGGATGGAGTGGTGAAGGATGCAAGCACCATCGGCATCCGAAACTGGCGCAACGCAGCACAACACCAACAGTCATGGAGGCAGGCTCTGCTGGAGGCCAAGACACGACCTGGGTTGTAGAGCCACAGATGATGATGATGAAACCGGTTTAAGAATAATATTTAAAATCATTTATGTATCTAAATGCCCTAGTTTCTTTAAAAAATGCATTTTTTTGATGGACACTTCCGTTTTTGTTTCAATCATTTGGACACTTGCTGTTTTGTTTCACAAACAGTTGGACACTGCCGGTTTTGATTTAAAAGACAATTTCGAAGATGTTGCAGTCAATGTAAGAAAACAATATTGAAAAGAAGATTTTTTTATAAAAAAATTAATGGAAATAATATGAACAGCTCATTTCACTTAATGAATTTATCAAATTTAGAAATATTCATAAATTCCGAGAAATACGAGTAGATGTTAGATTTTTTTTTAATAATGAAATTATATCTACAATGAAATAGAAAATAATAGAAAATTTGGTAAAGTATGGACAAGCCGCCGCATGCCGCTACACTTTAAAAAGGCATACAATTTGAAAAGTAAACTACTTTTAAACTTAATTACCACAAGAACCATCGGTTTCAGTCGGGATAGACGGAAAAATATGCATTAAAATTCGATTTTCATTAAAAGTTTAAAAATCACCATCTCCATTACGGCCATGTTTTTTTGTGTGGATTTGACATTTGCGAAGTTTCATTTCAAACTAAAAACGGATGAATTACTTAATTTACCTAAACTAAGAACCTAATAACCTATTTCGTGTTCGTAAATACTCATAGTTGTTTCTTGTAATAATTGTTGAAATGAAGTATAATTTCCGTAATCTGTGCATAAAAATGCGGCGGCTTATCCATAAATTAATGAAAATTTAACAAAATTATAAAATAAAACAAAAATTAACTAAATCATCAATGAGTCTGACAAGATTTCTGCTGATCCTTGAATGAATCTATAACAAATTATTAAAAAAATATATTCAGTTGTTATTAATTTGAAATATTATATCAAATAGTTAATTTAGGTATAGTTGTCAAAATACATGGCCTAACCGACTCGATCCATAATCCTTACAAAAAAAAATGTGAGCAAATTCAGATAAATCTTCAAATGTCATATTTAGACACTTGCCTACAACATAACGGCGATTTACCTTTTTTCTTGGTAATGTTTGCCTTCCATTTGTGTGGTTGTTGGACACTTTTCCTCGCTGATTCTGGTGGCAAAATATCGGGGAAAGCTTCCATTCTTGGAATATGTAACGTCCACTAACAATAAATGGTTATTACAACCTAAAAAATAACTTGTACGAATCAGTGTACGATTCATTGACGCTTTTGCAGGAGTTTGTATGATTTAAAGTATGGCGGCCATTATGAATAGAGCATCCTGATTGGCTATTTGAAAAACTGCCGCTTTTGTTTCGGAAGGAGGTGGACACTGCCGCATTTGTTACAACAACTAAAATTTAAAGCCAAAATACTATGGTTTAATGACGTTTATACTACAAACAGATATATTATGGAGAAAGAATGAACTTTTCTCTATGAAACTGCATATTCAACTCATTTTTGACGTGTGGTGGACACTTCCGTCTTTGTTTCTAGGGGCCTCATATGTTTTTGACCCTGAGATCTAGTAATTATAATATACATAAGTGTTATTGTTATTTCTTGTGATTTGCATGTACGATTGTAAAGGAGTATTATTTTAGAATAGAGTTGTTTAAATAACATAATGAGTTAAGATTGTTGAAGACTTTGTGAGTGCTAGTTCCTACAGGAACGTTTAGTATATTCTAATTATGGCATTAGATTAGAGGAAAAGGGGAAAAGTAATACACAACCCATCTGCAGCAAAGAAATCAGCTTACCTATACCACTGTTGGTCTTTGGTGTGCATTGCCACATAAACATTTCCAACAATTGGATTCATAATCCTATCAGTTGGTAGCATCGGACACGCTGCCTGCAAATCTCCCTGCATTTGTTGTAGCTCGGGAACGAGGTTGTACGGCTGAACCTGATTATAATTAAAACAAATGCATCATTATTATATTATGTATTGTCATCAAATTTATGCACATAAGATCTCATTTAAAATAAATGGAGGAAGTTCCAGGAAGACACGGTACTACCGAGTGAAGAAAATAGGGAATAACAGCAATGTATGCATTAATTTATTAGGATAATGCGAGGTGTTCCATCCTCTACCAGGGGGGACATATTTATGGTGTGAAGGTTTGTTAGATTAGTTGTGTACTATCAACATAATATTAACCACTCAGGTATTTTGCCATTGTGCTAGTTTTTTTGTCTAACGAACTGTCAGATTTATAAAAACTATTTTTAAAAAATGAAATATTTCTGAACGTAGCCAAATACTAAAAACTGTTTTTTAAAGGTTATGAAATAAGCTTTCAAATTGTATTATTACAAATAAATATTAACATTTGTAAATATTAAAATTTAGAAAGCAAACATAAAAAAAATTGTAAAAATGACTCACGTGATGTTTTAACCGGTCAAAGGCCATGACATTTAGCGGAAATTCGCGGAACTTCGCAAAAAAACACTAAAAAACCACCACTTTGAATTTTGAATTGAATGTTTTGTTGATAAATTTTGAGCTATTGTATATTTTATTAACTGAAACACGTTCACATCACAATAAACTATCTACGAAAACCACATTACTTGCATTTATTACGTAAATTAATAGGTTTTATGATCGTTTTATTCGCGATACACCCATTAATTGCGACCGTTAAATTCGCGGCAAATTCTGACAGCCGATTGTCGTAGAAGAAATCGTTTTAAAAATATTCCAGGGTGACAAGGTGAATGAAACTTGTAGCGTCTCCGAGAGTAATGACAGCGCAAGCGATTCTGACACTGTTCTTCATACAAATTGTGTACATAGAAGGGCCAAAATCGTAGACCAAAAGTTTTTTGTCGGAAGTATTATTCAAATATTTGAATTATTTTCTCGCGCATGCGCATATGACGCGCGCGCCGGCGCGTCTCCGGCCTCCCAGCGGTTAATGTGAAAACGATACTAAAATCACACAATTTTATCACTTCACTTTTTTGCCATTTCATACAAGAATATTTAATAAAAAAAATTAACAATGTCTAACGGGATTTGGCGGGTGAAAGCTGTTTCTTCAAAATAAGTCTTTTTAGGTATTTCTATGGACAACTTTGAATAGAGATATGAAGCTTGATTTAATATGAATCTTTTACTTTTTGTTTTAGATTTGTCACTAGAACAATAATGGAGTTATAACGATTTTTGTGGGAAGACATGAGTTAGCTTGAAAACAAGCCTATTGTACTTCACTGCTATTGTTATATTGTCATGTAAACACGCAAAGGGGTCCGAGTGGTTAAGAGGTTGTAATGGTTGTAATGCTTGCTTAGGATATAGTATTCACATTTTTGATTCCTGGTGAAGTGCAAAATATACACAATAAAGGGATGAGTTATCTTTATTATTAATTAAAATGGGTATGAATAAATTAGTGTGCTGGTTTTGAGCAGGACCCTCAACTGATTAAAAAATATATATATGCTGACAGGACCGTTGCAACCTCACCCTTTTCTCAAAAAAAAAACTACATATCATGAGACCCTTTCTTGTGATATGGTGTACCAGATGGATGAAAAAATTATTTAATTTAATAATAATTTGGTTGTTGTTAGGAAGCTAAAAAATTAAACAAAAAAACATAAATTAATCATTATCAATTTGGGAGGCGGATTTGGGTACTGTCGCCCAGGAACCATTTATTGGATAACCAACACCTCTGTCATAGGTCACCCCAACTGGTTCACTACATTTGAAAGAATGGTTGAGGGAGTCCCTTTGAATTCTCCAGTCGTACTCTCTCAGAACATCGCCTTACACCTTAGTAGGAAGGATTGATTCGTAGGTCCATCCGTCACTCCTGGATACACTGACTCCCAGATTCCTACCCACCCCTAATACCCATTTCCTTCCCAGAACTTCCTCTCCTTACTTTCCCAAAAAGACCCTCCACACAGCATCCCCAAAGATGTCCTAGGTCATGAGGGGAATTATTTTCCTCAGGGTCTCTTGTGTGGAGCTAATGTAAAAAAATAAATAAAAAGAACATTGTCAAATTGAATCGCGAAAATGTCGCAACGCATCCAATAACTTTGGGCATTGAGAGGGGACCTTTGATACTATCGGTGCGCACAAATACATTCAAATGTGTCCTCTTTAACCTGTGACAGGCCGAGAACGCGGAATTCAGGGCGTAATTTGCGCATGCGCAAGAAAATAATTCAAATATTTGAATAATATTGTCGAGGAAAAACTTTTTGTCTGCGATTTTGACCCTTATATGTACAGAATTTGTATGAAGAACAGTGTCAAAATCGCTTGCGCCATCATTACTCTAGGTGGTGTTAAAAGTTTCATTCACCTTGTCACCCTGGAATATTTTAAAACGATTTTATCCGTGACAATGCGCTGTCATAATTTGCCGCGGATTTAACGGTCGCAATAAATGCGTGTATCGCGAATAAAACGTCGTAAAACCTATTAATTTACGTAATAAATGCAAGTAATGTGGTTTTAGTAGATAGTTTATTGTGTTGTGAACGTGTTTCAGTCAATAAAATATACAATAGCTCAAAATTTATCAACAAAACATTCAATTCAAAATTCAAAGTGGTGGTTTTTTAGTGTTTTTTTGTGAAGTTCCGCGAATTTCCGCGAAATGGCCCGGCATGTGACCGGTTAAACTGATTTTCATGTATCTAAGTGACAGAAACAACAGAGAGCTCTCAGCGGCAATAACATATGCTATATTAAAACATGAAATAAATTAACAAAGGGCTCACCACAAAGTTCCACGGACTGGCAGCCAGGGACACTTGAACGTTGAACAGATTCCCCACCTGAGGAATGGTAAAGCGAGGCACCGTTTCCATAGAATCTGCGGGGTCTTTTTTCACTGTGTTATTTACATTCAAGACTATTCCCAGAGGAGAAAATATCCTTTCTTTCTTTTTACTGAGAGCTTCTAATAGGTCCCCCTTAGAACCTTCACCTAATTTCATGCTGAAACAAAAAAGGTTCATTATGACAAGTTCATATTGTGTTAAGACTGAATGCTGTAGAAATGAGATCCCTGAGGCGTATGTGTGGTAAAACCATGTACGATCGTGTGAGAAATGTGGAGATCCGCAAAGAATGCAAGGCTGATGTAAGCGTGATGAGTAAGATTAAGAAAGGGACGCTAGGATGGTTTGGGCATGTAGAGTGAATGAACGAGGAAAGGAGTGTAATGAGAATATATGACGCAAATGTGAATGGAAGAAGAAGTCGGGAACGCCCGAGGAAGACATGGCACGACCAAGTGAATCAGATACTTGAGTCGGGCCATGTGAAGAGTTGGAATAATAGAAGAGCATGTATGAGACGATGTATGAATGTGAACGAGGCAAGTAGTGTGTGCCAAGATCGAGTTGTTTGGCGGTCCGTCCTCTCTGCCTACCCCTGCGGAGAAACGGCGTGATGGTTAGTTAGTTAGTTAGTCATATTGTGTTAGTTAGCCACTGGAGCGACCACTCGAAATAAATAAATTCGCCTCGATTGCCCGAGATTTCCCAGAAGATAATTTTTAAAATTTTTCGCCAACATTAAAAAAAATCATACCTTCGAATTTTAACATTGAGACATAAAAACTTAATATAGTGCTACATAGCCAATGAATTAACCTGTATTTTACCGTTTATCTCATATTTGTACGATTTATAAAAAAAATATTAAAAAATCGTACATTTAATAACCGCACGAATCCTGCATGTTTGTTACTTTGAAACTGCCGTGAGGGGTACTTATTCGAATCAACATAGAATATTTTCGATTTCTGTATGTTGTCTGTGGTATACTTGATAATGAAAGGTGCATATCTATGGAAAAAGGACTTTATTTAACCGTAAACAGCTGATCGGAAATACGACATGAAAAAAATATTTTAAAAATTTATTTTTAGCATCGTTCTAAAATAGTCTACGAAGTTTAGATTTACGACATCTATGGTCATAGATAAATATTTCAATAGCTTTGTTTTAAAATAAATGGCTGGCCACGGAAATGTTTTAAATAATTACAATAAATGTTTTACGAATGGTAGGAAAATGTGGTCCAATTTTGGACCGCTAACAATCGCAGAAAAACAAAAGTGGTCCATTTTTTTACCATAATCGCTCCAGTGGTTAGAGTGCTTTAATTAACTGTACTATGCAGAGACGACCCATGATAAGTTGTAATAAGGAACTCCAGTTAAAAATATTATTGCTTTAAAAAAATGTGTTCATAAAGACCAATAAATGCTGATTCCGAATATATAAGTTTTATTTAATAATATTAAACGCAGAGTTTTTAAAAAATTATTAAAAAGTCCATTTTTAATCGGGTCGTAAAAACACGCCGTGTCAAGCTGGCATTATTGAAATGTTTAGTGGTGACGTCACTGTTCGTCGTGTCGTGACGTCACCGTAAAGTCATTGTATGGAAATGTAAGTATGACACAAGCCATCGTATTAATTTATTTGTTTATTTACATAAAGCCTTACTAAAAAAACCCAGTGAAAATTTTATTCAATTGACAAACGGCCGCGGATGTGAAAACATTACTAATTAAAAAATTGTTCATGGAAAATAATACACTTGGTTTACACGGCCTGAGAGGGTAGTTTATCTCTGTTTTAGTAATGATATCCTAACGAAATTTGAAATTTTTCCAAAGTATTTTGAATGTTCTATATATTTCTTATTTTTTAAGGTGTTGTAAAAACAAATACCATTTATGAAAACTAGATAAAATTACCTTTTAGATTTTTGTATTTAAAATACACTTTAGTTTTCAAAAACTGCCATATTTTAAGATCCAAACTCGGAAAAAATGGAATTTCTTACCCAAACATTTTTGACCAAAATGTAGAGAAATTAAAAAAAAATCAAAATTTCAAAAACAAAGTCCTTTTATGTAATAAATTTGGAAGGAAACTATCACCTCACTTTTTCCTCGTGCATACAATAAAAAAATAATAAAAAATTTCTAAGTTTTTTTTATTGCCAAAAAAATAACTTAGAAATAATAACGGCATTTCAAACAGATTTCTTGCATCTCTAAAGACGTTACTTTCTTTGATAGGTTTACGAACACATGTATTAGATATTAATATTATAAAAAAATATCAATTTTAAGAAATTCTCTCAAAATAAAGATCTTAAAATGTAAATTTTATCATTTGTAACCTATAAAACAGTTTCCTGACAGTTCGACTTGCAAAGTACGATTACTTTGCTAATTTGATTGTAAAACTGATATAAATCCACTCAATTAACACCAAATATATTAATAATATGAATATAAAAGTGAATTGGTTATTATAATATAAATTATAATCACATATAAGTAAAATTAAAACACACATCCGCGGAGCCAGGCTTTTTTCGCGGCTTTAATTTTTTCAGCGCGAACGACAAATGCGCATGCGCACTAACCGTCGCCACCTACCGGCTGTGGATGAAAACAAACAATTTAATAAGTAAATTCTAAGAAATTACAACGTTGTCAAATCTAAAAATACATTGAATTTATTTTTACAACGTGATCACGCAAGGGTGTTATTAGTAATATATCTTGTTTTAGTGTATACGGGGTTTATTTATGTTATTGTAATAACACAGGTTATCGGTCGCGCTGTGGTTTTTTTTTAGTAAGGCTGATAGTGTTTATAGAGATTTAGTTGTTGTGTTTATTGAAACATTATTTAGGCCTAAATAATGTTTTAAAAATAAAGGTATCTCTTATTAGTTTATCTCTATTATTCAAAATATTCAAAAACTACTGCACAAAAAAAATAGTAATGCTTCTTCTAGGGAAATACTTCGAACAAGGAAATTCAAAATGGCAGCAGTTGATCAGCTGATTGCCCGATCCTATAGTAACTTTTCAGGAGTGATGACGTCACACTATTCACCATACACACGATGGTTTTTAGGGGATCTTGAAAAATTAAAACTTCGACTATTATTTTAACTATTAAAACTAACTCTAAAAATAAAAATAAAAATGCAGTTATTTATGTTCGAAGGTCATTATTATTCATTAAAAAAAAAATTAAAATTGGACTGGAGTTCTCTATTGAGCCCATGCGGAAAAAAACATTAGGTGAAAAAGTTAGTTCTGAAGAGTGGGCTGTTAAGCCGGGTTCAGACTGCTGTAACGTAACATGCAATGTAACATGAAAGGACCATTTCATAAGTGTGGACGCAGCGCGCGCACGAACCGAGCATGTACCTCCTCGCATCTGTTTCCGGCATGCGCGCGGTCTGCCAGAACATAAAAAAAGAACATAAAAATATTCATTTTGTGGATTCCACAAAATTTCTTTTGTTTTTTTTTTGTTTTGTACACCTCAATTAACTGCATTACTTTTTCTTCACTTCATGATTCAAGTGTAACCTCTGCCGTAGCCGTTGGTGTGTCTTCTTCCACCATTGTTCGCGTGCGTTCTGCAGTATAGACACAATCCGGCCACACTGGCGCTCCGTGCACACTGCGCGCCCCTTTGTGTTCGGCGAAATAACAGACGCTGTCGGCTCGCGGCGCGCACGAGTTGAAATGCTCTGTTCGTGCGCGTAGTGTGCACGGGAATGGGAATTACTACACTACACAATTGGGAATTACTACACACTATGGGAATTCTGTTAAATTGCATGATACATTGCGACAATGTGGACGGAAAATTCTTTCATTGTGTGTTACATTGCATGTTACATTTCGTAAGTCTGTACCCGCCTTTAACCTCTGACTCGCCGGAAACGCACGGATACACGCGGCGTGTGCGCATGCGCGCAGTAAAAAAATTTGAAAAAAAATATTTTTGAATGCGTTAAACACAAACGTTAGAAACACATTAAAAAATACATATGCATTACCTCTCCAAATCCTTCTCCATTGTAAGCGAGTTATTTATGTTGCACAGTAAATTTAATGGTTTTGTGCGAACAAATAACTCCACAACGTTGGAACCGGGATTAACTTGTTTGCACAACACCGCCTGGTCCTTTGGGATTAGTTCGTGCAGTCTTCGCATCATGTCGGGGTTTATGTTGCCCACATTGTATAATGTAAGGTAGAGTGCCTGAAAATAAAGTAGATATGCCAACATTTAATTCCGCATTTTATAATTTAAGTACAAATTAATACCTGACTTCAAAGCAAATCTTTCGGAATCATTTTACTTTTGAACAATTGAAAAATATGGGCACACAATATGGCATCTTCTCTTATCGGATATTTCGAAGCTCACAAAGGGAGTAACTTTGAAAGCTGAAAATATACAGTTACGTTAATCCCACACAAACATGATACTGTTCTAATTTCATCAGGCCTGAGCTCACCGTTTGAGAGATGATGCTTCAAAATTTAAAGAGATTTTCTATTGTATAAAGGCAAAGCATTTTTATGCGGTTTTCACCAATAGATAGAGTGATTCATGAGGAAGGTTTAGGCATATAATTTGTCAAGGTTTTGTGTAAATTGGTTGAAATATATAATATATAAAGGGAGCGAGCTGGCAAGCGGGCGGTGTGGATTTGATATGTATGCAAATTAATAGATGGTGTTGGTTATAAAGGTTGGGTAATGGCATTGTCAGTAGATGGCGTTATGTTTCTTTAGCCACAGCAACGTGTGGCCGAGTCTGCTAGTTAACCTATAAGTAGAGTTAAAGTAAGCTATAGCTATAGTAAGTGTTAGAATAATTTTAACATTAGGTATGTTTAAAAGAAGAAAAAAATTGTGTGCATTTCACACGCGGTAGAAGTGATACATTCAGAAAACTAAAGTAGGCAAAAGTGGGGAGACTACGAAGCACCGTACAAAGAGGAGACCGATAGGCTACGAAGCACTGCACAAAGAGGAGACCGACTATTCCATCTCATTCTCTCGTAGGCTAAATCCTACAGATGTCTGTGTTTGTCCCTTTCTAGTGTCGCTTTTTTATTTTATCGAGTTTCAAATCACAACAGTGCTAAAGAAGTTTTCACTTCAATACAATAAAGGTCTCTGCCCACTACACCGTTCTATACCATGACCGTAGCGGTGCATGCAAAAAAATATTCTTTGTATCGATCAGTATGAAACGCTGCCCACTAGCCCGTTCCGTCACCGACCAACACCGTCGCATACCATGACCGGACTGACGGCGAATTCTCGATGACAATATTTTGCAGGTACCGGTCCGCTCTATGCATGGCACGCGACGGTGTAACCTAACCTAACCTAACCTAACCTAACCTAACCTAACCTAACCTAACCTAACCTAACCTAACCTAACCTAACCTAACCTAACCTAACCTAACCTAACCTAACCTAACCTAACCTAACCTAACCTAACCTAACCTAACCTAACCTAACCTAACCTAACCTAACCTAACCTAACCTAACCTAACCTAACCGCATTGCCACTCCGTCAGTTCGTGATTTGTGTTCAGTTCTATGAGACGTGCGTCAGCGGGTAGACAAATATTTGAACGGGGGTGGTATGAACACTAACCGCGGTGTATACGGGTATCATACGGTCACTATACCCGTTACGTACGGGTATAATACGGTGTTAGCACGTTCTAGTGGGTATAGTAGGGCGTAGCGTGTTTATTTCGTGGCTGATACGTTCATAGAACGGTCATGGTATGGAACGGTGCAGTGGGCAGAGACCTTAACAAGCCAGTATGTAATGAACATTTTGACTAATAATATTGTAGTGTAATAATAAAGTGTATGAATATTTAAATTTTACAGCCATAATTTTAATTCTTTTATACGTAGTGTGATACTTTATTAGTAATTTGAATTTGTTTAGGTACAAGATTAAATGTACAAGGACCAATAAAACTGCTTTGTGGATTAATTTGGTATAGTTTTGGAAGTGTAAAATACATTATTAGTCCTTTAGCTAATTCTGTGAAATATTATGTGAAACAGAGTTTATTACCTGAGGTGGAAACTCGTTGAGCGCTTCAGATATTCTCCTGAGAAGAAGGACATCCTTCACAGGGACCCTCTCAGTTTGGCCATAATCTATGTACCGAACAGACACGCACGGAGTACCGGTGGCATCATCACTGATACCGCTGCGTAGAAATGCACGCCTCCTGTTGATTTCAATCAAATTATGAGACATCAACCACCTTACCTATTAATTCTTATGCGCCGGTTCATCGTTGGTATAGTAAACCCAGCTTTAACCTAGTGTAAGGCGTTTTAACCATATCTATGCCTTGGTAATAAGTTTTGCACAGTCATGCCTTTGCGGTCGCCTGCACAGTTTAACTGCGCGGTTATTTCTTTAGTTAGTTAGTCCGACTACATTCAGCACTGCACAGCAGGCACATCGGACAAGTTTAATCGAGCATCTCTTACACACTCAGTTACCACACCACCATCTAGTTTGCTAGAGCTGATCATTTTATCATTTACCTTACATAGTTGTTTATTAGGTTTATAGGTCATTTAGAATTTCAGTTAGTCATAGCAACTGTTAATTGTTTATTATACAATTAGTATTCTTGCAACTGCTGCACGTGATTCTGTTGGTTTCGTTCTGCCACACTTTTTTTTTTTAATAAGTTTACGAAATGGAGTCTTCTCGCAAGCGTAAACATTTTACAGACAGAGACCTTAAGGGGAACGTATGCGCGGCCCATTTCTGCCTATTTCATACAAAGTTTAGATTTGGATTTGAGATCAAAATACCCAACCAAACTGAAAAATTATTTTTGTAATCAAAAGGTATATCAAATATCTAGTACGGATGTGAGCTACTTTATTTATTTTTGCTTTAAATTATAAGATGTAGGCCATTAAAGATTTTAGTGTTTCATGATTTTGGGGACAACTTAGGCAATTATTTGTGAGTAAATGAAAAACATTAAAAAAATAATTTTAATATATTTATTTTAAAAATACAATGAAAAATAAAATAAAAAATTCTTAAAAATGCATTTTTTGGGTAGTAATTTTAAAATATAAATGATTTTTTATTCCGCCGTTAATAGGTAATTTGTATTTTTAATTTACACCCATCAAAATGATTTTTTTTATAAATTTTTATTTTGTATTTTATATTTCATCATATTTATATGATAAATATAGTAAAATAAATTTTTTATTGTTTTTCATTTACTCACAATAATTGCCCAAATCGCCTCTAAAATCCAGAAACATTAAAATCTTTAATGGCGTATATCTTATAATTTAAAGCAAAAATAAATAAAGTAGCTCACATCCGTACTAGATATTTGATATACCTTTTGATTACAAAAATAATTTTTCAGTTTGGTTGGATATTTTGATCTCAAATCCAAATCAAACATTTGTATGAAATGGGCAGAAATGGGCCGTGCATACGTTCCCTTAACCCGTCAGGTCAATTTGTTCGGTTTTCAGAACAACTCGTTTAAGTCTCGTAGAAATCGTTGTTTCTCCCTTACGGTTATGGTTATAAATATGACCTAAATGGTGGTAGAAAGAGAAAACACCACACGTTGTATTTTAATTTAAAAGTTAACAGCAAAATAATTAAAATGTACACCTTTATGACCTTTATGAATCCACAGTATCCGAATACAATTAAAAAAAAATGAAACTATGACAATTTTTTATTCATTATTTTTACATAAAACGACAAAAAAGTGAGTCGACGTAAACATTTATAAAGCATCTTTACATAGTATAAAACAAATTCGCTCCCGCTGTCTGTATGCTTAGATCTTTTAACCTCTTATTGGCCGGAGACGCGCGGGCGCGCGCATATTGTGCGGAGGCACGAGAAAATAATTCGAACAAAACATGTTTGTCTGCAATTTTGGCCCTTCTATGTACAGAATTTGTATGAAGAACAAGATCAGAATCGCTTGCGCCAACATTACCCCATAAAATGGGTAAAAATTTCATTCACCTTGCAACCCCAGAATATTTTTAAACAATTTTATCTGTGGCATGAAAATGTAAAATTTTCCGCGAATTTTATCCGTCAAGGTAGATGCTTGTTCCTCAACTAAAACATCGTAAAACCTATTAATTTACTTAATTAACGCAAGTAATGTTGTTTTGGTACATAGTTTATTGTTCTAGGAATGTGTTTCGGTCAATAAAATATACAATAGCTCAAAATTAATCCACAAAACATTCAATTCAAAATTCAAAATCGTGTCTTGTTACGAAATTTCCATATTTTTCCTGGAATTTGCCGGCCTTTGACCGGTTAAACTACGCAACGGATTTTCATGCAGTTTTCACCAATAGATAGTGGATAGTGATTCATGAGGAAGGTTTAGGTATATAATTTGACAAGGTTTTGTGTAAATTGGTTGAAATAAATTAAAGGGAGCGGACTGGCAAGCTGTGGGCTGACAAGCGGGCAGTGTGGATTTGATATGTATGCAAATGAACAGATGGCATTGGTTATAAAGGTTGGGTAATGGCATTGTCAGTAGATAGCATTGTGTTTTGTTAACCACAGCAACGTGTGGCCGGGTTTGCTAGTTTAGTAATAAAATATGTATGTGTTTTTATTTTTTCCATTATTAGTAATTTTAGTTAGAAAAAACGTAAGGTGAGCCATTTTTAAAACTTTTGTAAGTTCGCAAAATTTTTATATTTAAAAAATTATGTTTATTTCGAATTATAAAATTTGAAAGCGTATTTCATCACCTTTCATTAATTTTCGGATAATATTTCATTAATTTGGATTTTATTGCAAAATGAAAATATTTTGACCTGCTGACAAAATACAGTCGAGGCCCGATGGGTTAACTTTAGAGATCGGGTGTATTTGTTTTTTACGAAATACCTGTGTTAATTTTTGGAATATTTAGTATGTACCTACACACTCTAACGAAAGAGGCGTTTCACTAAGTGGGCACATGGCCAGTTTTAGGGTGACGAATTAGTAAAAGAGTACCGTGTCTGTTAGGGTGTCCCTTATTTTTCAAAGTTTTTATTTTCTGATGCATAAGTCTTAGTTTTGTTCCTTTGCTTCTAAAACACTCAGAATTTTTTTTTTACCTTATTCGGAGCACGATAACCTGTGCCGACTTGCACCGAATCATGTTCATACAAGTTGGGCGGAAGTAGCGGCGCGCACTCGCGATATTTGTCATTTGCTTTCAGTTATTCTCGTGATTAACACGTATTGTTTTACATTTAAAAGATGGCAGTGGAATTAAGAAGCAATAAAAAAGGTATTTTCTTAGTTGGTGACGTAAATTATCAAATAACAGGCGCAAAGTTACCGTCTAACCGGCAAGTTCTTGCAGTACTTTTTTTTAACATTCGCGAAGTTAAATTGACTGTTAGTGAAAGCGCGAATCTCGTCATTCAAGAGTGTATTATATTTTGGGAAAAAGCTAGAATTCCTACCAGAGCTATACCTAACTATGTAAAAAAAACTTGTGGATCTTCTCCATGTTTGGAGGGAGTTGCAAAAAAATCCAAAAAAACACTTGTTTACAAGCGCCGTGAGGAGGACTTTCAAAACAATTTAGACAATTTATTCGATATAGCAAACGCTGATGCTTTGGAACGGATGAAAATAGAAGAAGATAAAATATTTTTACAAAAACAAAGAGAACCAGGCCGTCCAGGATGCTTAGCGGGTGTAGACAAAAAGTTAGCTGAGAAAGAAGAAAGGACAAGAGAGAGAAAATTAAAAGAGAAGAAAAGACATGAGCAAATGTGTTTCGCGAGTTTAGCGTCATCTCTTACTAAACAAGATTTTATACAAACGCAAGGACCGATCAACATACCAGCTCTGATGAAAACCTTGAGGAACCCTTGCCAAACACCTCTCAAACGGTTTCTGAAACTACTACAAAAAGAGGAAGGAAAAACTTTATGACGCCTAAGTTAGTTGCAGCTTTAGATAGATGTCAATTGAGCATAAGGGATTCTGTCTATATGTATACTTCATGCTGTAGTAGAAGCGCTAGACCTTAGCTGTGATGATTTCCCGATAAACAAATCGTCCATTCAACGCATTCGCACACAGAGTAGAAAAGATAGAGCGGAATCTATAAAATCAGATTTTTATAATAATATGCCTGAAATGGTGACCGTTCACTGGGATGGGAAATTATTACCTGGACTGGACGAGAGAAGTTCTAAAAAAGAACGCCTGCCAATTCTAATTTCATTTGGAGAAAAGGAACAACTTCTGGCTGTACCCAAACTGGAGAGCTCTTCCGGCCAGGATCAAGCTAAAGCTGTGTTAAACGCACTTTATGACTGGAACCTCGATGTCAAAGTACAAATAATGTGCTGTGACACAACTGCGTCTAATACAGGGCGATTGAAAGGAGCTTGTGTACTTTTGGAACAAAGATTAGACAGGGAATTACTACTCTTTGCTTGCCGCCATCACGTTTACAAACTGGTTTTAAAATGTGTGTTTGAAACAAAAATCCAACAAGTCACTAGTAGCCCTGATATCCCAATGTTCAAAAAGTTTAGAGATAACTGGAAAACTATTAATCCTGCTGCTATTGAAACATATACCCATGTCGTCACACAACATTTTTGAAATACAACAATAGAAGAACTGTTGACATTTTACAATCAAGAACTGCAAAAAAACCATTGTACGTGACGATTATCGTGAACTGATTGAACTATCTATTATTTTCTTAGGAGGAGATAATGAGAAAAAAATTAAAATTAGACCTCCTGGAGCGATGCATCAAGCAAGGTGGATGGCCAGAGCTATTTACTCTTTAAAAATATGTTTGTTGCAATCCCAGTTCAAAATTAGCGCCAACGATAAACGAGCACTTCAAGACGTTTGTTTATTCATTGCGTGAAACTTGAGTGAAACCATGGCTTGGATGTAGTCTGGCGGTGAAGGCACCAAATCAAGATTTATGCTTTTTAAAGAGTCTTAAGGAATATGAAACTGTTGAGAAATTGATCTGCAAAGCAGCCATGAACAAGTTTAGTCAACATCTTTGGTACTTGTCAGAAGAAATTGCCGTTTTATCACTCTTTGATGATGAAGTTTGTTAAAATTGTAAGGGTCCTTTAATAAATAACTCTTTTTACAAAAAACTTCACTTTTTATTTTCACAGTGTGACATGTTTTAGAAATGTATAAAATAACGGTGATAATACTGTATACACCGGGCCAACACTGGCAGCTGTTTACTATTTAAACTTTGCGTAGGAAAGAAGCGATAATACTCGGATGCTAGCCTTTTTATAGCATAAAAACTGCACACATTTATAGAATAAAACACTACCAACATCTGACATTTGCGAGTGTTTACCAATATGGCTTCTACCTAACTCGTGGTTAAAACAGGTTCCTAAACCACCGATTCGGTCTTAGCCTTTTAGCAGAGACTCACACCATTTTATTGGATCGATACTAGACGTGGGCAAAATTGAATGACCGAATTAAATGAATAAATTCAATCTTGTGACACACTCAATCTAATTCTCAATTTCAAAAGGAATTGATTCTTCATTCCTTATCTTTGGCCTTGCATCCTACGATTTTTAATGACACCATACATTTTTAATTTCCATTTATTTTACTGTTAAATTATTTCAATGAATAATGTGTTCTGTAAACGATTTAAATATTATATTGTTTCATAGGTATTTAAATATTATTAAACGGGCCGCGCGCCGCGAAGTGGTCGACGGACGGTATTGTGAACGACTCGCCTATTACGATTGTATTCCGCTACCGCCGTGCCGCCATTCTAAAAACACCCGAACATCATCAAAGTCCATGTCCCAAAATGGCCAAAACGCGGCCGCGATTCATCCGGGTTGCCCGAGCATCTCTTTCACGCAATGAATTAATCATTCATCCTAATCAATAGTCCTGAGATTGTCATAAGGTCCCCGCCGTCCCAGGTCCGTGTTCAATGTCCGCGTCCCAGGTATCTAGTCTGTCGAAATCGAGATTGTCCGATTCCGACAGACAGAGGAATTAAAACAAAAGTCTTTTTCACTTGTGATGTCATGGTCTTTTGTAAATCTCAGACCTAGAAATGACGTCAGGCGTCATCGTCACGTCAATGTCACGATATGTCCCAAACGCATCCCAGTCCTAGGTCCGCAGCTCGCGAGTAAATCAAGTCACTGCTAGGTAAGACACAAAACATTAGTCAAAAGTTACTAATTCATTCCGCAATGCCAGCCCTTAATCCGTCCGCGCGGTTCATTTATTCCCCCGCGCGCCAAGCCGTCAATTTCATTACATAGTTAGTCGAAAACTTTCGACTTTGAATCTGAACATCAGCAGTGAGAAGCTAAAATGATGCTTATCTGTTTTTTGGTACGTACGGAAGATATTGTACCTACCTACTTTTAGACGTAGATCTTGGGTCGATATAATATGTAAATTTGCAGATATTATAAGGCCAATTAGCTGTGGTTAGCTGTCATAAAATACTCATCTTAATGTTAAATGTATGTTTATATTAGATCACGTGAAATGGAACAAAATTATAAGTTTAATAAATAAAATAAAATCAATAAAATTTTAAGGGTGAAACGAAAACTTGTATAATTTTAAGATATAATTGCTAGCAATAAATACATTTTACATACGAAAAATTACGACACTAAAAAAAGACAAACAATATAGGATTTAAATGTTCGGTCTCCTCTTTGTGTGGTGTTTCGTAGCCTATTGGTCTCCTCTTTGTGCGGTGCTTCGTAGCCTCCCCACTCATTGTGATTTGAAAACCGATGAAACGAAAAAGTGACACTAAAAAGAGTCAAACACATTAATCTATAGGTTTTAGCGAGATAATCAGATAGAATAATCGGTCTCCTCTTTGTGCGATGCTTGGTAGCCTATCAGTCTCCTCTTTCGCGGTACTCCGGGTACTCCGTGGCCTCCCGGTCTCGTGTGCGGTGTTAGCCTCCCCATTCATTTAATTTTCAATTATTATTATTATTTTTTTTTTTCTTTTTTTTTTTTTTTTGGGATTTAATTGAATTAACCTGTCAAAGGCCCGCAAATTCCAGGAAAAATAGGGAAATTTCGTAACAAAACACGATTTTGAATTTTGAATTAAATGTTTTGTTGATTAATTTTGAGCTATCGTATATTTCATTGACTGAAATACATTCCTAGAACAATAAACTATGCACCAAAACAACATTACTTGCGTTAATTACGTAAATTAATAGGTTTTATGATGTTTTAGTCGAGGAACACGCGTCAAAACTGACAGCTTCAATTTGCGCCAAAAATGACATTTCGATTCCACAGATAAAAATCATTTAAAAATAATCTGGTGTTGTCAGATGGATGAAACTAGTGGCTATATCATCAATGATGTTGGCGCAAGCGATTCTGACCTTGTTTTCATACAAATTCTGTACATAGAAGGGTCAAAATCGCGGTCAAACTTTTTTATTTCGAAATATTTTTTTAGCGCATGCGCAAAAGCCGCGCGCAAGTCCGCGGCTCCGGCCGTTTAGAGGTTAAAGGAATGAATTAAAGGAATCAATTCAAAAGGCCATGGGAATCAGACTGAATTGATTCACTCCTGGGAATCATTCTGCCCACGTCTAATCGATACAAAGTCGGAGTTTACTCCAACCAACCAACAGATGCCGGTAGCATGTCAATTTTCAACAAAGTTAATGCAAAAACCAAGGGAAACATTGTAGTGAACTTACAAAGAGAGAGTTTGTATGATTCTGGGAAGAGATACATTCCATCGAAAGAAGATATGTCTGATTTTTTGTATGGTAAGTAGGAATACATAGTTTTATTTTTTATACTGTTTTCACTAAACTGATAATAATACTTATTTATTATTGCAGGAAAATTATTAAGTGATTTTGTGTCTGTCAAAAGCACAAATTTATTTTCTCGATTAAAAATTGACGAGAACTTCCTCTAGAGATCCGTTTCTACGTGGGACGAAGATGTTGCCTATAAAGAGGCAAAAAGAAAAGTTCTTTCTAAGGGCAGTTAGTGATACAGCTGAAAGAGATGTAAAACTTATGCAAGATTTTCATGGTTTGATCACTGCAAAGGAAGAACAAAAGCAATTTTTGCTATGCTGTGTGCAAGAGCATACAAATCTGTATCCATACTGTAAAAAAGAGACCCTCAAAGGAAAATATCCTGCCTGATCTGTAATTTTATCTTCTTTTAATAAATATTTTTTAAATATAAATATTTAGGCAGTTTATTTTGTACTGTTTATGATTTATTCCTTCTATGTACTCCCTGTGTGTAATAAAAGTTTATTATTATTATCATTATTTCAATTGATTTAGCTACATAACGAAAAGGGTTAAAAACAGCAATTTTCAAAATCTCAGAGCTCTGTCGGCACGGGTTAATGTTGACGTAGAAGATAAAATTTTGTATTTAGGTAAGTCTGGGTAGTTCAAAAAGAATTAGTGTGTATGCATTTTGATACCCAAAAAAAAATTTTTCAACCATATAAGGGACGCCCTAGTGTCTGTATTATTAAATTGCACAAAGGTGCAGTCACATGCTAAACAGGTTGGAACGAAGAATAACATTGAAATGGAAACTAATAATAATAAAAATAAAATGATGTTGCCATGAAATTAAATAGTTAGCTTGACGAGCCTTAAATAATGTTTTACAGCTACAGCAAACATTATCTTACCATTCTCCCTCGGGGGACTTGACAAGGTATAGTACACTAGGCGTAGGGTTGAGGGGGCCGAAGGAGGCCTGCAGGGCTTCCTTGGGGAAGGACCCTGAGGAGATCTGCTGCATCATGTGCTGCAGCTGCCTCCAGTTGTGGTCGTGTATCTGGACGCACACCTTCCCATTGGCCGTCACGTCTGTCACATACACCTCGCTGTACTCCTAGTAATAACACAATGCCTAATTATTACATACATAGATAGTTTTGGATTGTAGACATTATAACTCTAAGGGAACGTACCCATACTACGTGACACGTTTAGGGGGGGGGGGGGGGGTCTTCAAAATGTCACGCTCCATACAAATGAGCGGCGGGTTGCTTAGGTTTTTGGTCACCGGGGGGGGGGGGGGGGGTTAAAAATTGCAAAAAGTTGGTCACGTAGTATGGGTACGTTCCCTAACCAAACTATTTGGGACAGGACCAGTTTAACTATGACTCGGCAACATGACTGTTTTGATTGACAGCTGATCACAGATTGATCAAACACTCAAATAGGCTAAGAATTGCTATTTAAGGGGTTATATACAGTTGGAATTTTCAGAAAATTGTTTTTTTTTTATTTCATTTTCATAATGTACATATATTTAAGTACATACACAGAAAATTTCAAGTCAATCGGATGATTATTTTCGAAGTTACATGCATATTTGTTTTAATTTTTTTATTCTATGTAAATTGATTTTGAAACTTTAAACACATTTTTCTCAAAACTGTGTTTTTAGTCGGTGACCAAGATTTCTCAGAAAAGGCTGAACTGATCAGTCTCAAATTTTAACACAAGTTTCTTAAGTATATTTTTTAGTAATTAATCGAAGGTAGTTTCTCACCGATACATATATGTATATATATATATTTTTATACACAATTTGGCCAAAATTTTAGTCAAAAATCGATTTATTTTTCTTGAGAAGCTGCCATTTTGTCAAAAAATTATATTTTGCTTATTCCTTCGATTAATTACAAGATTATACATTACTTTAACGAAATCCGTTGGGTTTTTTCATTTTGGATGATCCAGTCCAGAGATATTGTGGTCACCCCAAGATACCTTTTTTGAGAGGGGCTCCTGGAGATCAGCTATAGCAGCTTTAAAAATTATTAATTTTACAAATACAAAAATGTTAAAATACAGTTAAAAGTTACCATAACATGTGTACAAATTTTTACATTAATATATTTAAAAGTCTACTCAGGAAAATTTCTTGAAAAATCGCTTTTTTGGGCCTCCTGACTGTATATAACCTCTTAATGGGGATCGTTCAAATGTCAAAAATTAAAGACGGTGCAGATCGTCAATTTGATGGTCATCAAATATGGTGGAGTTTGAAAACCCCAACCTTCTTCTTAAGTTTTCCTTGGAAATAATAATATCTCCATGAAATAAATAAAAATGGATAAAATAATTTTACAAACCGTGGTCAATTTGGGTGAGCGGGCCAGTTGGCTCATTCGAATGAGTATTTCTTTATTTAAGTTCACATCATCATTTGTTGAGGTGTCAAATAACATAACGGTAATGGTTGGGTCTTCTACGGAGCTCTCTTCGGGGGTCTGAAGAACTTCCGCCACCAATACTTTACCGGTCAGAGTCTCGGATAAATACGTATTTCTATCTCTCATCCCGTCGACAGTCGCATATTCTTCTAGACCAGCCAATCTGCATAATATTGCCTGCAATAAAACAAATAATGCTAAATATTTATAATGAAGAATGTTGTGTTACAAACAGATAATATGTGTTGTGGCATACATGAGCGAGGAAATAATGTTAATAGTCCAGGCAATGAAGAATGTTGTGTTACAAACAGATAATATGTGTTGTGGCATACATGAGCGAGGAAATAATGTTAATAGTCCAGGCAATGAAGAATGTTGTGTTACAAACAGATAATATGTGTTGTGGCATACATGAGCGAGGAAATAATGTTAATAGTCCAGGCAATGAAGAATGTTGTGTTACAAACAGATAATATGTGTTGTGGCATACATGAGCTAGGAAATAATGTTAATAGTCCAGGCAATGAAGAATGTTGTGTTACAAACAGAAAATATGTGTTGTGGCATACATGAGCAAAGAAATAATGTTAATAGTCCAGGCAACGAAGACCAAAAAACACCGAATAGCGGAAATAATTTGTGCAGAAGCCAATTTTGGCACAGTTGTAGAGAAAGGTATCCTTAAACACATACCAATAATATCGGGGGGTGGGGTGGAGCTAAGGGTGGGGGGTCTCTAAAGGTCCCTTTTTCAGTTTTTCGTTAATAACTCGAAAACTACTGCCTCTAGCGAAAAAATGTCTACATACTAAATTATTTATATAAAATTCTCTACAAAAAAGGTTCTATAAACTTTTTTGTTAGGACCAATGCGGAGATATGGAGGGAGGGAAATGTCAAATTAACAAAAAAAAAAGTTTTTATTAACCTCTGACAGGCCGGAGACGCGCCGGCGCGCGCGTCATATGCGCATGCGCGAGAAAATAATTCAAATATTTGAATAATACATCCGACAAAAAACTTTTGGTCCACGATTTTGGCCCTTCTATGTACACAATTTGTATGGAGAACAGTGTCAGAATCGCTTGCGCTGTCATTACTCTCGGAGACGCTACAAGTTTCATTCACCTAGTCACCCTGGAATATTTTAAAAACGATTTCTTCTATGACAATCGGCTGTCAGAATTTGTCGCGAATTTAACGGTCGCAATTAATGGGTGTATCGCGAATAAAACGATCATAAAACCTATTAATTTACGTAATAAATGCAAGTAATGTGGTTTTAGTAGATAGCTTATTGTGTTGTGAACGTGTTTCAGTTAATAAAATATACAATAGCTCAAAATTTATCAACAAAACATTCAATTCAAAATTCAAAGTGGTGGTTTTTTAGTGTTTTTTTGCGAAGTTCCGCGAATTTCCGCTAAATGTCACGGCCTTTGACCGGTTAAATGAAAGTTTCATTGTTGAAAATTATTTTTTTATTGTTAAAAATGGAAGAGAAGAGAGAGAGAGATCTTCACTATGCTGACCAGCATGGAGGAACTTACTCTAGACAAAGTTGAAGAGTTTCCTTGGTGTCAGCTTTGACTAAATTTCAGAATCATCTGGAATCCCTCAAGGATAATAGGCCTACCGCTGCTTTGTGGGTTCTGGAGATACTTCCACATGGTTACCCTGATGAAGAAGTTCATTGATTCTGAGCGTCTGGTGTTTGGGACGGCTGTAAACGACGGATGCAAAATGTACCCATCTCTACGTGCAAGCAGTGGCGTGCACAGAACTTTTGGTGAGCTAGAGCGCTAAGATTAAAAAAAACGACATTATTGCTGTTGTTGTAGCTGAAAATGAATTTTATTTTTTTTCGAAATTTCAATTTTTTGTATGAAGATTTTTTATCTAGGGTAGGCATATGCCTACCCTGAGTAAAAAATCTTCATAGAAAAAATCAAAATTTCGAAAAAAAAAAAAATTCATTTTCAGCTATAACAACATCAATAATGTCGTTTTTTTCAATCTTAGCACTCTAGCTCACTAAAAGTTCTGTGCACGCCCCTGCGTGCAAGGTATGATACAACTGAAAGCTAGCCATCCGGAGGCATACAAGGAGTTTGCAGAAAATTGGTACTTCACTATTAATCGCACAGGTACACCTTGGGCAAGTATTTGATCGGATGTGGTCATAGAACAACCACTTATGCGCTCCACGAAGAGTTCAGGTGGCCTGACGCGAGGAAGAGGAATTACTGATTCTGTACTCGCCAAGTGGGTTTGTGGATCACCCGGAGGCACCGCCATCTGCACGTCATTAACGGAGTTTGCTGAAGTGGTTTTCGCAACCGGAGAGCAGCACGTTGATTTCCGGGTATCACAGTAAACAAGAGATTCACGAGAACGAGCTAAGATTCACGAATGGTTCAATGACCATCCCCCTATTCCAAAGTTGGATTCTCTAATGTCGCTGACAGTGGGCATCCTGGGAAATTCCAAAATAAACCGCCAATAAGCCTTGGATATTGGAACCAAAACTATGCAAAATTTCATTGGCACCAAATTTGGTGACAGAAACAAGGTGGAAAGAATGTGGTTTTGACAATAGCCAGTATGAGCAGCACCATTAAAATCAATGGTGAGAAAGTACGACAAAGATGTAGCAGAGCTTTTGACAAATGAATCAACTCCATACCCCTGGCTCTATTCAGCGAGAGAGGAATGCGAAAAGGAAAAAATCATCTCTCTACGACATTTTGAAGTAGAGGACAACGCAACTCTCGATCTCACCCAGAGCACCAAGTGGTATATGGTGGTTTCCTTCTCCACCACGTGAAAAAGAAACAGTCCTCCTACATTTCTTCAATTTGCCATCGGCACATTGCCCATGTACAGAAACATTACGGTGAAAATTGTACGGTGGTATTTGATGGTTATGATGATGTCAACAGCACAAAACGAGTGGAGCAGAAACGAAGAGGGCTCACAAAAACTTCTGCTGACATCAACATTCATGAAAGCGCGGCCATCACAGTTGAACAAGAGCCTTTTCTTGCTAATGATAGGAACAAAACAAGACTGATTCACTTGCTCAGCGAGAAAATGACAGCAACCGGGATTGAAACAATTGTTGCTACAGGGGATGGTGACAGCACTTATTGTGAGGCGTGGGCTGGATGAAGCTGATGTACATCCAACTGTAGCAGTAGTTGGGGAGTATGTGGACTTGATAGTTCTCCTCATTGGATTGGCACCACCAATAATTAATATGTACTTCACGAAGCCAGGCCGTGGGAATGTGGAGATCGAATTGTTTTCGGTGTGACAACTTTAACAGCTTCCAATCGCCAAAACGATTCTCTTTCTCCATAGCTTCTCCTGATGCGACACTACCTCGGCGATACATGGAAAGAGTAAAGTGAGAATCGCTAAGCCCTTCACATGAAATCCTGGCCTCAACCAAGACATTTCAGCAATATTCACAGATCCCTCAATATTCACAGATCCCTTGTTCTATGACCATATCTGACCAAATACTTGCCCAAGGTGATGGGCATTGGTGCGATTAATAGTGAAGTACCAATTTTCTGCAAACTCCTTGTACACCCCCGGATGGCTAGCTTTCAGTTGTATTGTATCTTGCACATAGAGATGGGCACATTTTGCATTCTGGAGGAATCTGCTGTACACACTAGGGTGGAGCGGTCTAGTATGGAGAATTTTTTTTTTCGTAATATAGAATTCGGGATTGGTGCTCCGTTTTGTACTTATCTTAAATAAAAAATATAAAAAATAAATATTTATAAATAGGACATCGTCATAAATATTGAAAACACAAAAATGTTCTCCAGATTCTTAGAAACGCTTGTATTTATGTAAAAAAATAATATGTATTTACTTATTCTCCTTTGATATAATTATAAAGAAACAAAGTAGCAATAGTTAAACTATTCCCTCAAGAGACTCCATCCTCCAACCCCAAACGTGTTTCAAACAATGATTTGAAATAGATGAATTTTCCACCATATCTAGCGGATTGAGCTTCCCTCTAAACTAGTGGTTCCCGACCATATTTTGGCCAGGGACCACCATGACATTTATTTGTTCTCACAGGGACCACATGGTACAAAACTGAGCTCTTCTTGGACTTCTTCAGCTACCTCTCCAACACTAATACCAAAAGGGTTACGAATCAGCTTTGCATAGGACACCTTTCGATTCGGTTTTGTAGTGAAATGAAAAAATGTTTCGCTGACCACATTTTAGATCTATGATTATTATTTTAGATCATTTTAGATCCATGGACCACCGGTTAGGAACCACTGCTCTAAACGGACTAGGACCTTCCATTCTGAAGGAACTCAGAGAATTGTTGTGTTTATTGGGGGTATGTGTTAGGCCTTCGTCTCTTCGATGATTTTTGTTTATCAAAGCGCGCGTCGGTCGAGTTACAATTTACGTAGTATTTTTTATTGTGTACTACATTAGAATATTCAACTATTTTTCGATAGGCTATTTAAGGATTTATATTAACTGTTCTTTGAACTTTGAACATTATGGCAATGTGACATCTGGATGAGAATTACAGTTTGTCAAATAAGAGTAGAAAATATATGAGGGCGCCACTGTTGATCAAATGGCAATACTAAACACATAACTCATGGTGTTAAAGTAAAGCTGTGTAACCTACATTTTTATAAAAAATTAAAAAGGCATAATAGTGGAAAAAATATTTTTTCATTGCAGTATAGATACTCGCCGATCTCAAAATTAGGATTGCATATAGGTATATTATTATTATACCTTTGAAATTTTGTGTTAACATAATGAAGAATAACTATAATGTAGTAAAATATGAAGCACAGTTTAGAAATTGCTCATATTTATTTAATACTAGATAAAGTACCTAGCGTTGCCTGGGCTTTAGATCATGTCTCTAATTTTAGATCTGAATATATTTAACTCATTCAGATCTAAAAGTAATATAACTAAACTCACCATTAGTGATTCTTCCTTTCTATCTATTGTTAAATTCAAATATATTGTAACGTGTATTTCTTGGTAGAGCATCAGAATCTCCCTCAAGTTTGTGGGAAGGAAAATACAGTCTTTATCTTCGGGCATTTTTTTGATAAATAAAAGAAATAATTTAGCAGTACAATATCACCTATATTTTAAAGGTACTGTGTATACATGGGTGCCCTCCAAGGGGTCAAGAATTCCACATTTCCTAAAGAAATAACAAAATAACACATAAGCAAGAGAGCATACCTGTGGACCGTAATTTAACTAAATCATCCTGACTCTAACGCTGACGCGAATCAACGTCAACGTCAGATTGACATTTGAAAAGGTCAACAGTCACAGTTACAATCGAACGCATGTCCCTGTATACTGCAGAATAGATGTATATTTTGACAATAAGTCGGAATAATAATAACTCCCAGCGCGGTTGTTTGTTGCAACAAAAGATATTATTAGAACAATAATTTAATACAGACTGCAATGGTATTCCGGTTAACCGTACGCAAGATACGAACTTACTAAAGTATTCTATTTGCTTCAATTAGGATTTACTTGATAAATATAGCCGAATGGATCATTAATTGATAGATAACCACAAAACATTTGACAGTCCGTAAGTACTACGATAGTCAAAACAAAATGCTATTTTCACGGAGTGAGTAATAATGGCCGCAACCGGACATTAATCAAATTCAGTCAATTATTAACACGATGCGTCACAACTCTATAACATTGACATTATTCAAAACAATCTGAAAATACCAGAAAAAAAAACTGTATTTCATAGGAGCACCTTTAGAAAGTTGAGGCGCCAAATGTAACGTGTATTTCTTGGTAGAGCATCAGAATCTCCCTCAAGTTTGTGGGAAGGAAAATACAGTCTTTATCTTCGGGCATTTTTTTGATAAATAAAAGAAATAATTTAGCAGTACAATATCACCTATATTTTAAAGGTACTGTGTATACATGGGTGCCCTCCAAGGGGTCAAGAATTCCACATTTCCTAAAGAAATAACAAAATAACACATAAGCAAGAGAGCATACCTGTGGACCGTAATTTAACTAAATTATCCTGACTCTAACGCTGACGCGAATCACTGTTAATAGGCGACCAGGAGCACGCGGGGTCTCCATAGACAGGTACCGAGGAAGGCCCCAGGGCCTGGGGACTCCTCACCAGGGAACAGGAACCAGGAAAGGCCCCAGAGGATGGGGACTCCTCCACAGGGAACAGGAACCAGGAAAGGCTCAAAGTCTCGGTTGTGCGTACCGGTGAAATCTCGGTAGACGCCGTTTACCGCGCCCTCCATAGATCAGCGCCGGGCCTCCATCCGCCTCAAATATCGTGTTCCGCGAGGATAACCCCTCTCAAAGCCTTGGCCACGTTATTATCATGAACGCCAAACAAAGGATTACACCGATTATCCACACTCAAGTACGAGAGTGAAGGTGAGCACATTGACAATATGGCGACTCGCGACTTCACCATTTAAAGTTTTAAAAATCCCGTTTCACTCACGGAAACAACACGGCTCGCAGTTATAAAATAATTCATGATTCTTTTTTTAAAATGGGTAAAACCCGTAAAGGTGAAACTATCACATATTTAACAAGCAACTTAAAAAATTCGGCGACTTGTCGAATTGGCGTCGGCTCCCTCGACGACGAGAATTCCAAAAGTGCCTCCGGAAATAGATGGCGCTATTTGCTAGCGGTAAAGAACTCATCGTTACGGCGATCATGATAAAACGTGAGCGGCCAGGTGAGTTTAAGATTAACTAGGTCAAGACAATATTTATTTAATCAAAATAAATATTATCGTGACAATTCCCCCCTTCCCGCGAAAATGTTTGCCCTCAAACAAGAAAACCACGCCCGCAAAACTGAACAAATTAACTAACTAAAGATAGGTCCAACAGGTATTTAAAAAAAAAATTAAATTAATATTTAGTTACCAAGAAACATAAACTTAAAATTAAGTCACTTAAATCTAGATAAATTAATGAACAACAACAAAATAGAATGGCACGAGAATAGGTGGTCCACAAGCACCTTCAGCATTGATGATACTGGGTGTTGACGAAATTGGCTGTCGCCCAAAACCTTCCGTTCTCGAGACATCTTAACAAGAGGAACAGAACAACATAAGAAAAGGAGAAAATTATAGGGAAATATAAAATAGGTATGCTTAAGGCATCACTTTTCCTTTAGTAGGACACTTTGCCATTATTAGGCTTCACTTCAAGGGTGGTCAACCAGCCCTCACTTGCACTGATTTGAAGTCAATTATTTAATACCGAGTAAAACTAATCTTCCTACCTAGATCCAACAGGTTGCATCGAAAAATGTATATATAATACCTATGTATTATTGACTTAGTTAGAACGAGTTATAAAAACTGTTTACTAAAAGTATAAGTGGTTAGAATAGGGATTACACATCAATTACCTATCTATCAAAGTTATTTTTCAGATTAGGATTTACAATTACGAAAGAAAAAACCTATCTATCAAAGTGGTTAAAGTAGGGTTTACATATACAAAAAAACCTATTTTCCAAAAAAGTTAGATCAGGATATTCGAAAATAGAAAAATAAACCTGTCTACAAAGGTGGTGATAAAGGTTATCGTTAGGAACACAAAGAAAAGCAAAACAGAGTCTAGAATGTTTAGCTGAATGCATAGGGATTACAATTTAACAAAAAAACCTAGCTAATAGTAGTGAACCAGTATGATTAAATATATAGAGTACAAACCATTTTAATAACTAAAATAGTGTACATAGTTTGCACAAGAAAAAAGACTGAGATCACACCGTAGACGGAGATCCTTCAAAATATTACTTCAAAAGTAAGCAAAAGGCAAAATTTCTTGAACAGACAATATGTATTGGTGATCGAACACATCCATGTGATAATCGACACTATCTAAATTGGTGATCAATCAAAACATTTGAATGACACTAGGTACATAATTGTGTAGAGAAACATTGGTGTTTCAGCAGTGAGACTAATACAACTATTTTACTTATGACTATAAGCTATACAAAAATACGCTCTCCTGTGCTAGAGGTAGAGTATTATATATTCCATGCTGGAACTTACTTAATAGGAAAGTACGCTGAAGCATTACTTTATTTGATTTTATACATCAAAAATAATCTTATTTTATTTTAAAACTAAACTTAAAATTAGCAAGTAAAACAACAATATTAACAAGAACAAATTTCGTGCATTGGAAAGTTTTTTTTAAATTTTCCCATACACAAAATTTGAGAATAGTCTTCTTCAAATTCTTTGGAAAAGGTAAGGGAGCCTGGGAGCTTTAAAACAAAAGAAAAAAACAAAAGTGATACAATTCTAAAGTACTTGAGGAAGAACACTGGCTTAACTCTAAGGCAAATGACAATAACAATATTCATAATACTATCGAGATGTGACGAAACGTGTGTTATAACATAATATAGTAGTTGTAAAGACAAAGACGAAAGTCTGCAGTATAGAATACTCTCTTAATTTTAAAAGAAATGTAGCTAATAAAAAAAAGTTTTCTAAAAGTTAAGGTCAATAGACACAATACCATTTAAACATAAAATTTTGGGCGCCACTGATCAGAAGATCAGATTCCAGCTAAAGGAGGGTAAATAATGTATTTATCGTCAAAAAACTAGAACATAGTGCTCATTCTGAGCACATGCCTCAAAGGTACCAAACTTCAAGACATGTGAGCAGAATAATCACACAAAGAAACAAATGAAATGACGTGAAGGGTCGGTAATCCTGCACACCACCACATTGGTTTCCTGTTATAAAAAAAAATAAAAAAATTATAATAACAATTAGTCCAAGCGAACAATATCCTTGACATGAAAATTTCCCACAACTTTCCCTTGCATATCCGCCAAGGTGTAGACTAAATCTGAGATTTTACCTTTAATGATATTGCGAACAAATCTAGGCGCCAGTTTATGAGAAAAATAATCTGGACCACTAGATTGGACGAAATTTTTCCTCCAGACGACATCACCAACTTCATATATCACGGACTTACGGCGCAAGTTATAGTGATGAGCATTCTTTTTAAAAGCTTGCAACAGCGCATTCGAAACTTGATCGTAAATAAAAGCTAATTCTTCCAATTTCTTAGCAAATTCGCCTCTAGATTTTTCTAAGGTAGAGTCCGCGACACCAGAAGAAACATTAATGTTGTGAAATTTACCGTCAATGATTTGTTCTCTTCCATGCATAAGGAAGAAAGGCGTGAAACCTGTAGCAAAATTAACCGTATTATTTAGAGCTGATTGAATCTGAGGCAGAAATCTAGACCAATTACGTTGGTCAGATTCGGTCAGAATAGATAACGCAGTTCCAATAGTTTGGTTATAACGTTCAACGACATTATTTTGCGGGGTGTAATAAGCGTTGTAATAAGGCATAGGAATATTATAATTAATTAACAATTGTTTGAATTCTTTAGAAACAAATTGTTTACCATTGTCACACACAAAGGTTTGTGGAACACCGTGTACAAGAAAAATAAATTGTTCAACGTTTTTAACGATGCTTTTAGTGGTTGCATTTCTAAGGGGAAAAATCCAAGTATATTTGGAAAAAACGTCGACAACCGATAGAATGTACATAAATCCAGCGTAACTGCGTGGAAGAGGTCCTACAATGTCAATGGACAACATTTGCATCGGTCTGTTGACTAATTTTGGATTGGTAGAAATTCCAGCCGGCGCCGATGTATTTACTTTATGTGCTTTGCACGTCTTACATTTACTAACAAATTTCTTTACATCGCTATACATACCAGGCCAAAAATAATGGAGTTGAATTTTTTTGTATGTTCTAAAAACCCCTGGATGACAAGAAACATTCGACTCGTGTTCCTTAGACAAGATAGCGTTCCGATCCTCAAAAGGAACAACCAACTTCCAAGCTGTATCCTCCTGCAGAGCGAAACGAGACTTAGAATGACGTAATAAATAGTTATCTTTAATAAGAAAATTATTAAAACGCTGAGGATTGGTTTTACAATCTGAAAATAATTTATTGTACCACACATCAGAGCTAGGGGGAACAGTATCTAGGGCGGAAACGGCTAAATCGTTTTTACGCGAAAGGGCATCAGGTACAGTATTTAACTTACCTTTTCTGTGAACTACATCAAACGAATATTGGGAGAGACGGGTGGACCAACGTGCAAGTCTACCTGAGGGATTCGATAACGATACTAGCCATTGTAGGCTGGAATGGTCTGTTATCACTGTGAAGTGAACTCCTTCTATGTAGGGCCTAAAGTGATTGACCGAATCTAAAACCGCAAGGAGTTCGCGCTCCGTTACGCCATAGTTACGCTCGTGTTTATTTAGACACCTAGAAAAATATGAAACAGGGTGTTCCTCTCCATCGAAATTTTGTGTCAAAACTCCTCCAATCCCAACGTTACTTGCGTCACAGTGGATAGTAAATGGTAACGAAAAATCAGGACAGTTAATTACTGGAGCCGAAGTTAGGGCCTTTTTTAATTTTTTAAAGGAGTCTTCCGCCTCCGGAGACCAGGTAAAGTTACTCACCCCATTCCGTGACCCAGTTAGTTTTGTCAGAGGTGCCGCTATAGTTGAAAAATTTTTAATGAACCGTCTATAATACCCACAAAGACCAATAAAAGCTTTCAATTGTTTAGAATTTATAGGAGTAGGATAGGTTCGAATTGATTCTAGTTTCACCGGATCCGTGCGGAGACCCTTTGCATCAACTATATAACCAAGATACTTTAGTTCGTCTTTGCAAAACTCACATTTTTTAAGATTAACTGTCAGACCGGCCTCCTTTAATCGATTAAAGACCTTAGTTAATAATTCTAAGTGTGACTCAAAATCCTCCGATATTATAATCAGGTCGTCCAAGTAACAAAAAACGTTTTCGTTAAATTCGGGGCCAAAAAGAACATCTGCAAGACGCTGTAATTCACTCGGAGCGTTCTTCAATCCAAATGGCATCCTAACAAACTCATAAAGGCCACGCCCTGGTACAACGAAAGCCGTTTTAGCGCAAGAGTCTTTGTGTAAAGGAATTTGCCAAAAAGATTTCGAGAGGTCTATAGAGGATATGAATCGTGCACCCCGAAGATTATCTAATATACGTGAAATATAAGGCAATGGGTACGAATCTGTCCTGGTGACACTGTTGAGCTTCCTTGAGTCCAAGCAAAACCTGGGAGAACCGTCCTTCTTTGGTACTATCAAAACTGGGTTTGACCAAGCCGAACGAGAGCGGCGGACTACACCTAAGTCTAACATTTCTTTAAGTTGGGCTTCTAATTGATCCTGACGAGTTTTTGACAAAGGATAATAACGCTGCTTAATAGGATCCCCCGTTGTATTAATTTTGTGCTGTACTAGGTGCGTGCGACCCAGACCACATTTTTCGAACGAAATAGATTTAAATTTGTCTATAACAGTGTTTAATTTACGATTATCTTGGGGAGACAGTAAGGAAGCTGACGTGATTTTACAAATCTCACCCTCAATATTCTTAAAAACATGACTATCGTTTACTTTTGGAAACAATTGAGGAGCTACGTCGAATTGCTTCCAAAAGTCAACACCTAAAACAATGACAGAAGAAAGAGATGGAATTATGAAAAACTTAATATACTTCTTAATATTATTATATGAAACAAGTATTTGCATAGTACCTATAACATCCTGACGTTTGCCATCCGCGGTGGTAACGTAGGAGTCTAATCTTTCTAACTTAAATCCTAAACTAATAAAAAATTTGAAGAGTGAGCCCCCAAAACAACTGACAGAGGCTCCACTGTCCAAAAGACCTGAAAAAACTAAATTTTTAATTTGAATATTAGCATGAGGTCTAACATCTTGTCCGGAACCAGTCACCGGCACGCTTGCGTCCAAGTCACGCCTAATGAAGTGGTTACCCGGGCCAGAAACTGAGAGCGGTCTCCCGGCACCCTTGCATGCAGAATGCAGAGGACCACACTCTAGTTTTTTGAATTTGGACGAGTGGTGCCAGTTTGACGTTTGTCAGAATCCCGGTTAGATTCCGACTTCCACTTCCTACAATAAGGCTTAATGTGCCCCTGCATATTGCAAAATG
The DNA here is from genome assembly GCA_929108145.2 of Limnephilus rhombicus. Lineage (NCBI taxonomy): Eukaryota > Metazoa > Arthropoda > Insecta > Trichoptera > Limnephilidae > Limnephilus > Limnephilus rhombicus. The sequence goes on along the minus strand of OV815273.1, from coordinate 36,682,685 downwards.
TGCACCGAAGTTTACTTTTATTAAAAGTAGTTGATTGTGTAGAAGAAGCAGACGGAGAAGAAGTAGAACAATGTTTTGAAGAAGACGTGGCTGGTTGAGAAATTTTAAAGGTAGGCATTTTTTTTAAATAAACCTCCTTGGTATCCGATGAGTCCGACAAAGGTAAATTTCTCTCAAAACGTTTACAAACTTTAATTAAAGATTCTATGTTCTTGTCGTCAAAATAAGCTATTACAATAGCATACTTAGGAAGTAAGCTATTACACACCAAATCTACTATCTGCTCTTCAGGAAGAGGTACGTTGAGTTTCATGTTGGCTAATTGTACGTCCTCAACGTAATCTACAATGCTCTGATTGTACCTCTGCTTCATCATGAGAAGGTTTTTGAGAGCCTCTGTTTGACTGATATTTTTGTCGAAACGCGTCAAAAGTAAATTCTTTAATTCCGGCCACGTTAACGATTCTTTATAAATAGTACGAAACCACGATAGAGCCCTTCCCTCTAAAAGGTCAGGAAAAGACGTAACGACTGCCGGAAACTCTATATGACGGCTTCTCGTTAATTCTTCAACACGAAGTAAAAAATCTTTAATATCCGATGACCCATTAAATTTAACCCCCCAATTATGAATGGAAGGGCTTTGGCTAACATTTGAATAATAATTATTCACAATATTCGTCGTATTTGTAGTGGGTTTGTTTGTATCCTCAACTTCAGATTCAGCTGTCTGGTCAGAACATTCTCTAAATCTTCTATTATACTCTCGCGCTTGTTCTCTCATAGCGGCTACAGTTGACTCCGGGACGATATGTACGTTTTCCAAAAGTAATGTCAACTCATCTTTAGTTGATCCATTTATGTTAGGAATCGCCATCTTGTATTTTTTTTTAAAAGAAAAAAAAAAATCCAAAAAAAAAAAATTTAATAAAGAAAATATATTAATTTAAAGTAAATTGATATTACTATTGCAATTACCGAACACCCTGTAGTGAAATTTTCCAAAAATAATTATTTGAAAAATAATCGAAATTATTAAAAAAAAAAAAAAAAACATATATTTTATAATATGAAGTACCGGATACCCTGTAATGTATTGTGGGTACCGACCTTGATAATATGTCAGATAAGAATAATAACAGCAGCTATCATGTTGAGATTGTAAACAAATACTTCGAATCTATGGAATTCTGAAACGTCAGATTGACATTTGAAAAGGTCAACAGTCACAGTTACAATCGAACGCATGTCCCTGTATACTGCAGAATAGATGTATATTTTGACAATAAGTCGGAATAATAATAACTCCCAGCGCGGTTGTTTGTTGCAACAAAAGATATTATTAGAACAATAATTTAATACAGACTGCAATGGTATTCCGGTTAACCGTACGCAAGATACGAACTTACTAAAGTATTCTATTTGCTTCAATTAGGATTTACTTGATAAATATAGCCGAATGGATCATTAATTGATAGATAACCACAAAACATTTGACAGTCCGTAAGTACTACGATAGTCAAAACAAAATGCTATTTTCACGGAGTGAGTAATAATGGCCGCAACCGGACATTAATCAAATTCAGTCAATTATTAACACGATGCGTCACAACTCTATAACATTGACATTATTCAAAACAATCTGAAAATACCAGAAAAAAAAACTGTATTTCATAGGAGCACCTTTAGAAAGTTGAGGCGCCAAATGTAACGTGTATTTCTTGGTAGAGCATCAGAATCTCCCTCAAGTTTGTGGGAAGGAAAATACAGTCTTTATCTTCGGGCATTTTTTTGATAAATAAAAGAAATAATTTAGCAGTACAATATCACCTATATTTTAAAGGTACTGTGTATACATGGGTGCCCTCCAAGGGGTCAAGAATTCCACATTTCCTAAAGAAATAACAAAATAACACATAAGCAAGAGAGCATACCTGTGGACCGTAATTTAACTAAATTATCCTGACTCTAACGCTGACGCGAATCACTGTTAATAGGCGACCAGGAGCACGCGGGGTCTCCATAGACAGGTACCGAGGAAGGCCCCAGGGCCTGGGGACTCCTCACCAGGGAACAGGAACCAGGAAAGGCCCCAGAGGATGGGGACTCCTCCACAGGGAACAGGAACCAGGAAAGGCTCAAAGTCTCGGTTGTGCGTACCGGTGAAATCTCGGTAGACGCCGTTTACCGCGCCCTCCATAGATCAGCGCCGGGCCTCCATCCGCCTCAAATATCGTGTTCCGCGAGGATAACCCCTCTCAAAGCCTTGGCCACGTTATTATCATGAACGCCAAACAAAGGATTACACCGATTATCCACACTCAAGTACGAGAGTGAAGGTGAGCACATTGACAATATGGCGACTCGCGACTTCACCATTTAAAGTTTTAAAAATCCCGTTTCACTCACGGAAACAACACGGCTCGCAGTTATAAAATAATTCATGATTCTTTTTTTAAAATGGGTAAAACCCGTAAAGGTGAAACTATCACATATTTAACAAGCAACTTAAAAAATTCGGCGACTTGTCGAATTGGCGTCGGCTCCCTCGACGACGAGAATTCCAAAAGTGCCTCCGGAAATAGATGGCGCTATTTGCTAGCGGTAAAGAACTCATCGTTACGGCGATCATGATAAAACGTGAGCGGCCAGGTGAGTTTAAGATTAACTAGGTCAAGACAATATTTATTTAATCAAAATAAATATTATCGTGACAATATGTTAAATTAAATTAAAGCAAATCGCTTTATAAATCACCTTTTAATCAAATTTATGTCATTAAGAAAAAATGTTTTTTTTTAAATGTGGTTTACTGTGTTCTATACATTCAGTGTCATTGCACTTCAAAAAAATATTTGACAGTTAAATTGGTGTTGCCAGTCTACAAATTTAGTAGTTCCAGTTTTTATATTTTCTACTCTTTTTTGAAAGACTATACCTTTGAATGTTTTGCCTACTTGTGAAGATGTATTACGAGGTTTTTTGTGAATGAAGCATAAAGAAAAAATATTCAGCAGCATGCTGAATATTTGGTACAGTGAAAGCCTACGTAGCCAGAACGTTAGGCACATATATTTTTTCTGCTGTATTACAAGATGTTGGCTCAATTTCACAGAACGATACATGTTGTGTATAGGAGTAATATTCGTCGATATAGTTTGTTGCAATTGAATGCGATGGAACTGCAGTCAATACAACCTACAAAAGAGTTGTAATTTGGTGTCTTGATCACTTCTCAAACGGCCTTCACAGTAGATTGTCTGTCAGTTACACGCAAACGAGCTCATTTTGCGACTACTTTTTAACTGCATCGACTGGACCGCAAAGTTTCGCTGGAATTATTAGAAAATCCTGAAATTTAAAGTCATTCAATGTTCTTTGGCAAGTGTGAAATTTTGAAAATGAACAGGATTTAAATACAGCTCAACTGTACATATGGAAAATATTACTGATTGATGAGATTGATGATTCCAGATTCTGCAATGAAAACTTGTCAAAAAAAAACCCGGTAAATTTGTACATTCCAGGTGGCTCACTAAAACGAAGCGGGTTCTTCGACTTTACATTTCTACCCTAAAACCATCAGAAAATTTGTTAACTTTAACGACAGTTTAAGCACTTATGTGATTCAATGTTAAGACCAAGCCAATATGTATTTCCGGTGTTCGACATTTGCGTGAAACAATATTGCTTTTACAATATTTGTCCAGTGATTTTAAATATATTATTAATACAGTAATCCAGCGCAATGGTTTTTTGGGTATCATAAAAACATAATGTTAGCCATCTTACCCGACAACCGAAAATGGTTAAGAGAGTTGGCGTTAAGAAGAATATTGGGAGCCCGGCAAATGAAAACACAATCAGACGTTATTCGTACCTTCAAAGTGGTTTTTTATTTTTCGGTAGATAATTATATTGGTGTTATGAATTGGGATAATGTAACCAAGTCACCGCTCATCAAATTTATTAGGGCCGACACAATTTGACAAGCCGTTACCGATCACACGATAATTGACGATGTCATGGTAAAGAATTTTCCTTGACCACTCAAGGTATAGAGGGATGTGTGAAAATTGTAACAGAAGCCTCAGCTGCTTTCAGTGAACCCTTGAGATGAGATGACTTAATAAAAACAAGGTTATAGGCACGAAACCTTATGCCACTTTTTGACACCAAAATGCAGTACCATTCATAGCAACTTTTGCAATTTTCCAGTTTTTCAATGCGGTAAATAATATGTGTACATTTTTTTATTTCCGTTATTTGTACCGTTCTACCAATTTATGAATGTATTATCTGTAAAATAAATGGTAAAATACAAATTTTATGTGTGTTTTGTTTCACGTATATAAGCTATAAATACTTAGGTAAAATCGTCAAAATAATACAATATAAAGCTTTGGCGATGTCCAGGTTTTGGAAATATATTTTTTTTATTATTTTTGTTGTAATTGTTAATATATGGAGCATCTATTCTAACTATACCGATTTCGAAATTCTCAAAAAAAAATTCACTCCATGCTAGTACACACGCCAAATAGCCGTCCCAAACATCACGACGCTCAGAATCAATGAACTTCTTCCATCGGGGTAACCATTTGGAAGTATCTAATGAACCCACAAAGCAACGGTAGGCCCATTATCCTTGAGGGATTCCAGATGATTCTGAAATTTAGTCAAAGCTGACACCAAGGAAACTCTTCAACATTGTCTGGAGTAAGTTCCTCCATGCTGGTCAGCATAGTCAAGATCTCTCTCTTCTCTTCCATCATTTTTAACAATAAAAATAGAATAATTTTACCTACCAATAAAATTTATATTTTGTTTCCATCGATGCCTGGAATCCATTATGAGAGAGAGCTAGCTCTTTCGCCCTTATAGTTTCAGTTTCGCGCGTGTTTATTCCCTATATTTGCCCTTTTTTTATTCGACTTGCCACATTTTCTCTCTGCTGGCAACACTAGTGACGCGCATCTCAGATCACGTGATGTTATTGTTTGTCATATGACTCGTAATGCACCAGGTAGGGATTACCTGGATTCCAGGCATCGATGGAAACAAAATATAAATTTTATTGGTAGGTAAAATTATTCTATTTTGTGTTCCGTATCGATGCCTGGAATCCATTATGAGATGTGTTTGCTCTGACCTGGTGATCTGAAAACTTAGCGTTATATGTGATGCTATTTACACTGGAGTAAAGAATGGAGCCATTGAGTGCTGAAGGTGCTCGCTTCTGGAGTGCGCTATCTCCTTCTGGTAGAACTTCCGGAAGGTGTGCTCGGACTTCCAATTCCCTCTAGCAAGAATCTCCTCTATGGGGTAGTCTTCCAACCAGTTTAAGGAGGCTACAGCCGAGCGTACACTTCCCGGGGTTGCATGGACTCCAGCTTCTCTGAGGACTGATTTGATCCATCCCCCTATTATTGTTTGCGTTGCCGGTTTTGTTTCTCCTGATGTGGTCACAAATAGGTTCTTTAGTAGTGGACCTCTTCTGGCTGTAGAGAGGGCAACGACTTTTCTCAACCATTTAAGGAGGTTGATGTTATCTTTTTGTGAGCCCGTCAGTTTCCAACCTGATTGTTTATGGTTGGCTGTGTCGGTTTTTGCCCCAAAAATTGGCCACAGGGTAATAGAGTTCCTCTTGTCGATGAAATGTTCTGGGGTGATTCTGAGCAGTGTCAAATCATGAACTCTCCTGCCTGACGCCAGGACGAGGAGTATTGCTGCCCTCCGTGACGCTTCAAACAGCGAGTCTTCTGTGGGGGAATTCTTGACCAGCCAGTCTATTACTTGTCTGGGATCCCAGATAGGGGCTTTCTCCTTGGTCCTCCTTGCCATTGAGATTGCCTTGAGAACGTGTCTTACCAAGAAATCAGAGCTGATTTTTCTCGCATTCTGAGCTGGACCGCAGAAGGTAACAATGGCTGACTTGTGGACCTGAATGGTCCCTGGGGCTAGGCCTCCTTGAACAAATAGGTGGGCTAGATACCTGGCAACCGTAGTTGGTGGGGGATTGTTGACGTCCACACCGTTTTGAGTGCCCCATTTACGCCACTTATCCCACGCAGGTTTGTAGGTCTTCAGTGTAGACTCTCTCCAGGATGACTTGAGGAGTTGGCGTTCTTCTTGACTCCATGTTGTCAGGGCTTGTTCCCACCCGCAATTCTCCAGACCTCTAGTTCCAGATCCTGAATCCTGGGAGGGGGTAGTCCTGTCGATGTGTCTATGAGGACTCCCTCTAGGTTGCGCAGGCGTATGGGAGGTTCGTCTGTTCGCTGTTTTAGGTCGCTTCTCCAGAAAGTCTTCTCCCATTTTGGGACGACTAGAAGGAACATGCCCTTTGCCTGATTTAGGTGGGTGAGCACTCTCGGAACAAGGTTTGGCGGAGGGAATACCCAAGCTAGATTGTAGTCCCAAGGTTGACTGAACGCGTTGGGAAAGCAGGCTAAGCAGTCGCTTGAGTCTCTGGAGACGTATGTTGGTACCACGTGAGCAGTGGCTGAAGCGAACAGGTCTATTTGAGGGCGACCCCATTTTTTGAATATCTCCTTCGTTGCCGGACTTAGTAGATGCCACTCTGGGACCGGTGCGCCCCGAGAGAGACGGTCCGCAATTCCGTTGTATCTTCCTGGAATGTATTGGGCTGTCAGAGATATCTCCATCTGGTCTACGAAATCCAGTAGCTCCCGCGTTGTTTCCAGAAGGGCTAACGATTTTGTACCCCCTTCCTTGTTGACATAAGCCACTACTGTCTTGTTGTCTGTCTGCAATAAGACATTCGTCCCTGCCAGGGCATGAGCTTGATCTTTGATGACCTCTAACACGGCGTATGCTTCCTTCCGGTTTGAGTGCCATAGTGCCTGTTCCCCTGTCCATTGGCCCGCAACTGTGGTGTCGTCTAGTTGTCCACCCCATCCTGTGTCCGCTGCGTCTGTTGTCAGGAAGTGATGGAAAGGGAGAGGTTGAATGGGGCTTGTCCTTCCAATGGCTGCTAGCCACCACTGTATGTCCCGCCGTGCTGCGTTGGGCAGAGCAACGGGCCGCGATGGTTTCAGGTGCTGTATGCGGCGGCTGAACCTCTGCAGTATGCGGCAATGCAAGCGACCACGAGGGATCACGAAATTTGCAAAGTTGAGTCTTCCCAGTAGACCGAGAGCCTGCCTGGGAGAGCAACTGCCGACTTCCAAGGGAACCTGCAAGGCTTGGCGAAGACCAGCGCACTTGCGGTCGGAGAGAGACTTTTGATCTGCTCTCGTGTCCCATGTTATACCCAGGAACTCCAACTTCTGCGTGGGTGTCAGGACACACTTGTCCGGGTTTATGCACCAGCCTAGCTGTTGAAGTGTGTGCACTATAGCAACGGCTTGGGAGGTGAGAAGTTTTCTGGACTGGTTTGCTACTAAGAAGTCGTCTAGGTAGACTACAATCCTGAGTCCCTTTTTCCTTAGTAGTTCCGCTACCCAGTTTGAGAGCAGCGAGAAGATCCTTGGCGCTGATGACAGGCCGAAGGGCAGACACGTCATCTGAAGGAGCTCTCCGTTGTACACGAGGCGCAGGAACTTCCGGTGTGATCTTGCGATCGGCACGTGGAAGTAAGCCTGGGAGAGGTCGACTTTTATCAGCCAGTCGTCGGGTTGGAGGAATTCCGGGACCCGAAAATGACTGAAGAGTCTGAAGGGCTTTGAGTCTATGAAGACGTTCAAGGCCTTCAGGTTGAAGATGGGCCTGAGGGTGTGGTCTGATTTGGAGGTAAGGAACATACCTGACAGGAAGCTTGGGGAGTCGTCTGCTGCCTCCAGGATTTTTGACGCTTTCATCGTTTCGATGTGTGCGGTCATGCCTGGAGACAACTTGTCTTGAAATTCTGCTTCAGCTCGGCCGATGGGAGCGCCAGAGGAGGTTTTGATATGAAGTGTATCCTTGCTCCTTTTAGAATGTTCAGGATTAGCGGTGATGCTCCCAGCTCCCTCCACACCTCCTGATACGCCTTTAGGCGTCCTCCCCAGAATGGCTCCGGCCTCCAGTCACCTCCATCGCCTCCTACCCCGATCGCTGGCCGCCTTGCGAGAGGGCTCTGGCTTTTTGGCGGGCTGCCTGTACGTCCTGTCTTTCTCCGGCCTAGGGGCAGATCGAAAGGGCTTCCTAGGTCGGGAGGGTGGAGCCTCTATCACCGGTCTTGCTGCTTGTGAGGTAGAGGGTTGAGGTTGACGGGGGATATACGACGAGGATGCACTACCGAATATCTTGTCTCGTCCCCCGTTTGCCACGATATAGCTTGCTAGTTCCTCTTTATTAAAGAGGTGACTGGCGCTCGGAGGAATCCTGGCAAGGCCTTCCTTGATGTACGGGTCCCTTACTCCCTCTAGCAGGGCCTTTCGCCTACTTTGTAGGCATTCAGTTCGCTTTCCGCATAAAATCTGTAGGACGTCGTCCGTGGTCTTATTGTATGTTGACTCCTTGGCAAACATACCCTGAATCTTGTCAAACAGCGTCGCAGGGGTCAAGCAGGTGCCTGGTTCGGATGCCCAGTTCACCAGTGCCTGCATGTTTCCTCTGACCGACTCTGTCTGGGATAGCACTGCATTGGAGAGGGCTCCCAGAGAACGGTCCAGGGCCGCGAAGGAGTTGTTCTTATCAAACCTCCTCAGTTCTTCGTTTACCTCCAGCTCTACGAAGGCGGGCGTGGCAGTGTATACTTTCTGTGTTTCGGCATAGCGAACACGCGACCATTCCTCCGAACCAAAACGCTGAAGAGCCGAGATAACTGCGACTCTTCTTGCGTCCGCCTTCGGAATCGGCGATTCTTTCACCAATGTGCTTGGATTGCAGAACTCCAAAACGTTTTTCTGAGCGGCTAGGCTGGCGGGCATCTCTAAAAACCCCGATTCTACCTCTTGCCGCATCTCTCCCGCGGAGTCTTCTTTGTCCGAGACCGTTTTCTCCGCGAACTCTAACCGATTCCCGGATAAAACGTCCGTCATGGCCGACATCTGTTGCATCAGGATGTCTACCCGCGGATCCCGATAGTAATGCATTTCTTCCGAAGTGTCGGATCCAGAACTTTCGCGCGGCATACGGCGTTTCCGAGAAACTCGTGCTTGATCATTGTTTCCAACCGGCGAAGCGTCTTTGTTGTCGATATCACTCATTTTGTTGCACAGTTTAACACGTAAACAACCGAAAAAAACACGCTAAACAATTAGTCAATTTCTCAGAAAACTATCTATCACGGTATATTTAATGTTTAAACTGAAAGAGCAGGGAATAAACTTCGATTTTCGACTCAAAATTGGTTTTTTAAGTACAGCGAAACACGAAAACTGCTTTCGGCGCGAAAAAACGGCGTCATATGACAAACAATAACATCACGTGATCTGAGATGCGCGTCACTAGTGTTGCCAGCAGAGAGAAAATGTGGCAAGTCGAATAAAAAAAGGGCAAATATAGGGAATAAACACGCGCGAAACTGAAACTATAAGGGCGAAAGAGCTAGCTCTCTCTCATAATGGATTCCAGGCATCGATACGGAACACAAAATATTAATTTTTAACAATGAAACTTTCATTATTAACAATAAAAACTCTTTTTTTGTTCATTTGACAATCCCCCCCCTCCGTATCTCATTAAGCATTGATCCTAACAAAAAAGTTTATAGAACCTTTTTTGTAGAGAATTTTATATAGATAATTTAGTATTTAGACATTTTTTCGCTAGAGGCAGTAGTTTTCGAGTTATTAACGAAAAACTTAAAAAAGGGACCTTCAGAGACACCCCACCTTTAGCTCCACCCCACCCCCCGATATTTTAGTATGTTGTTAAGGACACCTTCCCCTACAACTGTGCCAAAATTGGTTTCTACACGAATTATTTCCTCTATTTTTCCTTCGTTGCCTGGACTATAAAGTTTTGTTTGTAACTTGAAAAAACTGATTTCCCAGTTACCTAGTTGAAGTATTTACCCCACAGGATTATAATTGACCAGCGTAGACCTGTGAAAAATCACGGGATAGTCTGAATTCTTGACAAAATCAGTTTCAATTTTGAAAAATAGGTAATAAAAAAAATTTTCTGTTATAATATTATTTTATAGGTAGGTACTTTATCCAATGTCTGAATTCTTCTCAAAATCAATTCCAATTTTGAAAATGACACTTAAATTCAAAGTGTGCTGGCTACGTCACGGTCACCCCCCACCTCAACATTGCCTTGTATATTGTACTGCTGAGACTAACAACGCTCAGTCAATAAACGCACTAGCTCTGATCCACACGTGTCATTATTATCACTCCCATTGTGTTTCGTCCCACACACATAACACTCATAACGTGTACCTACTCCAAAATGGTGACCCCGACGTGATCTAGAAAGTGTGTGTGGGAACAATAAGAGTGATAAGAACATAAAACCGCAACAGTGCAATATTTTCTGGGAACATTGAACAATAGAAGTGAGTCAGAGACATTTAAAAACAATGGCTTACAGTCCAAGTAGTGTTTCCAGGGCTGCCCCCGAGCCCGAAGTGAATGCAGTTTCTTTAAATACCAAAATTCCAGAGTTTTGGAACGAACAACCGCGGCTTTGGTTTCACCAACTGGAGGCAATTTTGACACCACACAAAATTAGTGAAGATAATCGTTACCTAATTCTAGTCGCGAAATTAGGAAAAAATTAACTGCGTCAAATTAGTGACTTATTAAACAACCCCCTGGCAAAAAACAAATACCTGGCGGTGAAGACCAGATTCCTTCAGGTATAAGAAGAGTCACAGGCCCAGCAGCTCCAACAACTCCTGGAGATATTTTCGTGCCTTCTAAGCCGAACATAAACGATATGGAATTCAACAAAAGACTGATGAACCATTTCCAAAAATGTATCTTGGCCAGAGGGAAGAGTAGATTCAGACCGAAAACACATTTTTATTCACCCCGATTTAGCAACTTGCTCCCATGTATTCCTTAGAAACGAAGTTAAAAAAGCTCTTACCCCACCATACAAGGGTCCGTATGAGGTTTCCGAATGAAAGGAAAAGTATTTTAGCTTAATAATAAATTCTAAAAAGGTAAACGTGTCAATTGACAGACTTAAGCCGGCAATTTATCAACCCATAAATGTTTCTGAAAAAAATAAACCAGCTGACCCAACATTATTCAAGACAACTACTAAGTCAGCTGTAGACAGGGCGACTAGACGGTCAACCCAAGTGGACAGTGGACCTTTACCCGCGACCCCGTCAGCAAAATATGGTACACGTGCCGGACGAACCATCAAAAGACCAGTACGTTTCTCCTGAAAATGTTAATTTCTAATTTCAACGATCAGACGATAGGTCAACATCCCATTTAATAGTCGAATGCACTTATTGCAAAAAAGTGTTCAACCCATATTTTTCATGCTTTTCATTGTGACATTCTGTATATTTTTTTGTATGCGTAATCATTCTTTTGTTTTACAATGACACATTATTTATAGCTTTTGGTTTATCGCAAATGAACTATTTTTAACAATTTTTAATGCACGGTTACAAATGTTTTTTGTACAATGTACTTTCGCAATGTTTAAAGGCTTTATGTATCTTTTTGCAATTATCAACCATGAAAAATGTTTTTTTTTTTTTACAATGCACCTTTTACAATGTTTAACCCAATCGCTGCCATTTACGCGGATCGGCGTACGAACGATCCGTGCCACAACTGCCATGTACGCCGTATCACGTAAATCGCCAGTATGAATGTTTCGAGGATGATATTTCTAAGTTCTAAAGGTAGATGGGGCTAAATATTATTTTGTAATATATTATGAACTGTTTCTTAGCGACATCTCTTGTAAAATATGATAATTTAAATTGTTTATATTACGAAAAGCAGCATCCAAAAAAGGTCAACAGATTTCTCGGCGCAGTCGTTTGATTCTCCCGCCATCGCAGCGTTGTGTGTGTGGATGTCACGTGGTTCTTATTACGTTCTCCGTGGTGTGGTTCTAAAAGTTTTTTTGATATTCGGAGAAAAATGGACTTGAGTTTTTATTCCCGAATTGAGAATTTAGTTTGTGTTTTTTTTTTAAATTTAGTTTGATATTTCATTTCGTGTGCACTTTTATACAATCATTTTTGAAACTTCAATTTTAATATCCCTAAATATGTCAAGACGCGATCTCAGTGAAGAAGAGATAAGAGAATTCGTCCTCGATGTTGACTCTGAAATTGAGGAAAGTGATGATGACTCGGATTTTATAATGCAACCTAGTGACAATGAAGATGAGCCTATGGAGACTGGAGTTACCCAAAGAACTTCGTCAGGAAATTGGACTGTGAATTCCGGAAATTTTAAACCAATCATCCATCAATTTAATGATTTTCCATCTGGAATAATCGCGACCCCATTATTATCAGAAAATTCCCCGGAAATAAATTTTTTTGAACACTTTCTAAATACAAATATAATGGCCGAAATTGTCAAGGAGACAAACAAATATTATCAAGCGACTATTAGAAATAAAGTTATTTCTGAACATTCACGGCTTCGCAGGTGGAAAGATACATCAGTTAATGAACTTTACATATTTATTGCAGTGACAATGCTAATGACCAGAAATAAGCACCACACGATAGAAGAGCACTGGTCGAAAGATCCCCTTCTGACAAGTAATATATTTGGCAAGACGATGGCAAGAAATCGTTACCAGATATTGCTGAGTATGCTGCATATGTCAGACCCTGATTCTCAAATAACTGGTGACAAATTAAATAAAATTAAGCTTCTGGTCAATCACACTCGAAAAATGTTCAAGGGAACAATGGTGCCATACGAAAATCTATGCATTGACGAGAGCATCATAGAATTCAAAGGACGTCTTAAGTTTAAACAATATATTCCATCCAAACGCCATCAGTTTGGAATAAAAATGTTTGTTTTGTGCGACTCGAAGACAGGTTATGTTATAGATATAATTATTTATTGTGGAGATGGGACGGATGTCACTGACGAACAATGTCTCGGGGCTTCAGGAGCTGTTGTCACCACTATGTTAAATGGCTACCTCGGTAAAGGCCACAAATTATATGTAGATAATTGGTACACTAGTCCAATATTATTTAAATTTTTGCATGACCACCAAACTAACGCATGTGGAACGGTGCGAAAAAACCGTAAAAACATGCCAAAATTCAATAAATTGAAGAAAGGGGAAATTACTTCTCAGTATTCCGATTCACTGATGGCATTAAAATGGCACGACAAAAGAGAAATTCACATGTTAACGACGCTTCATGATGATAAAGTTTCTCCAACTGGGAAAATAAATTTTAGAACTGGAGAAGTAGTTTCGAAGCCTAATTGTATTCAAGATTACAATAAAAACATGGGCTTAGTAGATAAAGCGGATATGATGATAACTAGTGTAAATTCCCTTAGAAAATCAATTAAGTGGTATAAAAAAGTTTTCTTTCATTTAATCGATTTATATTTACTGAATTCGTACGTTATGCACAAAACCGTTAGTTCCAAAAACATTACTTTTCCTGATTTCCAATTATATGTGATAAGACAATTATTAGAAAAATATCATACTACATCGCACCCTGAAGTTTGTCCATGTACGTCACAAGATGTGCCATTACGGTTATCTGTCAAAATGCTAGTAAAACATATGCCGATACCTATACCCGCAAAGGAAAAAACCCAAAAACCTTATAAAAACTGTTACGTTTGCTCAAACACTAATCTTAGACCAAAAACAAGAAAAGCGACGAAGTACATGTGTGGCGAATGTAACGTACCGCTATGTGTTTGGCCATGCTCAACAATATTTTACGAAAAAAAATATATTAATTTTTAATCTTTAAAACATTGTGTAAATAAAATGTAATCTAGTGCTATATCAAATATAAAATGTGAAAAAGTTGGAGAATCGTTGCCGAACTCGATACAATCCATAATGACATGTGAGTGTTTATCTTATATCTCTTTGTTTATTTGTGTTAGTGAGTCAGCACTATGGCCGGTTCGCCGCATTCAATTATTCTGTTGGTGTTTATTATTTATGTCGAAAATACATTACGGGACACACTCGAGGATTCAAATATCTTATCAAGCATGTACTAAAGATATCAGTAATGAGTGTCTAATATAAACAAAGCCCTCAATGGCAAAGGGAATGCCGGAAAGATTAATTTAATTGAGAACTTAAAAAAGGCTGAAATAGCTTGGCGTGTGATAGTTGACAGAGTATATTGTTTGGGCAGCTATTGGGTTAAATGTTTTATGTATCTTTTTACAATTATCAACAGGTATCAATTTTTGTTTGTTTTACAATTTTCTTATACAATGTTATTTAATGTATATTATTTTTTCGTGAAATTATGTGACCATTTCACTAGAGGGGGAGGTATGTGGCGGCTACGTCACGGTCACCCCCCACCTCAACATTACCTTATATATTGTACTACTGAGACTCTCAGTCAATAAACGCACCAGCTCTGATCCACACGTGTCATTATTATCACTCCCATTGCGTTTCCTCCCACACACAACACTCATAACGTGTATAGGTAGCGCAACGAGAGATGAAAGCAATAAAAATGCTTAGAATTGATGTATTGGTGTATCCGTGTGTCTTCAAACTACGCCTACTTATCCTCTGTCTTGCTTATTTTATTATCATTGCCCACTTATTGTAACTAGTGCAGAAGAGATAGCAAGTTTTTATGGCGCTGATAGCATATTGTTTTGGTGCACTTACGGGGTGTCCTATTCATTCAATTCGTAAATGTGATGTAAACATACATACCTATACCTTCGTATCACAAGTGAAATAATTACTAGTTTTTAAATTTGAAATAATTAATAGTGTTTGTAAAGTGTGCAAGTGTAATATTTATTACGACATCATGGAGTCCTGTTACAAAACGGGACATGGCAAATCACTGAATGGGCAAACTCGTGAAATTTTATTCCGCGTGTTTAATTATTTCATGCATAATATAAAAAACGGTGGTCAACTTTTAAGCATAAATGACTTGTATGATTTGACGTCTAAGGCAACTGGAGTATCACAGACTAGTATTCATCTTATTCTACTTCAAACCTTTTGTACCTTTGTGTTAGTAATCTGTTATACATATTTAAGACAATATACGTGTAGATAGTTGCTGATGATGACTGATACATAACTAAATAATTACTGTTGCTGATGATTGCTAAGACATAATTATAAAAATTAAATAATCCATAAGCAGACAAGTTTTTAAGCACATATTATGGAAATCACACTTCATTTCAACAATTACTACAAGAAACAACTATTTATGTAGACAAAATAGGTTATTAGGTTCTTAGTTTAGGTAAACTATGTAATTCATGCATATTGAGATTAAATCGAAACATTACAAATGTCAAATCCATACAAAAAAAGGTGACAATGGAGGTGTTTTATATGGGAAATTTTAAACTTTTAATGAAAATCGAATTTTAAATGCATATTTTTCCGTCTATCCCGACCGAAACCGATGTTTCTTTTGGTAATTAAGTTTAAAATTAGTTTACTTTTCAAAATCTATGCCTATTAAATGTGTAGCGGCATGTGGCGGCTTGTGAATTATTTACTTTTTAAAACCTATACATGTATATTATAATAAATTAATCTTTTTAATTAACACAATATTTTTTTAGCCTTGTTGTTATTTACGAAAACCCATTTGAATACAATCCTGAAGATTATCACATTTAGTTAATAAACTTTATTTTGATAACCTTCAGTATTTCAATAAAAATGTTGTAAAACAAAATAAGTTTTCTGTAACCGACTTCAACACGCTTTGGCTTCGAATTCTCAATTGTGAAATAATTATTAATTGTTTTTTTTTAAAGCCTAAAACGAAACACGCTATATGAAAGTTTTGCATCTGTGTGAGTACTGTGATGAAGTCAACTTAACTTGCGAGACCTATGTATACCTACGTACATACTCCAAAAAAGCAAATTTGAGTTCATTAACCCAGAGTTACGTAGTTCGCACATGAAACCGAAATTAGTATTTTTGATAAAATTAAAAACATGTGAAAGAATATTAGTCAGTGGGATTCAACTTCCGCCTGAATGCATTTTGGAGAAGTGTCATATCCAAAGATATTGAAGATATGGTAAAGAGATGTGCTATCGGCAGTTTTTACTGGATGGGACCGTGCTTCCTGGTGTCGCCGATATTGTTAACCAATACTACTGTACACCTTCAAAAAATCAACTAAATGAATGAATTCTTTCCGTATTCAAACTATATTGTTAACCAATACTACTGCACATCTTCAAAAATCATCTACTTTCCGCATTCAAACTATCCCCATTTTAGGAAGTAATACGCCGACAGTCGGGCGGACACCATAGCATATCTCTTGTATTTAAATATCTTTGGTCATACCCAATAAGATGACCATCTTTTTCACCATGTCAAGATGGAGGAAGTGTGGATAAACTGCTTGAAAGAGGATTTGGGCAGGACGGGGAGTATAGTGGAGTACATTCTAGTAGGAGGCCAAATCCCATTCTGGGATGTATCGACGTGATTAAAATGATGATATGTAGTACCTGTGGAGCCAAACTATGGAATTGAGGCGGCAGATCATAGAAGAATTTATAAGGATGCTCCTCTTCATCACCGCTGTCCACGAAGAAGCACAAAGCCGTCCGCTCCTGCTGATTCAACTCCAGCACCCGCACTCGCACCCAACAGTTCTCAGAGTTAAGGGCGTACCATCCTCCCTGGACTATGTTCCTGCTGGGCTCAGGGTTGTGTGCGAAGTACTCCTCCATGTCTGTTGTGAGCGTTTCAAACATTTCCTGCAAACAAGTTGTATAGACATAACATATTTTAAAAAATAGCAACTTGCAAACTTTTAACTAATATCTAATAATAAGCCAAGGAAAAGGTCACTTATTTAAATGAAATTTTCCGACTGACATTCCTGAAATAAAATAATTTAGCACCATGATTGCCTTGTATCAAGAGTTTTATACCTATTCATCTGAAATTGTTCAAATAAATTGTTCAATAGTATTCATTAATAATTGTTAATTAATAAATTGTTCAATAATAAAACAAATTTAACCAAGCGTATAGTTTTAAATGGGTTCCATGACAGTTGATCCGCCGACAATTTGTCCCCCGGCGTACTTACATATATACAATATACTACAGTCAGATTAGTAAGTTTAAAGATTGGTACGTTCAAAAAAATTTATTTTTAAATATAGAAAAGTGTAAAACCTCGACTTTCTTCAGAAATAAAAATCCTGTTTTATTTGAATATTCCATCAATAACATGGCTTTAGAAAGAGTCATCGAAATGAGAGATCTTGGAATTATTTTGGATAAAAAACTAAGTTTCGCCAATCATATCCACCAAATTATGAACAAAGGTATGAAAACACTAGGCTTCGTATTAAGAACAACTAAAAACTTTAATTCCATAGAAGCCATTAAACTATTATATGTATCTCTAGTTAGAAGCCAAATTGAATATAACTCGGTAGTTTGGTCTCCATCTTACAAAATTAATAATATTGAGCGAATACAAAAAAAAATTCTGCATTTTATAAATTTTAAATTAAATATCCCACTAGAAGACTTAAAATATAATCTATTACTAAATATTCTAAAAATACACACACTAGAGAAAGGTGTAAAAAAAACGACTTAACATTTTTATTAAAAATACTTAAATCTGAATTCGACTGTTGCGAACTCCTACAACTCATAAACTTACGAATACCAACTGTAACCACACGACAAAATACACTATTCTACTGCAACATTCACAAGTGGAACTACATTGCCCACTCTTCGATTCAATGATTTCACACTTAGGTGATGTTAACATATTTAACATCAACTTGGCGAATTTTGTGGATCTTGTAAAAAACTTATTCCAAAACTATTCCTAAACATATCTGTATTTTTGTAAACTTCTCAAATGCGGTATTTTTGTATTTTTTTGTATTTTTGTGACTTGTGTGTATTTTTTATCTAATTTTATTTTTATTATTTCTTTATCTGTTTAAAAACCATCTGTCATGAATTAATTGTACTACCAAACATGTAAAAGCCCTCTGGGCGTTGAATAAATAAATAAAATACAATGTGTAGTTGGTTTAAATAAAATATAACTTAGTAACCCCGAAGGGATGTGCAGAGAGGATGTACCACAAAACCTATTTTCATTCAAATACATCAAAGAAAGATCTGCTTCTCTATATACTGTGTATACCAGCGCTTAAGTACAAATACATCAAAGAAAGATCTGCTTCTCTATATACTGTGTATACCAGCGCCTAAGTACAAATACATCAAAGAAAGATCTGCTTCTCTATATACTGTGTATACCAGCGCCTAAGTACAAATACATCAAAGAAAGATCTGCTTCTCTATATACTGTCTATACCAGCGCCTAAGTACAAATACATCAAAGAAAGATCTGCTTCTCTATATACATACCAGCGCCTAAGTACAAATACATCAAAGAAATATCTGCTTCTCTATATACTGTGTATACCAGCGCCTAAGTACAAATACATCAAAGAAAGATCTGCTTCTCTATATACTGTCTATACCAGCGCCTAAGTACAAATACATCAAAGAAAGATCTGCTTCTCTATATACATACCAGCGCCTAAGTACAAATACATCAAAGAAAGATCTGCTTCTCTATATACTGTGTATACCAGCGCCTAAGTACAAATACATCAAAGAAAGATCTGCTTCTCTATATACTGTGTATACCAGCGCATAAGTACAAATACATCAAAGAAAGATCTGCTTCTCTATATACTGTGTATACCAGCGCCTAAGTACAAATACATCAAAGAAAGATCTGCTTCTCTATATACTGTGGATACCAGCGCCTAAGTACAAAAAAATAGACATTGTGTATAAATGTTTGATATTGATACCAACTATTATTAGGCTGGGGTTAGACTCGTAATTAAAATTTACGGATTACATAAGATTTTGACAGGTCACTCACAGGAGCGTTCACATATGCATCCGACTTTTGGTAATTAATGATCACGGAAGTTGTTCGGAAGTTCGACCTGTGTAAATGCTCATGCGACCGTTTACATCTGTAAATTTATTTGCGGTAAGATGGCTTCCTGTCAACAACGACCTGCTACTGTCAAATTTACGCGATTTCGTCAATAAAGACGAAAAGGCCCAAATAAAGTATTGAAATAGATTTTGGCTTTAATTAAACAATTCTCCACTCACTTCTGTGCCGTCAAAGGCGACAATTAATTTCGTTTCATCCGAATGACAGCTACCTGACATCTGCTGACAGCAACCGACTTCGAATTCAAAATTTCAAACACATAAATGTTAAAAACAGAAACATTAAGAATGGAAGGGATTGGACCGATAATTGAATAGAAGGATGCTCATTTTCCAGAAAACTTAAATAAGTGGAAATAAATACTAGTTTTGTAGGAAAAAAATCCTACGAAAACAATTTTCTTAATTTTTGACATTCGCAACGGCGCATTTCGGAACTATTTCTTGAGGCAAGTCTCTTTATCTTATCAAACTGATTTTATAAGCTGTAAGAAGGTTAGGAATTTGCGCGGGCGCGATTAGACCTGTCAAAAAACTTCCCTAAGAACAAGTTCTGTAACTTGCTATAAATTACGTTAAGTGACTTTTGGTGTTGTTTACATTGGTAATTTGGCAATAAATCGCTTACAAGAGCGATTTACAGGAAAAAATTTACGAGTCTAATCCCAGCCTTAAGGGTATTTTTGAAGTTGATTTTACTTTTGAAATTGGTAAATAATGCACAAAAAATTGTAATTTTATAGTAAATATCATTTGGGGGGATCAATTGTCAGGTCACCTTTTAAATGATAATACATACGCTGTAATCTTCACCGATTATTCTGAGCCAAATTTCAACAGTCGAGTGGGCTGACATTACAAACACGTTCCACAGGGGATCTTCAGGAAATTGCAGGGATATTTGATTTTGGTCATTGCTTGCATTGGACGAGCATGTGGAAGATGTCTCAATTGTCTGATTGGGGTCTACAGGTAGTAGAATAAGCAGTCCATTATACCCATCCTCCTTGAGTATCATGGGACATTTGTCCACCAGATCGAGCCAGTTCTTTGGGAGTTTCTCTTTGTATTCCTCTCTGAAAGTATTAAATTATATCATCAGCAATGTCACTTGATAACTGCATGTGTTTCACTTTTTCCCTTCCTTTCAAGTAGTTGGTTTCTATTGCACTTTTTCTCATCAAATCCTAGTCCTAATAGCAAGCATAAAGTAGTTTTAATATATTTTTTAAACATCAGCAGAACTACGATAAATAATTTATATTAACCCCTCACTTCTCGGGCATATTTTGTCAGAAGGTCAAAATATGTTAGCTTTACAATAAAATTCAAATAAATGGAATATTTCTGAACGTATCTGAAAACTAAATTTTTTTTGAAAGGTGAAAATAAGCTTTAAAATTTTATAATTCAAAATAAACATTAAATTTTCTAAAAATATAATTTTTTTAATGCAAACATAAAAAGTTTTTAAAAAGGCTCACCTTGCGTACTTTCTAACTAAAATTACTGATAATGAAAAAATAATAAAACTCACATCTTTTATTAGACAAGTGCATTACATATAAAAATTATCGTAATCTCACTTTTTTGTTGTAATTTATTGTAATTTATTTAAATTAATTTATGTTTCATGCAAAAAATAATTTTTTAAATTCCTAAAGTTTCATAAATTTTTTTTTAATTGCTATCCGTTACTTTGGTTTCATAAAGGTGTAGATTTTAATTCTTTTGTTGGTAATTTTTAGATATGAATATAAAGCGTGATGTTTTTTCTTTTCAACACTGTTTAGATTATATTTCTCACTATGATAGTAAGGGAGACACAACAATTTCTATGAGGCTTATTCGAGTTTTTTTTATTTTTTTTGTAGAACTCCATTTTAATTTTAATTTATTTTATATATTCAATAAGATAATTTAATTTATAAAAACAATTTATTTATAAACAAGTTCTGCAACATAATTATTATTACGCATGACAGCTGTTTCGCCCTCTGAAGGCATTATCAAACTGTGGTTATACCACTTATACCGTATAACTACATAATGCCTTCAGAGGGCGAAACAGCTGTCAGGCGTAATAATAATTACATAGCAGAACTTGTTCATAAATAAACTGTTCTTAATTGAGTTGTTCCCAAAAGGGAACAAATTAGCCGGAGGGATTAAAAAGGATCGATGTAGTGAGAAAATATTTTTATTAATATAATTTAGTATGTAAAGCGACTTACTTGTACATGCCTGGAACAGTGTATGCAAAAAGACCGTTTTCATGTAATGCCACCAGACTGATTATTCTAGTAATAGCGATGCCGGGTTCGGTACAGGTTTGAGTATCTTCAACAATCAGTTTTTGAAGATGAAGTAATGCTTTTACCGCTGCGCTTTCCATAGCCAACTCTGCGGAGGGTTGAGAGGCAGGATAGGTGGAAAAGGTGTGCTCTGAACCGATCTGTTGGCATAGATGTTAAAACTCCAGATAAGGTTAAAAATGTTCCTAACTTTTCTCTAACCCAGTAACGACCGAGTTAAATGAAAATGACATCGGAATTCTATTTACTTGTTCTCAAAGTTCGATTATATTTATTTATTTATATTTCTTAAAGACACTTTCAGAAGGTTTGAGAATTTGTGTATATTTCTGCTTATAAAATCCAAACAAATGTATCTGAAAACTGAACTGTTTTTAAAGGTGATAAAACACGCCTTAAAATTTTATTACTAAAAATAAACACATAATTTTTAAAATATAAAATTTTGAAAGCAAACAAAAAAGTTTTAAAAATGATTCACCTTACATTTTTTCATCTAACGAATGAACTAAAATTTACGGATAATGAAAAATAAAAAATAAATTTTAATTAAATTTTAAACATTTCAAAAATTATACGATTATTTCTAATAATAAAATTTGAAAGCGAATTTTATCACATTCCAAAAACAGTTTTTACTTTTCGGAAATGTTCAGAAAAATTCCATTTATTTGAATTTCAATGCACAGCGAAAATACATACAAATTCTGACAGAATATACCAGAGGTTAAGTAGAGTTAAATTGGGAAGAGCGTAATAATTGTACACTTGGCAGGGAAATTTTTGGCTCAAGAGTTGCTATGTATAACAGAAAACAACGGCCGCCATAAAGGCAGGTCCAGAGCTCAAACATTTGTCGCGATTTGCCGTGAAAGTCCATCAAAAATCACAACAACGTTTTTTGATTTCCGTCTCCTCCGTTTGTTAAAACACTAAACACGGTTGAAAGATTGGTGCGAAGTTTGCGCAATCACACACAAATAGCCCTGATGCTGCTTGAGCTAAGCGAAACCTGGTTGGCTGTTAAATATTAATTCCAATAAAAAGTGGTGTTTTACAAAGTGTGTTTTTTCATTTAATATATAATTTTATTATCAAATATTTTTATTATTATATTATATTTAGGCATAATAATATTTTAAACTCGTGATTATGCCCGCTCGTTGCACATAACCACAAAAGGCCGTTCCGTTAATTCTTCATACACAACCACATTGCGCGGCATCTGTCAACAAATGAATTATTCCCCCCTTCCCTTCCCGCTTCACCCGGGATGGAATGTTTAAGAAATGTTTTCCGTCGATCACGGGAAGCCGAACAAAAGTTGACAATATTTATAATGTTGATGACAAACATTGACTGTCGTTATGGGGCTGTCAAGGCAAATGACGAAGCTATGGACCCGACTTAGGGAATACATTTTTACATGTGTATAAACAAACAGACAAATGAATAAAGATAAAAAATGCATTAATGAAAATGACATTAAAGTACATATAGTTTTATTTCTTATCTCATTTCGAAAGCTATACTAACCTTTAAGCTGCAGTCAAATGACGGTGGTCCACGGTTTTTGTTTTTAATTTCCACAGTTTTGTACACAGGGACTGGTAAACCTATTTCTTGGCAACATCTTGTAAGGCGAGTCCTGATATCAAAAGGTTCTACCTTTTGTTGCTGTGGTTGAACTTTCTGCAAGGACACACAATTATTATTATCATGAAAAACAAAATTGAAACTACAATACTTTGGATTCTACTAAATAATATTATGTGCAACGGGGGGCAGCGATCAATATGACAATCCCTGTCATGTAACAGTGTCTGTAAAAAAGTGTTTATTCTAGGTACATAATAAAACAGACTGAAAAACCCAAAGAAGAAAATCATAAAAAATTGAAGCAACACATCTTCAAATTTTATTAACATTTTTCAACTCTTCAAAATTAGAATTAAAGAATTCCCAGACAGACCTCGTATCTACGTCATTGTGGAGCATTCGAAAGGAATGAACGTTGTAACTTGCTTCTTATAATGTTTATGGGTGACAGTGACTATTCTTCTATAATTGAGGGGACCTTTACAATAAAATATTAATAATGATTAGTCAAGACATTTCCGAAAAAGCGAAATTTGAGTTGAGTATGCAGTTATGTATCAGTTCCCTCAGTGCTAATAATAATGACTCGCATGTCGTGCGGCCGATTGTCTGCATTATGATTTCTAATAAAGCAGACTACGATCTTGAACGTACCAATCTTCCAAACACTTATAGGACTCCAGCCCAGCAGTCCAGCAGTCCAGCAGTCCAGCAGTCCAGCAGTCCAGCAGTCCAGCAGTCCAGCATACACATGACCTTCCTCTGCTTCTCCTGTCTTGTGCAACCCCAGTTTACCCATCGACCAGAGTTTCTCCAAATTCTCGAAACCAATTAAATAATATCTATCCTATCACCACACCTCGCCCTTCTTCCACAGGGGTACATAAGTATCTGATACTCGACGATTCAAGTATCTTTATCTGCACGGAGGTTCGTATAGTACTGCTGACATTTTGAAAAATTATGATTTCAGTAGCGACATGTTCGCAACAAGTTGTTAGCGATGTGGGTACACAATATGAGTATCGGAAACTTGCTTATCCCTGTGCAAGAAGGAACATAGCTTACCGGTGGATCAGGAGGAACAATCTGCAGGGTGCTCTGCAAGTTGCTCATTCTGTTGGCAGCGCTAGCATTTGGAGTAATGGGTGGGAAGGAGACCGGGGAGAGTACTGCTTTTGGAACACTGCTCAAACCATTTTGACTTGTCTGCAAATATATGTATACACAATATTATATAAACTGCTCACATAATGATTATTACATATTTGTGTGTTACGTACATTTTAATAATTGGCGATATAAAGCAGTTCAAACAAATAATTAACACGTTGAATCATATCGATAACAGAAATTTCAAATGCTGTAAAGCAGTGGGCCCCAACCTTTTTGTCGCCGCGGCCCAGTTATTGTTTGATAATTTTACCGCGGCCCACTGGGGATTATGTAGTTGAAAATATCTTCGTTACTTGGTCAGTTAGCAACAGATAATTAAAGAATTTTCTTACATTCATTAATAACCTTCACCCGAATTTTACATTTACATAAGAACAACGATAACAGCTTAAATTTTTTTTTTCAAAAGTATTTTGATTTTATGCAAGCCCTTGCGCGTCCCATTACCGTTTGGTCCATGGCCCATTACTGGGCCGCGGCCCATAGGTTGGGGACCACTGCTGTAAAGGACAAAATGTTAATTGTTCCGAGAGCGAAAAGAAAGTTTTTATTTTTTCAAAAAATCATATCTCCTATTTTTGAAGACCTATAATTATGAATTTTTATTATAAAATAACATTGCGTAGACCTTTCAGAATTCTTAAATTTTTTTGTAAATTTCTTTTAACAGTATTTAATTCACTTTTAATTTTTCAAAAAAAAAATTATCTTAAATTGAATGTCATAAAAAATGCACTTATTTTCCTAGAAATATTTCACCCAAAGATTGAAAGGCGTAGATTGAAAGAGATATTTAACTCATTTTTGGATTTATTGTCCTTTATGGCATTTCAAATTTCAAATTTATAGATATATGTATTTACATAAATTAGGTTGTTAGGTTAGTTGTTTTTAATAATGAATATAATTTTTTATATCTAGCCTAACAACCTATTTTATTAATACTCTGTTTGCGAGCGACACTTAAACGCATGTTTTTAATACTGATGGTAGAGAGCGAAAGACGCCTAAACTGTTTTATGCATTTACATACTATTGGTAGACAGTGGAAAAAACACCAAAAGTGTGGTTATTGGGTGAAGTTAAAATTAGGCTCCAGCTCTCGTGAGTCTAGATTCTAGGTGTAGGTGCCGGGCAATTCCAACAAGTATTGGCGGTGCAGATGTAGGTGTCCGGCAATTCCTACAAGTATTGGCGGTGCAGATGTAGACACCCGACAATTCCTACAAGTATTGGCGGTGCAGATGTAGGCGCCCGACAATTCCTACAAGTATTGGCGGTGCAGATGCAGGCGCCCGACAATTCCTACAAGTATTGGCGGTGCAGATGTAGGCGCCCGACAATTCCTACAAGTATTGGCGGTGCAGATGTAGGCGCCCGACAATTCCTACAAGTATTGGCGGTGCAGATGTAGGTGCCCGGCAATTCCAACAAGTATTGGCGGTGCAGATGTAGGTGCCTGACAATTCCTACAAGTATTGGCGGTGCAGATGTAGGTGTCCGGCAATTCTTACAAGTATTGGCAGTGCAGATGTAGGTGCCCGGCAAATCCTACAAGTGTTGGCGGGTGGCAGACTATACTCATAAAACATACACTTGAAATACGACAATAAGGAACTCCAGTGAAAAATATTATGGCTTTAAAAAAATATGTTCATACAGACCAACAAACGCTGATTCTGAATATATAAGTTTTATTTGATAATATTAAACGCAGAGTTTTTGAAAAATTATTAAAAAGTCCATTTTTAATTGGGTGGTACAAACACGCTGTCAAGTTGGCATTGTGTCAAGTGTCGTGACGTCACCGTAAAGTCATTGTATGGGAATGTATGATATGATAGAAGCCGTAGATAGAATCGTATTAATTAATTCGTTTATTTACATACTGTTTATAGAGATTTAGTTGTTGTGTTTATTGAAACATTATTAACCTGCAATCGGCCGGACACGCTGTGTGAAAAAAATATTTCGAAATAAAAAAGTTTGTCTGCGATTTTGACCCTTCTATGTACAGAATTTGTATGAAAACAAGATCAGAATCGCTTGCGCCAACATCATTGATGATATAGCCACTAGTTTCATTCACCTGACAACACCAGATTATTTTAAAATGATTTTTATCTGTGGAATCGAAATGTCATTTTTGGCGCAAATTGAAGCTGTCAATATTGACGCGTGTTCCTCGACTAAAACCTATTAATTTACGTAATTAACGCAAGTAATGTTGTTTTGGTGCATAGTTTATTGTTCTAGGAACGTGTTTCAGTCAATGAAATATACGATAGCTCAAAATTAATCAACAAAACATTTAATTCAAAATTCAAAATCGTGTTTTGTTACGAAATTTCCGTATTTTTCCTGGAATTTGCGGGCCTTTGACAGGTTAAGGCCTAAATAATGTTTCAAAAATAAATGTATCTCTTATTAGTTTATCTCTATTATTGAAAATATTCAAAAACTACTGCACAAAAGAAATAGTAATGCTACTTCTAGGGAGAATACTTCGAACAATGGAATTCAAAATGGCTGCAGTTGATCAGCTGATTGCCCGATCCTATAGTAATTTTTCAGGAGTGATGATGTCATACGATTCACCATACATACACACGGTGGTTTACGGGGGTCTTGAAAAATTAAAACTTTGACAATTATTTTAACTATTAAAACTAACTCTAAAAATAAAAATAAAAATGCAGTTATAAGTGAGAAGGTCATAATTCATTAAAAAAAAATTAAAAATCGGACTGGACTTCTCTATTTATATTGCTTCAGTGTTGTAGCGATATTCTTTGGTTAAAGACGTTCTCCATTTTCCTTTCTGTCTCCATTCCGCTATTACAAATTATTTTTAGTAAAAGAATATTCCTAATATTGTACAAAATATCTATCATCGTAATTGATTGTTGTTTGAAAAGTTATTTGTTAAATATTGATTTCATAATAAAGGGATATAAAAATTTGTAATAAAGAAGGCATAATAAAGGATTTCATTTGACACAATTTTTTTTATTTAAATGTGATCAATAGTTCAGAGGTTATTGCTATTTTACGTAAAACGTAATTTCAAGCATGAATCTGAAAAAATTACCCGCTTTGTGGAGGGGACTGATAAAAAAAACCACCAGCGAACATTGTGTTAATGTAAATAGGTTTTTAGTCTATTTTTTTGTATTTATATAAACCTAACCTAATCTTGTAGGTTTCATATTCCTATTTCATAAATAATTTATTTTTCAGAATTCCGGAAAACTACTACTTACCATAACCACAATAATCCTTTAATTTTTTTACCCTTGGCACCATTTTCTAATGTCATGTGACATAAATTAGATAAAAATTCAATAAGGCATCAACTCTAAGCGAGAAATTACGCTTAAAAAAATTGGAATTTAAATGCTTTATTTTGCATCTCCGCTGACGGAAAAAGTTGTATTGGTAATTGTCGAAACGAAGTTTAATTTCAACAATCTGTGCGGTGTAATAAAATTTTACCAAAATGATTTATTACTATTTGAAGTAAAAACCAAGTTCAGAAAAAAATAAAATAAAAATACTAACATTAGGTGCAGAGAGCGACCTTGCCAGGATGTCTCCGGGTCTTAGTCCACTCAAGGTTGATGTAGGAGTTTTGACCTCTTTCTCCTTCACTGGCGCAGGGATTGAATTGATTCTAGCTTTAATGGGTTTGCTGGGAATGGGTTTACTCGCTGGACTGGATTGTACTGGTTTTACTGGTTGCGCTTGCTGAACTGGTTGCACTGTCTTAACTGGTTGAGGCAAAGGTCTTTGCACTGGTCTAGGCGGGGTGTATAGCAACCTTTCTTTGGTTTTCCTATTTTCCATTGGCGGGGGTTGCTGTAATTTAAAATTAAATATAAGAATAAAAGACAAACAAATATCGCAACCGTAAACACACATTTCAAATGAGTCACCATCATATCACATCAATTATGTTTCCAGCAATCCTTATCGTTGCACCACTTTACAAAGTAAAGTTGTCAGCACATTTGAGCTAGGTTGTTTACATTTTATCTTGATAATAATTATGAAATTAACGCAATCACATATTAACTAGTGATGCAACGAATACTACTTTTACGAATACGAATATCAAACCTACTATCCGGCGAATACGAATAACACAAACACTACATAGCTAGCTACTTACTCAGTAATTTATCGAAATGTTTCCATATATCACTTTGATCACGTTTACGAGAGGACATTTTATTTAAATTTAGTTCCTTTTACAATATACTTGCACTTGACCTGTGCTATCGACTGTCAAATACTGAAACTACTAAGAGAAAGAACGCGTATTAAATGAAAAATTCGAGGTTCATAGTACAGTGCCACAAAATCCATAGACATTTTGACATTTCTGTGACAATTTATTAATTCAAAAATT
Organism: Limnephilus rhombicus; assembly: GCA_929108145.2. NCBI lineage: Eukaryota > Metazoa > Arthropoda > Insecta > Trichoptera > Limnephilidae > Limnephilus > Limnephilus rhombicus. Next base: position 36,654,083 of record OV815273.1, on the reverse strand, counting down.
TTTTTTATAGTATTCGTATTCGTAAATATATATTCGCCGAATACGAATATTCGGTAAATGTCTACTATTCGGCAAATACGAATATTCGTATTCGTTGCATCACTAATATTAACACTTAAGGACTCCCTAATGGGTCTAACGGACCCAGTTCTTCGTATTTTGTGTAGTAACTTTAAAATTTTGACGTTTGCGACGTTGCCGCTCTTAGTACCTTTCATCGATAATGTAGCATGACAGATGACGATCTAAGTCGTCAGTTAATGCGCTATGTGTGAGTGCTATTTACGTAAAAGGTGTGTATGGGTCTGCTGGACCCGGTAGCGGCTAAATACGTAAGTGTTTTTTTTATCATTTTATTGCTATTTATTTACCTATTTTTAATTTACTTCATAGAAAATGGCTATCAATAGGTTTTTGAGAACTAAAGAAATAGAAGAATATCTCAATGAAGAAATAGAAACGAAGACAGTTTTGAGAATGAAGACTATTTAGAAATAAGTGAGCATGAATCGGATTCCGAACAAGAAGGCGATAATGGCCTACGTAACTGGAAAGAAGATAGAAAAACCAAAGTTTTTTGTAAAATGCAATGTACCAATGTGGAGAGCACATAAAGCCTTTGTTCAAATAACTAAATTATTAGTATATACCTAAATTTGTTATAACTAAATTTGTAGTAGAAAGCGACCGAATAATGCAGAGATGTGATTTTATTCCAAAGAAAATATTTATATTTTATAAATTGTTTTGGTTTTTTTTCTATGATTGATCTCTAATTATTATTTTTTCTAAGTAGGTTCATTGTAGTTTTGTAAGAAAATATTGAAAATTTTGCTTAAAATAAATAATTACAGAAATTATAACAATTAGCCTTAATCTTATCATAAAAGTATGATAAAATTCCTTTCATTTTTGTAGTGACTTTTTGATTAAGTAAAAATAACAAATATTAGATTGACTATTGCCTTTTTTATTCACACATAATCATTACAAGAAAGTAAACATTCCCTTTTATTGAGCAGTTTTGGAATAAACATATGATATTATACTGGGTCCAGCAAACCCGGTAGCGAGTATTTGTGTTACAAATTGCGTGCGAGTCCCCAAGTGTTAACAGGTTCACAGCCACTAAATTTTGAGGACATAAATCAACTAAAACTGAACAGTCCTGATTGCGACCGGTGGCGGTGGAAGCGAACACCTTAATAGAATTGTAATATTCAATTCGGGAGGGGGTTATGGGTACCATTGCCCCAGGAACCACTCGTTGGATAACCAAAACCTATGCATAGGTCACCCCAAGTGGTTCGCTACGTTTGGTGGCTCGGCAGCGGTGCCCGGGTTCATGGGGTGAGGTTTGTCCATGTCTTGGTGGTCTTTTTTTATGTTTTTTAGTTAAAAAAAAAATCAACATTTTTTACTTCAAATAACCTGTTGTAATCATTAGAACAGGTAAGTAAAACCCACACTATACAGCCGCACTGCAGGGTTAAAAAAGCACTTCGCTATAAGTAGGATCTACCATTATATACAAAAATACACACTGCTGAGAGATATGCAGTAGTTCCACAATGACCTCATTATTTCGTATTATGACTCAAATATGCATTGTTCTGAACTGAAGTTGTTCTAACCACTTGGCTTCCCTCCACACCTACATCAAATCACAATGACAGTCATTTGAGTAACTTAATCTTTATTAGCAGAGCAGTGTGGGTGTTCTGTACAAAAGTATAAATATTTGAGCAACTTGACTTACCCTTGGTTTATCATAATACGTATTGACTTTTGGTTTCCATGTGTTGGAGGGAACACGCGGTCTCCAGGATGATGAGTCCATGTGTAAACGCCGCAGCTGAAAGGAAAAAGCAAATTATGTTTAAAGTGTATTTAAAGTGTACCTACATTACGTTTCCAGGGTAATTAAGACTCAGCTGTGTAGATTATGAATGTTTAACGGCAATAATAGATTATTATTTTTTAAATACAGCAACCTGAAGGTGCCTGTAGCAGAATGTAACCTAGTCTAGTGACAAATAAACAAGTGCAAAAAGTAATACACAATCACTGTTATGTATTTGTAATTGTTACAATTATGTTCTACAGAACAATTTTCACAAATTCATTTAAGATTTATTTTAATATTTTTTTTTTTAGATTTCATCACAACTTTGCTTCCTCCTTTCGGAAGGAATATAGATATATTTTTTTTAAATTATTGATAGTGCTGCATATATCAGCAGAATAAATTATTACAAAAAAGATACTGCATAATAGTTTAAATGAATAACAATAAATTAATAGTTTACCCAAAAAAATCTACAAGTGTAAATATCTGATTAATGTTTAGAGGGCAACTGAAAAATTATCCCCACTTTTCGTTCTACAATTTATTTACACAAGGATAAGGCTTTAACATGATCATTTTCTACATAGTCACCTCCCTTGCCAATGCACTCTGTCCAGCTGTTGCATAAGCGTGCATATTCCCTCCAAGAAAAGGGTTTTCGGTTGGTCGCGAAGCCACTTTTGCACTGCTTCCTGGACATTTGTGGGAAATCGACCTGGCAAAGTATTCTTGAGCTGTCCAAGCAGAAAATCAGAGGGAGCAAGATCTGGGCTGTAGGAAAGTGTTCCAGTACCTCAAAATTTAACTTGTTGATGGTTCGATGGACAGAACCATGAGTGGTGTTCTAAGAAGACGCTATCTCGTCAATGGTAACTAGTCTACTTGGTAGAAGCATCTCTCGAGCTTGCTGAATCTTGTCACACGAAGTGGAGGTTAACGAACTTCCTGCTCCCTCTTCTTACGTCACACTCGTATAGTCACTTTTAAACTTCTCGATCCACAAAAATCACTTAAATATGATAAATTGTAGATAAGTAGCGTAGGGAGTGTGGCGAACTCATCGCTCAGGGAGTGGAAACACAAACCTGCAATAGCCAAGCCAAGGTGTGAGCTACCGTGCTCAGGCTGAATATCCTGGGGAACAGCGTCACGAACGGTGCTTCCGAGAAACAAGATCGCATCTCTGAGTATTTAGACCTCACTCCAGCACTCAGGGCTCTGCTGGAGTGGACCTTCTATTTCCCTGGTAACTCGTGGGACAAAAAAAAAATTGGACCATTCGAAAACTAGGGGCCTTTTGGGAACCTAGGAGTGCTGAGGCCACCTCTGTGGATTTCCTTCCTGGGGCCGTAGAAGGAACCAAGAGGAGAAACCATGGAGAGGTGAGCTGAGGCCACCTCCATAAACTCTTCCCTTGTGGGGCCTTCAAGGAACCAAGGGGAAGGGCACCCTTCCAGCACGGGGCCTTTGTGGAACCAAGGAGGAGTGAAGTGGAGAGATGATGTCCTCTTCCCATGTGGGGCCTTCGAGGAACCATATAGGAGTGAAGAGGAAAAATGAGACCATCTTGGTGAACTCTTCCTCTGTGGGGCCTATAAGGAACCAAGGAGGAGAGATGAAGTTCTCTTCCCTCCTGAGGCCCTCAGGGAACTGAGGTGGAGTGGACTCTTCCCTTGTGGGGCCTTTAGGGAACCAAGAGGAGGTGGACTCTCCGTCGTGGAGCCTTCGGGGAACTAAGGAGAGGAGAGGAGAGATGAAGTCCTCTTCCGTCGTGGGGCCTTCAGGGAACCAAGGAGGAGTGAAGAGGGGAAATGAGACCTGGGAAGACACATTGTCGAACCAGAAGATATAGCTTCATTTCCAATGACAATCCTGGTGACCTTTATAAAAGGGACTGGGTTACTGTCAAAGGAATGAGGTAAATTGGGAGATAGTACAATGGGTCTATGGCCTAAGTGCTCACGGGAACTATACAAGGTGTCCGGAAACTCGTAGTACAAGCGGGAAACTGGAGACTCCACATCACATTTGGAGTCGATTTTGTGGTATAACTTTTTTTGATTTGAGCTTTCATTTTCGAGTAAATCGAGTCAGAAGTTGATTTTTTTTTGGTCAAATTCTTGTAAATTATTACTGACGATCGTAGTACCTAACTAATAAACACTATTTAAAAGAAAAACAAACAAAGAAATCCGGATTTAAAGCATTATTTTGAAATTGCCCATCATTTAATTCAGTTTAAAAATAAAATATTTGGTCGTTCCACGGTTAAACAGCTGATCGTACATATTCGCAGTTTGTAGGTAGCCGCGCGGGAAGAGACGAGGGGGGGGAAAGGTAGTCCGGTCAAGTTAGCCCGAAAAATAATAATAAAACATATTGCAAGTTTAATCCGATTTGAGATTACAGATAGTAGTAACATCAACCTGAATATCACTAATTTAGTTGCAAAAAAGCAACACCAACCTTCACATTAATTAATGTAAACGTTAGTGATTCTGTTGTACGTTAATTATTAAAAAAAAGGTTTTTTTTTGAATTTGTACTTGAAAGTTTGTAGTACTTACTAACAAAAATATTAGAGGTCACAGGTGGTAGGAGTGAAACATTCAGAAAACTAAAGTACACAAGAGTGGGCTAAGAAGCACCGCACAAAGAGGAGACCGATTATACTATCTCACTCTCTCACAGGCTAAATCTTATTGATGTATGTGTTTGTCTCTTTTTAGTGCCGCTATTTTTCGTTTCATCGAGTTTCAAATCAGAAACATATTGCAAGTGTAATCTGATTTGAGATTACAGCTTAGTAGTAACATCAACCTGAATATCACTAATTTAGTTGCAAAAAGCAACACCAACCTTCACATTAATTAATGTAAACGTTAGTGGTTCTGTTGTACGTTAATTATTAAAAAAAGGTTTTTTTTGTATTTGTACTTCAAAGTTTGTAGTACTTACTAACAAAAATATTAGAGGTCTCAGGCGGTAGGAGTGAAACCTTCAGAAAACTAAAGTTGACAAGAGTGGGGAGGCTAAGAAGCACCGCACAAAGAGGAGACCGATTGTACTATCTCACTCTCACACAGGCTAAATTCTATTGATGTATGTGTTAATGTGTTTGTCTCTTTTTCTTGTCGCTATTTTTCGTTTCATCGAGTTTCAAATCAGAACAGTGCTAAAGACTTCTTCATTTCAAAAATAGTCAGAAATTTAATGTTGTTCGTATCTATTTTGACCGGACTATAAAAATTCCGAAACAAAATTAGCATCTCTTTCTCTCAGGGTCAATCCACACGTGCGCGAACAGGCGAGCGAATAATGTCTTGAATATTAAAAATGGCCGCGTTTAAAGCCCGTCTTCCACTGTTCGGAATCCGCTCGACTAGCAAACGTTAACTGCGTACAAGTGCTTCTATCAAGAACGTTGCGAGCGAAGCAGACTAAACGAGTTAAATAGGTTCGAACGTATCCGCTCCGCTATTAATGAAGGTGTTTATTGAAGCCGTTTGCCAATTTTAGTGTTTATAGGATACGACTAGCAAAGAATGTCGCAATGTCGTCAAAAAGGATGCTGCTTGGAAAACCATCATCGAGATGAAATTGCCGGAAATAAGAAAGTTTAAAACAAATTTAAAATTTAAATTTAATTTCATGTTTTTTTTTAAGCAAACATTTCTTCATTGCCGCCTACACGTTAAAAAACATCCTCACAAGAAACAGTACTTGAAATCACAGAAACACTCTGTTCACTTCGAGACGGATTATCAATGACTAGTTACCCGCTCAGCTAGACTCTTTTCCGCTCGCAGTGGAAGGCGGGCTTTAGAGTATAATGGCCGCCATTGGGGTGTTGTTTCGGAAATTGTTTGTTTACAAATGCAATCGGCAGTTTTGTCCACGCGTTTGGCTCGTTGACATCTTTCTACAACAAACCTTTCGTAATTAAACTTTAAAACAAAGTGTGCTTGTGAATTATTTTGTGTTATTTTCATATTTTGACGTGATTAATTTTTGTGTTATTACAATGGAATATACCAACGCATATTAATGTGTTTTTTTGTGATGTACCAATGACATGTTAAAATGCGTTTTTTGTGATGTACCTAGTGTTTTTGGATTAGAAAAGGAATATTACATAATGTAAGTTAGAACACACCTATGCTAATAATTTCTCTCACAAGGCTTGTTCGAATTGGTCCAGTTATATCGCCGAAAATCTTTCAAGTAGAGTACATTATTGCCCGCCGTCCATTTCAAGATGACGGGTAGGTACACATCAAAGTAAATACGTTAATTTAACCATATTATAATGCTTAGAAGAAATGAAATTTTAGAAAAGGTGGAAGAATAAATTAGTGGGATGAAAATAAATAAACTATGAACACGAAAAGAGATTAATGGCAGCTTATAAATTTTGTAGCATCTTCGTTCTACGACATTTCCACCTATCAGATGAAATTTTAACCCTAAATAGCCAAAATTTAATTTTTTTGTTTTTGTTTTTAAATTTAAAATGTAAAAATGCTTAAATTGAAAATATTTATGTTTATTTGGGTTCTCTATGGGATGTAGGTTCACCAGTTTTCCGCTTGTACTACGAGTTTCCGGACACCGTGTATATATGTAAGCCGTCTCTGATTATTTATAAAAAAAATAAAAAAAATTGTAGATAATAATTGTAGATGTTTTGTGATAAACATCTACAATTATTTTCAGCCCCTTTCACGCCTTTCAACCAGAGAAATGGAATCAGTATTCGTTGTTCCTCCTTATAACAAACTGCTAGCTGAACGGACGTGTTTATGCTGTAATAGCCGGTAGGCAAATGACACAATTGAGATCAAATTTCTCACACGTGACCGCAGTCATAGCAACTCTGAGCACGCTTGCGCAGAAGACAGAATGACAACCTTGAAGGTGTTATAGCAAAAGTGTAGATAATTTTTGACTCACTCTGATATTAGCATGATGATAAACAGAACTTCTGGCATTGAAGTTAGAATACACTGGTGAAGTGGAAAGTAATTTGTATTATTGAATACGCAATTAAAATTGTCAGATCTTACATATTCATAGACCGAACACATAATGAAATAATGCAAAATTTAAATTAGAAAAGTTCAATTTGAAATCCAAAGAAATACTTACAGGTCGCTGAACAAATTTCTTAGCATGTTTTCTGGGTGCAGACTTCTGTTTTGCTATCATTTCCGTAATGTGCGCAACTTCACTGGGAGCACTGGCATCCACAAAATATTTATTATTTTGTTTAATTAGTCGAAACCCAGGAACCTTTTCAAACAGGTCTTCCAATGATCTAAATCCTAATTTAGAATATGGAATATATTCTCCTTCTAGTTCTCGGTAGTCTCCTAAAACATGAAAACAATATTTTAAACATCATGGACTAAAAAAATACAGAATGGAATGAACAATATGTAATTATGAAAATAAGCGATCTTAGCGACAAAAACTCAAATCACATTCCCTTCAAAAAGTTATACATATTCTTACCTAAATAAATAGATTAAAATCATTATTTCAACGAGTCTTTTCTTGTGTTTCTATTTGTTTATCTACTTATATCTGTTTTAGTTAAAAAAAAACTTAAAAACTGTAAGTTTTGTAAAGCCCCCTGCCCTGGGGAGATACTAACTAACTGCTATGATGGTAGTATTGTCAGGTTTATTTTACTTTAATAATTAAATTAAACTTAGATAATGATACGCATTTTTGAAAAAACCCAAAATTCTCAAATGACATTAATCTTTCTTGTAGGTTGAAACTAAAACTAGGTTGCACTTTGCAATTTGTGGCGCATTCGGACATGCAGTCTATGACGTTATATAAATAGACTTGCCATAGTCTCACAAACTCAAGATATAATGTGGCAATTAATCAAAACTCTTTTGTTTTCAGCGATTTTCAATAATTTCTTAATTCAAAAGTTATTCGTGTATGATAAAGATAGACGCTTAAAAGAATATGTGCATATGAACGAAACAAAAGATAGAACGCGGGCGGCATTTTCGTATTCAAAATTCAAAAGTTCCGTCAAATACTGTCTCAAGGCCGACTAAAGTAGTAGGCCTGGGCACCAGTCGAATTTTGAGGTGTCAAATAGCTATAATGAACAACGATAGTTTGCAAATGGCGTTGATTGTTATTGTATTTGTTATTTCTGCTGATTTGTATGTTGTTTTACCGCAGGCAAGTAAATAAAGAATCATTAGATTATTATTATAAAAAGTAAATTTTACTTAGCGACGGCATGGCATCGACTTTGTAATTTGGCTGTTGCACATCCAGACCTGTACTTTAGTAGGCCTTGAGTTCTCTAATGACGCATAAAATCTTTGGGCGGAAAGCAATTGTATTATTTTTATAATCGATAATAATAAGTAATTTGCATGTATTTACAAATGAAATCTTATTCCTTCGCTTTTACGACTGTTTACCGTGTAATGGAAACATTTTCTCATCACACAGGATGGAATTTTGGCACTTTTTAATGCAATTTACTTACTAGTAGGACACGACCTTACTCGACGCGTGGCAGAAATCGAGAAATCGAGTACTCTACAATTGTCGAGTACTCTACAGAAATCGAGAAATCGAGTACTCTACAATTGTCTTGTTGTTGGCTTCCCATTTTGAGATTTCTACCCCGCGTCTAAAGTATGTAACGTCTTTGCATGCAGTCAGCAATTTAATATATAGGTCAGCAAATAATTTCACATCCAAACTTACATTAGCTGTTTGTTCAAAGGGGCACCTCTTTACTGAATAAACTAAATTATCACACAATGGCGAGAAGGTTAGTTCTATACCTGAATGCCTGGAAAGGCATTGCTGTCAAATATTTTTATATGAATATTGGGCACCACTCTTTCTAAGGGTCCCAACTACATGTATATAGTAAACATATAACATATGTCTTTCTTCCTAGGACCAACGCAGTTAAATAAAGTGTATAACACTAATAATCGAATGCTTGACCTAGTATTTTCTAATAACCCAAATACAATAGTGGAAAAATCGGACGAACTGTTATTACCTCTTGATCAACATCATCCGGCTTTAGACATTATTTTTACAAATGAATCTAGAAATTTGCAGAACTTTAAAACTTCATCATATAATTTTACTAAAGCTGACTACCCAAATATTGTAAATTATCTTGACCATTTAGATTGGTCATTTTTAGAGGCTGGTGATGATATAACTGACCAAGTACAACAATTTTATTCATTTTTAAACACTTTTAAAGAACTTTATGTTCCTAAAATTAATTTTAAAGCCTCTCATTATCCCATATGGTTTACAAAAGAATTAAAGGAGTTAATATACAATAAAAAACAATTGCAAAAAATATATAAGCAATTTAGAAACGTTAATGATTATATAAATTTTACTAACTTAAGAAGGCAATGGAAAGACCTATCCAGAAAATGTTACAATGATTATGTTAGTTTAATAGAAAAAGAGGTTCGTCATAATGTAAAAAGATTATGGAATTTTTCTAATGCTCAGCGAAAGAATGATTGTAGTTTACCAAATACTATGTATCTTAATAACAAATGTACTGACAGTACCGAAGGCATAGTCAATCTTTTTGCAGATTCATTTAAAAGTGTTTATGACATGGATATTCTTGATAGTGAGATCCCTAAAGATATATCTCTTGAAGAATCACTTAATTTAAGCCATTGTTTTATTGAAAAAGCTGCAATAGAAAAGGGTATAAAAGCATTAGATTCTAATAAACCTGCTGGACCGGATGGTTTTCCTCCAATATATTTAACCCTTCAAAAATTTGGCTATTTTTTCGGATGGTCAAAATATTTTCGCTTTACAATAAAATGCAAATATTTGGAATATTTCTGAACACATTCAAAAACCAAAAACTGTTTTAGAATGGTGATGAAATATGCTTTCAAATTATAGAATTCGAAAAATATATATTTTTTTAAAATTATAAAATTTTTGCATACAAACATAAAAAAGTTTTCAAAATGGGTCACCTTATGTTTTTTCTAACTAAAGTTACTGATAATAAAAAAAAATAAAAACAGATGCACATTTTATTAGACAAATGTATAACAAACACATTATTGTAACCTCAGTTTTTTGTCGCTCTATGAAAATTTTTTTTTAAAAATTCCCGAAGTTTCAAATTCTTTTTTCAATTTGCGATTCAAAACTTTGTTTAGATAAAAGTGTACATTTTATTTTTTTGGTGGCTATTTTTTAGATTGGAATATAAAGCATGATGTTTTTCCTTTCTAACACCGATTAGAACATATTTCTAACTATGATAGTGAGGGAGTTACAGCGTCTTATGTGAGACCTATGCGCGTTGGGACAAATCTGGTCTCCTGTGATTAAACGGGTTAAAATGTTGTATTAAAAGTTTGACTTTTCCATTATTTATACTATTTAACAAGTTTTGTCATCAGGGTGTTTTCCAGATCAGTGGAAAAAAAGCTTTTTAACGCCTATTCACAAAAAGGGTGATAAAAGCGATGTATCAAACTACAGACCAATATGTATATTGTCAGCTATTCCTAAACTCTTTGAATCATTGGTCCTAGATGTCTTTAAAAAACAAATTCATAATATAATTGTTCCCAATCAGCACGGTTTTATCACAGGTAGAAATACTTTAAGTAACATAATCATTTATGAAAATTATATTACTGATTCCCTTGTCCTTAAGCATCAAGTGGATTCTATATACACTGATTTTTCCAAAGCTTTTGATAAAGTTAGGCGACATATTCTTGTACATAAACTAAGTTTGATGGGCATTAAAGGAACCTTATTGAAATGGTTTAATAGTTATCTTAGTAAAAGAAAGCTTTGTGTTAAAATAAATTCTGTAGAATCTTATATATTCGAAGCCATAAGTGGGGTTCCCCAAGGATCTCACCTTGGACCAATTCTTTTATTATTATTTATAAATTACATTATTAGTATATTTAAAGATGTACAAGTTTTGCTCTTCGCTGATGATTTAAAAATATATAAAATGATACGTAATATAGAGGATTGCCATATTTTACAATCTAATTTAGATAAATTGTTTCATTGGTGTGTGATCAACTCGCTATTTCTTAATATTCAAAAGTGCCAAGTTATTCGTTTTCATAAAATCCAAAGTCATATAACTTATGAGTACTCTTTAAATAATGTAATATTGACACCAGTCGCTCAGATCAGGGACTTAGGTGTTATATTTGATGAAAAGTTAACATTTACTCTACACGTAAATGAAATAACAAATAGAGCTATAAAAATGCTTGGTTTTATATGCAGAACAGCAAGTGATTTTAAGTCACTAGAGTGTTTGAAAATATTATACACTTCTTTAGTAAGAAGCCAGGTAGAGTATAATTCGCCCATTTGGTCCCCATTGTATAAAATACATTCCGACAATATAGAAAGGGTACAGCACAAATTCCTAAGATTTATTAACTTTAAGCTGAATATTCCAATTAAAAATATTAACTATGTCCTTTTGATGAAACAACTCAACTTAATTACGCTGTCCGATAGGTGAATCATCTCTGATCTTGTACTATTAAATAAAATCATTAATAATTGCATTGACAATCCTGAAATTCTCGCCAAAATAAAATTTTACGTACCGACCAGAAATACGAGGCAAAGTGCTACCTTCTTCTGTGACAATTTTAAAACAAACTATGAAGCTCATACACTTATAGATTACATTATTTTGGCAATAAATTTGGGAATATTGTAGACATGTTTGCAGATTCCATATTAGTTATAAAACGAAATCTTTATAATTACTTTAATGAAATGTATGATTTTAATTTTAATTAATTTTATTTTTCATTATTATTTTAATCATTGTATATTGTGTACTACATACCTGCCTAACTGTTATTATCTATCTTTGTAAAAGCCCACTAGGGCGTAAATAAATAAATATGTATATGTGATATAAGTCTTCCCCATCTTCTTATCTCCTTGCCTTTTGTGTGGAAGAAGATTTTATCAAAAGGAAACATACACTTTGGCAGTAAAGTTGCGCAAATAGATTTTTGTTTTGTAATGATTTGTACCAAAGTGAAAACCAATTTTTTTAAACCCCTCCGCAACGTAAGCAGATATAAGCGTTAAAAATAGGACAGCAGTCAAGTACAATAAGCGTGTTTATACATCAGCGCGTGTGTTTCCATAGAAATCGTTCTAACTCCATTATTGTTTTAGTTACATCCCTAAAACAAAAAGTAAAAGGTCGATAGTAGATCAAGCTGCACATCCCTATCAAGTTGTCTATGGAAATACATAACAGGAATCAGCTGTCAGTCGTGTAGTTGACAAAAATATTTACTCGCGCAAATTTGCTACTGGCAGCTCCACCGCGCTCCACATTTTAAATTTTTATTAAATATTTTTATATGAAATGATAAAAAAGTGAGGTGACAAAAGTGCTTATTACACATATATACAATAGAATAAGTATTGTTGTTTACATAATCTGTGATTTTAGTACCGTTTTCACATAAAAACATCACGTGAGTCATTTATACCTATTTTTAATGTTTGCATTCTAAATTTTAATATTTACAAATGCTAATATTTATTTGTAATATAATAATTTGAAAGCCAATTTTGTAACTTTTCTAAAACAGTTTTTACTATTCGGCTACGTTAAGAAATGTTTCATTTATAGAGCTTTAATTGTGAAGCGGTAATGTCAAAAAGTTTTCGTAAAATATCATTTTGTTAAAGACACCAAAAGCAAATATTCTCGAAAATTCGGAGGGGTTAAATGTAATAGAATATGTACATTTTTTACAATAAAAAGTCACTAAATGGCCCAAAACTGACTTTAAATTCCGTTTATGGAGTCCTATTACAAAGTAGGCTATGATTTTGAAGAATACTATTGCAGTTGGGGTGTGGTGAGGACCACTCATTCAAATGTATATATGTATTATTTTCAAAGATGTATCGGTTTAAAATAAATTACATTTTGTCGCTCGGGTTCCTTGTTTTCGCCAGCTACACGTGTGTTATTATAATTATTAACCCACTTCCCAACATCCGATTGACTGGTGGTCGACTCGTTGTCGAGATCAATGCATTCTGTCAACTTTCGGTGGCAATCATACACAAACACACTGACGTACAAGCATTTTTCTTAAATTCAAAGAAATAAAGCACTTAAGATACTTCAGGTGGGCGAAAACAATGAACCTGTTTGAGAAAATGGAATTTGTCTTTGAAAATAATATTTACATTTTTTTTGTATAAAAAATAAACTTTAAAAAAAACAACATCACACCTCAACTATAAAAGTACTGTCAAAAATTATAGTAAAATTTGTAATAGGATTCCATAAATAGAAGTTAGTGTTGGGTCACTTAGTAACATTTTTGCATTTTATGTGTAAAAAATGTACAAATTTTCATTACAAAAAAGTTGTTTTTCACTTTGCCAGGGCTGGGCAAAATACATGCTTTGCTGTAATTAAAATACAAATTACAAAATACTTTTTCGCATATATTTAAAATACGAAATAGAAAATACTTTCAAGTCGTGTATTTGAAATACAAAATACAGTATTTTAACCATAACATACAAATTACTAAGTTTAATCTAAGTTTTCTGAAATTATCCATTTTCTGGGTATTTTTTTCAATTTTTTCTTTCTACAATAACCTTCTACAAAGTATTAGAAAACTTTAAAAAAAATTAAATAGGTAAAGTCGTTTTGAAGTTACGGCGTGACCAAGGGAAGGAGACAGGGATTCATTTTTATATATATAGATGACATTTTTATAGCGCAGTTTTGTGTAATTTCACTTCAATTGCGCTCTACAGTAATTAACTTAAAAACAATCTAGGATTCAGTCAAATTATTCATATAGTGCTTGATCTAATACTATGATAAAAAATGTACAATACAAAGCAATGACAAGTACAATATTATAATATGATATAAAATGTACAATAATAGTGCTATCATAGCACAGGACAATAATAATAACTAGCATGATATAAAAAAAGTACAGTACATTATAAAGCAATGATAAGAAAACTGCAAATAATCATTAATAAGAGTGCTATAACACAGGATAATTATACAGGATTCTAGCGTTTTTAGTCTAGAACACCCTCGTCCAGGCCGTGGCCCAGTGGCAGGGCGCGCCTCTTCACCAAACATGGAGAATTCATCTGAAGCCCCCGTAGTAGATATACGAGTACTAAATATGTGTGTATATACACGGTGTCCGGAAACTCATAGTACAAGCGGGAAACTGGTAAATCTACATCACATTCGGAGTCGAATTGTGATATAACTTTTTTGATTTGAGCTTTCGTTTTCGAGTAAATCGTGTCCGAAGTTGGAATTTTTTTGGTTAAATTTGAAAAAAAATTTCACTAGGGGGTTGATTTCAGCTGTATAATGCCTTATAAAATGCATCAAAGGGTAAACAGAACTTAAAAAAATTTAGTTGCCGAAAAAATGGAAAAATAGAAAAAAAAATATATTAAAATCGAAATGCTCAGATCGAAAAAAATAAGTTTTTTGGGTTCTCTACGTGATGTAGATTCACCAGTTTCCCGCTTGTACTACGAGTTTCCGGACACGTTGTATATTTATTTATTTTTTTAAAATCTTTTTTATATTACTTTATTTTTTCTTTTTTATCTAGTAAATCCATTTTATGTAATGTATACTTTTATATGGCTGACAGAGTATTGCACTCACCGCTCTGTTTGGCTGAAATAAACAACTTATCTATGTCAGTTTATTTTTCATTATCATTATTAAGATCGCTAAATGTATTTGAAATGTATTTTGAAGCCATAAGCATTTGAAATACAAATTACAAAATACCTCAGCATCAGGTAATTGAAATACCAATTACAAAATACATTTTAAGGAAGTAATTGAAATACTAACACAAAATACGTATTTCAATTACAAGTGACGCTGATTAAACCCCACCACTCCATTGTCGGTGTTGTGCAAAACTGGTATGCATTAATGGTGTACATAAGCGACCCACTGTGTTTTGCCTATTGGTCTCAACACGTACCATGGCGTGGTGCGACTTTTTAGAATAATCTTTGTGTATTTGAAGCAGCGTATTTTTTATATTTGTATTTTTTAGAGGTGGGACTTGAAAGTCTTGAAAAAGTTGAGAGGTTGAAAAATCTGATGGTTTCTTAGTAATAATTTTAATTATTAATCTTTGAGTAATTTCCAGTAGCAAAATTGAGGTTTTGTAAGCTCCTCCCCCAATGATCTATTTTTAAAAAAAATCATCACTTTTAATGACTTTCCAAAGGAAGGGTTGAAGTTGTATGATTATGAGCTGTCTGGTCACCACATAAAAAAACTCTCATGCCCACCTGTCATTATTGTAGATAAAAATACAATACATACAATAATTTTAGTAAAAATATTTTTGAAGACCACTTTATTGTGTAACTAACTATAATAATGTCTGGGAGGAATGCAGATCCTGCCAATGTCTGGGAATTTAATAAAAAGGCACTTTTTAGATGAGAAAAGTGTGGAGAAGATGAATAAAAAATAAATTAAGGCGCGCTCGGCAAAATTGAAGGAGATACAGCCGTTCAAAGTATTTAAAATTTCTCTTCGCGAACTGATATTATGACAGCCCGCCCGCCATTTTATCAATTGTCACTATTATGTTGGTATCCCTGACCTGATGCAAACAACAGCTAGACAGCTAAACATGGTTTGTGATACAAAAGAAAGTGCCCCTTTATAACGCCTACTCGCGTCAAGGCAAGAAAAACATCCCAGTTTTATTCCCAGGTTTGTGTAACATGGTTTGTGATTCTGGCTTACTATTAATTCTGTTTTTCATAATTACGCGCCTTAGGGAACGTACCCATACTACGTGACACGTTTGGGGGGGGGAGGGGTCTTCAAAATGTCACGCTCCATACAAATGAGCGGCGAGATGCTTAGGTTTTTGGTCACCGGGGGGGGGAGGGGGTTAAAAATTGCAAAAAGTTGGTCACGTAGTATGGGTACGTTCCCTTATCATTTATAACACGAAGTCGGCTACAATCGTATCTAGGTTCGTATTAGGTCTGGGATACCAACATAAACAGTGAAAAAATGGCGAACGGACTGTCATAATATCAGTTCGCGAAGAGAAATTTTAAATACTTTGAACGGCTGTATCTCCCTCAATTTTGCCGAGCGCGCCTTAATTTATTTTTTATTCATCTTCTCCACACTTTTCTCATCTAAAAAGTGCCTTTTTATTAAATTCCCAGACATTGGCAGGATCTGCATTTCACCCTAATGTCTAACCACAAAGTGAGTGGTTTTATGAAAGTTTAAATACTATAAAGCTTTATAAATGCTTACTATTGCATTGGTCAATGGATACCAGCCCTGACGTTGATAGTATCGTCGCCTTTAGAATAGGTATCACACTATTTATGTCGGCCATGACTCAGTTTGAATCTGAAAAGACATAAAAGTTTTAATTGTGGTATAATAATAAATAATGTTATGGTATCAACTATTAGAATACACTTACGAATGCCTTTAAATTTTCACAAAATAGTAGGCATAATGATTTAATGATACTCTCTAAGGATATTACTTAGTAGTAAATTGAGTATGGATTTTAAAAGCGGATGCATAAACAGGGAGAAAACTATAATGCCTAAAAACCGAACGACAAATTTTGAATAAACATCCAAGTAATTGATAACATTTGCACAAAAATGTCTTTAATAAAACAGAGTGCTTAGGCAACGTTGATTAAATCGCATTCCATAAGTGCCGAAAACATCTGCATAACATCTTTACAATTTCGTTAGACTTTAATAACAACGCTTTTTGTTGGAAATGTTTTTTGGATATTTGGAATAAGTGGAACATTCACCGACACACTTTCTAGTTATAAAATTGACACATCCAATATCCCACACAAGCCAACTTTCGATTTTATTATATTTATTTAAAAGGAATTTTAAAATGATTTTTTAAACTATACCAGCAATAATTCTACAAAACCACAAAAACGAATTCACATACCGTTGACAGCTGGCAGCGACGAAAAAAGTGTGTTGTGTGTTGGCTATTTTGGTTTTATTTTTTTTATGTTGGTCAAAATGATAACCTATAAATAAACCTAACCTTCGTTCAGCCTATACCAACAGATGACCGAGACTTAGACTGGTTGACATATTTGTATATATGACCGTAGCTATTACTCCATAAATATACCAAACCACTCACTATTACCCGGTGTGCACAGAATACACTGAATAGGATTAAATAAGAGTTTCGAGTATTACATTATAAAAATTCAAAATTAAGAAACAAAATTTGTATCTAAATTCATAATTCTAAATTCACCCAATAAAATCCAAATATTCAGAGCGACACGCGTATGCAGTTGCATAGCGATAGGGGCCGCCCGCCCCGGGTGCCCCGAAACGGCCATCTCAAATTCAAAATGTATAATTTTACTCAAATAATGAATTGAGAATTAAATTTCTACGTATGACGGTATATATATATATTTTTTTTAATAACGGTCAAATCTGGACATGACTCCTTCCAGAGAGCAACTCTTGTTGAATTTTTTGGCGACCCCAAAAACCTTTCTGAAAAGGAATATTTAGCTAGCATAAAAAGCAACTGATAGGCCAAGGTTCGTATAAAATGCATTTAACAGGGTTAGCTCATGCGGGCCTTCTTCGAAAAAAACTCGTCGGGCCGCTTTTTAAATTTCGAACGCGTGATGTAGCTTGAAGTAAAACACTTCCACTTACATTGCAGTTAATTCATATCTTTCAGTGGAACACGGACTTCAAGCTACGTCACGAATTAAAATTCAAGCCAAAGCCAATAACCGCCGCACCCCCTCGATGAGCTAACCTTGTTAAACGCATTTTTTACGAACCTTGGTGATAGACCATATAATGGTTAAGCCAAAAAAATATTAATCTCTGAGTTTATTCTGTAGATAAAATTCATTGGGTACGAATTTATTCATGTTTACTGAATTGGTTTATTTGTGTATTTACTGTTTACCATGTTTGATGTTTACATCTTACATCGTTACCCCCAATTCTCCTCATTGCTACATTTTCCAACACCTCCGCCAACTCGTATTGTGACTTGAAACAGTATTTTTCCTCGCAAGATGTTATTTATTTATTAAATTAAAAAACACACTTTGTAAAGCACCACTTTTTATTAGAATTGATATTTAACAGCCAACCAGGTTTCGCTCATCTCGAGCTTCATCAGGGCTTATTATAACAACTATAGTTGTTATAATAAGCCCTGATGAAGCTCGAGATGAGCGTGTCACACCACAAAGTATTTGCTTCCTTCGATAAGGTTATTTATTTATTTTATTATCTACGCCCGTACGACCCATACTACGACCTCCGTAGTCCAGTGGGTAAGACTCTTGACTCACAATCCGGAGGTTGCGGGTTCGAACCCGAATAAATTTTATTTGATTAATTTGTGTTATTTCACAATTAATTCATTTAAAATAATATATAGTATATTTGCGACATGTTCCAGAGTGGAAGATACTATCAGTATCGCCCTGGTGTAAGACCACCATTCAGAGTTGAAACGTTGCTTGAAAATGGCTTTAGCCGTGTTTGGTGACCAGATCTGAATAGCCAGGTACTTCCCAACCTTCCTCTTCCCCACCTCCTTCCCCTCCCCACTACCTTCAGCCTCACAACATACCCCAATTGGGGATGCCATAGTCTCACTGGCTCCAGACGGGAGCAGTTGAGATTCTTGTGTGGTATTCACTGTAAAAAAAAATAAAATAAAATAAAATAAAGGCTTTTACATATTTTATGATAAAATACTATTTTACAAGAAAAAAAAATATGTAAGATGGAATAATGATACAAACATGAGACTAAGTTATTACATGTAACAACTTTAGTGATACAGGTCATGGAATAAATAATTATAATATACTAATATAACCAATAAATGAAATAGTAGAATATTTTTTTATAAGTATCTTACTTAATATTATAAACTCGAAAGTTTGTATGGAGGTATGTGTGTTTGTTACTCTTTCACACAAAAACTACTGAATGGATTTTAATGAAACTTTACAATAATATAGCTCATAATACATCAGAATAATTTAAAGGCTATACTTTATAAAGCTAGCTAGGAAGGGGACGCGGGAGGGGAACGGGGACGCACGGGAAAGGTGACTCAGGGAGAAACAATGTATTTCTTTGAATTTTGTATTAATGCATGCCGGTAACCAGCTAGTTATAATATAATTTACCATGTGATATGAAATTATTCCACTTATTCCAAATTATTCCACTCATTGGACTAATCTCTTTATAATCTTGGTTCTCTTTATTAATACTGGTTCCATGACAATTCAGCAAAATCGGAAAACTCGACATTTCAACACTCGCATTCAATTTTGTATTAATGCATGCCGGTAACCAGCTAGTTATAATATAATTTACCATGTGATATGAAATTATTCCACTTATTCCAAATTATTCCACTCATTGGACTAATCTCTTTATAATCTTGGTTCTCTTTATTAATACTGGTTCCATGACAATTCAGCAAAATCGGAAAACTCGACATTCCAACACTCAGTGATGAAAAAAATAGCCCATAACCTCCTGACAACATTCCGTGCAGTTGAACATATGGTTGAACACATGGAATCCATACTTTAGGGTTGAACACATTTTCCTAACTAACTACATCTACTTAATATTTCTTCAAAAGCACCACCAACAACTGCAAGCATTCTAGGTACAAACGAATAGGTAGCTATCTAAATTACTCATTCCTGGCGTTATTGTTACGGTTGTATGACCACGCCCACTTATCCTATCCTACTAATATTATAAAGGTGAAAGTTTGTATGGATGTATGTTTGTTACTCTTTCACGCAAAAACTACTGAATAGATTTTAAAAATTCTTTCACTAATAGAAAGCTACATTATTTGCGAGATCTATAGGCTATATATATTGGTAAGCTCTGGCGTTATGAATAATCTCTGGCGTTATGAAATTATTTATCATACGTTTTCTGTTGCTAACAAAATCGATTTATTGCAAACGCCTATCGTCGCCTTGGAAACGATGTTTTTCTTAAAAATTAGGTTACTATGGACATCCCTTTGATGTTAAAATTCAAATATGTATAAAATACGAATTCCTACTTTACAGAATGGATTTAAATGAAACTTTACAATAATATAAACATATAGGCTATAGCTCAGAGCTCTGGCATTACGAAATTTGTATGAAAAAATTGCAATAGGTGGCACGATTAGTAAGATATCTATAATTCTTTAATCGATTCAAATTATTAG
This sequence comes from Limnephilus rhombicus, assembly GCA_929108145.2. Taxonomy (NCBI): domain Eukaryota; kingdom Metazoa; phylum Arthropoda; class Insecta; order Trichoptera; family Limnephilidae; genus Limnephilus; species Limnephilus rhombicus. Next base: position 36,633,849 of record OV815273.1, on the reverse strand, counting down.
GGAAGTAGGTACTTCAAATAAATTCGCTTAAATATTTTCTAAAATAGAATTTTTATTTAAGAATCTTTGTTTTGCAAAATGTCATTCTCAAATTTTTACATAATGTCACACAACAATTATTATTTTAATTGGATAAACAGGAATCGCCTTTTTTAAGTATAAAACTGCCGTACTGGATTTTTTGGTAGAACATAAAAAGAAGAATAATAAAATTTGTACTTAATAACTATCTATAAAAATGAATCACCAAAATGCGCATAAACCCGAACGACTGAACCAAATTGGATAATTCTTTTTTTTGTGTAAAACTACCGTTGAGTACTGGCATTATGAATTTTGTAGTTGTGAGTGGGTAGGGGGGAAAGGGGGGGTGGGGAAAGGGGGGGGTGGGGGGAGGGAGAGGGGGGAGGGAAGGAAGGGGAAAGGGGAAGGATGGAGGTGGTTGTGGGGAGGGGTAGGGGGTGGGGGGAAGGAGGTTGATGGGGGGGAGTGGAGTGGGGGAGGGGTGGGTGGAGGGGGAGGGGGATTGATGGGGGGAATGGAGTGGGGAGAGGGAAGGTGGAGGAGGCTGAGTGGAAATCCCCTAATGCCATGCGAGCGAAGTCGCGGGTAAAAGCTAGTATATTATAATATACAAATTATAAAAATATTCGTCGTGTGAAACTGAGGCTTGAGCTACACTATGTTGTTTTTCAGAAGTAGATAAAATAAGCCCCATCCCACTTGTCTGCGCGGTATTTCACACATGTGGAAAAACTTCACAAATAATAGTTGACTTCAATAACTCCGCTAAAAATAGACATAACGCCACCGTTTAAAGCAGTGTTTCCCAAACTCTTTTGGCCCACGGACCCCCCCCCCCCCCTAATGAAGCGCCGTTAAATGCTGACAATAAGCAACTTTAATTTATATGAATGCCAAAACTATATCATGCGACAATAACAATAATATAACAATACAAAAAAATATTCTTCTTTTTGTCTAAGACTAGGAAAATTTGTTGTATGCACTTCACATCACGCATAATACAAAACTAGACCTGGAGCTAATATATTCATAACGGTATAATTATCTATAATGATATATCGATACCGAATCTACAAATATTAGCGTTAAACGACATTTTTTTATACATTAAACCTTGTGCGGACCCTCTGCTGTTATCAGGGACCTCCAACTCAATTTTAATTTTCCACAAATCCTCTGAATGATCCTGAGGACCCCTGGAACCACACAATATAAAACTTATAGATTTTACATTACGAGAGGTTTTTTATGCTAACATAATTTATGTATTTTTTACTACGAATAATATACAGTCATTATTACATTTTCACACTGTATTATAAAGTAAACAATCATTATTGCTTTTTCTAAGGGAACGTACCCATACTACGTGACCAATTTTTAACCCCCCCCCCCCCCCCCCGTGACCGAAATCCTAAGCAAACCGCCGCTCATTTGTACCAAGCGTGACATTTTGAAGACCCCCCCCCCCCCGAAGAGGTCACGTAGTATGGGTACGTTCCCTAATGTGAAGAGATTGGTGAGGAAATTTAATTTAAGCTCGAATAATTTTATGTAATATATTTCTCGATGTATTTTTTGCTTCATTATTTCGCATTATCTCGGCACTAGAATGAGACACGGAGTCGAATTAAAGTCGGTAAAGTGTGACTTTTTATCAGTAACAATGTGGTACAATCGTGAATGGTAGAAAAAGTCTGAAAAAAGGGACACCTGAGGAAGGCTTGCGTATTCTCACTAGAATGAGACACGGAGTCGAAAGAAATAAATACGATATACTGTAGTTTAATAGTATCAATGTGATTGACTCGCGAGCACTTAACGGTAGACGATGACAAACTGCTAAATTAAATTCAGCACGCGGTGTAGCAGCACGGCGAATGAAGGCGAAGCTGTCGGAAGGCACGGGCCGTTTCTATTCAGAATTTATTTCATTACTCCATCTCCAACATTTATAAAATAACTCTCTTTAAAAGATTTACCACCCTTCCAATCACCCTTCTGTTCTAATTCTATTCATAATATTATTTTACCTGAAATATCCTTGTAACTACTATATTTATTTATGTACGCCTGTCTCGACACAGGTATACCCTAGTGAGACAGGCATACAAATAAAACCATTGTAAATATATTTTATTATAGATAAATAAATAAATAAAAAATAAAAAAGCTTCTAATTTTTTCAACGCGGTGTCGAAAAAACAGGCAGTGTAGCTCGGCCCTTACCTTACGGACTTCACATCACTGTTGCCATCTTGACGGATTTCTCATCATATCTGACGGATTGGAGTGCCCTCGAAACGGGACAATTTTGTCTAACGGGATAGGACGACGGATTTCCTGGCGGAATCGAATAAAAGAAAAAGTACATAATTATATGGGCGAAAATAGCCCATATCTCATAGCTACCCCAGAATACGAAAATTAGTGGAGAAACTTTTTATGAAGATATGAAAATAAATTGTTTTTTCTGACACCGGGTTTTTGACGGAATTCTGACGGATTTTCCTGTAGGTTTTAGCGGAAATGTGATTCCAAGATGGCAACACTGCTTGTAAAGTTGCCAACTTGACGGATTTCTAGTCGTATCTGGCGATTAGGAATGTCCCGAAACGGGAGAATTTTGTAACTAACGGATGGAATTTTTTATTTGACAGATCCCCCAGGGTAGACGAAAATATTTATGGGTGCATTACGGAATTCTGACCGATGATCCGTTAGGTTTTAGCGGGAACGGAAATTCTGAGTTGGCAACACTGACCGCTTCACACCAGTGATACCAACCGGCACGCGTTAAAGTGAAGCCGTGAAGCGTCAAATTTGTAGAGCCGCCGCATTTCGTTGTCGTGTATTCCTGCGTGCTTGTCGGTTTTCAGCCATTTTACGCCGTAAATTTAACATTTTTATCATATTTAACGACAGAATTAGTTTTTTACACTTTTAAAGAAACAATTCGAGCGTTTTCACACCATGCCAGTAAGTACTGATGATAACCTCAAATTTAATCATGTTCTTATATTTTTAACGACATTATATGTTTTACGAATAATAGTATACCTACATATTCTTGTTTTCTACTTTCGGCTTTGAGTTTTGAAGCATCTTGAAGTTATTTGGTGTTCAAACAGTTTTATTTGTCTTTCCAGGAAACTCCCGTTGTGGCGGCTAAAGGCGGTCGCAAGAAGGCAGCCGCTAAGGGCGCAGTCGTCCCTTCTGTTGTAGCCAAGAAGAAGAAGGTAATGTTGTTACTAATAATAATATACATATTCCTGTCATTTAATTTCGGCTTGGAGTTTTTGGTGTTCCAACGGTTTTATCTGTCTTTTCAGGACGCTCCCGTTGCGGCGGGTAAAGGCGGTCGCAAGAAGGCAGCCGGCAAGGGCGCAGGCGCCCCTTCTGGTGCAGCCAAGAAGAAGAAGAAGAACGAGGATTCCTCCGATGAATCTGAACTGGGCGAAGAAGAGGAAGAGTCAGATGAGGACAAGAATGGCTCCGATGGTAACAAGTCCGATTCCAGCCAACAGAAGGATGTACCCAAACATTTCCATGTAAGCATTGTACATTACCGTAATTTTTCTACGAACGTTTCCATGCTTTTACCAAACAATTAAATGTAGTTTTTAATACGAAGTGACACTCAACATCTTTATAAAATGTATATAAAATTTCTCGCTATACTATTTTTGCTACTTTTATTATCGATCTGAAATGCTAAATAAAAATGGTGGTAAAATGTCTCTATTTGAGTTTATTTATCACATTGTCCTTTTAACTAATAGAAAACATTTTTTTCTCAGGTTAACCAAATACAACAATAATTGGAATTGATAAAATACTCATTTTATTTTATCTATTAAATTAATCCATATAAATGTATTTTTGTTCTGTGGAGCAGTTGGCTTGTTGAAATAATTCAGGTTCTAATAAATGTTGTTTTTGTTTGCAGTCCGGGAACTTTGTTGTGTTGAAAAGTGATGTGACGTGGGATGGGGACGCTGTCAAGTCGAAAGCTTCAGAGATCAACCTGTGGAAGATTGACTGCAAGGCTCTCCTGCAGAAGTACACCCCCTTGGAACAAAATGGAAAGACCATTCACAAGTGTACAACCCAGGTAAATTTCCATTTACACAATAATCCTAATAATTGTCGACGAGGGCTGGTGACAGCGTTGTGACCTCCCCCCCCCCCCCTTTCTCTAACACATGCTCGTAACATGATGACTAATGTGCATGTTGTGTTTTCAGTACTCCGGATGGAACGTGGACAACCGGGAGAATTACTACTCCGTCACAGAGATCCTGGACAAGGATCCCAAGACTACGGAGAAGCAGCCTTGCGTGGCGATAGACCTCGCTGATCTTATCAAAGTTAAAAACAAAGTCTAAAACATTACTCATTGTATAACCTTTTTTTTTTTTTTAACTTTTTCCATTCATCTTTTGACCCAAGAAGTATTGTAATAATTTTAGAGGTTAATAATATTTTCAAAACATGGCAAATATTAATTAACCTTATCTCTTTGTGTCTCGTCAGATTTTTTTTTCTCTATGAATGCCCTCTTTTGTTTGTTTCTTTTCGTAGTTCGTAAGTTTTGTTTTCATTAGGCTTTTCTTTTGTATCGAATAGATTTTTAATTGATCTGAAATTTCTTATGTTTTATAACTCTGAGTAAAGTATAATAAAGAAATAAAAATGAAAAAAATTAAGTGTTATTATTTGTTTACTTCAACCTTGGTTCACACAAGGTAGATTCGTGATTGCAGTTTCAAAACAAAGATTACATGGATAATAAAAACAAGGGAGATGGGTCACAGACCATTGTTAGTATTAAACTGCGTGCGCAGGCGTTGCCGACATTGTTCAACCGTGTTGCTGCAAAGCGGCTCCCTGCCTCTGTATCTGTACCTCCTACACCCATTATCTTTCATTGGTTCTGCAGTTCGCTCACCAGCAGTCTTGACATTCTTCCGTGCCATCACTCCATTTATTTCTATTATCCATGGGCTCTCCCTCAATTCTTTCCCAAATATCCTAAGGCTGGTGGGCTGGCTGAGACGAATGCGTCGGTCAAGTCCAGGCAAAATCTGCCTGTCAATAATCACAAATACCTATGAACCTAACCTTAATCAATAGATAGGATAACCTTAATCAATAAGATAGTTCATTTATGGATAGGATCAGTTTCGTACTCGGATTCACTTCTGTTTTGAGGAAGCAGGTCTGGTTTTCCTGAAGCTTCTCCGAGGTAGGTAAATAGGTACCCATTTGTCCTGTGCCGCTGTCTGACAGCGGCTGTCACCGCCACGCAATTCTCATCACACCCAACACGCCGCATAGACGGGGTCGAGCAGCTCCTAATTCATTTCCAGAATATAATAACCACAAGAATGTTAACACCAGCATAGTCTTGGAAGTGTGACAAATTGGATCATCAGTGAGATAGGTAGCAATCATTGCCAAAAATGAATAATGCGGAGCCGAATATCGAAGTCGGGCACAGCGCCATTTTGTCCAAACTGCATTTTATGGTGGTAGGTATATTGAAGTTTTGGGAGATTTACTGATAAAAGCACATTGCCAATGAGATTAACGTAAATTCAGTAAAGTAAATAATCACCTTCAGAAGGTAATAGTTATAAGACCGAATGAGCCGTAAAACTAGTTAGTTAGAACATGAAAGGGCATTGCAAAGCCCTAACTAGTTAGAGGATTACGAAAGAATCCGTAAAATCAAAAAAGATTTATGAATACTCGCAAGCGAGCAGCCAACCCCGAAGAGAGAAATCTAGCAAAAATAAAGAAGTTGAAGCAATGACAATACAAAATTGAAGTAATTGTCAGTTCACTTCTAATTTTTACTGGGTACCAAATTACCTACTGTTTTTGGAACATTATAAATGATACTAATCACGTATTTATTAATATGCCTAGTTATTTTTGGATTTACCAAGTTAATTGCATTTTTGTTGCAGGCATGACATCTGACATTGGCATTGTGAGGGGGCGGTTCAATCGACTTAATGGGCATATTATACGGTTCAATTCTGCCTCGCAATTTGGTTGAAGCTACCAAATTGCACCGTGTAAACAAGACATTGAATGCTTCAATGTCATTGCGCGTCATCTTTCAACCGTATTGAAAATATTCAACTTGTTTAATATTTTCAATGCGATTGGTTCTGTTGTCCATTCGTGCGCATGCGCGAATGCGGCGTTGCATGCGCGCGCACAAACTGTGCCTTTATTTTGTAGTGAGTTGTCAACATAGAAAATGGTTTTTAAATGGAGGGAAGAGCATACGCCTCTGTTCTTAGCGCACTCTAAGAACTATCCAAGCCTGTGGAACATTAAATCAGAGGGATATAATTCCGACGACCTGTTTCGAAGATATTCTAAACTCTGACAGCAATGTGATTCAATGGTCCACTTCTGAAAAGTACGTGTAAAATGGGCATATTAGACCTTTCAATTCTGCTGCGCAATTAGGTTGTAGATACCAAATTGCACCGTGTAAACAAGACATTGCATGTTTCCATGTCATTGCGCGTCATCTTTCCACCGCATTGAAAATATTCAACTTGTTTAATATTTTCAATGCGATTGGTTCTGTTGTCCTTCGTGCGCATGCGCGAATGCGGCGTTGCATGCGCGCGCAGCACTGTGCGCCCGTATTGAAGTGCCAAACTGTGACTGTTTATTTTGTAGTGAGTTGTCAACATAGAAAATGGTTTTTAAATGGAGGGAAGAGCATACGCATCTGTTCTTAGAGCACTTTAAGAACTATCCAAGCCTGTGGAACATTAAATCAGAGGGTTATAATTCCCGCGCGCACGACCTGTTTCGAAGACATTCTAAACTCTATGACAGCAATGTGATTGTATGGTCCACTTCTGTCAAGTACGTCTAAACAGCACACCCTTTCAATTATACGCCGTTCAACCAAATGGCATCAATGTGGTTGACGTGTGTAATTTCAGAAGTGGACCATACAATCACATTGCTGTCATAGAGTTTAGAATGTCTTCGAAACAGGTCGTGCGCGCGGGAATTATATCCTGGTATAAAATGGTTTTTAAATAGAAGGAAGAGCATACGCCTCTGTTCTTAGAGCACTTTAAGAACTATCCAAGCCTGTGGAACATTAAATCAGAGGGATATAATTCCCGCGCGCACGACCTGCTTCGAAGACATTCTAAACTCTATGACAGCAATGTGATTGTATGGTCCACTTCTGTCAAGTACGTCTAATGGCGAAATTACACACGTCAACCACATTGATGCGATTTGGTTGAACGGCGTATAATTGAAAGGGTGTACTGTTTACACGTACTTGACAGAAGTGGACCATTCAATCACATTTCTGTCATAGATTTTAGAATGTCTTCGAAACAGGTCGTGCGCGCGGGAATTAAGTTAATGTGTGATCATTTAATTAACGAGTTAATGAGAGGCGTATGCACTTCCCTCCATTTAAAAACCATTTTCTATGTTGACAACTCACTACAAAATAAACAGTCACAGTTTGACAATTCAATATGCGCGGACAGTGCTGCGCGCGCATGCAACGCCGCATTCGCGCATGCGCACGAAGGACAAACGAACCAATCGCATTGAAAATATTAAACAAGTTGAATATTTTCAATGCGGTGGAAAGATGACGCGCAATGACATGGAAACATGCAATGTCTTGTTTACACGGTGCAATTTGGTATCTACAACCTAATTGCGCAGCAGAATTGAATGGTCTAATATGCCCATAATGGGCATATTAGACCTTTCAATTCCGGATCACACATTAACTTAATTCCCGCGCGCACGACCTGTTTCGAAGACATTCTAAAATCTATGACAGAAATGTGATTGAATGGTCCACTTCTGTCAAGTACGTGTAAACAGTACACCCTTTCAATTATACGCCGTTCAACCAAATGGCATCAATGTGGTTGACGTGTGTAATTTCGCCATAATGGGCATATTAGACCTTTCAATTCTGCTGCGCAATTAGGTTGTAGATACCAAATTGCACCGTGTAAACAAGACATTGCATGTTTCCATGTCATTGCGCGTCATCTTTCCACCGCATTGAAAATATTCAACATGTTTAATATTTTCAATGCGATTGGTTCTGTTGTCCTTCGTGCGCATGCGCGAATGCGGCGTTGCATGCGCGCGCAGCACTGTGCGCACGTATTGAATTGTCAAACTGTGACTGTTTGTTTTGTAGTGAGTTGTCAACATAGAAAATGGTTTTTAAATGGAGGAAGAGCATACGCCTCTGTTCTTAGAGCACTTTAAGAACTATCCAAGCCTGTGGAACATTAAATCAGAGGGATATAATTCCCGCGCGCACGACCTGTTTCGAAGACATTCTAAACTCTATGACAGCAATGTGATTGTATGGTCCACTTCTGTCAAGTACGTCTAAACAGCACACCCTTTCAATTATACGCCGTTCAACCAAATGGCATCAATGTGGTTGACGTGTGTAATTTCGCCATACCAAACCATTTCAAACCATACGTTGAATGTAAGATATGGATTTTATTATACCTCTAATACTTTAACCAGGGATTTAACCGGTCTTTTAAATGTGATTAATTTTAAGTAAGTGGTTCTATGGCACCCCCAATCATGGTATGTTGTGAAGCTGAACTGAATGGGGGAGGAAAGAATATGGGAAATGTGGAGGCTGGGAAATGCTTGGCTATTCACACCTGGTCACCTAACACAACTATTGCCATTTCAAGCAATGTATCGCTTCTAAATGGTGGTTTTTCACCGGCTGTTTAAGGAAGGGCCTTAAAAGAATGGAATTTTAATAAAGATCTTGAAAAGACAACTATTAAATAAGGGAGGAGAGGGAAATATTCCTAGTATGTAGGGAAATATTGCATGAGAACAAGTCGAATGCTGCTGTCATCTACTGTGGATGGATGTTCCGCTCTTGTCCGGCGAATTTCTTGATGGTGAACCGATACCAAAGGGATCTCATCAATTTATTAACATTATCTGCTACGCGTATTGCCTAGATCTGAATAACCAGACAGTTACCAATTTCCTCCAGACTCAAAAGCTGCTGTTTTGTTACTCTTAATTTTTCATTATTTTTGACATAGGTAAAAGCAAAGCTTAAATCTCAAAGCATAAAGCTCGAGGCAAAAATCTAATCGCTTAACACTCAAAGCTTAAAGCACAATCTTTAATTTCTCCTAACTATGTCTAGGGCATTGCACTGGTCGTCTTCTCTCGGATTCCTTGTACTATTCAATTATAATTTTCAGACGAATCTGACCACATGACGAAGGAGCGTCTGCCCATCCGAGGCCACACATTCGAGGAGCACGTGGAATCCTTCACCAGCTACTGCGCTACTACCGTGGGGCTCCAGGTCATGCAGTGGTCACGCGTGTCCTACCTCTGCGAGGGGGACTTCAACCAGTCCTACTGGCTGAACGACTCTACCTTCCATCATCAAAAAGGACCCAAATTTCCCCGAAACCACGGCTGAATAGAAGTTTTAATAGGTTTACTTATATTACCTCTTATCACCTTTGTATTTTGATATCCCTCATCTGTGAAATAGATTATATTTATATTTCTATTGAATGCTTACAAATAAAATATTAGCATAGGAAAAATCAATTTTTTATCAAGTAAATTCTAAAAATAAATGTTAATTAATATTATACATATAGTATGGAGGTTGGGAGATTTCTACACTAGTTGCATATTTAATTTGATAATCTTATTTTCTTTATTTTAACAGGTTGACTGTTCACAAAGTTGCTCACGCGTTGACCGACGCTACAACTATACTTTAATATTAGGATATAAAATAAAAATTTAAAAATGCCAAAACAATAAATAATTTATGCATAATGTTAATTATTTGTTGTACTGATATGTTCTTCTATGTGTATAATGTTTATAAATGTTTTACGACACATTTATATTATGTCTGTAATCTTGTTCTTTTCATATTGACCTCGAGAAATAAAAGAAAGTTTTTTTTATTTATTTATATATTTGTTAAATTATTTTGTACAATTAAACAACAATCTTTTTTAACCATGGCAGTAGATGTCGAGCAAGGCCGCAGAAAACCATGACAAAACTGGAGCGACACTCAGTCTTTATTTTAATAAAAGAAATATAATAATGATCTTTTAGTTATTTGTTTTTGGGGTGTTATGCCGTGTTGCGCTACCTCCTTTTTTAGCCAACGCTGTCCGAAAAGTTGGCTAAAGAAGGAGGTAGCGCAACACGGCATAACACCCCAAAAACAAATAACGAAAATACTTTTGGCCGTGAAAATCTTAAAACGTATCATAATAATGATCGTTTATTTCAGAATGTTGTGCAATGCAATACATTCCATATTTTTAAATAGTTCAAACGGGATTGGTTTATTTATGGTTCAAACATTGACAAAATAACAATGCATTCATACACAGAATGGAACAGAAAATAAATGAAAAATATAGTATATAATAATAAATCCAAAAAAATATGCAAATATCCATTCATGGGGGATATTTGACAGGCTCCCATTTCCAGAAGGGCATCAGCGGGGACTCCATCCAGGCAACCATGGCAGTGATGATGGTATTCTTCGACTGGCTTAGTCTGCGCCATAAGCTTTCCCTTGGTTTTGGTTTTGTAGAATTCAAATATATTTTTTCACGTATCAGACGCCTTTCCTGTCAGTTTCTTAATTCTTTACCCCTGTACAGTACATCTGAAAATAAAATTAGGCTCAAACTTCCATACTTACATGATATAAAATACAAAACGGTCTACGTTAAGAAATAATAATACTTAGATTTTTTTCTTAAAACACTCCTACTGAAAATTAAATTACAATCACGAGATATACATACATGGGACGAGAAATGCAAAGCAAATTAGATTGCCAACAAAGAAGAATCACCCGCCTATAAATCTCGTGCCAGAAAGTTTGATAACCGTGTAATAAAATTATTGCAATAATTGAAAATGTTTACTAAAAAAAGGAAATAAGATTAAAAAAGGAAATAAGATATTATGTCTACCATAATTATTTGTTAGTTGTGGTTGACTACACTTGTGTTTAAAGGTACGTTGGTCAAATAATGTCAACTGCGAAAGAAGGCAAAACATTGTGTATAAAATATTGTGCATTCTATGTCAAATGTTTATTTACGTGTTCATTATACTATACAAGTAGTATCTGTATTATATTGGGGATTCAATTATAGTAAGATATTAATTGAATGAGTCATGTACTTACTGTTATGGTTGATATTATTGAATACATAATCTGTGTCCCTGAAATGAGCTTTACAGACAACAGAATCAGGAATCGGTGCCCATTTGAAATGAACCTAATTGAATGAATCCATTGCGCTTTCAAGTCTTTCAATCTTTGGGAAACTCGTGCCCAACCCTATTCTACACATTGGAACACTACAACAGGTTGACGGCATTATTATAATATTTAAAAACACTAAAATGGGTCAAACGGCCTAAAAAATGTATGGGATCTGACAGTTAAATAAAATAGTTGGACCGGTAGGACTATTAGCGAACCTAGCGGCCAAAATCGTGCGAAAACGGCCCATTCAATATGCGCGGACAGTGCTGCGCGCGCATGCAACGCCGCATTCGCGCATGCGCACGAAGGACAAACGAACCAATCGCATTGAAAATATTAAACAAGTTGAATATTTTCAATGCGGTGGAAAGATGACGCGCAATGACATGGAAACATGCAATGTCTTGTTTACACGGTGCAATTTGGTATCTACAACCTAATTGCGCAGCAGAATTGAATGGTCTAATATGCCCATAATGGCGAAATTACACACGTCAACCACATTGATGCCATTTGGTTGAACGGGGTATAATTGAAAGGGTGTACTGTTTACACGTACTTGACAGAAGTGGACCATTCAATCACATTTCTGTCATAGATTAGCAAAATCTCACGTTACTTGAAAAGAATATACGAAGTGGCCCAAATTTATCGCACCAAGGAGGGGTCTAGATTGGAAGAAAAACTGCTCACTTAATTAATGTACGCCCCCTTAGCACCGTCGTGATTTAAAACTCGATGAAACGGAAACAAGCGAAACTAAAAAGAGACACATCTACAGGATTTAGCCTGCGAGAGAATGATATAGACTAATCAGTGCCCTCTTTGTGCGGTGCTTTGTAGAATAAGATAATTTGTTTACTTGGTATCAATATTTAAATAAATAAACCCTACAATTATACTACTCTTGATACTCTCATCCATTCACATTCGCCCCATTCTCTCGAAGTTTAGTTTTCTGAAGGGCTCACTTCTACCACGTGTGAACTGCACACATGTTTTTTAATTAAGATTTTCAGGAAATCTGTGCAGCGCACTACCAAACTGAAGTTTCCTAACTATCATGCTGTTTCGCTGCAGGGATAGGCAGAGGACAGACCGCCAAACAACTCAGTCTTGGCACACACTCTTTGCCTCATTCACACATACTCTATTATTCTGACTCTTGACATGGCCCTTCTCAAGTATCTGATTCACTTGGTCATGCCATGCCTTTCTCGGGTATCCCCAACTTCTTCTACCATTCGCAATTGCTTCATATATTCTTCTTACACTACTTTCTGAAGTTTCCTGAAAATTTTAATACAAAAAAATATAGAGTGTGCAATTCACACACAGTAGAAATGAAACCTCCAGAAAACTAAAATAGACAGGAGTGGAGAGACTACGAAACTACGAAGCACCGCACAAAGAGGAGACCTATATGTTATGAAGCACCACACAAAGAGACCGATTATACTATCTCATTCTCTCAAAAGGCTAAATCCTATAGATGTATGTGTTTGTCTCTTTTGCAAACTGGTGCCCAACATTTATACTTGGTTGACATTATTTAACTTATGAGAATTGGTGAATCATTTCTACAAATCTTCCGCTGTGGAAAGATTTTCACGTTTCTTCCATTTTACATATCATCTTCTCAAAATGATCCTTCACGCAGCTTCCCCAAAGATGACCGGCCCCATAAATAAACCAATCACAGGCCCCGAGGGAAATTATTTTCCTGATTTTTAAGGATTATGCCGTTTTTTCAAGCATAAAAAAGATATCCAGGAACATTTCTGCATACTTAACTCAAAAATACCATTTTTGGTCTTGTGCTATTGTTATTCCCCCGGGTGCGACTTGGCTTATTTCAGTATAATTTACAAACAAATTGCATGTATTCCATATAAGCTGTGATGAAGAGTTTGGGCTATTTCAGTATGGGGTGGGGAAGTACCTGGCTATTCACATAATATACCAAATACGGCCTAGTCATTTTTCAATTCCAAATGGTGATCTTTCACCAAGCTGATACTGAGTATCTACCACTCTGTGTGACTCCCAAAATTATTCTTAACATCTTTCCTGTCAGTGAAACAACTGACCCATAATAATATAAAACAAAACTTGAAAATTAATATTGAATTCGAAGAAGTGTTCAAATTCTGTGAAACAACCCATCCATAGTTATTTCGTTTAAAAATCATGAACATTCTTTTCAATAACCCTGTGTATATTTTGATACTGGGATTCAAAGGAAAATAAATAAAAACAAAAAGAAAAATTAAAGAAATTTATTTAACCCTGGTAATATATCCATACACATCGTTGAGGTGAGAAAAATACAAAAGAATTAAGTGTTACTTTATGTGAATGAAATACAAATAAAATAGATTTTATGTTTGAGCAAGTCATATAATTACGTAACGCAAACAAGCAAATGGACATCATGACCACTCTTGTAAAATAACATAACCACCTTCTAGGTGTAAGGAATAAATGGTAACCAATTAAAACAAATTTCACCCCAAGGTAAAGTAAAAGTACAGCGCAAAGTTAAATGTTAAAATATTTACTGAAGTTTATTTTTGTAAGGCGAAAGTGATTATTTTCCCAATCATTAAAGTAGTTCACGCATTTTTGGGAAGAGTGGATGTTTACCTTAGTTTTTTCACATACTTTTTCATTTTTTATAATTACGGAATATTTTTCTTTTTTTTTAACAATTTAAACATAAGGAGTGTAAAAACGAGTCGACGAGTAACTTGTCAAATTAGGAACGACTCATAGTCACATGGGAAGATTACTCCTTTTTGGTGGCTTGCTGTTTAGCTTGATGGGCTTGCAACACAGCTACCGCCTCTTCCACCTTGGCCTTGAGAGACTCTCCGTGCTCCAGCATGTGCAGCAGCTCAGAGTTGTCTATCTCCAACAACATGCCGGTGATCTTACCCGCGAGCTCGGGGTGCATGCGCTGAATGAGAGGGAACAGGCGCTCTCCCAGCATCTGCTTCTGCTCCTGCAGGGGCGCAGACGCCAGCATGGAGGCGGTGAGCGGCTCCTGGCCCTGGATGTGGACGGCCTGCTGGGGCGCGGGTGGGTTGCGCATGTTGGCCGTGTACTTGTACGAAGCGGGGCGACCGGCAGCCACGGGCATGGCGGGGCGCATTCCGGGGACGGCGCCCTGCTGCCCTGTGATGGGGCGTGCCGCCAGCGAGCCGCGCATGGCTCCCTGGGCGGGGGCGCGGGCGGCAGGACGGAAACCGCCCATGTTGGGATAGGCGGAGGCGGCGGCCTGGGCTCCGGGCCGCACAGGGGGCTGGGCCTGCCAGCGCGGTGAGGCCCGGATGGGGGTCATCTGAGCCGGCCCATAGAAGCGTTGGGCCGGGGGGATGGTGGGGACAAAGTATCCGCCACCACCACCTGCTTGATAGATTTGGCCCATCTGTTGCATACGCATGTTGGTCATACGCTGCATGTATTGAGAAGCCAGATGTGCTTTGCGCTCTTCTTTACGCTGCGCCAACGCCACATACAGAGGTTTGCTTCCCATTATCCTTCCGTTCATGTCTGTCACAGCCTTGGTTGCTTCTTCAGGGGCGGAGAAACAGACAAATCCAAAACCTTTGCTGCGTCCGTCCTCCAGCATCACCTAAAATAAATTACAAGAATAAGTTAAGAGTTTGGCAGATTCAATTCTATTTTTTAATTGGGAAAAAAAGTTGAATGAATTAAAAATATATTTATTCTGATACCAAAACAACTAGATTTGCAGAAACTTTTGATGAACACACAGAAACCAAATCTAAGCTTTCCGTCAAACATTCCATCTCCCCGAAGTCTGAATTCGACTCCAATCTTCCATATAATTATGAAATTAGCCCATTTAAATAAAATTAATATATAAAATCACCTTCCCTCTCTCCATAATTTGAAATGAAAAAGGGCCCAGAACACCCTTTGAGGGTAAAAACCAGAGACATTTGTACATCTATACTGAAATACTAACAAGATAAGAAACAAATTATGAATGAAAATTTCAAGTTACTTTCATAACCTCTAAACATAGGGCACATGTGATGGTTTCGTATTTTCAATTTGGCATAAAAAGTGTTGGTAATTCTGATATTCCACTAATGTGGTCGACAAATTTGATTGACTGTTATGTTAAGCTTGTAATAATGCCCATACGCTTTTAGAGCACAGAATATATATGGTCTTTCAAGAGCATCCTATCTTTAAATTTAAATAAAACAGAGTGTGCGATGATATCTCAGTTTAAGAGCGTTTAACCAGCCAGCGGACAAAAATCCACATTTCGTCGAAAGTTGTTCTTACGATCGTGCAGGGCAGTTACAATGAGAAAGATTAATTATTCTCCGTACCAGCTTTTTAAAATTATAACTCAATATCGAATTTATTTCAATCCAAATTAGCTTTAATTTATACCTTCATCCAAAAATGCTGAAAGGCGTGATGATAAAACTATTAAAATAATGTACTTTTTGTATTTATCATTTTTCAATAATGTCTAAATTTAATAAGAATGTTAAAAAAATCTGAAATGTATTAGACCAATTTTCGTCATGTACATATTTTTTAATGATTTTATTGAAACTAAAATTAAAATTCTAAAACATGCGTTTGCTAGATAACGTATTGATTTATTTTACTGCATGATTATATTATTTGAAATGGGTGTGGTATAATACAAAATCTTTTTTGAAAATTTAACAAATCTGCCAACGACCTATGGAAACCTTATTATACTAAAAATTAAATTTTTTCTCAAAATTTATTTTACATGCGAATGCTAGATAAAAGAACAATCTTTCGAAATCCATTTATAATTTTTTGTGGAAAAGAGTCGATACGTCTAAAATCTGATTTGAAAATGACATATTTCTGGTTTTCTCTGGTAATGCCCTCTTATGATATAATTTTTTTTTTTTTTCGTTTGAAAGACCTATCGATGCCATTATGTGTGGAATATAATATCGGTCAAATGTCCGCCGCGACTTCTCTGGGTGGCGGGCATCAGAAATGTCCAATTTCCCATGACTCTGGCGCATTAATCAAGGCTGTATTTGACCGATGGTATGGGTTATGTTGGTTTTGAGGGCCACTGTGGTTTTTGACTTATTTGTATATTATAGACCTATGACTTGAGAAAACCCCACAAGAAAGTCTTATGGGGTCAAACCGTCCGATCTCAGTGGCCAGTTCACATCACTTCCATGTAAAATGACCTTGCCCTCAAATCCCTCGTGCAGGACGTCCATTGTGACATGAGCTGTGTGGCACTAGCGCCGTCGTGTTGACACCACTAGTCGTCGGTGACCATATCATTCAATGCAGGCCAAAAGAAGTTGGTAATCATCAACCTATAGCGCTCGCCATTGACGGTGATGGCCTGGCTAACATCATTTTCAGAGAAATATGGACCGATGACGCCGCCCGCCCAAAATCCACGCCAAATAGTGAATTTTTCAGAATGCATTGGACGCTCTTGGATCTCTTAAGTTGCAGGACAATGCGAATAAGCCAAAAACCACAGACCTCAAAACCAACATAACCCATGCCATCGGTCAAATTCAGTATGATTTACGCGCCACAGTCATGGAAAATAGGACATTTCGTATGCGCGCCACCCAGAGAAGTCACGGCGGACATTTAAAGGATGTTATATTCCATACATAATGGCATCGACAGGCCTTTCAAATGAAAAAAAAATTCAATGATATCTCACACACAATGTTTTATTTAAATTTAAAGGTAGGAAGCTCTTAACCTGGCACTTGCCGCTCGTGCACCGGTGTGTCATGAGATTTTACACACGATTTTGACCCTTATGTATAAAGTGTATGAAGAACACGGTAAGAATCGCTTGCTCTATTAGCGCCCTTTACCATAGCGAAACCTGCAATGCGCCTAGTCACTCCAAATAATTTATATTAATAATTTTCCGGAGCGCGGGGTTGTGCGCAGTTCGTGCGCATGCGTGGGAAAAATTCCTTTATCTACGATTTTGACACTTCTATGTACAAAATTTGTAAAGGACAGTGTCAGAATCGCTGGACACGAAATGTTATTTCTGCCGCCGGGTGCCGCGTCATAATTTATGCGTCTTACTCGACTAAAACATCGTAAAACCTATCAATTTACGTAATTAACGCAAGTAATGTTGTTTTGGTAGATAGTTTATTGTTCTAGGAACGTGTTTCAGTCAATAAAATATACAATAGCTCAAAATTAATCCACAAAACATTCATTTCAAAATTCAAAGTGGTGCTTTTTGCTGGCCTTCCCTGGCAAACAAGGGGTTAATGAAAGACCCGTTAGAAGAACACAAGAAATTCAAGCGTACGGAGAATAATCGATCTTTCTCATCATAACAGCCCTGTACATGCAAGGGTACGATCGCAAGACCATCTTTCAATGAAATTTGAATTCTCGGCCGCTGGTGACCGGCCAGCTCAGAATGAAACCAGCTCAGAAAGGGGTCGTCCATTAATCACGTGATGTTTTTTTAGCAACTTTTTAACCCCCCGTGGTGAGGTCTTAGACTAACCCCTCCCCCCCAAAATCACGTGTATTGTTTTAGTACAATTATTTTGAAATTTTCAGAATATTATCACGAAAAATGAATACACATGATATCTCATTACACCCCCCCCTCCCCCAGTGATATTTCGTGATTTTTTCCGACCCCCCCCCCCCCCCTTTCGAGCCTCGCGTGATTAATGGACGACCCCAAAGGGAGTGATGATGAAAAAGTTTTCTCTAAAAAATATTTGTAATAGGCATGTCCAGACATCCCAAAAGTTTACCTGAAAATCAAATGGGATGGTAATATACAATATCAGACAACTGTAAGAGACAGAACGCATGCTAAATAAGCTAAAACCAAAAGATAGCAAATCAGTGGCGACATCGGTATCTATTTACCTATACACGGTGTAACGGCACATACCCGAAGGATTTTAGCCAGCAATTCCTGAGCATATTCGGAGTAAAAAAATGTAGATGTCATTTTGCTGTCTGATATTTTTTTCATCGCAACCGATTAGTTGCGTACAGCCTAGCGGGTAACATGATACACACTCCTTCTCATTCCAGCAGCATGTAATGGACGAGGCAGAGCGTTTACCACGTGACACTGTCGCAACATGTAACAGCGCGTGATCATTGGCGATACGTGATGGAAAACTTTGTTTGTTTTAAAAAATAATCATCTGACGGCAAAACGGCATCTACTTTTTGTAAGTTCAAATATGCTCAGGAACCACTGGTTAAAATCCTAGGGGTATGTACTGTCACACCTTGTATAGAAGAATATGATGTAATAAGCGCGTGTAAACACAACATACCTTAGCGGAGGTGATAGTTCCAAAAGCCATGAATTCTTTACGGAGACGTTCATCATCAATGGTGTCGTCCAGGTTCTTCACATACAAATTGACTCCCTGGAATCGACTAAGACGCTCAATCTTCAGCTGCTCAAACTTGCGCTTCAGTTCAGTTTGACGGTCTGCTTTCTTTTGGGCACGCCCAACGTAGAGTGGTTTACCTTCCACCAGTTCCTTGCCGTTGAGTTCAATCACAGCTTGTTCTGCTGCGTCTGGATCTTGGAAGGCAACGAAGCCAAAGCCGAGCGATGCTCCGCCTTTGCTCATTACTTTGTGACTGGTGATCCGGCCATACTTCTCAAACATCTCTCTTAAGAGTTCATCGGTAATTTCTTCGCCAAAGTTCTTCACATAAACATTCCTGAAGAGCTTAGCTCTTTCCCCCAATTCCTTTTCGCGTTCCTTGCGTGGAATGAATTTGCCCACATATACTTTCTTGCCATTCAGCAACATTCCATTAACTTTATCGATGGACTTGTTGGCAGCTTCTTCGGTCTCGAAGTGCACGAAACCGTATCCTTTAGAGGCTCCGGTCTCATCCTGGGCTACCTTACAACTAAGAATATTGCCAAAGGCTGAGAATGTATCATACATGGCCTTATTGTCGATATTTTTATCCAAGTTCTTGATAAAAACGTTGCCTACACCTGATTTTCGGAGCGATGGATCTCTTTGAGACCACATAATTCTAATTGGTCTTCCTTTGATCATATCAAAGTTCATAGAATCCAAGGCTCGTTCAGCTGTAAATTGAAAAATAGATTTTTGAATATACACATAGTGCAAAAATGTGTACAATATGGCACATGGAAATTTGAATAACCAGTATTATAATTGAATACATACCATCGGCTGGCTGCTGGAAGTTAACGTAGGCATATCCTAATGAGCGACGCGTAATTACGTCTCGGCATACACGTATGGAGAGTACGGGGCCCGCAGTCGAAAATTTTTCGAAAAGCGTGGCCTCGTTAATGTCGTAGTGCAAGTCCCCAACGTACAAGGACGCCATGGGATAGTTGGGCGGTCCTGGATTCATTTTCGAGTTTTACTATAACTTCAGCACTTAACACATTTATCTTTGAAAGGCAAGACCACAACGTGGTTATTATCAACTTATCTTTTCAAAATGGCTATAGTATTCTGGAATGCCCACGTTGTACACGCACGCACTTATTCAAATAAAGTTACACTTGTTTCCCGTACGTTTTCACTACTTTTTCGATTTTTTTGGGGTTTTTGAGGGATTTTATTATTTTTTTTTTGTTTTTAACTAGATTATTTCACGAAAATTACGAGGATTGTGTGACCTATTTTGTAAGGCGACACACAACCTCACGTGAACGGACCTTGCTCATACGAGGAAGAGGCGGTGAAAGGAAGCCGTCGGCCGTTTATATACTAACCGGAAGATGGGCACAAAGTACTGACTATTTTAAGTAAAAAAACTTTTTATAGAATAAAGGTGTATACTATTAATCATTTTAAATTTAATCATTATTTTGTAGATTTTTGAGAAGTTTAATCACATCTCTTTTATTTAAATTGTGCTAAATATGGTTTATTTTTGATGTTGCCATAATAGACGTACGTAATATGTGTTCGTGATATTTGAGTACTAACGGGGGTTAGTTATTTCTTTCCATCAAGAACGCTTTTCTTTTTACAGCAAAATAAATACACGGTGCGTGGTTTGGTTTATTTATGCACTGCACATTATATTGGCGTGTTACAGATTCAGTGGCGTAGCGAGGGGGGGGGGGGGGCGGGCCGCCCTGGGTGCCACCCGACAGGGGGTGACACCCGACCGTGGAAAAAAAATTACGAAGGATATTGTCACCAAAGTATTGAACACGGTCTGTTAGGCGACACCACGCCCCGGGGGTGACATCCACCCCGGGTGCCACCTGTGCTAGCTACGCCACTGCGCAGATTACATGTTTTGCTCTGCATTCTATGTTATATGAATGTACGTTCACAAATGGAAACTGATACAGATATAGCGCCGTTTTTATGAAAAATCACCAGGGTGCTGCATCAGGTTTTCAATAATAATTTTATTAGTAATAAGATAAAGCAAAAAAAATATTTACAATTATTGTAAAGCGCTCTTACCCCTTGGGTGATTTCTTACAAAACTATATGCTCTAACAAACTCTCCAAATACAATTGAATACAATACAAAAAGGATCAAATATCAACAAATTCAGAAGGAACAAGAAACCATTTTTACAGAGACTCAAAAAGAAAAATGTAGCACGTATAGTTTATGGTGAGTTAATTTATTAATTAATTTTGGGAGCTAATAGAAGAAGATAAGTTGTTCCGATATTTTTTTATTTTATTTAAGTTTTATAATCAATCTTAATATATAAAACAAAGTCGGGTTAGTTACACTATTTATAACTCGAGAACGGCTGGGCTGATTTTGATGATCTTTGATTTGTTGGATTTGTCTCCGCCCCGGATAGGATAATAACTATTAAAACATCACAAAAGTTAACGAAATAAATAGTTATAAAGAAAATTATTTTCCCCATACATTTTGTATGGAACGAATTCTCCTATTTTGAAAGAACTGCATCAATATTGTGAGGGGTATAATATTGAACTGTGCATGTATTTCAAACATTAAAAAACGTCAAATGTCAATGCGTTGATTGTTGTGCATTTGTTTTTAATCATATAATGCTGCCCTTCTTTCTTACACACTCAATGTCAATAGTCGAAAATGAGACAAATGGTGAACGTATGTCTGCAAACCTCCAAAGGAAAAATACAATAATTATAATAAATCTCTGAAATGAAACGCATTTTTTACATAAGCTCCACACAGGAGGCCCTGAGGAAAATAATTTCTCTCAGGACCTATGTCATCTTAGGGGATGCTGTGTGGAGGATCTTTTTAAGGAATGGGAAGGATAGAAAGTTCTGGGAAGGAAAAAGGTATGAGGGGTGGGTAGGAATCTGGGGGTCAGTGTGTCCGGGAGTGACGGACGTATGAATCCATCCCTCCAACTGTGGTGCAAGGCAATGGGTCGAGAGAGTCCGGCTGGAAAGGTCAAAAGGCCTCCCTCAACCAGTCTCTCTCGATCCGGCCCCCCACGCAGCAGGTGGGCAGGCGCATCAACTGCCAAGACCCGGACATAAGTCACCTCATGAACCCGGGCACCCCTGCTAAATCACCAAACGTAGCGAACCACTTGGGGTGATCTATGGCAGAGGTGTTGGTTATTCAATAAATGGTTCCCGGGGCGGCGGCACCCGTATCCGCCTCCCGAATTCCCGTAAGTAATTGTTAAAGTAAGAAAATCACAAAAATATAAATCCGTACACAACGCCATCTCTGATACTGACAAAAACAAAACACGGACAGTAGCGCATCCATAATTGCTTCACTGTGTAATTTTTAACTTAATAAAAAAACTTTATTTAATTCAACAGTTATTGATTCTGAGACGGTACGAAGTTCGTCGGGTCAGCTAGTATCTTAATATATCAAACAAATTCGGGTTAGTTACACTATTTATAACTCGAGAACGGCTGGGCTGATTTTGATGATCTTTGATTTGTTGGATTTGTCTCCGCCTCGGATAGGATAATAACTATTAAAACATCACAAAAGTTAACGAAATAAACAGTTATAAAGAAAATTATTTTCCCCATACATTTTGTATGGAACGAATTTTCATCTTTTGAAAGAGCTGCAGGAATATTGTGGTAGGTAGGTATAATATTGAAGTTTACTTCAATTCCAAAAATTCAAAAACGTCAAATGTCAATGCGCTGATTGTTTTTCGTTTGTTCTTAAACATAGAATGCTGCCTCTCTTTCATACACACTTAATGTCAACAGTCGAAAATGAGACAAACGGTGAACGTATGTCTGCACGGCTTCAAATGAAAAATACAAAAATTATAATAAATCTCTGAAATGAAACGCATTTTTTTTTCAAATATAAATTCCACACAGGAGGCCCCGAGGAAAATAATTTTTTTCAGGACCTATGTCATCTTAGGGGATGCTGTGTGGGGGGTCTTTTTGGGGAAGGGGAGGAAAGAAAGTTCTTGAAAGGAAAAAGGTATGAGGGGTGGGTAGGAATCTGGGGGTCAGTGTGTCCGGGAGTGACGGACGTACGAATCCATCCCTCCAACTGCGGTGCAAGGCAATGGGTCGAGAGAGTCCGGCTGGAATGGTCAAAAGGCCTCCCTCAACCAGTCTCTCGATCCGGCCCGCCACGCAGCAGGTGGGCAGACGCATCAACTGCCAAGACCCGGACATAAGTCACCTCATGAACCCGGGCACCCCTGCTAAATCACCAAACGTAACAAACCACTTGAGGTGACCTATGGCAGAGGTGTTGGTTATCCAATAAATGGTTCCCGGGGTGGCGGCACCCGAACACGCCTCCCGAATTCCCGTAAGTAAGTGGAAAGTAAGAAAATCACAAAAAATATAAATCCGTACACAACGCCATCTCTGGTACTGACAAAAACAAAACACGGACAGTTGCGCACCGATAATTGCTTCTTTGTATAATTTTTAACTTAATAAAAAAACAAAATTTCATTCAACAGTTATTGATTCTGTGGTGGTACGAAGTTCGTCGGGTCAGCTAGTATATTATAAAAGAAAGTCCAAAAAAACGTGAGGACAGCAAAAACTCAGAAACGAGTCCCGGTACGATCAAGGGAGTTATATGGTGTGGTAGATCTCTATCCCCCCTCCAGGATGAGGGGTCCCATTTTTCCCTGAAGGGCGTGCTTTTGAAATTTCAAGAACAGTCTTCCGGAAAGTTCTAGAAGGTTCGATAAAACTCTAGGAAGTTCTGGAAAGAGTGGCGGAGTATGTCGGTGAGTCTAAAAGTTTCGAGAACGTTCTGGACGGTTCGCTAATGCTCTAGGAAGTTATGAAAGGAGAAAGATCTATGAAAGAAATGAGTGGCGGAGTGTGTCGTTAAGTCTAGAAGATTCTGGAAAGTTCGATAATCTTAATCTTCAATATACCTACATTATTAGAAAAAGTGTACAATGTGTGTGCCGCTAAAACTCAGAGGCGAGTCCTGGTACGATCATGGGAGTTGTATTGTGTGGTAGCCCTCTAGCCCCCATCCATGAAGAAGGTTCCCGTTTTACCTAAAGGGCATGCTATTGGTAAAAAGGGCTGGGAGTTTCACCCCCTTCAAATTTCTAGAATAGTCCAGAACATTCAAGAGTATT
The DNA here is from genome assembly GCA_929108145.2 of Limnephilus rhombicus. Lineage (NCBI taxonomy): Eukaryota > Metazoa > Arthropoda > Insecta > Trichoptera > Limnephilidae > Limnephilus > Limnephilus rhombicus. The sequence goes on along the minus strand of OV815273.1, from coordinate 36,609,853 downwards.
CTTGAGCATTCCACCACATTCCAGAACATCCAGGAATATTCTGGAATGTATGGGAATAGGCTGGAAAGTTCGTGAACATTCCGGAACATCCCAGATCATTGTGGAACATGACAGAACACTCCCGAATGTTTTGGAACATTTGAAGCTTTTTTGTATGGGTAGGGCTACCCATTGGTAGGGGTATATAAAGCAAGATCCGTCGTGAGTCCGAACGTCAATTCAATCTCATATCACTCCCTGAGCGAAGCCGGCACCCCTGCCAGAATATTTGAGAGGATTCTACAACATTCCTGAACTTCCCGGAACATTATGGAAAATTGTGGAATGTTCGGAAATAGGGTATCGGGAACATCATTGTGGAACATTCCAGAACACTCTCGAATGTTGTCCTGAGTGAAGCCGGGTACCCCAGCTAGTAGATAATAGAACAAAGAAGATAATAGAAATGCCTTCCACATATATTTGAATGGATACTATGGTGGAAAGAAAGGGCATTCCATGATGAAAACCAAAGTCGCCACTGCCACCGAATTAGTAGTATCTTTTGGTTTTAGCCAAAGTTTCCTCGGTATGATATATTCTATGAACCTTATTTCTAGCCCACTTAATAATAATTGGAAAATTTGTAAAACGCCGGTTTTGTGAAAAATCACCTCAAGGGCGCTGCATGTGCTCGTCTCTCTTAAACTTGCCAAATTGTATATTGCCATCCTAATTGTATTTCACAATGATTGTAAAATACAGTTCTGTATATGAAATTTAAGCAAGTAACCACTAGGTATGATGGCCTGACTTAACACATCATTTCTTTATTTCTCATCGGAGAGCGTCCCGTGTTTTGTGTACGATTTTTTAAAGTTTTATGATCAAACTTTTGGATCACAAAACGTTGCCGGCATGCGTTGCAATGCCACTTAATTAAGAAATTGTTTCTCACTGCATGCCCTTTCCCATTCATCTCGTGCCCTTTCCCATTCATCTCGTTCCCCTTCCCCTCCCGCGTCCCCTTCCCCTCGCACATTCCCACTCCGCCTTCACGCTCCCCTCTCCCGCTTCCCCTGTCCGCGAAACCCCCTCCCGCATAAAATACATTCAGTCCCGGTACATTCAGTTTTCAAAGAACTTGTGTGTCACCTATTGCAATTTATTTGCAAATTTTGAGCTCACCAGTATACATGGAAAACCTTCGCGGGCGTTCTCATAACAACTCACCAAAGATTCATCGCAATCGGATGAAAAGTGAATCAATCTAATTTTATTATACAGAATTATGAACAACCTAATTGACAGCCCTGCCATCGTTGCTGCTATTAAACTCCATGTACCGACAAGGAATACAGATAAAATATAACATTCTTTTGCAACGCATGCACAATCAACTATCAATCACACTCACTTACCAATAGGGTGCATGATTTAGGCAACAAGTTTGGTGGTATTGTAGATATATTCGCTGATTCCCTTTATATTCTAAAATGCAATTTAAACCAACACTTTGCAGAATCCTGCAAATTATTTTAATGTGGGTATAATATATTTAACGATTTGATGTGTTATATTATATTTTGTTCTATATTATATGTCAAATATTACATTGTTTAAAATATTTCACGGTTTTACGCAAGAATATACAAGTGGTTTTTTCTTCAAAAACTACTTGTATATTCTTAAATTTTTTTCACTTTTATAACTTTTGGTGTAAATTCTATGTATGTGTAATCCTCGATAACTTAAATACTATTTTATAATCTATGTAAAAGCCCCTACGGGCGTATAACAGTAAATAAATAGGTTAGGAAATAATTTCATAACGCCAGAGCTCACCACTATACATAGAAACCATCGCAGGCGTGCGCACAAAAACTCACCAAAGTTTCATCGCAATCGGATGAATGGAGTAGGAAATAATTTCATGATGCCAGAGCACACCATTATTATATAGAAACCATCGCAGGCGTGAGCACATCAAATCCCAAAAGTTTCATGGCAATCGGATGAATAGTTTAGTAAATAATTTCATAACGCCAGAGCTCATCACTATATATAGAAACCATGGCGGGCGTGCGCACAACATCTCACCAAATTTTCATTGCAATCGGAAGAATGGTTGAGCAACTGTCATTAAACCAATTAAAAAATATATATTTTGCACTTTGTCAATCTTTTCTAACAGGAGCAGCACCTCAACGACTTCGCAAAAGCCTTTGACTCGGTAGATCCGCTTATTCTCCTAAATAAACTCGACCAATTTGGATTTTCAGCGAAACTTCTACGTCTATTTCTAAGTTATTTCTCAAACAGACAGCAATACGTAACTTATGGTATATTTAACTCTTCCAACTTCATCACAAACTCTGGAGTTCCGCAGGGGTCGAATCTTGGACCCTTACTTTTCTCTCTATTTATCAACGACATTTATCATTGCATAAAATTTTCTAAGTTTCTCTTATTCGCGGATGACCTTAAATTATTCCTTTTAATAAAATCTTTGGAAAATTGCTTGCAGCTACAAAGTGATATAAATTCTATCGTCGAATGGAGTCACACCAATAAATTAGGATTTAATATTAAGAAATGCTCTATCATGTGCTACACCAAGGCGAACAAAACGATTTACTATAACTACAAAATGTCTTATTCGTCTCTTCAGCACATTGTTATTTTGAGAGATTTGGGAATCACATTTGATGCGCACCTAACATTTCACGTCCACATAGAAACGATATGCAGCAAAGCTCTAAGAATGCTAGGATTTGTGCTAAGCAACTCCAGACACTTTTGCAGCTCAGCCGCGATTCGTTTGCTATACTATAGTTTAGTACGTAGCATTTTGGAAAGTGGTTCAGTAATATGGGGACCAGTGGATTTAACATACTCTCAAATGATTGAGAAAGTGCAAAAGAAGTTTCTGAGATATTTATATCTTAGAGACTTCGGATATTATCCCTGGATATATCCATCAGCCTTTTTGTCCGGCATGCTGGGTATTAATAGCCTCGCCGAAAGAAGGAAAACTGCTTTGCTGACAACAGCATATAAACTTTTAAACGGTAACATCTGTGTTCCCGATATATTACAAAAATTTGAATTTTATGTCCCCGACAACTTCACAAGAGCGCGCAGACACAGAACTTTTGTTGTTCCGAGATGCAGAACTAACTTACCATTAGTAATGCCGCTCGGAAAAATGATTATTTTACTAAATTTCCTGCCCCCTGACATAGATATTTTTAAACTAAATATTCATCAATTCAAAAACGCTATAATTACTTAATAAAATAAAATGTATGTTTATTATTGGTTATGTATAACTGTAAATGTGCATTTAAAATAAAATAAATAAAATAAAATAAAAATAAAATCCTCTTATAATAAATCACAAAATAATAATTAGAATCATTTTTAAAAAACCTTACCAACATCAGGCAGAACAGCTAATGATTAAAAAAAAATTACTAGACGTACATAAACTATTCATAAGTAAGATTATATATAAAAACTGTTTCAAAACATTACCTCAACACATACCTCACTCGCAAAACACAAGAGCAAAAATGAATAAACACATTCAAGTTCCCTATGTCAAATCAACTTTCGCTAAAAAACATGAATCGTACCTAGTTCCATACATTTTCAATATCTTCCTAACACAAACAAAAACTTACGTCACCCCAAATAATCTGAACTGGCTGTTCAAAATTTTGTAATAAGGTTGACTGAAAAGGAAAGAACAGACATTCGAAATATACTAAAGAACTAACAGGAGTACATTTTATAGACATTCACTTTTCATATAATTACTCACTAAATTGTATAATCAATATTCAATATATATATATTATAAAAGAACATCCAAAAAAGCGTGCGGAATGCAAAAACTCAGAAACGAGTGCCGGTACGATCAAGAGCGTTATATGGTATGGTAGATCTTTATCCCCCCTAGGGAATAAGGGTATTCGTTTTTACCTAAAGGGCTTGCTTTTGAAGATATAAGGGCTGGAAGTTCTAAGAAGACTCTAGAAATTTCAAGAAGAGTGTAGAAGATTCCGGAAACTTCTAGAAAATTCGATAAAACTCTGGAATGTTCTGGAAGAAGTGGAGGAGTATATCAGCGAGTCTAGAAGGTTCCGGAAAGTTCAAGAAGGTTCGATAAAGCTGTAGAAAGTTCTGAAAGGTGTGGCGTAGTATGTCAGTGAGTCTAGAAGGATCTGATGGTTCCGAATGCTTTAGAAAATTGTGGATGGAGAAAGTTCTAGAAGCTTTCCGAAATAATTGGCGGTGAGTCTAGAAGATTCCGAAAGCTCTAGAAGGTTCGATAGAGCTATACAAAGTTCTGAAAGGAGTGGAGGAGTGTGTCGGTGGGTCTAGAAGGTTCCGGAAAGTTCTAGAAGGTTCGATAGGGCTGTACAAAGTTCTGAAAGGAGTGGCGGAGTATGTCGGTGAGTCTAAAGGGTTCCGGAAACTTCTAGATAGTTCTATAAGGCTGTAAAAAAGTTCTGAAAGGAGTAGAGAAGTGTGTTGGTGTGTCTAGAAGGTTCCGGAAAATTCTAGAAGATTCCACAATGCTGTAAGAAGTTCTAGAAGATTCGATAAAGCTGTACAAAGTTCTGGAAGATTCCATAAGTCTGTAGAAAGTTCTGAAAGGAGTGGAGGAGTGTGTCGGTGTGTCTGGAAGGTTCCGGAAAATTCTAGAAGATTTCACAAAGCTGTAAGAAGTTCTAGAAGGTTCTATAAAGCTGTACAAAGTTCTGGAAGGAGTGGCGGAGTAAGTCGGTGAGTCTAGAAGGTTGGGGAAAGTTCTAGAAGGTTCGATAAAGCTGTAGAAAGTGCTGAAAGGTGTGGCGTAGTATGTCAGTGAGTCTAGAAGGATCTGATGGTTCACAAATGCTTTAGAAAATTGTGGATGGAGAAAGTTCTAGAAGCTTTCCGAAATAATTGGCGGTGAGTCTAGAAGATTCCGAAAGCTCTAGAAGGTTCGATAGAGCTATCCAAAGTTCTGAAAGGGGTGGAGGAGTGTGTCGGTGGGTCTAGAAGGTTCAATAAAGTTGTAGAAAGTTCTGTAAGGTGTGGCGGAGTATGTCGGTAAGTTTAGAAGGTTCCGGAAAGTTCTAGAAGGTTTGATAAAGCTGTAGGAAGTTCTAGAAGGTTCAATAGGGCTGTACAAAGTTCTGGAAGGAGTGGCGGAGTATGTTGGTGAGTCTAAAGGGTTCCGGAAACTTCTAGAAGGTTCCATAAGGCTGTAAAAAGTTCTAAAGGAGTAGAGAAGTGTGTTGGTGTGTCTAGAAGGTTCCGAAAAATTCTAGAAGATTCCACAAAGCTGTAAGAAGTTCTAGAAGGTTCGGTAAAGCTGTACAAAGTTCTGGAAGGAGTGGCGGAGTATGTCGGTGAGTATAGAAGGTTCAATAAAGCTGTAGAAAGTTCTGGAAGGTGTGGCGGAGTATGTCGGTAAGTCTAAAAGGTTCCGGAAAGTTCTAGAAGGTTTGATAAAGCTGTAGAAAGTTCTAGAAGGATCTATAAGGCTGTAAAAAGTTCTGAAAGGAGTGGAGGAGTGTGTCGGTGTGTCTAGAATGTCCTGGAAAATTCTAGAAGGTTCCATAAAGCTATAGGAAATTCTAGAAGGTTCGATAGGGCTGTACAAAGTTCTGGAAGGAGTGGCGGAGTATGTCGGTGAGTCTAAAAGGTTCCGGAAACATCTAGAAGGTTCGATAAAGCTGTAGAAAGTTCTGAAAGGAGTGGCGGAGTACGTCGCTAAGTCTAGAAGGTTCTGGATGGTTCGCAAATGATTTAGAAAATTGTGGAAGGAGAAAGCTCTAGAACCTTTCAGAAATAAGTGGCGATGTGTGTCGGTGAGTATCAATATATATTATAATAAAAGTATTCGAGAGCATTCCACAACATCCCGGAACATTCTGGAATGTTGTGAAATGTTTGGGAAAAGGGAATCGAAAATATCATTGGGGAACTTCCCAGAACACTCGAATATTGTGGAATATTCTGGAACGTTGTGGACCACTCGAACCTTTTGTATTTATGGGTGGGGCTACCAATTAGTAGGGTATATAAAGCAAGATCCATCGTGGGTTCGAACGTCAGTTATTATCAGTGAAGTGCAGTGAGTTAATAAAAACAAACAGTGAAGTGTGAGTGGTCAAAGTGATACGGTAACTGAATATAAATCGAAAATAAAATGTGAAAGTATGTAAAGAGAACAGAGGGTATTTCTTAATAAAAAGTTCACTGGATTTATATGTTCATAATGCCCAAACGTAAACGAGGAGTAGATCTTGCCCATTCTAAAACTAAACGAAAAAAAAAAAAAAGAACAGCTAAAAAACAGTCTAAGAGCGCGAAGCACGTTTAAGTTCCCAACAAATGAGAATGAGCACTTTGAGAAGGACGCGATCAAGTAAACAGTACATCCTAACAAATGAAGCATTCCACTACGACCCGATGAATGAATATAACAAACACAAACACGTCGTAATCGGTAAAATGGATAATATCTGCCAATTTTGCAATGCGAAAAAATTCATTAGGGAAACACCAGGAATCTGTTGCATGAATGGAAAAATTAGATTACCACAACTGGAAGCACCTCCACAGGAATTTCTACATTAAATTACCGGGGAAACTTCAGAATCTAAACACTTTCTTCAAAATATAAAAGCGTACAACGCCTGCTTCCAAATGACTTCTTTCGGTGTCACTTCAATCAACACTAATAGACATAAAATCGAATATGTTTTTTCCATCCAAGGACAAATCTATCACAAAATGGGATCATTACTACCACTACCCAACGAAGACTATAAATTTCTGCAAGTATATTTCATCGGAAATGAAGAAAGAGAAACCGATCAACGATGCAAACATATCAGTGGATTAAGAGGAAACGTAATCCAAGATGTACAGAGGATCTTACACAAATACAATCAACTTATTCAAAACAGCTCTAGACCGGATGATTTCTGATGACCACAAAGTTATAATTCGAGCCGACAAGAGACCACCTGGAGAACACGAACGTCGATTCAATGCACCTCAGATAGACGAGTGGCCATCGTAATTGTGGACAATGAAAACACAAGCCGTGATATAATTGTACAACGAAGAATAGAAGGACTGCAACGCATTGCAGAGACACACCGTTCATATGATGCCCTCCAATATCCTTTAATATTTCTACACGGTGAGGATGGATATCACTTTAATGTGAAACAAATCCAACCAGAAACAGGCATAGAAACAAACAAAAAAGTCACTTCCAAGGAGTTCTATTCTTACCGCTTAATGATCCGAGATAATGAAACATACAATCACGTTCTCAACACCCGCCATTTATTCCAACAATTCCTGGTAGATATGTACGCAAAAATAGAAGCGGAACGGATACTTTACATAAGACTGAATCAAAAGAAACTACGCACGGAAGAATACATCCACCTTCGAGACACGATCATGAATGAAGGAAACATTGACGAAATTGGAACAATGGTAATCTTACCCTCATCTTACATAGGAAGTCCGAGACACTTGCACGAATACACTCAAGATGCCATGACTTACGTAAAAAAAATATGGACGACCTGACCTCTTCATAACTTTCACATGCAACTCATCGTGGCCAGAAATCAAAGAACAACTAAGATATGGACAAGCCCCCATGGATCGGCACGACATAATAGCCCGAGTTTTTCGACAAAAACAAATGAGATTTATTGAAGTCATCACAAAATACCACATTTTTGGAACCGTTAGATGCTGGATGTACACAATCGAATGGCAAAAACGAGGACTGCCTCACTCACACAATCTCATATGGCTACATGACAGAATTCATCCCACGGATATCGACAAAATCATCCAAGATGAATTTCCCAATTCACAAGAAGATCCAGAATTGTACGACATAGTTGTGAAAAACATAATTCACGGACCATGCGGGCCATTAAACCCCAATTCACCATGTATGAGTGATGGAAAATGTACAAAAAAATACCCAAAACCATACTTCGACGACACCCAAACCGGAGATGATGGGTATCCCAAATATAGAAGACGATCACCCAAAAATGGTGGCTTCACTGCAAACATACGAGTACGAGGCAGAGACGAACTGGAAATAGGTAATCAATGGGTAGTACCATATAACCCACTACTTTCCAAAATGTTCCAAGCACACATAAACGTAGAATACTGCAATTCAGTAAAATCCATTAAATATGTCTGTAAGTATGTGAACAAAGGCAGTGTGACATGGCAGTATTTCAAATAGCAAAAGATACGAACAACAAAACAGAAACGACGAGATCCTCATGTACCAAATGGGAAGATACATCAACAGTAACGAAGCAGCATGGCGGATTTTCAGTTTTCCCATACACGAACACGAACCAACTGTGCAACATCTAGCAGTACATTTGGAAAATGGACAAAGAGTTTACTTCACAAAAGACACCGAAGCAGCATGGCGGATTTTCGGTTTTCCCATACACGAACACGAACCAACTGTGCAACATCTAGCAGTACATTTGGAAAATGGACAGAGAGTTTACTTCACAAAAGACACCGCCAGTAAAATTGCAAGCGAACCACCTAAGAACACAACATTAACCGCTTTTTTCCAACTGTGTCAAACGGATCCATTCACTAAAACATTACTGTATGTCGATGTCCCTACCTATTATACGTGGAACACAACAAGAAAAATATTTCAACGATAAAAACGAGGAATTCCAGTAGAGGATCATCCAGGAATCATGAAAACTAATGCACTAGGACGAGTATACACCATACATCCGAACAACGCTGAATGTTTCTATCTCCGGATGTTGCTAACGGGGACCAACAAGTTTCACAGATCTCAAGACTATTAACGGTTACCAATGCCAGACGTTCAGAGAAGCATGTCAACGTTTAGGACTACTAGAAAACGACAACCACTGGGAATTAACACTACAAGAAGTCTCACTCACAGCCTCAGCTGAACAAATCTGAGACTTATTCGCCATAATTCTAACAACGTGTAACCCATCGAATGCAAAACAGCTATGGGATTCCTTCAAAGAGAGTATGAGTGATGACATACTGTACCAAATCCGACAAGTTCATCCAGAATTGGCCATCGAATTCAACGACGACATCTTTAATGAAGCACTTCGCCTAGAAGATAATAAAAAACCAGACCTTAGTACAACTTGGGATGCCAGCACCACGACAAGATGCTTTCAGTGTACTGAACTTCGATATTACAAAGGAAAAAAGCTACAAAATCAACGAACTACTTCAATACATTGCTCACAACAAATCACTCCTCAATGACAATCAAAAAAAAAATTACAACATTATCATGGACCGGATCAACAATAACACTGGCGGAATTATTTACTTAGACGCACCAGGCGGCACTGGGAAAACGTTTCTAATAAATCTATTGCTGGCAGAAATACGTGCTAAACAACACATCGCACTTGCACTGGCATCATCCGGCATCGCCGCCACACTTATGGAAGGAGGACGAACTGCCCATTCCACCCTACAACTACCGTTGAATATAGCTGAAGAACAATTCCCGGTATGTAAAATCTCAAGAGCATCTGGACGGGGTGAACTTCTAAAACAAGCTAAAATTATCTTCTGGGACGAAAGCACAACGGCACATAAAAAATCACTCAAAGCCGTAGACAGAACATTACAAGACTTGTGAGGAAACTATGAAGTGATGGGAGGAGCTCTACTCATACTCTCAGGAGATTTTCGACAAACACTTCCAGTTATCCCCAAGTCAACACCAGCAGACGAAATCAACGCATGCTTAAAAAAATCACATCTTTGGCCACACGTACAAATACTGCGACTAACAAAAAATATGAGAGTTGAACTATCGAAAGACGAAACTAGAGCACATTTTGCTCAAAAACTTTTACAAATAGGCGAAGGCACATATCCTACTGACCAGACGACCGGCCTAATTGAACTCAAAAGTGATTTCTGCAACATAGCAACTACTGAAGACAAGCTCATCGACCAAATTTATCCAAACATTGTTCATAACTATACCAATCCGGAGTGGCTATTTCAAAGGGCAATTTTGGCAACTAAAAATAGTATTGTCGACGATATCAATTTTAATATTCAAAAGAAAATTCCCGATGAAGAGAGAATATACAAATCGATCAACACGATGGTAAACGTTGAAGAAAGTGTCAATTTTCCTACAGAATTTTTGAACTCTTTGCAAGTACCAGGAATGCCGTTACACTGCCTTCGACTGAAAATTGGATCTCCGATCATACTACTCAGAAATCTCAACTCACCAAAACTATCTAATGGAACAAGGATGGTCGTCAAACAGCTATCGAATAACATCATCGAAGCCGAACTTATGACTGGAAAGGACAAAGGACACACAGTATTTATCCCCAGAATACCACTGATCTACTCTACTGAACTGCCATTCCAATTTAAAAGACTGCAATTTCCAATCAAATTAGCCTATAGTTTTATAATTAACAAAGCGCAAGGACAAACTTTAAAACATTGCGGCATCAACCTCAAAGATTCCTGCTTTTCTCACGGTCAGCTATACGTAGCTTGCTCTCGAGTAGGAAATTCAAAAAAATTGTGCATATATACCCCGGATAACAAAATGAAAAATATTGTTTATAAACAAGTATTGTAAATAGTTGAATATGTTTACAATAAAAAAATTATTTCTTATATTTTGAAGTTTATCCTTTATTCCAACTACCATACAATCTCATATCAACTCCCTGAGCGAAGCCGGGTATCCCAGCTAGAGTGTTTGAGAGCATTCCACAACATTCCAGAACATCCCGGAACATTCTGGAATGTTCGGGAATAGGAAGTCAGGAACATCATTGTGGGACATTCCAGTTCACTTTCGAATGTTGTCCTGAGCGAAGCCGGGTACCCCAGCTAGTATTCAAATATAATAAAATATGAAGGGTATTGCTTGCTAGCAACATTAATTATATAATCATGTACCTACTGTATGTATTTACATTTTCTTTTCTCCATGTGTAATCTTATATTATGTATGCAACTTTTTTATGGAAATTTATCAAATAATAAAAACAACATGTAAATCTTTAATATAATTTCATGACGCCAGAGCTCACTATACATAGAAACCATCAAAGGCCAAATCCCCAAAGTTTCATCACAATCGGATGAATGGTTTAGGAACACATAAAGGAACAATCATACATACATGCAAGCAAGTATATATACATATTGATTTTTTATATATGTAGATATACTTCCCAATCAGTTCCGGATTGACATTGCTGTTGTTTCTCAAACACTGACTGTAGAGTGCAGGAGACAATATTTTGTATTTTTCTCTAAATTTGATGATGCATTTGTCCGTTTTTTTAAAACAAGATATTTTGGCATCCCAAAGCTTTCTATCGAATAATAAGACAGAGTACTGAAAAAAGGATGGTCCCGTTAGAAATGGAATGTATGGTCACATTAGTTATGTCCCATAAGGTTTTGTTTCTGTAAAATATTTATGCTTTTATAAATAACTTAAACGCTGAAGCAGACCAAAAACTTACAGGTATAATTGGTAACACCAATAAAAGAACTTTTATCTTTTCATGATTGAATTCTGTTTTTATTCATACTATTTATACACAAATGCCCACTAAATACACAAGTACATATTGCTTTATTGAAAGAGTAAATTCTAAATAATTTACGTTATTAACAGTTCTTCTCACAATAAAATCCTTAAATAAAAAAACCAGTTAAATGCCACATTTTATAACGACCAAGCTAATGGAAACTTTATGGATAATACGTGTTGTACTATAATAATATGAATATATATACATGTAAATCAGCCATTGCAAATATGACAAGCGCCAAAAAATTCACACCCAAAGGACGACTTCTCCAGCGCAGTGCTTGACATACTGACTGGGAAAAGGTAGCTGTACACGGTCCTACCGGCAGTACTGAAACACTGAGCCCCTCACAGCACCTTTCTCTGTCGGGTTCTTTTGGCTACCCCATCATATTTCAAATCATTCCTATTTGATCAAATACCATAATTCTGAATATGATTAAAGGCATCACCGGATGGTCTCTCATGATCTCTCATCTTTTCAGAGTGGTGAAGTCTTTCACAGCTGGTTCCAGAGACAGCTGGAGGGGTTCGTGAGGGGGCATATTCCACAGGCGCCAGACTATGGGAAGTGCCAGATGTGAAATTTTTGAGGGATAATTTTAAATTAATTTGCACATAAAATCATAGTTTTAAATTTTATACCTTTTTCCATTCCAAAACTTCATTTCCTTAAAAATACCCGTACACAGCACCCCCCAAGATGACACAGGCCATGAGAAAAATTATTAAAACTACTAAAACAAATATTTTTTATAGTACAAACCAAGCTTTAATACCGGCCCGATGTTGATACACAAATCATCGCAATAGGCGAATTTAAGTTCAGAAAAGTAGCATGCCTCCCCGCCCACGCCTTTCTCTGTCGCACATACATTCTTACACATCTTTTTCTTTCGCTTACGTACATTGTAAAGTCGGTAACTGTGGGAGAATGGATCGTTAAATTAATTTTATATAATTGCAGAATTGATTTTATCCTTTGATCCTTCCAGGTAGAAGAACTGAACTTAATACATAACTACTTGTTCTGATAGCCAGGCAGCCCTTATGGCACTGGAAAGTAACCGATGCGACTCCAGACTGGTGATGGAATGCAGAACCGTTCTTACATAACTCGCTACCATCAATAAAATAACCCTGATATGGGTACCAGGACATAAGGGTATTGAGGGCAATGAGCGGGCTGATGAACTAGCAAGGAAAGGGGCGGAAGCACCACTTGCGGGATCTGAGCCGGCCGTAGGAGTAGCAGCTTGCCACACCAAATTACATATCGAGAGGTGGGTCAAATCCCAGCACTGGAAGGAATGGGAGAGGGCACCCGGAATGAGACAATCCAAAGTACTCATAAACGGACCCGACCCCAGACGGACCAGGAAACTAGATATAGACAGAAATGGACAGGATATGGACAGAAATTCGCTGAGGGAACTGGTAGGCCTACTAACGGGACACTGCCATCTCAGGAGACACATGCAGCTATTGGGAGTGGAAAGCACCAGTAGATGTAGAAAATGTGAAGATGATGAAGAGACTCCAATTCACTTATGGTGCCAATGTCCTGCCCTGGTGGGAACTAGGCTCAGATACCTGGGGAGACATGTTGTAGAACCAGAAGACCTAGGCAAATATCCAATAACAAATCTGGTGAACTTTATTAAAGGGACTGGGTTATTGTTAAAGGATTGAGGTAAAATGGGAGAAAGTACAATGGGCTCATGGCCTAAGTACTCACGGGAACTAATGGTAAACCGTCTCCGCTTTAAAAAAAAATAATAATAATACAAGAATAAAGTGACAGCTCGTGCTGTTACAGCACCATAAACGAATAAAAAATTTCTCCTGCGGCGTTTTTCCATAATATCTTCATTTGAAATATTTTAAGGTTTTCCGTTTTTAAAAATACTAATATTTCACGGCAAAAGAATTTTTGGAAATTGTTTTCTGCGTAACAAAAATCAACAGCATTTATTGCTTTTGCGGTGGACAACAAATGCAGAAGTTGAAAATTTTGTGAAAAGAAGTTGAATTGTTTGGTCATAAATGATAATAATTCATTTGCCTCACCCTTCAGCCTCGCAACATATCCAATTGTGGTATGTTGCAAATGATAATAATTCAAATAAATGAAGACAATATAAGCGAAACTCAATCGAAAATCTGGAAACAGAAAAATCAGAAAAACATATTGACACCTCTGGGACTCGAACCCAGGACCTCTTGCTTTCCGGGCAAACGCGCTAATCACTGCGCCACGGTGTCGATATGAAATTCGGTCATGTTTAATTGTACCATACTTCGACTAAGAACCACCTACATTATCTTTAACGCATATATTATTGGCAACTATCTTTATGGGTTCGAGTCCCAGAGGTGTCAATATGTTTTTCTGATTTTTCTGTATCCAGATTTTTGATTGAATTTCGCTTATATTGTCTTCATTTATTTAAATATTACAATTTGAGGTTTTACTCATAAAGTTAAAAATAAAAAATAAAATATTGATCCTAGACTTGCGAAAAGTCAATAGATGGCGCATATTAAATAAAATGGATAAAGATTTATCCAGACACTATCTAGAGAGCATTTAGTTCGGGTTTGAATCTTGCAATCATACATAAAGATAGTTGCCAATAATATATGCGTTAAAGAAAATGAAGATAATGTAGGTGGTTCTTAGTCGAAGTATGGTACAGTTAAACATGACCGAATTTCATATCGACACCGTGGCGCAGTGGTTAGCGCGTTTGCCCGGAAAGCAAGAGGTCCTGGGTTCGAGTCCCAGAGGTGTCAATATGTTTTTCTGATTTTTCTGTTTCCAGATTTTCGATTGAGTTTCGCTTATATTGTCTTCATTTATTTAAATATTACAATTTGAGGTTTTACTCATAAAGTTAAAAATAAAAAATGTTAATAATTCATATGCGTCTCTCTTCAGCCTCCAATTGCCCCCATAATCAATTGTGGTACTAATTGGTGGACAAGAACTGCAACATTTATAAAAACGTCACAAGTACGAACACTGTACTAATAAATTATACACTATTATACAGTAAATACTGAAAGTGGTAAAAGAAGTGTAGGCCATGAGGGTATACACGTTGTAATCTCCTCCTTCCCAATAGCCAAAAACGTAGAATGGAATAAATACATTTTTAAAAAATCTGTTCTATCTTAAGATAGACGAACAACATTAGAATGGATTATCCAATATGATTAATATTTAAGATAAGCTATTATTATTATTTTGTTTTTTGCTATCACTCCACACAAAAGTAATAATTTCCAAGAAAATAATTTCCCTCGGGACCAATGTCATTTTGGGGAAGCTATGTGGGGATTTTTTATTACATTTATTTATTTTTATTATTTTTTTTACCTTAGGTCCACGTAGGAGGCCCTGAGGAAAATAATTCCCCTCAGGGCCTATGTTATCTTTGGGGATGCTGTGTGGAGGGTCTTTTTAGTAAAGGAAGGAGAGGAAGTTCTGGGAAGGAAAAGGTATGAGGGATGGGTAGGAATCTGAGGGTCAGTGGGTTCAAGAGTGAGAGATAAACAAATTCATGCCTTGCGTGCCTAGAGTCCTGCTGTAGAGGCCTCAACCAATCTCTCCAAATTCAGCCCGCCACGCAGTAAATGGTCAAATGTATCCACCGCGAAGACCTCAACAAATCTCACCCCATGAACCCGGGCACTAAGTCACCAAATGTAGCAAACCACTTGGGGGTGACCTATGGCAGAGTTGTTGGTTATCCAATAAATGGATCTCGCCCCCCCAAATTGAGAAATGCTCCCAAATTACGTATTATTGTAATATTTAATGTAAAATTATTATTGTTATAACATTACATAGTTTTAAATTATGTAGTTAGAAAATGAAATATACTTATATTTCTTTAACTTACTTTATAATAAATAATAAACAATAAAATATAAATAAAATTTCGATTGTTGGGAAATGTAAAATAGGAACCTGCATAAAGTCATCATTCTTATATTTCGAAGAATAAAAGTCTAACAGCTGGTATCATTACTAGAAAAAATAAATTACTCAAGATACAAAATTGATGACTGCATGACAATTTGGATATAATTCGAAGACAGTATTGGCAGTATTTTTAGATGGTATCTTAGCACTGATTTCATCATTTAAAATACACTCCATGGCTTTCTGGTGACTTAATTGGTTCATTTCAGATGGGAGGAACTTCAAAAGTCCAATATTTTCTCCATTTCTCTGAAAAAAATTAGATTAAATAAATACCTGCACACCATTGATAAATATTACATGTAATTAAATTTTTGGTATATTACAGACAAACAAGAAATATACAATTTTTATTGCAGTCGATTCTGCTCAACTGGGACACACCAGGCCCAAACATTTTGTCCCAAATAAGCGAAGTTTAAGGTAAGAAAAACATTTACAGTCAATTCCGCTTAATTGCTTTACCGGTTTATCAGGAGAGCCGGTGGTTTGGACCAAAACCCAAGGAACAGAAACCTAATAAAGTATTAATTTACTTTGGTTATCTGGGACACCATTCTGTTTAAGGTGTCTCAGTAAACGAATTTTAGCTAAGGGCGGGCGTGCGGTACGCGGCGTGGGTGAGGGTAGAGGATGTAACGCGTTACGGAAGTTTCGACTTCTTTCGGCAGTAATTCGGTAGACTTCGCCCATGCCGCCCGTTTGCCATCTGCTGACATTCGTCAACATAAAGTTGTTCAATTCGCAGAAGACTTCTGCACACGTAAGAAGTCATTTTTTGGTTTACTGTTATTATAATTGTTTGTTGATGATTTTTATGGGGCGGGTAGCGCCCCCCACCACGCGTCCCTGCGCACTAGGTTTTATTATAGTTCATTAGTAGACGCGCAGATATGTCGTGCCGCTGGAGGGAAGATTTTTGATTTTATGCTAAAATTCTTTATTTTTGCTGCTGTTAATCTCTTTTCATGTCCATAGTTTATTTACTTTCATCTCACTAATTTATTCTTCCACCTCTTCTAAAATAAGGATTACAAGCAGCTTAATTAACATATTTACTTTGTGCGTGGCAGCCCGTCATCTTGCAACGGGCGGCTCACTAATCTAATCTACTTTAATGTAATGCGAACGCTTTTTGGCCAGTCAAGTAGCGACTTACTCGCTATTCGACTAAACTACTTGCCCAGTGCAAACAAGCAATAAAGGATGTTAAAGTATGCAAATTAGGTTAAAGTTTTTGCAATTTTGGACAAAGGATTTATTCACTCCACGACATCTAATAAGATTTATTTATTTAATACATGAATTATCGAAAGTACAAATAGTTTTTTGTGATATTTCACCCTCCATGCTAGGGATGACCCTGTGTTATGGCGGGTGAAGTTTACAGTTTGCGGATATACATTCATTTGTATAGGTTGAATTTTTCACTAATTGATACTATGCACACAATAAGAGAGTTTATGTAGTTATATGAATTACAATATTAACAAGATGGATTACAAGAATAAGGTGAAGAAGTTAAAGAATTATTGGAAAAGATAAGTTATTACTAGTATATTAAGGAATTATTGATATATAGTTCACAGTAATCAGTCTTATACATATAATGCTGCTTAGATAGTAAATAAAAAATATATTATGTTTTGCCTGCTCTTAATACTATGCACACAGATCTTCTATAATAAGAAAATGATTACTTATAGTTAGATTGGGTTACAAGAAGAAGATGGAGAAGTTAGAGAATTATTAGAAAATGAAAAATTTGAGGAGTTGTTAGCTATTGATCACACTAATTAATCTTCAGCCACCTCTGGTCTGGAGCTCCAAAATACCTGAAAAATACCCTCGACTCTGTGCAGAAACGGGCGGTCCGTTTGATAGATTCTCCCATCTTAACAGACGGATTGCAATCTTTAGAGCACAGGCGTCGGGTGGGAATGCTATCCTTGTTCTACCGGTATTACAATGGAAGATGCTCCGAGGAACTAGCATCATTGATCCCTTCGGCACCGGTGCATAGTCGGGAAACACGCCAAACGCGTGCCCAACATTTGTACACAGTTGACATTAGTCACATGAGAACGGGTCGTTTCTTCGACTCGTTCTTATGTTCAACAGCTCGGCTGTGGAATGATTTGCCGGCCTCTGTGTTTCCTCCTTCCTACAACATGGGTCTCTTCAAGACCAATGTTCATTCCTTCCTCTCCTCAAAAAGACCCTCCACACAGCATCCCAGATGACATAGGCCCTGAGGGAAATTATTTTCCTCAGGGCCTCCTGTGTGGAGTTAATGTAAAAAAAAAAAAAAAAAAAATCTTGTACATACAATGCCGCTAATTTAGAAAGTAGAGATATATTATGTTTTGTCTGAAAGGTGATTAAATTGATAGAGTGTAAAGTGAATGGGTGTTAAAATTGTAATGTATTGCATGTGTAAGGATCCATTTCGTTATTTGTTTTTTAAAGGAATGGGGTTGACTCAACGTTTTTAGGTTTTCAGGGATAAGGTTAAAGATTGTAGGAGCTAGGAAGAAAAATTGTCTTTGAGCTGACGTGGTGTGTAGTGTAGGTACATTGTAGTGTCTGTTGGTTATTGTTCTGGTGGTGTAGTTGTGTTGTAAGAGAGTTTTGTTTTTGTATTTGAACAGGAAATGTATTAGCATAAATTTTAGATGGAGTTGCCGTATGTCTAAGACGTTATACTCGACGAAGAGTCGTTTAGAGGGGTATCTTGTCGGTCGCTTGTTAATGACACGTATAACCATTTTTTGGGCTTTTAGTAGAGGTTCGATGATAGATTGTGCACAGCCACCCCAAGTTATAATGCCGTATGCTAGTAGGGATTGGCAGAGAGCGTAGTAAACAGTTTTAAGAGTTGAGGTAGTAAGGATATTTCTTAGGGTTCGAAAAACATAAGAGAGTTTGCGGATGCGTGGGATTAGACTGGCCAAGTGCTGATCCCAACGAAGGTGTTGATCAATGATAACCCCCAGATATTTAATGTGGGTGGCGTGTTCCAAGTTTGGGCAATTACAGGAAGTGCAAGTTCTTAGACAGGAGTGAATTATTATCTTCTGATTGTTGGTAGGTCGGGTTGCAGCAGAAAGACTGAAGGTTAAGAATTTTGTTTTTCCAGCATTAAGGGTTAGGAGATTATCATCTAACCATTTCTTTATCTGGCGTATGTCATTTTGAGCTATGTCGAATGCTCCTTTCCAGGTTTTGTGTCTAGTTATCAGTACAGTGTCATCTGCAAAAGATATTAGTTTCCCGGTTATGGGAAGGTTACAGAGATTGTTGATGTAGATTAGGAACAGAATAGGGCCTAGAACACTTCCTTGTGGGACTCCGAAGTGGATTGGTAAGGGGTTACTTGTTGTGTTGTTAATTTTAACCAGAACCAGTTAAGAGTTCTACCTCGGATGCCTATTTGAGATAGTCTTTCTAGAAGTATGGGGTGGGAAACCGTGTCAAATGCTTTGGCTAAGTCTACGAATATGGCTAAGCAGGAATCACCTTCGTCCAGGCTGTTAGAGATCTTATCCGTCAAGTCTAAGATTGCAGATTCTGTATTTAAATTATTTTGAAAGCCAAACTGATTAGGCGAGAGAAACTTCTGGGATTCAAGATGGGAGACAAGCCTACTTTTAACAATTTTTTCAATGATTTTTGACAGGACACTTAGCAAAGAAATGGATCTATAGTTTTCAATATTTGTTTTATCGCCATCTTTATAGATTGGGATAACTGTTGCATGTTTTAGTAGGTGTGGGAAAGAACCGCTTTTAAAGCTTAGATTAACGATATGTTTTAACGGCGTTGTAATAAAGTGAACTATGTGTTTAATTATATTAGGAGAAATATTGTCATTAACCAGCAGCACTGTTTGTTTTAATGGTGAGTATTGTATCAACTATTTCTTTATTGGAGGTAGGGGCTAGGATTAGTTCCGGGTGCAGAGAGCTCTGTTGTCTTGCCCGTGAGGTTAAGAGATTTTGTGTTTTGTTTGTTGCTTTTAGAATTTTGTTGGCTAAGTTACTAAGTTGCATTTGTTACTGAAAAAATGGTTGGCATGATCGGCTAAGGTTTTTGGGTCATCATGGACTTAGATATTTTTATGGCGAGTGATTGCATTTTGAGTGAGGTTTTTTTGTTTTCTGAGATGTCATTGACTACGTTCCAAATTATTTTCCTGTCATATCCTGATTCTTCAATTTTTTTTTTGTAATAGTTTTGTTTGGTTATTGTTATGAGATTATTGCAAATGTTACGATACTTTTTATAGAAGCGCAAGAGTTGGGGGTCTGGGTTGTTTACGGATTGTTTATGGAGTCTGTCTCTTTTACGTATACAGAAGATAATGCCATTTGTAATCCATGGTTTTAGTTTCTTTTTTTTGTTTGATGCCATTATAATGGGGAAAGTAGCGTGGTTAATGTGGGCAGTTAGTGATGCAGAGAAATTTTCAAGAGCGTAGTTGACATTTTCAGAAAGCAGGGTAGATTCCCATTTTTCTTCTTCTACAGACTTTATTAAATGATCCATATCAACAGTTTTATGGGAAGAATTACTGGACTTAGGGGGAGAAGATTTTGAGTTATGTAGTTCGAGAATGGTTGAGTAATGGTCAGTTACAGTGGATTCGAATACAGCTGAATTAGCAGTTCGCTTTGATCTAACCATAATGTGATCTACGCATGTCTTAGTAGTGAGGGTGACTCGGGTAGGTATGTTGATGTGTGGTATAAGGCCATGTAGTGCCATTAGGTTTAGGTAATTTGTAGCGTGGGGGCTGGATTCATTTAGTATGTCTATATTGATGTCACCGATTATGATGAGATCCTTAGTTTTTTCATCGATTTTTTTTTCTCGAGAGTAGAGAAAAGGGGTGACATTGTTGGACTTAGGGGAGCGGTATATTGCGAGAATATTTAAGTTATCTATTGAGATATTAAGACAATTTGCATGGTCGACTGAAATTTCGGATACTGCATGTTTTAGGTTAGACTTGACATAAACTATGACCCCATCGGATTGGGACCTGTGCTGAGAAGTGTTGTACACAGAGTAGTTGTTTAATAATTTCGGAATGTAATTAACGTTAATCCAGCACTCTGACAGAACAATGATGTCAAATTCATTTCCTATGTCAGTAAGTAGAACAAGTAGGTTATCAAAGTTTTTGTTGAGGCTACGGATATTCATGGCAAATACTCTTAGAGCTTCTGGTTTGGAGGTAATTTTTTTTAATGCATTTGTGTTGTTTGTCGTATGTGCCGTGATATTAAGAAAGTTATCAATTGGGTTTATTGGGTCCATTATGGGCATCTGTGTATGGTGGGTGTTTGAGTTCATCAACGACTGGGTAAGATAGGTTAATGTATAAGTATATTGTAAGACCAAGACAAATATTATTCGAAATGGGTCTTTGCAGGTGCATAGTGTCTTCTGTGTTTGAAAGAATAACAATAATTAGACAAGTAAATATACATAGGAGATCTACAAACATGAAGGTTATTAAGTGCATTGAAAGTATGAAACTTATATGTATGATTATAACTTTATATATGGAGCAAGAATGGGAATCATAGTATGTTATTAATATGATTATAAGAATGGAATGGATTACATGTATAAGTGGAGTTAGACAAGTAAGGATGCAATTCTTCAGCGTTGGTGTTGAAGGTATGTGTAGGGTTGCCATCTGTCCGGCTTTAGCCGGACATGTTTGGCTTTTTTAGGTCGTGTCCGGCTAAATATTTATGTCCGGCCTGTACGGCTTTTGTTAGGCTTTTTGTTAGTGTAACGCGGTGCACGCAGCGCCTGCAGAACGAACGCAACGCAAGCTACGCAAGGCGCAACGTGTTAAGGGCAAGGCAGGGGCGGGGGACAATGGCTATTCTTGGTTCGCGCGGATTTTGTCTTCCAAACTTCTGAAATTGGCGGAATATTACTTTGCTATTCCAGGCCATAACGCCAATGTTCAAAGAGTTTTTTTTTAATAAACGCCCAGTGGACCAAGGAACACAATAAATTGCAAACAGAAACGATTGCTAAGATGATGTACACATTGTGTAATTTAAATATGACATGTTAAGAATTTTATTAAATGATTTTCAAAGAAAACGACGTTTTGGATAAAGTAGGTGAAAAAGCCAAATATACAAAATTGTAGATTTTTGTAATTTTTGAATAATTTGGAGAAGTCGAGATTTCATTTTAATTAATTTTTTTCGTTTTCGTCCACAAAGATAGATATGTTTCATTTTATATTTATTTAATGAAAATTTTTAGTTAACTGTTTAACCATAAAAAGAGTTATGTTTTGTTTGTTTGTTATAAGTTTACTATGTTATGTCTACAGACAGAAGACTCAATATTTTGTTATTGACATATTCTATATAAATGCCAAATGATCACAAGAATAAAACTGATTAATGATTGTTGTTATTAAACTTTTTAATGTGTGATTAGTAAACAACTGTAACAGATTTTGTATTATCTTCTTATATATAAAAATGAATCGCTAAATGTGTTGCTAAGCGCAAATCTCAAGATCAGCTGAACCGATTTCGCAATTTTTTTTTTAGAATATTCCTTGAAGTACGAGGATAGTTCTTACGAAGAGAAAAATTAAGAAAATTGGATAATTTCAGAAAACCAAACGACTATCGCACGTTTGACGTTCGCGTGTTTGAGAATGACATTTTGCAAAATGTCATTATAATAGGATTCTATTTTTGAAAATCTTTGAGTTGACAAAATTTATGGTAAATTTTGGGGATTGGTGTCAATGACTATTACGAATAATTTTTAGAAAAAAACTTTAGATTCGCCTTAATCACTATAAAAGGAAACTTATTGCATCACGGCTGGCGGAAAATAATGCATTTTAATTTTCAATGTCGTTAACTAAAATTTCACTTCGCGAACCGAAACTATGACAGCCCGCCCGCCATTTTGACCCTGTCAAAATACGTTTTTGAATGGTTTGTTTGGCTACGCAGGGTTTGTGTAGCGGGCTTGTGTATGTTATCTTTACTTTAAAAAACAGCCTACGTTTTTGAATGGTTTGTTTGGCTACGCAGGGTTTGTGTAGCGGGCTTGTGTATGTGACAAATGGCGGGCTGTCGTAGTGTCGGTCGGAAGTTAAATTTTATTTAACGACATTGAAAATTAAAATGCATTATTTTCCGCCAGCCGTGATGCAATAAGTTTCCTTTTATAGTGATTAAGGCAAATCTAAAGTTTTTTTCTAAAAATTATTCGTAATAGCCATGGACACTAATCCCCAAAAATTACCAAATTTATTTAAAGAAGGTACTCTCCTAATAGTTTGAATCGAATCAAGAATTTTAGATATTTTTAGATGTTAGGTACCAAATTTAATCTATAATATAAAAATGAATCGCTGAATGTGTTGCTAAGCGCATAACTTTCGAACGACTGTACCAAATTGGATAATTCTTTTTTTTGTGTGTTCGTTATTATCAGGACAAGGTTTTTATAAAACTTCAGGTGAGCTCTGGCATTATGAAATTTGCACGCGAGGAAGCGGCTATTGCTATGGAAAGCGGGAGGGAGGGAGAGATGGGGGAGGGGAACCTGGGAGGGGGGAGGGGAACTCGGGAGGGGGGTTCGCGGGACAGGGGAAGGGGGGGGAGTGGTGTGGGGAGAGGGAAGGTGGAGGTGACGGAGTGGAAACGCGAGAGGGGAAGAGGACGCAGGAGAAGAAGGGGAGGCCAAAGGGGAACGGGACGAATGGGAAAGGACACTCTGGAGAAAAAATTTCTTTATTAAATGGCACAGCAATGCATGCCGGGATCAGCTAGTTATGTATAAAAGTTATGTCCAAAATTACGTACGTACGTCCGGCTTCAACGTCAGGACTATTAGTATGTTCACACCCTAAGCACCCTGAACAAGTTTCTGAAGGAATCGCTTAGGTTCCTGCTCACGCACTCTACAACTCCTTCCTTGACTGGACTAAATAGAAATACGGCTGCTCTAACCCATCCCCTCCCCACTACAATCAGCCTCATATCCCCAATTGGGGATGCCATAGTCTAACTGGTTCCAGGCGGTTGGGAGAAACCCATAACCACCATTTATTGGATAACTAACACCCCTGCAATGGGTCTTTCCAAGTGGTTATTTACTATTTATTTACCAAATATTTTTCACTAAGATAAAACCTTTGCCCAATAATAAAAATGTAGGTTTACCTACCGTTTTTGGTTCTAGAGGACCTGTTCAGAATGTAAAAACTAAAAATGAAAACTAAAATGTTTCATGTTATTTATTAATCCTCTCCCAATTCAGCCCTTTCTTTGGTTTCGTGACGTATTTTCTCGACGTTTGTTTAAAATTAAAAGAACACCTCTTGTCACACAATGAACGCTCTCGGGTTATTTTCTTTACGAGCGTGTACGGCTAGTTTATACCAAGTAGGATTGATAAATCAATCTCCATAATACGTCACGCGCGACATGTGATTGGTTGATGAATGATAAAACTACATAATGGGATTTGAGAATGAACTTTGTGATCGGATTTACGAACTTCGAAGCGAGGCGCTGGAATATGTACAAGAGTTGTATGGTTAACATTTACTTACACGGCGTCAATTTTACTGGCTCGCTACTAAGATAGGGCATATCTAGACAATACTTGATCGAAGATAATACCCCATCTATGGTAATACCCCACAATTTTAAATAAACCATTACAACATATATACATATTTCCACCAACTCCGAGTTAAAACAGTTTTTGTACAAGAATAATGTGAGAAATCTTGTTGAACGCCTTGCTGAAGTCAGTGTAAATTGTTGTTATAAAACCATGCTGTCTTTAAATCTGCCAATTATTTTATCCAGAACCAACTTCACAAAAAGTTTTGGAATTGTTGATAGTATGCGTATCGGTCTATAATTAGTTACTTCGTTCATATCCCCCTTTTTAAAGATCGGTGTTTTTTTTTTTTTTTCAGTGTTGTAAAACATGGAGTACTTCCCAATGCCGGGTCCTCAGCTTTTTCATACGAAAACCGCAGTGAGGAACCGACGTCGGGACAGCACCTTGGTCATCGAGGGTTGAGTTATCCGCAAATATTTTCTCTAATAGGTTAGCCTTTTCGGTGGCGGTGTTTGCTAGGGAGCCGTCAGGTCTGGTAAGAGATGGCAGACTTTCGACCTATTGAGCTCGCAAGCGACCAGAATTGCCTGCTGCCATGCGGGCATGTAGCCAGCTTTCTGCTGATCTGCTGGTTGTGCTCGAATTTTGACCTATTTATGATTCTCTTGGTTTCCTTTGCCATTTTGTTGTAAGCTGTTCTGTCTTCGGATGTTCTAGATGTGTTGTAGGCTCGGTAAGCTGCGTTTTTTCGTCGCACTGCTTCAGCGCATTGTCAACTGAACCACGGCTTTGAGCCTACACCAGTTTCCTTAACAGTAGATTGGATGAAGCCATCCATTGTGAATGTGATGACTTCACCAATTTCCTGGGCACATCTTGAGGGATCCGAACTCTGAAAACAGACAGCTGACCACGGGAAAGCATTAAAATGTGCCTGCAGACCGAACCAATCTGCTGAGCTATAGTACCACACTTTTCTCTTCAGCCTCTCGTTTGGCGGTCTGAAGTTTACAGGGATTGATGTCGTCACCAGGCAGTGGTTGGACGATCCTAAAGGCACTGTGACTTCAATCCTATAACCGTGAGGCACGGTGGTTAAAAATAGGTCTAACAGATTGGAACGGTGAGTCTGGACATCAGAAACCCTTGTAGGCTCCTGAACCATTTGCTCCAATCCGTAGCAAAGGGCAAAGGATTCCACTTGTCGTCCTATAACTATATTGCCATACATATATCAGGAAATATACCCTTTGACAAAGAATGCCTGAAGTATGCGTAAGGGGAAAGCAAGAATGGCGATACACTGCTGTAAGAGTAATGGTAGAATGTTATTAGGACCGGCTTTTTTATTGGGATCAAGGAGTTTAATTTGTTTTATAATTAGGTACCCCAGATAATCGAAGTGAATTAATATTAGTTTATTTATTTGGTTTCTGTTCCTTGGGTTTTGGCGCCAATAACCAGCGGTCCTGATAAACCTGTGTAACAATTAAGTGGAATCGACTGTATTATTGAAAGAGAAAAGTGAGGCTGGAAGGGGTATCAGTAAATTTTTATGCACACTTGGATCAACGTGTTTCAATTTTCAATATTAGAAAAATAATTTTTTAATCCATGTATTGAGTGAGCATGAATCTTATAAATAAGAAAGAAGAGCAGTAAGAGTGAATGATGATTTTACAGGGTGTTTTAATATCTCAAATTGGGTTTAGAAAGGCGGTGTAATTTCACAGCAGTTTACATTCACATTCAACCTGTACACTGAAAATTGCACAGAAGAGCTGAAAGGTAAAGGCCTAATAATCCGAAAGTAAGCAGCCTGTTGTATGCCAGTGACCCAGTGAAACATAAAAAATATAATAAACTCTCAAAACACAGACAGCTTGACTCACCTTGCATAGTAAACTTAACTCATAGTTTGCATCCACTACAGGCCAATTTTGTTCTAGAACATTTTTATCCCAATCGATAGTGTTACTCTGGCAGTCGACGCGCCCTTCAGCACTAACCAGTCCTGACCATAGCTCAGAAGCAAAATGAGGAGCTAGAGGAGCCAACATTATTATCTGGTAAGCAAAAGCACGTTCAAATTCCTTACTGTGGGCCATAAAGTTTAATGGACATCTCTGCAACAGAAACATAATTTTTTTATATTATACTAGCAGACCCGGCCACACGTTGCTGTGGCTAATGAAACACAACGCCATCTACTGACAACGCTATTACCCAATCTTTATAACCAATGCCATCTGTTAATTTGCATCAAATCCACACCGCCTGCTTGCCAGCCCGCTCCCTTTATATATTTCAACCAATTTACGCAAAACCTTGACAAATTATATACCGAAACCTTCCTTGTGAATCACTCTATTTATTGACGAAAACCGCATGAAAATCCGTTGAGTAGTTTAAAAGATCTAAGCATACAGACAGCGGGAGCGACTTTGCTTTATATGTAAAGATGTAATCTTGTTAGAAAATAAAAAGACAATATTCAGATTCTCTAGTCATACTGGCTCTATCAATTGAATTATCAAGACCTAATTACATTAATTTTTATCAATCTCAAGGTCCGTCTCCAGCTCGCTCCGCCATTAACGTTTGCCGTGACAATCCCCCAAATACCACTATTAACATGATAAATATTGTCAATTTTTGTTGTGTTTCGAGCTTTCCGTGCTTGACGGAAAACATTCCACAAATATCCCATCCCGGATGAAGCGGGAAGGCAGGCGGGGGCCGGCGGGGGGATAATTCATTTTTTGACAGGAGCCGCGCGATGCGGTCATGTATTTACACTACCATTTGAGAATTACTAACATAATTATCAATTCGACCGCTCAGTGGCTGAGTTGGCATCGCGTTTGGGTCCCACTCAGACTTCGCGTGTTCAATTCATCGGCTGGCTAAGTCCTCCATCATGACACAAGCAAAATTTTCAGCTTACTGTGGTGGTAGTAGGAGATTTTAAAATATTGTCAGGTTATTCGTAACTCGGGAATGTTTGTCTTTCTTTATAAAAAAAAAAAAATTATATCCCACATTTTATAGCTGCCATCGTTTGGAATAATTGCAAAGTTCTAACTGAATTTATGCAACCTAGTGCCTAGTGCCTAGTGCCTAGTGTCTTGAAAACATCTATACAATTTTATTTATATGGAATGTTTTAAAAAACTATTTGTAATTCAATGAATATTCAATTCATCACGATTAACTTCTTGAAGCCAATAAACCATATTTGGGAGGCGGGAATGGGTACTGCCGCCCCGGGAACCTTTAATGGATAACCAACACCTGTGCCATAGGTCACCCCAAGTGGTTCGCTATGTTTGGTGATTTAGCAGGGGTGCCCGGGTTCATGGGGTGAGGTTTGTCTAGGTTGTTTGGAGGCGGATGACCAAGACACACTGAACCCTAGATTCCTATCCCTTAAACCCTTTTCCTTCCCAGAACTTTCCTCTCCTTCCTTTTCCTAAAAAAAAACCCTCCACACAGCATCCCCAAACATGACATAGGCCCTGAGGAAAATTATTTTCCTCAGCGCCTCCTGTGTGGAGCTCATGTAAAAAAGAAAAACCTTATTGTGATATTTAATCATTGAAGAATATAATATTAACGACTTAGTAAGTACCTACTTAATTTTAAAATAAAAATAAAAGTATGTATAGAGGGTGTAACAGGATGTACCCGAGGGATTTTAACCTCAATTCCTGAGCATATTTGGAGAAAAAAATGTAAATGAAACTTTGGTCTCCGGTGATATTTTTGATGTTTTTTTTTATTTATTTTTTCTACAAAAACATTAAAAAATGGTAGGTGTTGGACAGTTGGAGGCGGGGTGAGGGGTTGGTCGGTTACTCGGCTGAGTGACCAATGACAACAAGTGGAAGAAATTTTTTGTTGTTTGAATTTGAAGAAAAAAAAATTTAAAAAAAAAAATGTCATAAAAAAGTCACCGGAGACCAAAATTTCATTTACATTTTTTACTCCAAATATGCTCAGGAATCGCTGGTTAAAATCCCTTGGGTACGTCCTGTTACACCCTGTATATATATATAACTACATTGCCTATATATTTTTCCACACAGGAGGCCCTGAGGAAAATAATTTCCTTCATCTTTGGAGAGGCTGTGCGAAGGGTCTTTTTAAGGAAATGAAGGAGAGGAAATTCTGGGAAGGAAAAAGGTATGAGGGGTGGGTAGGTATCTGGGGATCATTGGGTCCAGGAGAGACGGACATATGAATCCATCCCTTCTACTTCAGTGCAAGGCGATGGGTTGAGAGAGTTCTGCTGGAGAGGTCAAGTCAAACCAGTCCCTCCAGATCCGGCCCGCGAGTGAGCAGACGCATCCGCCGACAAGACTTGGACAAACCTCACATCATGAAAACGAGCACCCCTGCTAAGTCAACTTCCCGAGGTGGCGGTACTCATATCCGCCTGTCAAATTGAATATATTTTTGCAACTTTCAAAATTTTGTATCCACACAAAATTAGTACATATTAGTAGTTTGGTATAATTTGTAACTTTGTAATGTCATATTACATGTACAAATGTATGTATGTACAAATAATTTCTTCAACTTACCCTTAAGCTGTTGGTGAGTCCTTGCAGTCTTGATATGCCGACACTCAATTGATAGGAAAAATTAAAATTAAATGTGGTAGCGCCAACAAAGTAGTTGACCGAACTACACAGTGTTTCCTCATTGTCTATAAATTCCTTTGAATTTAAAATTATATTTTTCTCTTCTGCATCAACGGAAGTGCTTCTTACTTTGAGAAATTGCCCCATGGAAAGCCAAAGCCTTCTTTGCCAGTTCAGAACTCCAGGAAAAGCTGTGAGATATTATTAAAAACAGTATAATATTCTGCAAGTTAACTTAGATAAGAACTACAGTACCATAAAAAATAAATTAAAGGGAGGGTGGGGGATTGAATTTGAAACTTCTGAATGGAAAACTCACATCAAGGTGAAATTAATATATTATGCATGTAACATACTTGAACTTAACCAATGTATGAAAGACGTGGGGCCATAGAATAAAGAAGAACACTGTGTAATGGAAAATGGAAATCAATGTCGCCAGTCAGTCAGTACCTTTTAGTTCTAGCTCATTTAGCACATAATCTGTTTCTCTTACATTGTATATAGCCATCCAGGTGGGGCCGGAATGAATAGTCTTGTAGTATCAGATTATAATTAAGTATGAATTAAACTACATAAAAAATAATATAACTGGACCAATGTCTGAAAGATGTGGGGGCTACGTCTGCCAGCATAAATAGTCTTGCAGTATCACATTATAATTAAATATGATTTAAACTATATAGATAATAATATAACATACTTGCACTGGACCAATGTCTGAAAGACGTGGGGGCTACGTCTGCCAGCATAAATAGTCTTGTAGTATCACATCCATATTCTTCAAACATCTGCGATGGATCAACTCCATTTAATTTAGATTTACTCATTTTTTCCCAAACGATTTCCACAGGTTTACTATCGACTACTGTAACAGCGAGACCTTTTTTTGCATTTTTAATTTTTACTTCACTTTCTGTAATGTACTTTCCGGACTCTTTAACTATGAAAGCTTTCCCCATAACCATTCCTTGAACAAGTAATCTCTGAAAGGGTTCTTTTTCTGGTAGTTTACCAATTGAGTGTAGGAAATGGGACATAAACCGAGCATAGTATAGATGTAACACCGCATGTTCTTTTCCTCCAATATATAAATCTACTGGAAAGTCTTCCCATACTTTTTTCTTAGAAAATGCCTCCTCATTATTTTTGACATCGAGATATCTGAGATAGTACCAAGAGGAATCCACAAAAGTGTCCATTGTATCTGTCTCCCGGGTTGCTTTCCCTCCACAGCTGGGACAACTTGTGTTAATCCAACTGGCCGCATTCAGCAGTGGGGATTTCTTACTTTTTTCACATACGTTAATTTCTGGTAATACAACAGGCAGGTCTTCTTTGGAAACGGGTAGTACCCCACAAGAGTCACAATAAACTATGGGAATGGGGGTTCCCCAATACCTCTGGCGAGATATAAGCCAATCATTTAATTTTGAACTCACTGGATATCCGCCAACATTTTTTAGATTTGCCATTTTGCAAACTTGTTTCCTTAATACATCTATTTCTTCGGATGATTTTGTTGAAAAATCAGAATGATCGTCGTATGAAATATTTGTTGTTGATAAAAATAATCGGTCAGATTCATCGACTTGCGAAGATCCTAAATATACATCAGCGCCTTCAGCAAAAGTTACTCCATTTGTAACGATGATAGGAAGTTTTTTCATTGTTATTGGATTTTCTGCCATCACTACTAATTGTTTATATGTTTCACATTGATTAGATATAAAATTTTCATTGTCTAAAATGCTTTTTGGTGGAACTGCGATAAACGAAGCATAAAGGAGTTTTTCCGGCTTGTCAGTCCAAATTCTAATTGTTTGGTTGTCATTTTCACCATTTGATAATTTAAATTCAATTGAAATCCCATTGCATTCGCCTATCCAATGCTTTTGCATGTGAATAATATCTCTCCAATCTTTTAAAATTGGGTCGTCCAATCCATCGTACAACTGTTTCGCAAACTTTGTTGTTCGTACGAACCATTGATTTAAAAGCTTCTTTTCGACAACAGCACCAGAACGCCAAGAACAACCGTTCAAGTCTACCTGCTCATCTGCTAGAACAGTTTGGTCAACTGGATCCCAATTGACAAGAGCCTAAAATATATTAATTTGTTTACAAAACATATTTCACTTTTAAAAACATGTTTGAATTGTGTTTTATATTTTATACTTACTTCCTTTTTGTATACCATATCTGCTTTGAATAAATCAAGAAACAAAGACTGCGTCCATTTGTAATAATTTGGATCGGATGTATTGACTTCCCTTTCCCAGTCGAAGTTGCAACCGAGATCCAGTAATTGGCTTTTCATTTTTTCAATATTGTTTTTAGTCCACACTTGCGGCTGTATGTGTTTTTCCAAGGCAGCATTTTCTGCTGGCAAACCAAAAGCATCCCAGCCCATGGGGTGAATGACCTCCTTGCCATTCATGCGGTGAAACCGTGCAATTGTATCCGAGATGGAATATACTCTAACATGCCCCATGTGAAGCTGGCCAGATGGGTAAGGAAACATAGACAGAGCATAATATTTAGGCTTGTTAATGCCTTCAGATTTAGGAGGACACATTACTGCAGGCTTCCAATGTCTTTCGATATCTTTCTTGATGTCTGAACTTATTTCTTCCCCCTAAAATAAAAGCATAATCATTTTAAATAACAAACTACATAAAAAGAGACAGAAGCCTTCAAATGCAGATAAAGAAACTCCCAATAGGAAGAAGCATATTAGAATGCAATGACCTGGATTATTTGATAAGCAGAGCTCAAAAACCGTAAAAAATACATTGTATAGTTTAATAGATTCGTTTAATAGAGGTTGTTTAATTGTTTAATAGAGTCGTGTAGTTCCTATATATGATAAGTCCACTTAAGTGAAATGTAGGCAAAACACTTTTTTTTTTATTATAGCTTTTAAAAATAAAAACCAATAAATAAAGTTATTTTTAAAAGTTGCAATAGAAACAAAATGGCTATAGAAGGAGGTAGCGCAAAACGGCATAACCCCCTAAAAACAAATAACGAAAAAAAAATGGTTTGCTAACGTTTCAACCAAGTGGACTTATCATATATAAAAACTATACAACTTAAGTAGAAGCAAAAATCACACAAAAATATAGATTTATGTAAAACAAAAAATACTAACAAAATGCTGAATTTTATGAATTAGTCCAAAACCTGCGTACACCATCGCATAAGTACAAAAAAAATCGACACAGTGTATAAATTTGTTTGATATTCATATCAACTTATTATGAGTATTTTTTAAATTATAATATTATCAATGTTTGAAGTTGGTAAATATAATATTATTTTTACATACATAGTAAATATCATTTGGGGGGGCCAACTGTCAGCGGATCAACTGTCGGGTCACCGTTCACTGCACCATGTCTGACATTGAGAGCGACATTGTGAGTGACAGGGTCATTAAAAGTGCTGCATTTATCGTTAAGATTCAATTATAGAAAAAGAAAAAAAGGAAAATACTTTTTTCATGTGAATACCGCACAATAGTCCCAGCTGCTCCCAACCGCCTGGAGACAGTGAGACTATGGCATCCCCAATTGGGTTATGTTATGAGGCTGAAGGTAGCGGGGTGGGAAATCAAATGAGGAAGAGGAAGGTGGGGAAGTACCTGGCTATTCAGATAGGGAATAAACATGCACACAACTTGTTTATTTTTACCTCACAAGAGTCCCAGCTGCTCCCGTCTGGAGCCAGTGAAACTTTGGTATCCCCAATTGGGGTATGTTGTGAGGCTGAAGGTAGCGGGGAGGGAAAGCAAATGAGGAAGAGGAAGGTGGGGAAGTACCTGGCTATTCATATCTAGTCACCAAATACGGATAAAGCTATTTCAAGCAACGTTTCAATTATGAATGGTGATCAGGGTGATACTTAAGAGTATCTTTCACTACATCTTTACAGCGCCCTTGAGGTGATTTTTCACAAACACAACCCTCTAGAAATTATCGAATTATTA
The DNA here is from genome assembly GCA_929108145.2 of Limnephilus rhombicus. Taxonomy (NCBI): domain Eukaryota; kingdom Metazoa; phylum Arthropoda; class Insecta; order Trichoptera; family Limnephilidae; genus Limnephilus; species Limnephilus rhombicus. Next base: position 36,576,932 of record OV815273.1, on the reverse strand, counting down.
TGATTATTTATAAAATTTACTTGCGCACGCCGGGATTTGAACCCGCGGCCTTCGAATTGCTAGTCGAGAGCGTTACTCCTCGACGATGGGGCCTTATTTTAATAATTTCCATAAGTTGGATCCCACAGACACCTGAAATTTTGGTACGCTTCTGTCATTTGTAGACATTTTTCATTACTCTAAACCATAGGTTCTCAACGTGGGTGTTTTAGACTTTCAGGGGGGGCGGTAGAAGACCAAGAGAAACCCATCCCACTCCATCCCATCCCGCACCATCCCATCCTGCCCCATTACGCCCCCGCCCTTGTGGTAAATATAATCTTGACAATAGCTGTTTCAGAATCGCGACGACAGATGGTAAGTAATAGCAGTTGGGGGGCGCTAGAAAAAAAAATATTCTCAAAGTGGGCGGTGGGCAATAAAAGGTTGAGAATCTATGCTCTACCATAATTAAAACAAACAAGTCGACGCAAGTTCCAAGGACACAAGAACACTTTGAAGAGGCGCCTCGAGGTCACGATCAAACGCGAAAGAATGCTCTAAGCTAGTGGTCTTCAGCCTTTTTGAGCCGGCTCTCAACATAAATTTGTCTCTCACTATAAATTTGTTGTTCCCCGTACCCTCTATCTATCTTTTTTACACGTGTAATGAAAGTGTTTCGTTTGTAATTTTCAATACTCTAATTATTACATGAATTTAACAATCAAGTTACACAAATACAATTAAGTAATGAAATTTTATAGTAATATATTTAGCATAACACAACTTCAGGCCTTTTAAAATGAGATTCTACATGCGTGCCAGGGGTAGTACCTGTGGTATGCGTACCCCTGGGGGTACCACAGGTTGAAAACCACTGCTCTAGGCAACTGTTCAGGCGCGCTTGTGCACTTTGCTTCAAACGAACGAGCATTCTACTAAATTTCGGCAAACTCAGAGTACCGTAGTAGAGTATCGGAGTAGAATGCTCTATAATTGTTTACACCAAAATAATTTGCAAGAGGAGACTAGAATGAGCATTGCTCGTTTGGTCTAAATCCACCTTTAGAAGTCGATCATAATGAAAATTTTGATAAATAGTAGCTTCCATTCTCAAAAAAGTTGGGAACCCTCGCTGTAGTCAGTAATTAGAACAGTACTTACTACCATGGTTTAGTTTTTTTTGTGTGATTGACACTTACATTTTTAATTAAATATAATAAACTTCGTTAGGTTGATAAAATCGGTTGGTTTAAAAATGTATTTATCATAGAAATTTAATTGAAAAAAATCTTCGTAAAATTACTTTGTGGCATCATTTTAATTAATGAACACAAATTAAAATAAAGTGAATTTAACAAACAACTGAACAATTGAATTCAACAAACAGTTGAATTTAACCACAAGAAAATGAAAGTTTTGAACTTTGATTGAATAAAATTTTTATTTGAATGCATCTTTTACCATCTAGCCAAATGTTATTAGTTGTGAAAAATTGTTGTTACTACTACTAATTAATTGTTAATACAAAATTCGTTATTAGTTGTTTCTTGAAGTAACTAAGTTGAAAATCTGTGCCTAATAAAAGTGCTGTAGCTTGTGGAATATTTACCGAAAACAAATCACTTTGTTTACAGCACTCATTTAACCAAAATTATCAACATGTTTCGAACCAATGGTTTCCAACCAAAGAAAAATTTTAAGAAAGACAAACATTCTCAGGTTACGAATAAGCTGACAATATTTGAAAATCTACTACTACCACCACAGTAAGCGGAAAATGTTGCTTGGGTCCTGATGGAGGAATCGAACACGCGACGCCTGGGTGGGACCTGGATTATTTATGGTGGGATCCAAACGCGATGCCAACTCAACCATTAACCGGTCATGTCTAACCAAACAGTTATTTTAAATAGTAATAAAGGTGAATCAAAAAGTTTTTCTAAAAAATATTCGTTCAAAGACTATCCAGTCATCATTCGAAAGGAAGAGTTATTTCAAGAATTTGGGCGGAAGTAAACGGAGTGCGGAAATTTTTTACGATTTTTTATAAAATTTCCCTTTCCGATATTATAATTACTATAGGGCAATAACGCTATGGGAATTCTTAAATTAACAACCTAATAACCTAAACCTTACCCATTTTCCAAGACCTTTTGTAGAATAATGAATACAAGATCGTGATTTTATAAAACTTTCAAATAAACTATTACCAAAAAGGGATAACATTGTTATATTCTTGGTTATGTTTCTGTATCTGTATGACAGTTGTCAGGCAGGTTATCTATAATCTATGGCAGTAATGTCAAATATCACGACTGTCAGCAACTATTTTCTACCTTGTGGTGTTGGAATATTTGAGGCTGGCAACACTGATAGTTTCGGAAAAATCTTCTTTGGTTCTTTTATGGTTCTTTTCTTCTGTTTGAATTTGAGACTAGTGTATTGTTTACCCGACAATAAAATACATTGTATAGGTAAAACCTAAGAGTATGGATATTAGAGAGACGGCATGTAAAGTGCGCCCACCCTCCCAAAGTATGCCTTTTCAAAAATTTTACCTAACGGTTTTTAGATGGCTGACATTGGCTTTTACACCTCGGTCGCGCATAGAGCTCCCAGAAAAACGTTCTTAAAACATAGAAAAATGGTCCACCGCGCCGTAAACTTGTGTAAAAGTAGTTCTATGAAGACCTTTAAGAAGAAAGACGGTCTTACCTTTCACAGGAAAGTGTTTAAACATAGCTTAAATATACATTTTATAATTTTCGGCGTGTTCATTTCAACCGCCATCGCCATGGGCCCGATGTTATCACGTGAACTCCGACTGCCGATGGGCCGAATCAGTCAACTTAAATTATAATAATTAAAAATTACCAAAAAACTTTTATGTTTTTATTAATCATAACGCACAAATATAAAGTTGTGATTTTCACATGTCATTGGTATGTGTTTTTATCATTTTGCTTATTAATTTTTAAACATTTTTACTTTGTCTTTTTTGCACTGTTATTTTTAGTTTTTTTTTCCTACTAATTTAACACTCCTTTTAAATATGTTTACAATGTTAATTCAAAGTTTATAATCACTGTATTGTCATGTAAAAGTCACATTGACATGCCCTCGTGGTCGAGGGGTAAAGCTCTTGACTAGCAATCCGGAGGTCGCGGGTTCAAATCCCGGTGCGCGCAGATTAATTTTATTCGATTGATCTGTGTTTTCAAAATTTAATAATTAAAAATAATATAAGTTAGGTACATTTCCGGCCGTATTGCCGCTTCCTTTAAATCGGGACACGAACCCAAGAACTTCGGCTTTCCGGGCCCGCAACTCTGCCAACTGAGTTAATGTGTCCCTATCCGATTCGGTCATTTTTAACTGTATCATACTTTGACTAAGAACTACCGACATTATCTTCATTTTCTTGACGCGTATTTAATTGGCTGCTATCTACATGTATGATTGCAAGATTCAAACCCGAACTAAATGCTATCTAGAAAGGGCCTGGATATATTTTTAACCATTTTATTTTTAATATACGACATCTATTGACTTTTCTGCAAGTCTAGGATATATTTTATTTTTAACTTTGTCAGTAAAACCTTCCAGTTATGCCCATATTTTTTTCAGATTTTTTTTGTTTTCAGATTTTCTATTGAGTTTCGTTAATATTGTCTTCATTTAATTTATCTTTTAAATAAGTAAACCCTGAGGAAGTGAGCATTGCTCACGAAATATGCCGGTTTTTTATAAACAATAAAAGTGGTTAAAAGTAAGTAAACTATTAATTTTGATAAAGAAATTCGTTCAGCAAATAATACACAACGGGTAATTATATTTTGTGCCTAAAATATGAAAAAAAAACTGACAAAAGTTTTTTTTTATTAAAAAATAAATTAAATAATGTTAATCCCATTACCAGTTCGGCCCTTTTTTGTAGAACGCTCACCCTGCCCCCGCGCGCTGGGCGGTAACCCCGTTTCTATCCCCTCTTCACGCCGGCCAAAAATGGAGATAGCTACACAGGTTTTGACGGTTTAGTACGTTCTGAAATGCCTATACCGCTTCCATGCAATCCTAGTTCCATGGGTAAAACATTTTAAGTTGGAAGCAATAAAAAATGCTTAGTATTGATGTATTGGTCTATCTGTGTGAACGTTAAGCGACGCCCACAAACGCGATTAGGCTCTCTGTCTTGCTTACGCCCACTTATTGCAACTAGTTAGAAGATAGGCAAGTTTTACGACACCCTTTTGAGGCTGTACTTACAGGCTATTCTATTCTATTTATTCGGTTCGTAATTTGATTTAAACATACGTGCACCTACATTTCGCAAGTGTAAAATCAAATTTTGAAATTTGTAATAATAAATAGTTTTTATTTTTAATTCGAATCTTTATTAGTAGATTTACAGAGTGTTTGTAATATTCAGTACGATATCATGGAGTCCTGTTACGAAACGGAACGTGGCAAATCACTGAATGGACCAACTCGTGAAATTTTATTCCGTATGTTTAATTATTTTACTTATTCATAATGTAAAAAACGGTGGTCAACTTAAGCATAAATGACTTGTATGATTTGACGTCTAAGGCAACTGGAGTATCACAGACTAGTACCTATTCAACAGTTAATCTTTTGTACCTTTGTGTTAGTAATCTGTTATATTTTAGATAATATACGTATAGATAGTTGCTGATGATGACTGATACATAATTAAATAATTACTGTTGCTGATGATTGCTAACACATAATTATAAAAAATAAATAATCCATAAGCAGCCAAATTTTTAAGCACAGATTTTGGAAATCACACTTCATTTCAACATTAGGTTCTTGGTTTAGGTAAACCAAGTAATTCATGCGTATTAAAAAAATGGCGGCAATGGAGATGTTGTATATGGGAAATTTTTAACTTTGAAAACCGAATTTTAATGCATGTTTTTCCATCTCTCCCGAGCGAAACCGATGTTTCTTTTGGTAATTAAGTTTAACAGTCGTTTACTTTTCAAAATCTATGCCTATTAAACGTGTAGCGGCGTGTGGCGGCTTGTAGATTATTTAAAAATATTATCTATACATATAAGTATGAATATTATAATAAATTAATCTTTTTAAATAACACAATATTCTTTTAACCTTGTTGTTAGCTATGAATACCCATTTGAATTCAATCCTGAAGATGATCACATTTAGTTAATAAACTTATTTTTCTTCCTAAATCTTCAGTATTTCTATAAAAATGTTGTAAAACAACATTAGTTTTATGTTACCGATTAAAACACGCTTTGGATTCGAATTCTCAATTGTGAAATAATTATTAATTGTTTTTTTTTTTTAAAAGCCTAAAACGAAACACGCTGTATGAAAGTTTTGCATCTGTGTGAGTACTGTGATGAAGTCAACTTAACTTGCGAGACCTATACCTTGCAATTGAGTCTATTTAATTACAAACTAACATGTGGTTGTAGATGAAGTGGGTGTAGAAGATGCGGTTGTAGGTAAGGTACCACACGAACAAAAAACAGTATGCTGCGTTCTAACGATTGTTTTAAACTCCATACAGAATACAGACCACTCAATTTGGTTGGTTCAACCGTCATCATAAACCGTTGTGCGTCAACCGTTGAGTGTTACATTCAGACAACACGATGGTTGATTCAATTTCGTCAGTTATTCCTCTGATGAAAACACACCTTCTACTTGATAAAAAAAATCAATTCAACTTTTGCGATCGCAATAGCATCGTTAACATGGTTAACGAAAAAAATTACGTCATAAAAGATGTTACTAAAATATATATATCTCTAGGTCTCTTGACATTGACCTTAAAAATTTCAAGAGTCATTTTAGGCTCTAAAATATTATAATATTGTTAATTTTTTTCGGTAATTGTTCGGAACAAACGTCAACGGTTAATACGCACTTTTTTTCGATAAAACTTTTAGATTCTTCTTAATTACCATAAAAGACAATTATTTGCATTCGGGGAGGTTGAAAATGTTACATTTTTAATTTTATTTACGTAAATTGAAAATTTGCTTTCACACTGTCAAATCACTCTGTTTGCAGTTCGGAACAAACGTCAACGGTTAATACGCACTTTTTTTATAAAACTTTTAAAATTAAGATAATATACACAAGCCCGCTACACAAACCTTGCTTTGCCAGACAAACCATTCAAAAACGTAGGCTGTTTTTTAAAGCAAAGATAACATACACAATCCCAATAAATATAAATATAATAGGAAAAATTAAAAAAAGAGTACATCTTCCTTATAGCATCCCACAAGCAAGTTAAATCCTTATACAGTGTCAAAAAATCCGTCAAACTTCACGTTCATTAGTCATGCATGGCATTTTATTTATTTTTATTCATAATTACGCTCGCAAATAACTAAGCACGACGGTTAGTTATTTGCGAGCAGACGGCAGACTGAGTAAAGTTGGTTCAACCGCTCAACCACCTTACAGATGATCCGATATGGTAGGACAGTTGGGTGGTTGGATGCTCTGACGGTATAGTCGTTCAAGTCGATAACAATGCCTTTTTATTCATGTACTGTAGTTAATTCAAATCTCCCGGCGGAACATGAACTTAAAGCTACATCACGAATTTTTAGCCAAACAACGTTCTACCCGCTCGATGAGCTAACATTGTTAAACCCATTTTCTACGAACCTTGTTGGAAAAGGGCATGGGTTCATAGCAAGGTTCGTAGAAAATGCCAAGGTTTAGCTCATTAGGGCCTTTTTCGAAAAAAAACGAGTTTGCTTTAGACCACACGACTGAAGTAAAACTTCACTAACTTATATCTCCCTCTCAACTTCTGTTCACCTCGCCCGATCACACTTTTCATAACGCTCTCGTCACGCATTCACCAGTTTACTCCCCAAGTCAAGCGTGCGTAAAGAATTTTCACTTAAAAAAACTTGTGTGCTTTAGACCACACGACTGAAGTAAAACTTCACTAACTTATATCTCCCTCTCAACTTCCGCGTAAAGAAGTTTTACTTCAAAAACTCGTAAGGCCGCTTTCGAAATTTCGAACGCGTGACATAGGTTGAAGTAAAAGACTGCCAATTGCATTGCAGTTAATTCAAATCTCCCAGTGGAACATGTATTGCAAGCCACGTCACGGTGTTTTAGCCAATCACTGCTCTACCCCCTCTATAGCTAAGCATTTTCTACGAACCTTGGGTTCATACTCAGAGTTCATATTTTCGTTTTCTTTTCTATAGTTTGTGGTCTTTTCAATGTTAAATTGTCTGTGCAATTTTGACATTTCTATATTTGGGAATTAATCAGATAATAATTTTGCATAATTTTTTAATAAAAATACTGATGCTTCTTGCCTAATCAACCGGCAGGTAATTACAAATAATAAAAACTTAGTTTTTCAATACATATCTTAAAAACTACTGTTTTCGCAAGCTATGTTGGTATTGTTTTTCAACAATAATATTGCATTATACGTAGCCTACGCCTACTTTTCTGGATAAACTGGTGTCCTCAAATCACTCCTTTCAAACTTTTGCTCTGTTGAAAATCTGGTAAATTTAAACGCAACTATTTCAAAAATCAAAACAAACAAATATTTAGGTTTGTATGTAAATAATAAAAGCGCGGACTAAGCAATAATCTGTTTTTGCTTCTAGAATGGATGTCAGCACAACAGTTGCTGTTAAGAACAATGGCACTAAGATGATGACCGCAACGATTCAAGAAATAGAAGGAATCGATGATTACTGGGGACCTGCATTTCGTTCGATTTACGAGAGCAATGGACACGCAATCTTTATGGAACAGCTGGAGACTCGCATCAAGCAGCATGACAAAGAAATTGAACGTATGTGTAACTTTTACTACCAAGGCTTTATAGAGTCCATTAGAGATTTATTGCAAGTCCGATCACATGCTCAAGCATTATACTCTGAAGTGAAAGAGTTAAATAACAATCTCCACACTGTTGCAAATGGCCTCTATGTTCACGGAGATGAACTTCTGCAGGGCCGGCAGGTGGAACGAAACATAGCTGCTGCAGTAGAGAAGATGACGGTCTGTTTGCCACTTATGACAACATATGCCAAACTGTTGAGTCAGGTGCACTCTAAGCGGTATTATCCTGCTCTGAAGACATTAGAACAACTGGAGCATGTACTACTGCCGCGTGTTAGCAACTTCAGGTTCTGCGCCGACATCTCGTCAAGTGTTCCCAAACTCAGGGAGGCCATCAAGGATGCATCGATGGCGGATTTAACAGATTTCTTGGAAAATATTCGTAAAAATACTCCGCAAATTGGTTTCAAAGCTCAAAAGCACACGGAAGAAATTATGGGCCGTGATTTAGCGACTATTGTGAAGAATAAAAAGAAGTCTCTTAATCAGGAAAGTAAAGAGAATGACGAATCGTATTGTACCCAAGATCTTGTGGATTTTAGCCCACTGTATCGATGTTTGCATATTCATTCTGTGTTAGGAATTAGAAATGAATTCATCGGGTATTATCGTGATCAACGAAAACAACAAGCTCAGTTGGTATTAGACCCTGATTCATCAATGCACGAATCAATACAATTATACTGTTTATATTTAAACAGTGTTGTGGGCTTTTTTATTGTAGAAAATCATCTACTTAATACTGGTGGAGGATTTGTATCAAAAGAATGGTTGGATGATTTGTGGAGTATGGCTGTTATCAAAATAGCCTCGTCTCTTAGAAAGCATACTTCGTTAGCTACTGACCCACAATTAATCCTCAATATCAAACAGCAAATTGTACTCTTCATTACAACCCTCAAGTATTACGGTTTGTCAGAGGGACCACTCCTTGGGTTGCTCCAAGAAATGGCAGAACATTATACTGAGGTATTGATGCAACATTGGGTTACTCTCTTCCGTGATATCTTAGACAATGAGTCATTCTTTCCTATTGAGGTCAATAATGCAGAGGAGTATGATAATATATTGCTTATCTTTCCTTTTAATGAGGAAGGTCTTGAAAAAGAACCATTCCCGAGAAAATTTCCCTTTTCATCGATGGTTCCCGCTGTTTATAGGCAGGTAAAAGAATTTATTTATGCCTGTCTTAAGTTTTCTACTGGTCTCGGTTTATCTCCGTCACAAAGGGCTGCACACGTCAGGCAAAGTGCTTCTTTATTGCTAACTCGATCTTTCACTGGTTGTCTTTCATCTTTATTTAGACGACCTTCGTTGGCTCTTCTCCAAGTTGTTCAGATTATAATTGATACACAATACTTAGAAGGTGCTACAACTTACCTTCATCAGTTTATAGGAAATATCACAGGATCCGAAACTGTGCCTGACCAAGTTCAGGGCACAATGTTCAAAGTGGCACGTGATGATGCTGAGCAACAAATTTGTGACAAGCTCAAAAGAAAACTCGATGAGTTCTTGGAATTAGAAAATTATAATTGGCTACTCGTAGAATCTACTGGACACGCCTCGAGTTTTATAACGGATATGATAAGTTTCTTGCGGAATATGTTTGACTCTCTAACTACCCTGCCTCACGAGGTTGCGGGACAAGCTTGCAAAGCTGCTTGTCAGCATATTGCTGTATGTATGCACAACTTGGTCATAAATCCCGGAAACAAACAAATATCCATGGGTGCGTTGCATCAAATTAACCTGGATGTAATCCAATGTGAACATTTTGCTGCCTGTGAACCTGTGCCGGCTGTCAGAGACAGTGAGCTTCTATGTTACTTTGCCCCCCTTAGGCAACTATTGGATCTGGTCATGGGATGGGATTGGCCCAGCTACTTGCACGATGTTGGCTTGGAGGAGAGTAGGTACCCTCTGGTCACACCGTCCGAGGCAGCCACATTACTTGAAAAAATAAAAGAGGCTGATCATCGTTCTTCAGTTTTCTCTGTCCTGAAAAAAGCTGAACGTGACCGTAAAAAACTTTTAGACACGGTTCTGAAACAACTAAGACAATTATCCCAGACCAAAGAACAAATTTAATTAAGTACTCATTATTCATTGGGGTCAGTATTTCATTTGTAAAAAATATTCCATAATTGTATTAAGCGAAAATAATTTATGTTTCACAGCAGAACAAATCTTACCTATATTAATTGTATAGAATCAACCCAGTTTTTTAAATATATAAAAGCCTAGGGACTGTTTGTTTCGCAGAATTTGAACAATTCATCATATTTTAAAGTTCTGCAAAAGTTCTATTCAAGTTCTGTTATTATTTCAACATAGGCCGGGTGTTTTGTAGATTGGCACCCGGGCGGTTTTGTATTGAGCACCCCTACTTAAAATAAAACACCACATACTAAACATGCTTACGAGACTTTATTTTACTAAAATATTTTATCACATTATCAAAATTGATTTCCCTGTCTCTTTCAATTGATAAAATCGAAAGATTGGTTAGTCGCGCTTGGCTCGTTGTACCTTAAGAAAGATTCTATTAATTTTAACTTTGAAAAGCTTTTTTCACTTGAAGCCACCGAAACACAAATTGTTAAAAAAAATCTAAGACATAGCGCTAAACTTGGAATAGACTCAGAATAGCCCCATTTTACAATGAATCTGAGAAGCTCCAATATAGTCCATTGAACCGCTTCTTGGGCAGAAATATTGGCGGCTTCCAAATGGCGCCTCGATCGTAAAATCTCCAACACGATGTCCTCTGCTGAAAACTCATAGCAAATTTTTAACAGATTTGGAACTATTCCACGAAGATCTTCTTCTGGTGATCTTACCAACGTTTTCAGCTGAATAACACTAAATGTAACCAGAATAAAATTCATTGCCCTGCAACAAAGGTCTAGTTTTACGTAAAATCTATCGTGACATTCTACCATTGCTCTCTGCAGCTCCTCTGGTAATGTAAGTCCAGCATACGTTTTCGAAATCGCCTCTTTTTCCTTTAGTCGGTATTAGCGATGTGTAAGTTTAGCTGGAGTGGGCTCTTGAACTCGGGTTCTTCGCGGGAAGCTGATCCTACTCCTACTCCTTCTTCAAATCGACTATTCCCAGAGAACCCGGTCCAGTACTCGGATCCAAACCCGAAACTCGGCGCACCGAGCCACTCGCACTCGAGTCCCGGGTTCTCCGGCTCCGATCAAACCTGTGCGTCTCGGTCCGAGTGAGTCGGGAGTGGTTCCCGGGACCTGGTCCAAGAACTCAAGTACTTTTAAAAGGAAGCCTCGGAGGCCTCTGCCAAAATGCAGAACTTACTCATCTCTAATCGGAATTTTTTTATTGCGTAACAAATAGCCTTTTCCACCATTTGGTTGCGTTTTTAAGAGCTTTATTCTTTATTACACACTTTTCCAATGATAGACCAGATTTTTGTATGTACTTTATTGTCAGATTAAATTCTTCCAGGAATTTAGGGAAAGATAGCATAGAAAACTGAAGTCACACACAGCTGGTATGAGTGTTGATGCTGCTTCTCTTTTTTCAATGCTTTCTTTGCTGGTGCTGGGATCACACATCTCTTTGAGTGTTGATACAAGCTTCTCAAAATTATACTTCAGTGGTTTAACAGCGTCGTGATAAGCACTCCATCTTGTTTCTGATAGTCGTTTAACAGTCACGCCTTCATTTTTCATTAATTAATATTTCCCACCGCGCTCGATGTTACTCGCGGTATAAGATCAGACCAAGCGTAACATGAATTCATTATTTTAGGGAATGAGAAATTATATTTGAAAAAATAAAGAAAATATAGTTACAATGTGTTTCAAAATATGATATTATTATGTAAGTAGCTAGGTACAATAGTAGGTACTTATTTATTGATATGTCTTTACAGAGGGAGATTTTAAACGCATTCTTTGGCTGTACGAGTGAGTTGTCGTTGTCACCCCTTGGTGCTTGGCACCCGGGGCGGACAGCCCCCCCCTTACGCCGCCATTGAATAACTGAACTTGATTTTTAACTTTCAAGTTTGATGATTTGTTAAAATTCTGTGAAACCACCCATCGTTAATCATTGTAGAAGAAGACAATTCTAATAAATTTAAACGAAACGTGAATCAGCACAAAACAGAGAAAACAGGAAGGTAACGGTTGCGATTTCAACCTACTCTAACCGATTGCTAACCACTCAGCCACTGTAACCTATTTTTTAAAGTCATTTTGTCATTCTCAGAATAAACACTACCATCTTCAACTAATTTTCCGTAATTTTTGGATACAAATCTGAAATTTCTCATACACACGCGTAATAATCTGCAAAATATAATACAGTTCGCGGAATAATTTTATGTCTCTCGTATCGGAAATTATGTTCGTTTTAAGTTTGTGATATTATTCAATCGTAACACAGATTAAAATGGACTCATCCGGATAATTCAAGTGATGCAAGCAGTGCATAGGGTTTGAGTGAAATTCATAAAAAATAAGAGTGTTTTGGGTAAAAAAGGGTCGTAGTGACACTTAGAGATCTGGATTCATAACATAGCTGCACCACTTGAACGCGTGTGATTTATGATTTATTTCATCACTGGGTACCGAGAGAAGTCGTAGCTTCAACCAACTGGTGCTTACAGGATCACATAATAGAGATAAGATCTTTTCAATTTATTAATTTGTTAACATTTCAATCGAATAATACCATTTCACAGATGATACGACCTCTATAAAGAACACTTGAGTTATTGCCTCTGAGAGCAAACCAACGATTATTATTTTGTTGGCATACACCAAGAAATATCTACTCCACTTACAGAATTGTTCATGTTTTTTGTTTTAAATCTGTTTTTATTCATTGCGTTTCACAGGAATGTCTTGTAAAATAAACCATTTTGATTTCCTGGTTGGGTTTTTGTTTTGTTTAGGTATTTGATGGATACTACAATGGGAGAAGGTCTGAGAAGGAATCTTTGCAATTTTATTTTATTAAATGTTTATCTTGAGATATTCCACGACAAAAACAAGTCAATTTACTCGCATCTATCGAATGCATCTCGATCTACGCTTTTCGAAAATTCGTTTCCCCTCTGGCGTGCACACGATAAACAAATATTTTTTTCTTTGTCTTAATGGTTAACAGGTTTTTGGTTTTTAGGTTTTTACAGGTTTTTGGTTTCAGACAAAATCTGAAAAAAAGTTCTTTTCAATTACCTACACCTTCGTATTTATCTCAAATGTTAATTAAGTCGGGTTATTACACTTCGGGTGAGTTCCTCTGTTCTCTTTGGGATTATCTGATTTGAATATTCAAGAAGACGACAGAGGATACAAAAAGAAACAAGAAGAGCAAAATCAGGAAGAGGCTAAAAGATGCACGAAGAGACAAATGCCTCCACAAGTCAAGAAAAGTCAAGATGATGCAAGAAGACACCTGCAGGAACTAGAAGAACCAAAAAAGTGCAAGAAAAATTAGAATAGCCAAGAAAAACCAAGAATAATAATAATAACACATTCGCTATACATTTGTATAGCGAAGTTTTGTGATATTTCACTTCAAGCGAAATGAAGCAAGACGAAGCAAGTTGAAGCCAGAAGAAGAGGCTAGTAGAAGCAAGTACTTGTAAGCAGATACTATAGTAGATTAAAGCAAGAAAATGACAGAACTTAGAAAACAACACTCAATCAAAATATTTATTCTTGCCCATCCTAGTTCGAGTATTGGCATAATAGGCTGCCATGTATAAAACTGGATTAAATTCCGCAAGAAACACCAAGAGCAGCCAAGAAGGAGCGAGAAGAGATAAGAAGAAGCAAAAAGAGACAAGAAAAGACTCGAAGAAACACTAAGATACAAGAAAAGGTGAAAAATCAATAGAAGGTACAATAAAAAAAGGCGAGTTAAGAAGAGCCAATAATAATAATAATTGGATAATTTGTTGAGCGCCATTTTTGTGTAAAATCACCTCAAGGGCGCTTTACAATTCATTATGAATTCAAAGGCTCTATCTAATTCTATTATTTACAAATATTAGAAGATAAGAGACAAGAGGTAGCAAGCAGAACCGGAAAGCGACGAGAAGATCCAAGAAGAGCCAAAAAGAGACAAGAACATTCAAGACGAAACAAGAAAAGATGAGAATATTAGAGAAAAGATAATCGGAGACAAGACAAGCTGAGACAAAAAGAGATAAGAAGAGACAAGAACATCCAAGAAGAAGCATGAAGAGTCAAGAAGGGACAATAATACACAAGAAGCTGCAAGGAGAGTCAAGAAGAGCCGAGAAGAGGCGAAAAGATCTCAAGAAACAAGAAGAAGTCAGAAGAGACAGGAAGGGACAAGTAAAGCAGGGAAGAGATAAGAAGAGCCAGGCAGGGCCGAGCAGAGCCAAGAAAAATCCAGAAGATCCAAGAAGAGGTGAGAAGATAAAAGAAGAGACAAGAAGATACTAGAAGTTCCTAGAAAAACCAAGAAGAGACAAGAAAATCCTAAAAGAACAAAGAAGAGGCAAGAACAGCCAAGGAGGGGCGGGAGGAGCTAGAAGAGGCAAGAAGAGCCAAGAACATTCAAGAAGAAACAAGAAGACACGAGAATATTCGAGAAGAGATAATCAGAGACAAGACAAGCTGAGACAAAAAGAGATAAGAAGAGACGAGAACATCAGAGACAATAATAAACTAGAAGAGATAAGAAGTTGCGAGGAGAGTCAAGAAGAGTCGAGAAGAGACGAGAAGATCTCAAGGAACAAGAAGAAGCAAGAAGAGACAAGAAGGGACATGAAGAGATAAGAAGAAACGAGAAAATCCAAGAAGAGTCAAGAAGAGCCACTAATAGACCAGAAGAGATAAGAAGATGCAAGGAGAGTCAAGAAGAGTTGAGAAGAGACAAGAAGATCTCAAAAAACAAAAAGAAGCAAGAAGAGACAAGAAGGGACAAGGAAAGCAAAGAAGAGCCAAGCAGGCCCGAGCAGAGCCAAGCAGAGTCAATAAGAATCAGAAGATCCAAGAATAGGTGAGAAGATAAAAGAAGAGACTAGAAGATCCAAGGAAAAACCAAGAAGATCCTAGAAGAGCCAAGAAGAGTCAAGAACAGTCAAGGAGGGGCGAGATGATCTGGGAAGAGGTAAGAAGAACCAAGAAGAGACGATAAGATCCCAGAAGAGACGAGAAGAAATTTGAAAAGCCACGAAGAGCTGAGAAGAGCCGAGATGAGAAGGGAAGAATCAAGAAGAGGCAACAAGAGCCAAGAAGATCCAAGAAGAGCCGAGAAGAGGCAAGAAGAAGGAAGATACAAACAAAAAGAAAGTATTACGCTCAATCCATTCCTTCATTCCTGACCATCCTAAATTCCAATATTGGCTTATTAGGTTGCCATGTATACCGGTCGATTTAACTCCAACCTCCTTCCCATCCGCAGAGCATGTGTTCCAAGTCCTAACAAAACAGTGCCCCCCGGTCTCACCGGGACAGGAGTGCTCCTGGCTGGGGTGGTACAATCGTATCGTATCGTAAATCTAAAATGAATAATAAAATTAGTTAAGGATAATATTGTCAATTCTGAGATTTAAATAAGAGGTCGATAAAAATAATGTAGCAAAATCACCTCACAATGGCCGAGTGGTTCGAGTAAGACAGCAAGTCCCGGTAAAACAGAGATCCTGGGTTTGATTCCCAGTTGCCACCGTTAGATTTATTAGTATTTTCCAAGTATTATCTCCATCTTTAATGATTAAATATAAAAGCCTGTTTAATGCTTCCAATATTTTTCACTCCATCCAGTTTAACTATTTTATATTTCACCAAGTACTCTTTTTATAGTGAATTGCCTGTTTTAAAAAATATATACTATTTTATAAAATATTTAGATTTTGCCTAAATAATTATCTGCTTTTTTAGTAAGAAGTTTTATATTATGCTGTGTAGATGGCGAGTACCAAGAAGCTCTCTCACTTTTTATTTGTTTATTATATTCCACATGCTTCAAATAAACTATACAGAGTCCCGACTCTTGAAGAAAATAGTATTACGGCATTCCAAATAGGGGTAATGATGGAAGGTTGAGGAAAGTAGAATATGGGAAAAAGAAAGCTGCTGTGAACTAGTTCCTAAACTTATTAGTTACGGAATAAAATGTTTTGATCTTATACACATTTTTTTAAACTGAAAATTACCAGTTGAACAGCCCTGATTTATTAACACATTATGTGCGGGAGAAGCTTAAACGCATATTTTTCATACGGAGACGCCTAAAAGCGTTTTTGTATTTACTTGTAGACTATTTTTTTGGTAGATGGCGGGTAACACAAAGACGTATTGTTATTCAGTGAAGTAAATATTAGACGCGAACTCGCATGTACTAGGTACCCGGCAAATGCGCATGTGCATGTCTGAACTGCACTAATATCGGTAACATTTTGTATATACAGTAAAACCCTCTTAAGAAGTTTCGTGGCTTAAGAAGTTTGGTTTTTTCGGTCCCTAGACCCGAAATTGACCCATTTTCTCCTACATATAAGGTTTTCCTGCTTAACCCGTCTGCTTGTTTAGGAATAAATACATCCCAAAACATGTAATCGCGTTATACTTTCTTAAGACCAAAAATGTCCCGAGTGACCTTACATTTTAAAAACTATATATATCTCTTCCTCTCATGCAAAAATATGTATTTTTCTTTTAACCAGAAAGAGAACGAAATCACGCTTCTTATTGTCTTTGAAATATGAAAGCTATCTTGCATAGATATTTTACAATCTCGATCCAAAGTGACGGTTTCAGATTTTTTTCAGAATCTGATTGTGAGGTGCGAATATATTGAACCAAGCAGACGGGTTAAGAAGTTTGTTTTTTCCGGTTCCTTGAAAAACTTCTTAAGAGGGTTTCACTGTATCTCTATGTGATGTACTGTTTTCAACAATATCATACTTTGAAACAATTGAAGTGTTAATCTTTTTATGTTTTGCAAAACGTATGTTATGCTGAATGTGCATAAAATGACTAATTATTATTAGACAATACTTGAAACATGCATTTTTTTCACAAATTTTAAATTTAACCTAGAATATCATAATTTTGCATCGAATAATATAAAAATTTGTAACAAGACATAAAAGATTTCAATTAACATAAAGACACTGAAAAATTTATTTAAATATGATCATATGTACTTCTGAAGTTGTAGTTATTTCACGTAAAATGTAATTTTGCATGCAAATCTCAAAAAATCATTCACATTGTGTTAATGTTGATTCACTTTCATGTTTTTACCTTTAGATCGAGGTTCCCTGGTATGTATTATTGTGACAATTTTACTAAGGTTTCAGGCTACAATTCTATTATAAATAGATTACAAACCATTGATAACTCTATGCTTATGTTGCTGATGTTTTTAATATTGATATATAATATGCTGAAGTACAAAGCTGTACTAATTAAATACTTTAGCAATTGATTTTTGGATTTGTTTCTTCTTCGCCGCTTTCATTAACTTTGTACTAATGTATATTCTTTATTTTGTTTACTTATAAAGTCTTTTAATTTTTTTTTACTTTCTTCTTTCTGTATTGTACCATGACTGCCAAAAAACAACATTTATGTACATTAGGCACTTGTGTTGTTAATTCTAAACAAATAAATAATAAAAGCAATTCAAAATTAATAGATTAGTTTTAACCAAGTTCAGCGTAATATTGTTCAACAATGTTACATTGAACAATGTTACATTGAACAATATTACATTGAACAATATTACGCTGAACAAAAAAAATCAGAGTGTGCAATTCACATGCGGTAGAAGTGAAGCTTTCAGAAAACTAAAGTAGACAAGGAAAACACACCGAATATACAGATGTATGTGTTTGTCTCTTTTTAATGTCGCTATTTTTCATTTTATCGAGTTTCAAATCACAACAGTGCTAAAGAAGTTTTCACTTTAATAAATGTGGTTAAAACTAAGTAATCTATTAATTTTTATTTAAATCGTGCCACAAAATAAGTTTGCTGTGTTTGAAGAAATAAAAGTAATGTTTTTATCTAAATCAGTGATGATCAACCTTTTTAACTGGAGGGCAAACGGGTCACAGGGGGGGGGGGGGAGGTATGCAGCGCTTGTCATGGTTAGCTTTGCAGTCGGTGGTGGCGCAAACCTATTTATATTTTGTAAAAACATAATTTTATAATAAAGCTTTCATAGAATGCAAAAAGAAAAGGCTGCAGGCGAAAATTTTATATTGTCAAGGCCAAAACAAATAAATGCTGTCGATTTTAATCATTTTCAAATAGAACACATAAAAAATATGTATTTGCAATTTTGGGCAACTGATTTTTATCATTCGGAAAGTTAAACCAAATTTGGTCAAAAAAACTTTCAGTATTTTGTAAAATGGAAACCTTTAAAATGCATTAAATATCTCAAGAAAAAAGAGCCGCGCCGCAAAGGTGAAATTTTTCTACAATTTTGTCTTTAGCCTTTCTTTAAAAGAAAAATAATGTTTCCTGATCACAGCCCTTATTGAGCAATCATTTAGAAGGATCAAAATATTTCCCTCTCAAAACATGTTTTAATCTTTGATTATATAAATGTCTAGATAGAGTGTTGCACTGTAATTCCGGCAAAAAGAACAGGCCAAATTTGAAACACTTGTGTGCGTGACACGCACACAAGTATGCGTAACTTATATTGTTGACGAAGCGCTTAACGTCACTGTAGGCGTGTCGAGTGATACCAGCTCCCGAGTATTTCCCATAAAAGTGGGTAAAAAATATGTTTCGATTTAGCGGGACCTATAATTCGTTTAATTTTGAATTCATTTAAGTAAGATAGTTTTCTACATATAATGATATAAATAAAAAGAAAATCATTGTTAAAAGAGATTAATTTTTATTTGATTATTTTTAACAAATAAATAAGAAATACGGAAAACAAGAAAGATACACTCCTAGACGCTGCTAACTAGCCGGCAGGAATCGCTGTGTCTAAATTAAATTTTTTATCATCATTAAATAATCATTAAGAAGGTGGCCCACATCCAGGTAAATCTATACCTACCTAAAAATGGCAAAACTATCTTTAAAATACTGAAATGTTCGTGGTTTAAATACGAAAATAGGTGAATTTTCGAACAATGTTATTTCACAAAATACTGAAGTTATTGCTCTAAAAGTCTAACTGAAACATGGTTGCAAACCTCTGTATTCGATGCAGAACTGTTGTCCACCAATCAGAACACAGTACATCGCCGGGTCATACTAACATGTCACACTAAAAAAGACGATGCAACTTTTTAAAACTAAAGCTATCGATAATTATTATTTATTCTTAATGATCTTCCCTTTGAATTTGTTTTTTAAACAGTTTTCGTGTAGATTTTACATCCGGTTAATATTATCCAATTTTGTCTTATAGTGATATCTTAAGGCCAAATATTTTATCAAATTACCTTGATGCAGGAGACCGTAAATATGATCGGTTTTTACTTCGAAATAATTCTCGGGAAAGTTTAATTTGAAAAACAGGCAACCCTGTAAACATGGCTTCAAATGGCGTTGTCCTAAGACCAAATTACACTATTAAAACTGAATTGTTTCTTTAACTAAATGGTTATTTAAAGGTAACTAACCGATGATAGGTAACATTTTTAGTTGTTTTCAATCGTCTTATGTAATTCCTGCACATTGATATAGCGCAAATCGTCATTTTCAAATGTCACACAACACGTGTTCACCGTACAACGATAGTGTCGCCACTAAGCGGACAGGCCTAGCTTATCTGCCAACCTTTGGCAGATATTTTTTTTGGCGCTTCGTCACTCGAGCGCTATATCTAGACATTTATATAATCAAAGGTTTTAATCTAAAAGATTATAATATTATTAATTTAAGATTATTTAATTTAATTATGTTATTGTAATGAACAATGATTGTTATTAGTATATTATTAGCTTCAATAAAACTTTATAATGAAACTGATCTTTTTTTATTATTCATCTAAACATATTCTTTATTTACAGAGATTGTATATTGTCCTCCATGCTAAGAGTACGCCCGTGTTGTGTAGGAAATTCATCATTCTTCAGATTATTATTTAGTCTTATTAACAATAATCACAATGATGATCGATTCTGTTTTTTGGAGGGCGGAGAATTCCACTGGGGTATGTTCCTGAAGGTTCTGACAGGTTTCTCTATGAATTCCTCTCACGCCTGTGTTGTGGAGGAAATTCATCATTCTTCAGATTATTATTTAGTCTTATTAACAATAATCACAATGATGATCGATTCTGTTTTTTGGAGGGCGGAGAATTCCACTGGGGTATGTTCCTGAAGGTTCTGACAGGTTTCTCTATGAATTCCTCTCACGCCTGTGTTGTGGAGGAAATTCATCATTCTTCAGATTATTATTTAGTCTTATTAACAATAATCACAATGATGATCGATTCTGTTTTTTGGAGGGCGGAGAATTCCACTGGGGTATATTCCTGAAGGTTCTGACAGGTTTCTCTATGAATTCCTCTCTTCATACTTTTGAAACGAAAATACATAAATAGAAACGTACTCTGATTTGATATAACAAATCTCTTAACAGTCCCCCTCAAAATTTTTATATATAAAACAAAAGTCGGATTAGTTGCATCATTTATAACTCAAGAACGGCTGGACCGATTTATGATCTTTGGTTTGTTGGATTAGTCTCCGTCTCAAATAGCAGAATAACTATTAAAACATGGGAAAAAATTACGAAAAAAAAATTATGAAGAAAATTTATTTTCTCATACATTTTGTATGGAACGGCTTTTTTAGAATTCACTTGCTTTATTATTATACTTATCACAATATTGCTGCAGCTCTTTCAAAAGATGAAATACACAATGAACGTAGGTCTATTTCCTCCAATGGAAAAAAACCTTCATTTTCTTGCATCTCTCTCACACACCTCGCCGTTACGTCAATATTACTAGCTGTGACGATAAGTTACTAGCTGGTCCCGGCATGCGTTGCTATGCCATTTAATAAAGAAATTGTTTCTCCCTGAGAGTCATTTCCCATTCGTCCCGTTCCCCTTCCGCCTTCCCTTCTTCTCCTGCGTCCTCTTCCCCTCTCGCGTTCCACTCCGTCACCTCCACTTTCCCTCTCCCCATTCCACTCCCCCCCACCCTTCTCCCGTCCCGCGAACCCCCCTCCCGACTTTCCCTTCCACCTTCCCCGCCTTCCCTTTCCCGCTCCCTCGTCCCGCCAACCCTCCTCCCGCGTTCCATATATTCAATCCCAGTACATTCAGTTTTTTAACAGCCTGCGTGCCACCTTTTACAATTTTTATTCAAATTTCCATTTTTTATGTATATTAAATAACCTAACACAGGTACCTATGTAAAATTCTTGATTAGATTCAAACTATTAGGGGAGTACCTACTTTAAATATATTTATCAACTTAAAGATTTTCAAAAATAGAATTTGACAAATCATTGTTTTGCAAAATGTCATTCTCAAACACGCGAACTGTCAAACGTGCGAAAGTCGTTAGGTTTTCTGAAATTATCCAATTTTCTTAATTTTTCTCTCCGTAAGAACCATCCTCGTACTTCAAGGAATATTCTAAAAAAAGAATTAGCGAAATTGGTTCAGCTGATCTCGAGATTTGCGCTTTTAGCGATTCATTTTTATATATAAGATAAGGATAATATTGAAGTGTGAGTGAATTCCAAAACAAATGTATGTGAATTCCAAAAATGTCAATGTGCTGATTGTTTTGCTTTTGTTCTTAAACATATAATGCTGCCCCTCTTTCTTACACACACTAAATGACAACAGTCGAAAACAATACAAACGGAGAAAGTATATCTGCACCCCCCCAAAGGAAAAATACAATCATTATCGTAAATCTCCCCCACACGTATAAAGAAAATTAAACACAATTCCCGTCGCAAAAAGTAGTTCTTTGGAGAAAACAGTCACACGTTTTTTGTGTGTCTCACCATTACTGAAGAGGAAAATAAACTTAAAATCGAACATCTTATTTGCCAAGTGGTTTTTATTTATTTTGTGCATAATTTTATATGAATAAAAAAAGTTACACCATACAAAACGTCAAAAATAGTCTTAGCCATAAAGGGGTATTTTTAAAAAATTGTTTCTTATAGCTAAGTCATGAAAAAACATTTTTTTTAGTGGTTTACGCTTATTTTTTTTTGTTATGTAAATAATAATTTTATTGTAATTCTAATATGTACAAAAGGAAGTAAAAGCTTCAATTTATCCGTAGCATATTTTTTGATGTTCATAATGTAAACCGATTCGTAGTAAAGATTAATAATATTACTGTCGCGATACAGCGGTGCAGGCGTACGTTCCGGTTAAGGTTGAAACTTTGACTGAATCTAAATAGAATTTCAAGTATAGCTTCATGCTGCAGCATTACAATGATAAGGATATGTTTATTACCTTTTTTGCCGTCAAGGTACTGTTACCGTGAATCGTTGTGGTAAATATAAAAGCGTCCATTTTGATGAATTTTTTTTTGTTTGTCTCGGCCTAGATATACTCTGCCTAAATTTCCATGCGCATTTCAAAAGTGAGAAAATCACAAAAAATATAAACCCGTATACAACGCCATCTCTGATACATGCCAGAAACAAAACACGGACAAAAATGAACATGGCGTTGTATGCTGGTTCCGGTAATGCCAGAAGATGGCGTTGTGTGCGTTATCCTTTGGCAGCTGAATCAGTTGCGCATCGATAATAATTGCTTCATTAAGTTCTATTCAAGTTCTGTTATTATATCATTATAGGCCAGTTGCTGCATAAAACTAAAATAATAACAAAATTTTAATAGAAATTATACAGAACGTGAAAATTAACTTCAAATATTTGATAAATTCATCAAATTTTTTGAAACAACCTGTCCTAAATAATTTACAATGCAATGAATTTAATTCAGCTAATAAGTTAACATTTATTGATTCTAAGGCGGTGCGAAGTTCGCCGGGTCAGCTAGTATCTATAATATAAGAATATGTACTTATTTTGAAATGGTATTTTTTTTGTGAAAAAATTAGGGATGATCAAACAAAATTTTACCAATACACACTTCATAACGTGGACATTTGTGCTGTCCGTGATCCATTCAAATATTCTTATGATTATCAACCCCTCAGGCTAATTTGTTCACTTTTGGGAACACCTCACATAGGTTTTACAGAAATCGTTGTATCTCCCTTACTGTCACGGTGAGAAATATGATATAAACGGTATTAGAAACAGAAGATAACACGCTGTATATTCGATTTTAGAAATTAATCACAAAAAAAAATTTATGTGCACCTATATAAAACCAAAGTTTCCAATCACAATTTGAGAAAAATTAATGAAATTTTAAATTTAATTGTTTTTTTGTGAAATGCCAAAAACTGAGGTGACGATAACGCTTATTATACATGTAAAGGAAATATATTCCCTTTAAATTTGAATCCTATAATGTCAATTAGAATGCAATCATCGATTGTCATTTGTTTTGTTATTCTATTATTTGATTGTTAGAAAAAAACCATTCAAAGTGATATTAATAAACATAAATGTCGTTTCTTAGTTAAAAAAACTTTGCAACACAAGTGTTTTATTTAGAAATTAATAAAAAGGAATTAAACCTATCAACTTATTATAAAACGACATTTCGTTTTAAACCAAAAATGGAGAAAATTCAATTCGAATTTACGCTATTACATGGAGGCGATGGCAGGTCAAATATTATTAGCATTACAAAAATAGTCACAAGTGATGAAAAAGTGTTTACAATACCAGAAATGCTACGATCCGCCAGCTATCACGAGGAGATAATGAAAACTAGTGCTTTTGGAAAAATAAAAAATAGTTTGAAAGAAAGATACCAGGTTAGAAGAGTCTGGTTAACCATGACAGAAGAACTAAAAAAAACATATGTAGACGAAGATGGAAACCTACAGTTTGGAGACCAATACCTCGAAGAATTGGACGAAAAAAGTTTACAAGTACATCAAAAAGAAGATGCATTAGGAAAATTAATTGAAAAGTTAATGGAAGATAAGCAACAGAGCTTAAAAAACATTGCTGAGAAGTTTGTTATAGAAAAATTCTGCACTAAAAATACAAATGCAAGCCAGTGGATGGAAGTGTTTGAAAAAGAATGTTTGCGGTTTGATGTGACCATGGATGAAAAAAAAATAGAAATACTCAGATTGTTCATGGATAAATCTTGTATAGACTGGTACAGTTCCATGATTATAAAACTAACAATGAACTCAGAGTGGTCAACATGGAAAAACAAATTCTGTGAATCATTTGCAAACAAAGGATGGAACCCTGTCACATACGCACTATCATTTAGATACAAAGATGGTTCTCTGTTGGATTATGCTATGAGAAAAGAAAAACTTCTATTGGATGTGAGAAGATCAATTGACACCGGTACTTTGATAGATCTTGTTGCTTCCGGACTACCAGAATTCATACTTAACAAGATCGATAGAGAAGGATTACAAGATACTGTAGATTTGTTTAATGAAGTAAACAAGTATGAACATATGGTCAACAAAAAAAGATTTATGAATCAGAAAACATTTGGAAATGCAGAACATAATAAAAATGGGGGTAAAAATCCATGTAAAATTTGTGAAAAATTGAATAAGGGCATTCGTTACCACCCTGAAGCTACATGCTGGTTCAAAACAAAAGAGGATGAAAAATTTAAGAGAAATGCCATTAAACATGTAAACAATTCAGTGATAGAAACTGAATTAAATGAAAATGATCAAAAAAACTAATAGTAACACCACTAATAAAAGTCAAACTATTACTAAATGATTAAATTAAAAATATACGGAATTTATGATTCAGGTTCAAATGTTTCTCTAATTAATTCTAAATTATTGAAACTAAAAGGAAAAGGAAACAATTTGAATGAAGCAAATTTAGTAACGATTAATGGTGTTAAAAAGACGAGTGGTTTGACAACGTTAAACATAAAAAATTTTGAATTGGAGAAAAAAGTTGATGTGTACATTATTGATAAACACAATTTCAAGTATGATTTTTTGATTGGATTAGACATGATAAAAGACTTCAAACTTATCCAAAGTGAAGACTTACAAATATCACAGAAACTCTGCCTAAATAATACAAATAAAAAAGAAAAATATTCTACAGATATGAAAACGAATACTGAATTTAATCATATAGAAAAACACAGAATTAATTTTAACGAACATGTTAAAGAAGAAGATTTTAAAATAACAATGAATCATTTAAATAATGATAAAAAAACAGAAATAAATGAACTAATAGACAAATACACATCAGTGTTCGCGAAGAGTAAATATGATGTTGGCACTGTCAATGGATATGAAGCGAAGATAGACTTATTAGTGGATAAATATTGTAGTAAGAGGCCTTATAGATGCAGTGTAGAAGATAAAAAGGAAATAGAAGAGCAAATAGCAAAATTATTAGACAATAAACTGATAGAAGAGTCGTACAGTCCATTTGCTGCACCGGTTACTCTAGCATTTAAAAAAGAAGAAAACAAAAGATCCAGATTATGCATAGACTTCAGAGACTTAAATAAAATAGTAATACCTCAAGCTCAACCATTTCCATTGATTGAAGACCTAATGACAAAGACCAGAAATTGCAAATTTTTTTCAACGCTGGATATAAACTCAGCCTTTTGGTCTATTCCATTGCGGATTGAAGACAAAAAAAAAACAGGATTTGTAACACAGGAGGGACATTATCAATGGACCTGCCTGCCTTTTGGATTGAAGACTTCTCCGGCAATTTTTCAGAGGATATTAAGCAATATATTGAGAAAATATAAACTAAACGAATTTGCTGTCAATTACATAGATGACATTCTTATTTTTTCAAAAACTTTTGCTGAACACATTGATCATCTGACAAAGCTGCTGAATGCAATCAAAACAGAAGGTTTTAGATTAAAATTTACAAAATGCACATTTGCATCAGATATGGTAAAATATCTGGGTCATATAATTCAGAATAATTCAGTCAAGCCAGTAAAGGATAATTTGATTTCAATAAAAAATTTTCCTATTCCAAAAACACAAAAGAATGTGCGACAATTTCTAGGAAAAATCAACTTTTCCATGAGTACATTCCGAAGAGTGCAATAATACTAGATCCTTTGCATAATTTATTAAGGAAAAATCAAAAGTTTATTTGGACTGATAAATGCCAAAATGCTTTTGAAACGATGAAAAACCTAATATGCTCACAACCGATCTTGGAAATTTTTGATCAAGATTTACCAATTAATATATATACAGATGCTTCTCTAGAGGGTGTTAGAGCTATTTTAAAACAGACACAATCTGATGGAAAAGAAAAACCTGTTGCTTACTTTTCGAAAAAATTAAACAGCGCACAGAAAAAGAAAAAAGCAATTTACTTAGAATGCTTAGCTATAAAAGAGGCAGTGAGATACTGGCAATACTGGTTGATAGGTAAACCATTTACAGTTTATTCAGATCACAAACCGCTGGAAAATATGAATATCAAATCTAGAACCGATGAAGAGCTGGGTGACTTAACGTATTACTTATCCCAATATGATTTTCAAATTAAATATTCTCCAGGAAAGTACAATATTGAAGCTGATTGTCTAAGCAGAAACCCAGTCTTAGAACCAGATGAGAACCAAGATGAGCAATTAAAAGTTGTCAACTTAATAAAATTAGAAGATATCTTAAAAGATCAGGTCAAAAATGAGAAGATACAGTGCAGAAAAGATAAATTGATATCGAAGAATAATGTTTTTTACAAGAAAGTAAAAAAAAAAGAAAAAATAATTCTATCAGAAAAATTCAGCATAGATTTTATCAAAAATGTTCACACAGACCTAGGTCACATAGGAATTAATCAAATGCAAAAAATGATAAGCTCATGGTACACATCAGAAAACATGACAAACAATATAAAGAGAACTTGCAAAAGTTGTGCAGTATGTTTAAAGAACAAATCAAGAGGTCAAAATAAATATGGATTGATGTCCTACTTGGGTCCCGCAACAAAACCTTTTGAAATATGTTCTATTGATACGATAGGTGGTTTTGGGGGTTCACGGTCAACAAAGAGATACTTGCACCTGCTATCAGATCATTTCACGAGGTTTGCATATATTTTGACGTCAAAAACTCAAAATACCAACGATTTCATCAAACTCTTAAACTCCACAGAAACTAATGACATTGGCATGATACTATCAGACCAATATCCGGGTCTTAATTCTAGAGAATTCAAAAAAATTTTGGATGAAAAAATATTCCAATCATTTTTACTGCAGTAAACTCGCCTTTCTCAAATGGATTAAATGAAAGATTAAATCAAACGCTAGTCAATAAAATTAGATGCAAAATCAACGAAAATGACTTAAAACTGCTTGGACAACTATAGCCCGTAATTGTGTAAAAAACTATAATGAAACGGAGCACACTGTCACTGGTTATGCGCCTCAGTACCTACTTAACGGCACAGATGTTACGATTTTGCCAAATGAGTTAAAACTTAAGAAGACTGACATCGATTTGATTCAAGACAGAAAAAAAGCTCTGGAAAATACTATAAAGTCACATAATTACAACAAGATGATTTACGATAAAACCAGGAGACATATTAACTTCAAAGTTGGTGATACTGTTTTTGTGTAGAATGGAAACAAACTTAACAGGAAGAAGCTCGACGAATTGAGAATCGGACCCTACAAAATCATAGAAAAATTATCAAACTCAATTTACAAGATAAATACTGGTCGAAAAAAATTAGAATCAAATTTTTTCCACATCTCGAAATTAATTCCAGCACCTGCATTGATGAACCATGAAGAGGATATCGAAGATGAATGAAAATTTTTGCAATAATTTTCTTTCCCGCGGGGGGGGAGATGTAAAGGAAATATATTCCCTTTAAATTTGAATCCTATAATGTCAATTAGAATGCAATCATCGATTGTCATTTGTTTTGTTATTCTATTATTTGATTGTTAGAAAAAAACCATTCAAAGTGATATTAATAAACATAAATGTCGTTTCTTAGTTAAAAAAAACTTTGCAACACAAGTGTTTTATTTAGAAATTAATAAAAAGGAATTAAACCTATCAACTTATTATATACATTTGTCTAATTGAATGTGTATGTTTTTAATTTTTTTCATTATTACGAGGGCTGTCCGTAAAATAAGGTCTCCGAGGGAGCTGCAGTAGTGAGGAACGATTTTCCCCTTGCTAAATCCCCGCTATGCTGCACCCTCTGTGATGCTTAGTCTTGGCGTGGCAGCTGTTCGTGATGGAGTTCCACTCACCACACCCGCCAGGTGTGAGTTACGCTCTGTAATTCGTTTTAAAACTTTGCTTCGGCGAATCTGAATGACGCCACTAGGATTGTTCTGTAGCAACCACGCATTGTTGCTACGTCACGCTTTGGATTGCACCCGAAACGTATCGATATTTCCAGAGGCGGCGCAATATGCAAGCGAAATTACTAGAGCGCCCGCCAGCCGTCGAGCATGGACGGTACATGACTGAGCAGTAAGTACCTAGTGCATTGAAACAGAGTCATGGACCTACCTACCTCTCACACATTCCAGAAAAGGTACGAACCATTGTACGCTTGAAATGCACAGTTCCAGCGCTTTCGAGCAACTCGCCGAGTGACGATTTACCACTAATACTCCACTCGTCTGGCCATATAAAAGGCGCCCAGCAACAACGAAAGTACCAGTATTCGTTCAACTTACCGAGCAGTCGCCTCGTCTATCCGCAATCAACCTTGACCCAGTGTGTACTATTTAATATCGTAAAACTTTTCTTAATCTTTATTAACGACCTTACACATAAACTCCGCTGTAATTTTTCTCTATATGCTGATGACCTCAAATTATATAAAGCAATTAAATCTATAAAAGATTGTGAACTCTTACAACAAGACCTTAACACAATATCTACCTGGTGTGTTGACAATGAAATGGAACTGAATATTGCTAAGTGCAAAGTTATAAACTTCACCGAGAACACCAACAAAATTCTATATTCATATAGCATATGTGGTCACAATCTCGAAACAGTTGAATTAATTAAAGATTTAGGAATTATATTTGACAACAAACTGACATTCAATCAACACATTGAATACATTGTGAGTAAATCAAATAAATTACTAGGTTTTCTTGTAAGATCAACCATACTGTTTAAGAATTCTAATAGCCTAATAATTCTATTCAATTCCTTAATCCGAAGTGTTCTTGAGTACGGGTCAACAGTCTGGAATCCACATTATATTACACAGGTATCTAGACTCGAATCAGTCCAAAGAAAATTTACACGGATTTTGTCTTACCGATCAGGTGTCCACCATCTTCTAGACGGGTACGAACAAAGACTTACATATTTCAAATTAGAGAGTCTAGTTAAAAGACGAAACATAAATGACCTCTTAATGCTCTATAAAATTGTAAATAATCATGTAGACAGTAACTTAGTCAACCAAATTAATTTATACGCCAGGCCCAAATCTACAAGAACCCTTAACATATTTTGGACTGAAATTTTTACGAATAATACTGGATATTTTAATCCTATATCTAGAATGTCTCGGTCATACAACGATCTTGTTAAAATACACAGTTCCATAGATATTTTTGCAAATAATATAACATATTTCAAGAAATATCTCCACAATTTGTGCACTTAAAAAAAAAAAAAAATGTTGTATTACTTTTCAGTAAATTGTATACTTGTTATTATTATGTATTTCAATTTTGTATTTAAGTTTTCAAGTTATGTATAAATAATACTTGCATTGTTATTCAAGAGTTTGCTTCTGTGAAAATGCATATGTGATTAATGCAGACACACACTAGGGATACTTATATTTGTATTTTAATTTATTATATACTACCCACAAAAATGTTGTATAAATATCCTGTTTGTGTCTCAAATAAATAAATAAATAAAACTGTTACGCTGACCGTGTTTGTGTGCTTACGAATTATAATTATTGTGGGAACTCATTAAAGGTTTATTTTATCACGCAATCTCGGTTTTCTTCATTTAACCACCAGCCTACACTTGAGTACCTACATTGGTGACCCCGACAGTGAGCACGACCTACATTGGTGACCCCGATAGTGAGCACGACGTACATTGGTGACCTTCGAAGTGCACGGACAATTCTACAGTGAGCACGACGCGTGTAAATACGTCTACCGTGAGCACGTTGCGCACGAAATAAACTCTTCGGTGATAAATTTCGCACAGCAATTATCATCATCATGTCTCTTACGAGCGGAACATCTGAGGACAACCAGCAACCAATGACCAGCAACCAGCAACCCAACCCAATCAAGTATCCACCACCTGAGGTCAACCGAGTGGCAGTACGCATTCCGCCTTTTTGCCCTACTGACCCAGAATTATGGTTCGCTATGGTGGAGTGCAGCTTCGAGGCAGCAGGAGTGACCGTGGATGCCACAAAATTTGGTTTCATTCTCGGAGCCTTGGAACCCGCCCACTCCCAAGAAGTCCGAGACATCATTGTGAAGCCCCCTGAGGTCGGTTCATATGCTCTATTAAAATATGAACTAACCAGATGCCTCAGCTCCACGCAGGAGCAGAAGACAAGGAGACTCCTGGAACATGAAGAAATCGGAGACCGCAAACCCTCCCAATTCTTGAGACACCTGCGCACCCTCGCCGGCAGCGCTGTGCCCGATGAGGTTTTGAGAACCCTATGGATGGGCCGTCTTCCTAGAAGCATGCAGGTGGTTCTGGCTACGCAGCAGGATACTCCGCTTAACAAGGTGGCCAGCTTGGCAGACGCCATAGCAGACTACGCTGGTAGACCGGCAGTTAACACAGTGGCTGTTGAAGACTCATTAGTTACACAGATGGAGCGGTTGATGCAGCCTCTCCAACAAGAGCTCGCTACTTTGAGGCGCGAAGTTTCGACACTACGCTCTGGCCAGCATACGAGGAGCGCCACCCCGCATCGTTGGAGCAATCGTTCCCGCAGTCGGTCCAGAGGTCCGTCAGCCCGAGGGCACATGCTGGTACCACTTGAAGCATGGGACGAAGGCAAGCAAGTGCACCAAACCCTGCAACTTCCAACAGGAAAACGCTCGGGGCTCAAACTGATGGCGACCAGCGCCAGCCCCAACCAAGTCAGTCGCCTTTTTGTTACCGACAGGGTAACCCGTACCCAATTCCTTATAGACACCGGCGCAGATCTCTGCGTTTTCCCACGACGCCTTGTCCAGGGACATCCCACTAAAGCGACATACGAACTGGCAGCAGCAAATGGCAGCACAATCGCTACCTATGGCAGCCTAACGCTCAACCTGGATCTGGGATTGCGACGCGACTTTACTTGGAGCTTCGTCATTGCAGACTTCTCCAAGCCCATCATCGGAGCAGACTTTCTCGCCAAATACGAGCTACTGGTGGATGTCCGAAATAAACGTCTGCTGGACCAGGTGACGAGTTTAACCATCACGGGAAAACGAAGCGACAACAAGATCGCTTCCATTAAGACGGTCACAGGAACGTCCCCGTATCACAAGCTACTTCAACAGTTTCCTGATGTCACTCGCCCTGACGGCGCCAGGAAGGAAGTTCGTCACGCAACACTGCACCATATTAACACTACGCCAGGACCTCCAACAGTCGAACGCCCACGACGCCTTGCTCCTGACAAATTAAAACGCGCCAAGAAGGAGTTCGAGGCCATGGTCCGTCTCGGAATCGCTCGACCTTTCGAGAGCTCTTGGGCATCTCCCTTGCACATGGTACCCAAGAAGGACGACCAGTGGAGACCATGTGGCGATTATAGAAGACTGAACGCCAGAACTATTCCGGACATATACCCCGTACGCCACATCCAAGATTTCGCACAGGCACTGAGGGGCACCAAGATCTTCTCAACGATTGATCTGGTGCGGGCATATAATCAAATCCCTGTGGCTCCTGAGGACATTCCGAAGACAGCAATCACTACGCCATTCGGACTCTTCGAATTTCCGGTGATGTTTGTCGGCCTTCGCAACGCAGCCCAGACCTTCCAACGCTTCATAGACGAGGTTACCAGAGGCTTAGATTTCTGTTACGCTTACATAGACGACATCCTTATTGCCTCAACGTCAGAGGAAGAGCACCTAGCCCACCTCAAGATATTATTCCAGCGCCTGCAGGAATATGGTGTTGTCATCAACGCCGCCAAATGCCATTTCGGCCTGACTAAGGTCAAATTCCTAAGATACCTGGTGTCTGACGCTGGCACTTCACCCCTCCCAGATAAAGTCGAAGCCATCAACAACTACAGCCAACCAGCTTCCATCAAGGATCTCCGCCTTTTCCTGGGAGCTATAAATTTTAACAGGAGATTCATCCCCAACGCCGCGAGGACACAAGCTCCACTCAATGACCTCCTAAAAGGGAACCAAAAAGGCAAACAACTCGTGTCTTGGACTGCCGAAACAGTAAAAGCCTTCAGCAAGTGCAAGGAAGCTCTGGCCCAGGCAACCCTGCTCGTTCACCCAAAGTGCGACGCCCCACTCTCTATCGTCAGCGACGCGTCCGATACTACAGCTGGTGCCGCACTCCATCAATTCGTCGCAGGTCACTGGGAGCCTCTAGCATTCTTCTCGAAGAAGTTTTCGGCAGCTGAAAAGAAATATGGCGCATACGACAGAGAACTACTAGCCATCTATCTCGCTGTGAAATACTTCCGCCACATGGTGGAAGGCAGGTCGTTCACCATATTTACCGACCATAAGCCTATCACGTTCGCCTTTCAACAAAAAGCAGACAAATGCTCACCAAGGCTATTCCGCCATCTGGACTATATTAGCCAGTTCACAACTGACATCCGACACGTCTCCGGAAAAGACAACATCGTCGCGGATGCTCTCTCCAGGGTCGAGACGATAGATACTCCTCTGGACTACGCAGCGCTGGCAGCTGACCAGATGTGCGACCCTGAACTGGAGCAACACTTGCAGGGAAGTTCTAGCCTACAACTTAAGAAGATCAATATTCCGGGTACTGACGCGCATCTCTACTGTGACGTCTCAACTACCATAGCCAGACCCTTCGTCATGAAGAAGTTCAGACCTGCGGCATTCAATGCGGTCCATCAGCTGGCTCACCCTGGAATCAAGGCCACGGTTAAGCTTATAACTCAATGTTATGTCTGGCCGGCCATCAAAGCCGAGACTATTAAGCTCGCACGCAATTGCCTTCAATGCCAACGAAGCAAGGTTACACGGCACGTGTCAGCACCCCTGAGAGCCTTTCCCAGACCCTCCGCTAGATTCGAGCATGTCCACATCGACATAATCGTCATGCCTTCTTCAGAAGGATGCCGATACTGCCTCACGTGTGTAGACAGATTCACGAGATGGCCAGAGGCATTCCCGATCCCAGACCAAGAGGCTGAAACAGTGGCGCGTGCTTTCTACAAGGGCTGGATTACAAGATTCGGCACTCCACTCCGCATTACTATGGACCAAGGGAGACAATTTGAGTCGAGGCTGTTCAGGCAGTTGAATTTCCTGGCAGGCACGACGCAAATCCATACAACTGCATACCACCCCGCAGCAAATGGCATGGTGGAACGATTTCATCGTCAACTGAAGGCAGCGATCAAGTAGATCAGAATAACCGTTGGACGGAAACACTTCCCACCGTACTCATGGGAATTAGAGCAGCTTGGAGAGATGATCTTGCTACAACCTCAGCCGAGCTAGTATACGGCGAGCCGCTCCGCTTACCCGGCGAATTCCTATGTACAGCACGACCTAATGTCAACGACGACACCGGAAGCTTCCTCAAGGAACTACGGAAACATTTCAACGAGCTGAGACCAGTTTTTAAGCGCACTTGAAGTGAAACATCACAAAACTGCGCTATATAAATACTACGTTATTATTATATTGAAGGTACCCGCCATGGTGATGGACATCATTTCGTCTTCCAAAATCTTCCCACAGCTTCTCACGTCTTTCTGAGGGACGACACAGTCAAGAGCCCGCTTCAACAACCCTACAGCGGCCCTCATAAAGTCGTTCGTCGGCACGAACGAGCATATACCATACTGGTAAAAGGGAAGGAAATCACCGTGAGCATCGACCGCCTCAAACCAGCATACATTGCTCAAGATCTTGAGAGATTCGCATCACACTCGCAAACCGCATCAGAGCCACTAGCCGCCACATCACAACCAACCCTTCCGTTGTTCGATGGCAGTCATGATCGGACACACACAACCACTCGTTCTGGAAGGCGGGTTCGATTTCCCGATCACCTCGGTATCTGACCATTCCTCCTTCCACCGCAGCCATGTCTGCGTTGTCTGGGGAGGGAGTCCTGTAGCAACCACGCATTGTTGCTACGTCACGCTTTGGATTGCACCTGAAACGTATCGATATTTCCAGAGGCGGCGCCTGTGTTCAAATATATGCAAGCGAAATTACTAGAGCGCCCGCCAGCCGTCGAGCATGGACGGTACACGACTGAGCAGTAAGTACCTAGTGCATTGAAACAGAGTCGTGGACCTACCTACCTCTCACACATTCCAGAAAAGGTATGAACCATTGTACGCTTGAAATGCACAGTTCCAGCGTTTCGAGCAACTCGCCGAGTGACGATTTACCACTAATACTCCACTCGTCTGGCCATATAAAAGGCGCCCAGCAACAAAGAAAGTACCAGTATTCGTTCAACTTACCGAGCAGTCGCCTCGTCTATCCGCAATCAACCTTGACCCAGTGTGTACTATTTAATATCATAAAACTGTTACGCTGACCGTGTTTGTGTGCTTACGAATTATAATTATTGTGGGAACTCATTAAAGGTTTATTTTATCACGCAATCTCATTTTTCTTCATTTAACCACCAGCCTACACTCGAGTACCTACAGTTCCTTTGTCTCTAGTGTCGTGTAGTGTATCCAGGTCTCGTCCCCAGTCACAATTGAGTTCAAGAATTATTCGCCATCGATGTCGTAGCACTTAAGGAATTCGCGGGTTGTTTCTACCCGTTGTTTGTTATCTTCGGTGAGCATTTTGGGACCCACATTGGGCAGACCTTGTGGTCTTCCAAATGTTCTGTAAAAATCTTGTCAATAGTGGCCTTACTGACATCAGGGATCATATCACAGAGCTCCCGAACCGTCACCCGTCGATCTGCAATCATTGTTTTTTCCACTTTGGCAATTTTTTTGTCTGAAACCATTGGCCGTCCGGTACGCTTTTAAATTCTCGGCACCATTTGCACACGTTTTTGCACTCATACACTGTTTTCCGTACAATTCAAGTAGCTGAGAATGAATTTCTACCGGGGTTTGTTCTTTGCACAAAAAAACTAATTATAGAGCGTTATTCACACCCGGCGGGTGCGGCGAGCGGAAGCTCCATTGCGAACGTTGCCACGCCGAGACTAAGTGTTGCCGAGAGTGCAGCGTGGTATTGATTTGGCGTAGGGAAACCAGGCTACACACCAGTGTTGCCGGTTCTCGCATAAAATTGTTCCTCTTGACCGCAGCATCTTGGTGACCTTATTTTACGGACAGGCCTCGTAGTAAATTTTGTTAGAAAAAAGTAAGGTGAGCCATTTTTTTAACTTTTTTATGTTTACATTATAAATTTTAGTATTTAAAAATTAAGTGTTTATTTATTTGTAATAATAACTAGTGTCTGTCTCAGTTTCGGCCGAAACCGAAACCGAAACTTTTTTAGACATGTTAAAAATCGATTGTTTACTGTTATTTGGCTTATTTTTTACACTTATTCAGACAGTTAACAAGTGATAAATTAAATAAATAACATAAAAACAATAATTGAAGTATGTGGAAAAAAAAAAAATTTATATGTAGCAATCAGACGTGCTATGTAAACGCGTAAAGAAAACACTGGAATTAACTGTTGATCGTTTATTAATAAGAATTAATAATTCAAATATTACACGGAGCGTGATAGTAGTAAATAACGGTACAAGTTGTTTGGCTTGCTATTCTATCCACTGACTGGGTCAAACCATTACTCTGGCTTTTATAATGCCGCGGCGGAGGTAACGGTTTAATAATTCGGCTGGTAATATCGAGAGAATACGATACGTTTCTCGATGGTTCTGACGCCTAATGTACAGGGAATGTGAATTCTCCGGTACTTTCCATAAAGTGCGATGAGATTCCAAATATTTCAGCGCAGGTAGGTAGGTATTCTTCGTGTTCCGTTCCCAGTTGTACCATGCGGCGACATCACCATACTGCACAGGTACATACCTTAAGTAGATACGTACCTTAAGTAGGTACGTATCTGAGTGTTGGCTTCACCACACACTCCCCCCCCAGCAGCACAGATAAGGGCTGCGATAAAAAGAGTCGTTTAGACATTAAGGTAGTCGGGAAAACGAACACGCCTTCCTGAACGAGTAGTCGTATGAGTCCGATCCTGTTTGATGGCTGGTTTTGGAAGGGTTGGTGGTAGCTCTATTGCGGCTTCTTTCGGTTCCTTGGCGCTGTAAGCCGGTTTGAGGCGGTCAATGCTCACGGTTAATTCTTTTCCTTTGCATAGGATGACGTAAATCCTACCGTTCCGGCGGACGACTTGGTGAGGGCCGCTGTATGGTTGCTGAAGCGGGCTCTTAATGGTGTCGTCCCTCAAGAAGACGTGAGTCACTGTGGGTAAGTCTTTGAAGATGAAATGACGTCCTTCACTATGGCGGGTACCTTCAACCGGTCGAAGTTCGTTGAAGTGCTGTCGAAGTTCCTTGAGGAAGTTAATAATAATTATAATAATAATAATATGTTTTTATTAATTTCTTACACATTACAAATTTAGTTTTAATACATATAAGAAATTACGTTGTACATATAAATAGTATACAAAAAAAAAATATATTATAAATATTTATACATAAAAAAGAAACATCAAGAAATAAATCAATTTCAAAAAAATTTCAGGCAGTGGTGAAAGATCTCGTCAATGTGGAGAGACTCTTTCAAGAATCAAAAGAATTTCACTTTTGAACCTCTCCTCACTGACGCCAAACATATCAATCTCGGAGGAGATTTGGTTCAGGAGCAATATACTCCTTCCTACCGGGAGAACCATTGGCAGGTTAGTTCTACAGGCAGGAAGATAGAATAATCTATGCTGGCGTTGTCTAAGATAGTCATCCGGAACATAGAGACTCACGCGCTCCAGAATGGCTGAATTCTCAATATAG
The DNA here is from genome assembly GCA_929108145.2 of Limnephilus rhombicus. Lineage (NCBI taxonomy): Eukaryota > Metazoa > Arthropoda > Insecta > Trichoptera > Limnephilidae > Limnephilus > Limnephilus rhombicus. The sequence continues at coordinate 36,539,795 of OV815273.1, read as the reverse complement.
CCACGCAGCAGTCTGAATAAGTGGGTAGCAGCGTACCCCTCCCTTCTGAGCTACAGGGAGTGGAGTCCCAGCATGCCCAGAAGAAAGTTCGTCGGGTAGAGCCATGGATAGTGGCCGTACTCCCTCATGTAGAGAAATCTTAGAAACTTTTTTTGAACCCTCTCCAACATGAGGGAGCATCCCACCTCATGAGGATTCCAGATAAGCGAACCACTCTCCAGCCTACTGCGGACTAGGGAGAAGTATAAAATCCTCAGAGCACGGGTATCCCGAAAAACTCTGACGGTTCGGAGAACAAACCCTAACATTTTTAAGGCCGACTGGCAAACCCCTTCGATATGAGGACGAAATGTCAGCTTATTTTCATACATAATCCCAAGATCCTTTATATTCGAAACTCGGTTGAGATTATGACCGAGCATAGTGTACCTGTGGTAGGTGAGACTAAATGCTCTGGTAAAAGTCAGAACAACGCATTTCGAGACATTGAAATGAAGCTGGTTTTGTTGACTCCATTCTGAAATGTTATCAACATCAGCTTGAAGGCGCAGGCAGTCCTCAATATTTCTTATTAGAAGAAATAATTTTAGATCGTTAGCGAACAACAGAAAGCGAGAAACACGAATGACTCCAGCAATGTCATTAATGAAAATAGAAAAGAGAAGAGGCCCTAAGATCGATCCTTGGGGAACCCCTGAAAAAACAAGAAACACAGCAGATTGGAAGATTCCGTGGGTGACAAATTGCTTCCTGTTCTTGAGGTAACTTATGAAAAACTTTAACATCTGAAGGGAAAAACCTATTTGGGCAAGTTTTATGAGTAAGATATCATGATTCACAGTATCAAAGGCTTTGGAGAAGTCGTGATACGAACAGTCTACTTGGTATCCACTGTCTAGGGACCTAACACCATAGTCGGTGAAAACCATCAGATTGGTTTCAGTGGATCTTCCTTTCCTGAAACCATGCTGTTCTGGGATAATGTATGCGTCTATCTGAGGCAGAATGAGTTTATAAATTAATTTTTCAAATAGTTTAGCAGGAGCTGATAGTATGGCAACTGGTCGATAGTTTTCGATTAACTTTCTAGAACTATTCTTAAAAATAGGACATATGTTGGAAGTTTTCCATACTTCAGGAAAAGTGGAAGTACTAATAGCTAAGTTAAAGATAAAACATAATGGTGTTTTTAGGAGCTCGGCGCACCCTTTAGTAAAAAATACGGGAACGAAGTCTGGTCCGATAGAGTGGGAGTTCTTCATGTGTTTTATGGCACTCATCACGTCAGATTCGGTAAATAAACCTAAATCGACGTTTGTAGCTCCTCTGGTATTAAATGTGGCCGCATCATTAATGTCTAGTAGTGGAGGGTCTTTATTGTAGACCGATAGAAAATTATCAGCAAATGCGTTAGCCACACCCAAGCCACGAAATTCCTGATTACCTTTCATCATGGTGTCTTCAAGGCCACCATCCTTCCGAAGGGATTTTATGTAGTGCCAAAACATCTTGGGATCATGTGTGATGTTTTCGTCGATTGTAGACACGTAGGCTCGATAGGCCACTCGAATCTCGCGCCTAACTAACGCTCGGTAAAAACTAAACAGATCGTATTCACCCTGAAGGCCTCCAGCTTTCCAACGCTTATGATGGGCGTGTTTGATCTCTATATTCGAGATGACTTCCTTCGAGAACCATTTCGGATATTTGCGACCACCACTGCCTGCAAACTTTTTGGGAAAACAAGAATCAAATACGTCATAAATACAACTGTAAAAATATTGCACCGCCTCATCTACTGTACAGAAAGTGCTGAGGTTTTGCTCGTATTGTCGCAGGTTGCTGGTCGTGCAACGAGGAATTCTCCTGGTAAACGGAGCGGCTCGCCGTATACCAGCTCGGCCGAGGTGGTAGCGAGGTCGTCTCTCCAGGCTGCTCTAATTCCCATTAAAACAGTGGGAAGCACTTCGGTCCAGCGGTCCTTCTGGTGGCATTTGATCGCTGCCTTGAGCTGGCGGTGTAGCCTTTCCACCATGCCGTTTGCTGCAGGGTGGTATGCGGTGGTATGAATCTGAGTCGTACCTGCCAAGCAGTTCAATTGCCTGAACAGCCTAGACTCGAATTGTCTTCCTTGGTCAGTGGTGATTCGAAGCGGGGTTCCGAACCTGGTGATCCAACCCTGGTAGAATGCGCGCGCCACTGTTTCTGCTTCTTGGTCCTTGATAGGGAACGCTTCTGGCCATCTCGTGAACCGGTCTACGCATGTAAGGCAGTACCGGCATCCTTCTGACATGGGCATGATGATGATGTCGATATGGACATGTTCAAATCTGGATGAAGTTCTAGGAAAGGTTCCAAGGGGTGCTGACACGTGTCGTGACACCTTACTTAGTTGGCACTGGAGGCAGTTGCGTGCGAGTTTCCTTGTGTCAGCTTTGATGGCCGGCCAGACATAACGTTCAGTTATGAGTTTAACCGTTGCCTTGATGCCTGGGTGAGCCAGCTGATGGACCGCATTGAAAGCTGCAGAACGGAATTTCTTTGTGACGAAAGGTCTGGCTATATTTGTCGATAAATCGCAGTATAGTTGCGTGTCGATTGCCGGGAATGCGCACCTTTCTTAGCTGGAGGTTAGAACCTCCGTGTAGGCACTTTTCCAGTTCCGTGTCGTTCACTTGGTCAGCTGCTAGCGCTACGTAATCCAAGGGAGCGTGAACTGTCTCGACCCTGAAGAGGGCATCTGCGACGATGTTGTCTTTACCTGCCACGTGGCGAATGTCGGTGGTGAACTGGCTGATATAGTCTAGGTGACGGAATTGTCTCGGTGAGCACTTGTCATCCTGCCCTCTACCGTATGTCTAAAGTGTTTTACAGCGAGGTAGATGGCCAGGAGCTCCCTGTCATAAGCGCCGTATTTTCGCTCCGCTGGACTGAATTTCTTGGAGAAGAACCCCAACGGCTCCCAGTGACCTTCGATGAGCTGCTGGAGCGCGGCACCAGCTGCGGTGTCAGACGCGTCGCTGACTATGAAGAGTGGAGCTTCGCACTTGGGGTGAGCGAGCAGGGTTGCCTGAGCAAGTGCTTCCTTGCACTTGTCAAAGGCTTCCTGGTCTCTTTGGTCCAATGTATTGGTTGCTTGCCTTTCTGATTTCCTTGGAGGAAATCATTGAGTGGGGCTTGAGTATCTGCAGCTTTGGGCAGGAACCTCCTATAAAAGTTGAGGGCTCCGAGGAACCGGCGGAGATCCTTTACAGTTTCTGGCCGATTGTAACTTCTAATAGCATCGACTTTTTCTGGCAGGGGTGTAGTGCCTGCGCCAGACACCAGGTATCCCAGGAATTTGACCTCAGGCAAACCAAAGTGGAATTTTCCAGGGTTAATGACCACACCATAATCCTGAAGACGCTGGAACAAGATTTTGAGGTGGGTCATGTGCTCCTCTTCTGTTGACGGGGCGATGAGTATGTCGTCGATGTAGACGTAACAAAAATCCAGCCTTCTGGTGATCTCATCGATGAAGCGTTGGAAGGTCTGAGCTGCATTACGGAGGCCGAAAGACATCACTGGAAATTCGAAGAGTCCGAACGGAGTAGATATGGCCGTCTTTGGAATGTCATCAGGAGCCACTGGAATCTGATTATAAGCCCGTACAAGGTCTATGGTTGAGAAAATCTTGGCGCCTCTCAGTGCCTGAGTGAAGTTCTGAATGTGGCGTACAGGATATCGGTCAGGAATGGTTTTGGCGTTCAGCCCGCGATAATCACCGCATGGTCGCCATTGGTCATCCTTCTTGGGGACCATGTGTAGTGGCGATGCCCAGCAGCTCTCGGAAGGCCGGGCAATTCCTAAACGGACCATGGTCTCAAACTCCTTCTTGGCCCGTTTGAGTTTATCAGGAGCGAGGCAGCGGGGTCGTTCGGCAACTAGAGGGCCTGGAGTAGTTCGGATGTGATGAAGGGTAGCATGGCGAACTTCCTTCATGGTGCCATCAGGGCGCGTGATATCAGGGTAGTGTTGTAAAATTTTGTGGAAAGGGGACGTTCCTGTGACAGTCTTGATAGAAGCACTATTATTGCTGCTTTGCTTGCCTGTGGTTGTCAGGTTAGTCACTTGGTCCAGCAGTCGTCGGTTGCGGATACCTACCAGCAACTCAAATTTTGCCAGGAAGTCCGCTCCAATGATGGGCTTGGAGACGTCAGCAATGACGAAGCTCCAAGTGAAGTCGCGTCGTAGACCTAAGTCAAGGTTAAGTGTCAGGCTGCCGTAAGTTGCGATGGTGCTGCCATTTGCGGCCGCCAGTTCGTAAGCTTGCTTGGCTGGACGACCTTGAACCAAATGCCGCGGAAAAACACAGGTCCGCGCCAGTATCCACGAAAAACTGAGTACGTGTTTTCCGGTCGGAGTAGGGCTCCCGGTGCTGGTCGCCATCAGTGTGAGCCCAGGGCGTTTCCCTGCACAAAGTTGCAAGGTTGATTGCATGCACGCGCCCTAGCTGCTGTGATACCAGCACATGCCTTCGGATTGGCGATCCCTCGAACGGGAGTGGGAGGAATTTCTCCACCAACGAGGACTGATACTCCGTGATTGACGGTCTTTTGAGCGCAGCGTTGCTATCTCCCGTCTTAGGGTGGTCAGCTCCTCTTGGAGTGGCAGCATCATTCGTTCGAACCTGCTGATCAGGCTATTATCAAGAGTCGGCTCTGAAACTGCATTGATTGCTGGCCTGCCGGCGTAGTTGTCAATAGCATCTGCAAGGTTCGCCAACTCGTCCAACGAGGTTTGTTGTTGTGTGGCCAAAACAACCTGCATGCTCCGGGGAAGTCTGCCCATCCAGAGAGTTCTTAACACCTCATCAGGCACGGCGCTGCCCGCGAGGGTGCGCAGATGACGGAGGAACTGGGATGGTTTACGGTCTCCCCGTTCTTCCTGCTCCAAAAGTCTCCTTGTCTTTTGTTCCTGTGTGGAGCTGAGGTGTCTGGTTAGCTCACTTCTCAAGAGGGCGTAGGCTCCGGTATCAGGCGGCTTGACAATAATGTCCCGGACTTAATGTGCATAAGTAGGGTCCAAGGCTCCAAGGACGAATCCGAATTTGGTTGCGTCGGTCGTGACTCCTGAAGCCTCAAAACTCCTTTCAATCATCGCAAACCAAAATTCTGGATCGTTCGAACAAAAGGGCGGTATTCTTACCGCTACCTGGTTAACTTCTGGCGGCGTATTTGTCGATGTCGATGATCCGATTGGTAGAGACATTGGGAGATAAATTATTATAATTAATTTAAATCGTAATAGGTTGAAAAAAAACTTAATAAATTCGTATGTCGGAGGTCACCACTGTAGCAATCAGACGTGCTACGTAAACGCGTAAAGAAAACACTGGAATTAACTGTTGATCGTTTATTAATAAGAATTAATAATTCAAATATTACACGGAGCGTGATAGTAGTAAATAACGGTACAAGTTGTTTGGCTTGCTATTCTATCCACTGACTGGGTCAAACCATTACTCCGGCTTTTATAATGCTGCGGCGGAGGTAACGGTTTAATAATTTGGCTGGTAATATCGAGAGAATACGATACGTTTCTCGATGGTTCTGACGCCTAATGTACAGGGAAATTGAATTCTCCGGTACTTTCCATAAAGTGAGACGAGATTCCAAATATTTCAGCGCAGGTAGGTAGGTATTCTTCGTGTTCCGTTCCCAGTTGTACATACCTTAAGTAGGTACGTACCTGAGTGTTGGCTTCACCACACATATTACTTCTATAAAACAAACAAAATTTGTAAAAAAATTATTGTTTTTTTATTTATTTAATTTAACACGTGTTAACTGTCTGAATAAGTGTAAAAAATAAGTCTAATAACAGTAAATAATCGATTTTCCTTCGGTCGGTCACTAATAATGACACTTGTAAGCATATTTCATTACCTTTCGAAAACAATATTTAGTTTTCGGATACATTCATAAATATTCCATTTATCAGGATTTTATTGCAAAGTGGAAATTTTCTGACTTGACAGAATATGCCCGAGGCCTGGGGGGTTAAAAAATGTTGTAAAGCGAGATATTTATTCCATTTTCAGTGGCCTATGAGGCCAATGTGACCCAGAAAGATAATATATATATTATAGTATGCATAAAGATAAAGATTAATTTGACCATCGAATTAATCTGGAAGGAGGAACTTAAGATTATGAATAAAACAATGAAATACAATACTTTAGATATATTATACAATCAAATAATACAAGTTGAGAGTTTGGATCATAAATTATTAACATGTTTTCTAAATTTGTTCGATATTCCAAAATCTTATTCAAATATTTGTATAAAAGATGAACCTTGTATATTTGATAAGATACATAGCCAAATCATTCTTTTGTTTATTGTAAATAATTGAATTTCAGAAGTTGTTCATTTAAGTCCAGGCGCACACTTTAGCTGCGGGCAATCCATTGCAGTATATGGAGGTGATGCAACATTAGGGAGATTTAGAAATACATTCCCGCCAACTGCCACCGCAACTAAAGTTGCTCACGTGCGACTGGATTAAATGTTTAGGATAAGGAAATTAGAAAATATTGGTGCCATTTAAAACTTATTCTATTATATTACTTTAATTTTTCTTATAAGGCAACCTTATAACTTTGCAAAACTCAGGGACTAGACTATAGTATTTTCATTCAAATTAAACAATGCCATAAAAATCATATGAAATATTTTTAATAATTTGAAACTACATAATATTATTACAAAATTTAATTTTCACAATAATTAGTTCCAGATTTAAAGAAAAATAATTAATGATAAATTTAAATTTGGCTTCGATGTTCCGATCTTATCATAAATCTATGACATGAAAATTTATCTAAGCCAGTTTTACTTAAAATCTCTAATAGAATTTTACTAATGTGATTTTAGGAGAATGAAAAAATCCATTCATGTTATGTAATAGAATACATAATTTCATTTTTGATCTATGAAAATGAATTTAACTTCAAATGAAATCAAATAAGAATATATAATTATGATGATGGTGCCACTCTCCTCCATTATTACTCTCAATGTGAAATGCAGAACAATATTTTGATATCATATACATATAGCGATGTTTGGTCAGAAAATTGATTCTTATATATAACATTACATACATTTCTGGCACTAAAATTATAATAATATACTGGGTAGTACACAATACCCAAGATAGATATTTGTTTTGAATGTCTTTCAAGAAAATTGACAAAATAATTATTTATAAATAATTTTACATTGAGTCCTCTTTGTTGGTTCAAACCACCACTTTTGCACTTCTTCCGTTATTAGTGTCATACTCATAATTTATACTCTTTACTTACTGTGATTACTCGATGAGGACGTACCATAATTAGATAATCATTATATTATTTAAAAAATAAATAAGCATAGGTACACATAAATTTGAAACATAGGATATAAATTTTATATATTTTTGTAGATACAGGCACAGTGCTCGAATTCAACCGGAGCAAACTGGTGTATACTATGCAATGATGAAATTAAAGACAAAATAAATCAAGATTTTTCATAATTAGAAAAAAAAATATAAAAGTATTGTTTGCTTTAAAAAAAATTATTGCGGGTAAGCTAAAAATTGAACAGAAATAAAAACTTTAGCATTGCAGTTGGATAAATTATTAAATCCCAGCATTACACACAGTGGCGTAGCTAGCATGGGTGGCACCCGGGGTGGATGTCACCCCCCGGGGCGTGGTGTCACCCCCCCTATTAAAGTTGACAAAAAAAATTCAAAATGCTAATTTCGACTTCATAAAAATTGGTCCATCCTGGGGGGGTTAGAGAATTTCAGATTTCTCCAAAAATATAGGCTATGTTCGTTGGACACAAAATTTGGGGCACTCCACGGGGAACACATGAAAGAAAATAACAGACCGTGTTCATGTATACAATACTTGGGTGACAATATCCTTTGTAAATTTTTTTCCACGGTCGAGTGTCACCCCCTATCGGGTGGCACCCGGGGCAGACCACTCCCCCCGCCCCCCCTCGCTACGCCACTGATTACACAGGTAAACAAAGAACCATAAAAATATTTGCATGCTGTGTTGCTACGATGCTTCTTTTTAAATGTGTAATATTTGGACTCAAATATGAGAATAGCCATTATTCATCATAACTTAAATATTCTGATTTACCCAATTCTATGGCTGAAAACAGCAAAATTTTCACCCGTCATTTCCTAATTCAATAGTGCAATACATGTATAAGTTGGGGGTGGCGTAAGAATGAACAAAAGCTATATATTTTAATCGGGCAACCACATCTACTATCCATCTGTTATTGTTATTTCATAGTCGACAGAGCCGTCCTTTTTTGCCAACTTATACATGGAGCAGTAATGGGCTTTTTACAATAGGTAATTTTGGCCAAGTACTGGAGTGCAGGGCTCTTAATCAATCAAAAGCATACATATTTGACGTTAGCCTTTGCTAGGTATTATAAATTCATTAATCCATAAATTACAAATGTTTCTGAGTGACGGAGACTACTCCTTGAAGAGGCACTTGTTTTACTTTATTTCTCTCAATGTTTTACTATGAACATGCATGTCAAATAATGTGGTCAAGGACTAGGTACTTATTGTTATTATGTTTAATTCGTAAAACTCCCTTATTTAAAGCATACCAAATTTAATAGTGTCATTATTGTTCTGCAAGTAGTTTAGTACATACCTATTAATGATTGTGCTGTTTCGGGCATTCAAGGCCGTTATAAAAGTTTCATAATGGCCTTGAACACTGAAACAATATCATAAAAATTTAATAAGTCAGGTATGCTTCATACGTCATACATAAGTCTGGTAATATTATATTATCGTGAAAACAAGCTTTTGGGTCCGAGTGGTTAAATACTTGCAGAACTATTAAATAACATTTTTAAATTTGATTTACTTTAAATATTAAAAACAAATGGTCAAGGAGTAACATGATAATATAAGGGAGAATTTCTTGACAGGAATCACCAAGAGATTTATTAGGATGGTCAATAAATTACAAACCCGCAATCATATTTCCAGGTTAAAAAATTATGAGGATACTAACTGCGCAATTAATTTAAATATACAAACAAATAGGGTGCAGGGGCGTGCCGTTACTGTTTTTTCTGAACTCCCAGAACAGGGATTTATCAACATTTTGTTAATAATCATAAAAATGTTTGAATAGAAAAAAAATATTATTGGCAAAATAATCACAGCACGTCACTGACGGGGCAGCATGAATTTCATAAAAAACATAATATACACTTCACAAAGCACGTCTAACACCGTCTTCGCAAGGCAATGAAAATATCTGCTAGAAGAGGTGAACAATAACATAGCGAGACAAGTGATAAACATATTTTTCATTTCCTAGGCTCGTGTGCCTGCACACAGTAATTAATTTAACAATAAAAACATTTTACTAAAATGTCTATTACAGGTAAGGTAGTAAAATTGGAAAAGGCTTTCTACGAATGAATAGAAGAAAAAACAATCAATAAAATATTTGCATAGGTTGACTATTGGTATTCTCAATGGCAGTCAGTATTGCTCAAAAAGATGTCACTGCAAAACCAATCCTATCTTTCCAGGTACCATGTTCGGGCATCTCCAGTTATACAAATAGTATTGCAAATCTCCATCGCCGATTCCAAACTTCAGCGTGCTCAGGAACTCCTTGTTATCCATCAGATCCAACGCATTGAAGACGTCGAATCCGGCATTCTTAGCCGATATCAGAGCATCCGTCATCAGGTCTACCCAAGGAGTTTTGGTTGACACATTGTAGAATGAATATGCTGCTTTCAATGTTTTATGAACAGGGTGATTCATCACTGTGGATGGCAAAGAGTAATAACTTATAAAGTCAGTTATTTCTCCGGCTTCGTTTGCAATGACAAAGCTGTCAATAATTCCGGTCTGTGGAATAAACCAGTGCTGGAACTCTTCTGGGTGGAAAATTGGCGCTAAGTCAAACTTACTTAAGTAATCGTTCAAAAGTTTGACGACTGCTCCGCAGTCCGATGGCAGCATTTTCCTGAAGCCAGGCGTCTTGGGTTGGTCAGGTAATTTGTACAGTTTGATGGTTCTCTGCATGGTTCTATTCTTGGACAGAGTGGAGAACTCTATCTGGATGAGCTTCTTTGGATTGAGTGAGCGATGCCAATATCGGCAGGTTGCAATAGGCTTGGGAAGAACTATTCCAGCCGTGTAAACTCCTTGGAAAACGCCCGTAAGGTTCACACGTCTCGTTATTTCTCGAATCAGCACAGGAGCCACCCTTTTAGAGCGCAGTTTTTTATGAACACACAGAAAATTTATTTCAACCACCTTCTGAACCTGCTCATAAATTCTTAGCTGAGCCGGCACAGCTGAAATAAATCCTACGAGACGGCCAGACTTGGTCACCCTTACTCCGCAGTGCCAATCCTTTCTCCAACCTATGGGCTGCAGAGCCCACTTCAAGAAAGCGGGCTGATAGTCAAATCTGAACATACAATCATCGTCTTCAACGTAGTTCTCATTGAGAAGAGTATACAATTCTTTCAAAATCGCTGGTGTGTTTAGATCCAATGTATCCCATTGAAACCCATCAGGCAGGCTATAAGGCTCAGCTCTTATTTCAGAAATACTCTTTTCGGGCTCAATCGGCTCGTTAACCACGATTTTTTCATCCATTTTTGGTACAGGTTGGGTTGACCAAAATTGGTAAGGTTTTTGCAACGGCTCCTTAGCCAACTTAGCTGTTTTCTGTTGAAAATTTAATACTTCCATAGCCATCCTTAAATCCTTAATCGAAATATTTTGAAATTCGGCGCTAGCAGTCAAAGGTTCAACACTGTCGGCAGGAGCGTTTTCCGCTTGGTCACCATTGCTTTCTTCAACAAGCTTTTTCTTATTCTTGTTACGTTTCTTGGATACCTTAGTATTAGAAGTATCTACTAATACAGAATCTGTGTTTGATTCCTCACAAATACTTTCATTCCTGTCTTCCATTATCAAATAGTATTCTTCGACAAATTACAAAAAACCAACGAGGAAATCGCCTTTTAGACTGACATAAATAATTGTCTTTGCCAATTATAAGGCAATTACGAGTTCAACATTTAACAGCCAGCTTCACATGTGTTTAAAAGAGGGGCATGTAGTTTTAAAACTGAGCAAAATATTGACTCAAGATGGTTATATAAATAATCCGACTCCAGTAATATTTTTTTCCTTTCACAGCAAAAAACCAAAACGTGTTTTGAAAAAATTTACATGAGCAGTGTCAGACATTTCCGTAGTTATTTTCATGAAAGCGTTAATGGTGTATCTTGTGAAAAACATATAAGTGTAAGTTTTTACGAACCCGCAAGATTTAATAATTACCACGAAACTTACTGGTTGGTCGTGTTATTTCAAAACTTGTAACGATCACTAAAAAAATTGAACTCGCAACGCCCTAGTGAGATTTAATAATTACCACGATAGTTACTGGTTGGTCGTGATATTTCAAAACATGTAACGATCATTTTTTTTTAAATACGCCTGCGGCGGTTTTACCATCTGTGCTATTGTTGGAAGTTGTGTTCAAATTACATTTGTACTGTATGGTGCTGCCGCCAGTATGTGGTTTGAGGAATTAGATTCCTAGCAACCGTCGATTGTGTACGTTGCGTGTTGCGTTACTAGTTAATAGAATCCCGTTGGATAAACATTGTTTTTGTAGTAAAATAAATATATCACTGATTAAATAAGTTACACGTGTTTTCCTTTAAATCCAACCTGGAGATTCCAACATGGTAGCAGAACGTGGTTTGGTACGGAAAAATAGAAAGATAAAGGATAAAGTTGTGAAATTGTGGAACACGTGAATGCGGTGAGCCGTTGTGATGAAAAAAAAATGGCGTACGTGAAACAAGATGATGTGCTTATTCCAATTTTTGGTGGACAAGACTATTCAAATTGTAAAACCCGAATTTTGAAGTTCCTACAGTATAAAAAGTGCTATGTTGTGGCCACAAGAGAGAGACAAACAACTGAAAATGAAACCGAGTGGAATGATAAAGACATACAAGCAACAAATTACATTTACAGTGCCATTTTGAACAAGCGGTTAGAGTATGTGAAGCACCTACCGTCCACATTTGAAATAATAAAAAAATTTGACAGAGAGTACTTAAAAGAATCGACAGCCCTACAAATTGTGAAAAGAAACGAACTAGAAAAAATAAAACTTGTGAATTATTCAGACACCAAGAAATTTTTTGATGACTTCAAAAAATCGGTTAATGAAGTGAAAACCGCAGGGGCGAAAATTCAGTTATAAATATTAAATTATTTGATCAAGTCTCTCCCTGAATCATATAGTTACATTGGGGACTTGATTGATGTTTTACCGACAGAGGATAGAACAGTGGAATTTCTAAAAAGCAAAATCAAGTTGAAATGGGAAAAAAATCAAAGTGAAGTGAAAGACAAGAACAAAGATGGTGATGAGTCTGTGAAAGCGAGTGCTTTTAGTACAGAGACGAAAAAGAGTTACAACTGCGGCAAAGCTGGTCACATATCGAGGGAATGCAGAAGCAGAGAACAGTCAAATCAAACATATCGAGGAGGTCAGTCAAACAGAGGAGGATACAGTTACCCAGGCAGTAAGAATTATCGAGGGAGCAACAGCTACAGTGGCAACAGTCATTACAAAGGTAATAACAACAACAGAGGCAGAGGCGACTTCAGAGGCAACAGAGGTTTATACCATGGGAGTGTCAACACAGCGTCGAGTAGTGAGCAAAATCAATTTGGGAACTCTGGTAATGTTTTTATGACTCAAGTGAATAAAACTGAAATTAAGAATGAGAGGAACAGAAATGAAAATGAAATAAACTGGATCCTGGATAGTGGATGTACTGACCATATTATTAATGACGATGAATTATTCGATGAATGTATAATTTTAAAAAATCCCATTGATGTAAAATTAGGAGATGGTAGAGTAATGAAAGCGACGAAAATTGGTAAAGTAAAAGCATTGTTTGTGGTCAATGGTAGAGAGAGTATGATAACTTTGTTGAATGTTTTTTTATGTGCGTGACATGCGATCAAATCTAATGAGCTATGCAAAAGTCACGATGAACAATTCAATTATTTCGTACGATGATGTTTCCGAAGTGTATAATCAAAATAATGAGTTGATAGCAATTGCGGTAAAAGAGAATAATTAGTATTTCATGACAAGCTTTATCAAGAGAGACGGAAAATTGAGTGAAGTAAATAATACAATGTCTAGTAGTAATGATGGAGGAATGACCTTGAAAGAAAAATGGCATTGTACATTGGGTCACGTAAATTTCAATTATTTAAAAACATTAAGTGAAAAAGAACTTGTAATTGGATTGCCAAAAACACTAGAGTCTGAGATTTTGAAATGTGCTACGTGTATTGAATCAAAGATGCATAATTTGCCTTTCGATAATAAGAGAAAACAAGCAACTGAAGTACTAGAGATCGTTCATACAGACATTAATGGGCCTCACCCAACAGTCGGAAATTGTGGGGAAAAATATTTTTCGAGTTTCATTGATGATTACAGTAAATTGGCGAGAGTTTATTGTATCAAATCCAAAGATCAAGTCTATGATTGCTTTGTGAGTTATGTAAATGAAGTCGAGAACATTGCAGGGAAAAGAATAAAATTTTTGAGATGTGACAATGGCACCGAGTTTATTAACAGGAAAATTGATCAGTTTGCGAGAAAAAAGGGAATTCGAGTTATGCATTGTCCGCCATATGTTCACGAATTAAATGGGGTAGCTGAGAGATTCAATCGTACAATTATGGACAGTGCTAGATGTTTGTTAAAAGAAGCCAAAGTAAATATTCGATATTGGCCCGAAGTGATTAAAGCAGCAACGTATTTGAGAAACAGGACACTTGCAAATACCATTGAAATGAAAACGCCTTATGAAATATTTTTAAAGTCAAACCAAATGTAAACAATCTACGTTTGTATGGGAGTAGAGTTTATGTCCGAACACCAGAGCAATTGAGAAAATCAAAGTGTGATGATAAAGCGAAATTGGGAATTTTATTGGGGTATTGCGAAGTTGGCTATCATGTCTTGATAAACAATAAAATAATCTTAGCGCGACACGTTGATATTGTTCAAAACGATATTAAATACATTGGGTTAGAAAATCAAGAGAATGAGATGATTGCAAATGAGTCTGATGAAAGTGTGCATGATATTGTTGGGGAAGAAAATAAAAATGAATCCATTTATGAGTCTGCTGAGTCAAATGGAGAGAATGAGAGTGACAAAAAAGTAAATGAAGATGTATCAGTGAGACGTTCAATGCGAGAAAGAAAACCGAATAATAAATATGTGAACGACGATTTCGTGAGTTACTGTGTGTACGTAAATTGTTGCAATGCAGATGTACCAAATACGTTTGAAGAGGCAATTGAACATGAAGAGTCCGGTGAATGGGTAAATGCAATGAATAGAGAAATTAATTGTATTGAGAAGAATTAAACATGGAGTCTAGTAGAAAAACCTGATGATAAGAAAGCTATTGATGTTAAATGGATCATTAAAAATAAGTCTGATCATTTGTTTAAAGCTAGATTGGTTGTAAGAGGATATCAACAAAATGAGCAAGTTGAAAACACTTATTCACCAGTTGCAAAAATGGAAACTCTTAAGATTTTATTATCGTATAGTTGTCAAAACAAATTGAACGTTGAACAAATGGATGTGGAAACAGCCTTTTTAAACGGAAAAATAATGTCTGAAGTATACATCAAACAACCTCTTGGTTATGATGATGGATCCGGTAAAGTTTATAAATTACAAAAATCACTTTATGGGTTGAGAGAGAGTCCGAGGTAATGGTACGAATGTTTTCACAGTTTCATGGTTGAATCAAAATTTACTAGAAGCACTCATGATTATTGTTTGTACGTGAGAAATGAGGGAAACGATCCGATTTATATTTTGATATTTGTTGATGACTTGTTGCTATGTGGCAAAGACTTGAAGAGAGTGCAAAGAGTGAAAGATGAATTATCTAAACGTTTCAGAATGAAGGACAAGGGTCCAGTGAGTAATTATATCGGAATTGACATTAAGCATGATCTCGAGTCAAATGTAATGAGTCTAAGTCAAGAAACGTATATTAATTCTTTAGCCAAAAAGTATAACTTAGAAAATGCTAAACTGTACAATACACCAATGGAAACAAACTTGAGACTAGAGCCAGCTGACGAATTAAATGAACAAGTCATTTGATTAATTTGTGTTATTTCACAATTAATTCATTTAAAATAGTATATAGTATATTTGCGGCATGTTCCAGAGTAGAAGATACTATCAGTATCGCCCTGGTGTAAGACCACCATTCAGAATTGAAACGTTGCTTGAAAATGGCTTTAGCCGTGTTTGGCGACCAGATCTGAATAGCCAGGTACTTCCCAACCTTCCTCTTCCCCACCTCCTTCCCCTCCCCACTACCTTCAGCCTCACAACATACCCCAATTGTGGATGCTATAGTCTCACTGGCTCCAGACGGGAGCAGTTGAGATTCTTGTGCGGTATTAACTGTAAAAAAAAGTCAAGTATCGCAATTTATTTATTTATAAGTTTATTTATTTATAAGTACAAGTTACATAATTAATACATTTACTTGAGAAGGTACATTAGGTCACCATACTAGGCAGCTGCCTGTATCATGGTGACCAACGGAGGATAGTTATTTTGAAATTAAGTCTAGTAAGTGTAAACATATTTAAGTAAAATTATAAAAAAATTATAAATTAATATCATTCATTTCTTATGACAAAAATTTTCTTTTTTGAAAAAAAAAACAAAGTTTATTTAAGTATGAACTAAACGTAACATAAGTAAATATAAAGAGTTATACTGGAGCGAACTGAATGCAATAAATATTTTAAAACAAAAACAATCATTACAATTTTATGATAAAAACCGAATATGAGAATTTGCAGTATATTTTTTCCAAGTTTTATTAGTAGGTATTGTGATATATATATCAAGTGTTACAATGAAAATATTACTGTAAATGTTGTTGCTAGTATATATGCGTGTGTGGTATAATTGATTCTTATTTACAATGTAAGAATATTGGGCAATACTATATGAAATAACACATTTTAAGGTAGGTTATTATGATAGAACCAGAGGAATGTATAAGGAATATAAGAATGTATATTGAGTACACATATAATTATTATTGCTATGACTCGTATAAAAAATTTGTTAGGAAAATATTGATAGTTAGATTGTATACTTGTATCACAAAATAATATATTAGAAGACTTGAGATTGGAATAAGGATGGTGGTAATTGTGTGGGTTTCAAAATAATTTATCTGTGAGATAAGATATTTAATACATATATTAGTTATGTTTATGATTGTACTAAGGGGGCAATAATTAGAGAAGTTAATGTATTAATGGAAATACTTAAAGTAAATATAGTTCAGTTTCGTCTTGTTCAAGTTACTAAAAAAATTTAAATCAATAATAATTACAACATAAATAAGATGGATGATAATGTGCATTATATTCATTTGATATAGATCTGATGTAAATATAGGATTACATAATATATTCTCACTAATTGTGTTAAAATCAGATAAGCTTGGTAGATGAGAGAAGAATACATAATATCTCGTAAAATATCTGTAAAATATCATGGTGGTAGTGTTACTAATAAGACAAAAACAAAAAACAATCGATCGAAATAATAATAAGAAGAAGAAGGATAGTACATTCTTTTGAGTATATGCTATCTTGTCGAAAATCGTGGTATGAATCATGAAAAAACCAGGGAAAAAAGTTATGATTATAGAATTAACAATATTAAAGTATATTAAAATTAAAACAATGTAATGGATAATAGAAAGGTAAGTATATATGTTGGGAATAGTTTGGAGAGATAAATAAGTTAACATAAGGATGCAACTAGATTAAAAAGCGAAACATACCATAACGCGAATGGAAAGGTGCAAATGATTTTGTAGTGAGTTTGTAGGAGTACACATTGAGTATAATAGAATAACGGATAAAAGCATATTATAATCTAGACATTAGTATCTCGTATAGTGGAGTGATGTAGCAGCACAGTATTTGTATAGCCAGTCACAGTGATTGACGTTTTTCACGGACCAGGTCAGCAATATTATTTATTGAAATTATCTTGGAGGTATCAGTTTGTCTCAAAAGTATGCGCCCTCCGGTGGACCAACAGTGTTTATAATTATTGTTTCTAGCATTTTTTTTTTGTTTGAGATAATAATTTTTTTTCTTTTTGAGTTAATTGATCTGATACGTAAACGTGTTTGGCGGCTTGCGATAATCCTAGGTCTCTTGTGTTTATTTTATTTGTCATACTGGTTGTGGATTTCCTGTAGGTTTTGAATTTGGATAGGAAGTCATCCCGCGATTTGATTGGAGAACATACGTACTGGAACGAGACCAGATATCGCCTTCAGCGTAAATTATTTAAGTAGGTTCCAGAGTGGTTACAATGAGACTCATTTCCAGTACGCGATGAGAATTCTAAAATATATATACTCAACAAGAAATTTGAAATTGCTGTACTCAAGCTCAAGTAAAAATGATGAACTGGATTGTTTAGTAGAATCAGACTGGGCTGGTGATATTAATGACAGAAAGTCTACATCGGGGTATTTAATAAGATTGTTTGGCAATTCTGTTTATTGGAAGTCTCTGTAAAAAACAAAAATCTGTAACTAAGTCGTCCACTGAAGCAGAGTACGTAGCATTGTCTGATGCTTTGACTGAATTGAAGTTTGTGAAGGGTTTAGTAAGTGAAGTGTTCAAAATTAAATTGAATGATCCAGTCAAAATGTATGAGGATAATTCTGGAGCGGTATCAATTGCTAAAAGCGGAAATTTTTCTAAAAAGTCTAAATACATAGAGGTTCAGTATCACTACGTACATGAGAGTTATGAGAATGGAAATATTGATATTGTAAAGATCGATACTGATGAAAATATTGCTGATATATTAACCAAATCCTTGAGCAAGCCAAAGATTGTTAAGTTAAGAAAACTGTTGAAATTGGAAGAATAACAAAAAATGTTTATGACTATAACAAGTACAAATGTAAAGGGGCGTGTTGGAAGTTGTGTTCAAATTACATTTGTACTGTGTGGTGCTGCCGCCAGTATGTGGTTTGAGGAATTAGATTCCTAGCAACCGTCGTTTGTGTACGTTGCGTGTTGCGTTACTAGTTAATAGAATCCCGTTGGATAAACATTGTTTTTGTAGTAAAATAAATATATCACTGATTAAATAAGTTACACGTGTTTTCCTTTAAATCAAACCTGGAGATTCCAACAGCTATCTTACGTATATACGAATAATCTCGGAATGTTGAAAATCCACCCACTTCCATCATTATAAATGGAAAATGTAACTTGGTTAAAGATGGACGATTAAAGAAACAGAGGATCGAACAAGCAACGGCCAAGTGGGAACCCAATAAATATCACGTTGGTCGTGAAATTTAAAAATATATAATTTTCACATATTTTTTTCACCTGCGGCGCTTTTTTAGAGTACTCTGTATTAATTTTTAAAGGGTAGAGGGGGAGGCGCTGAAGAAAAATATGCTTAGAAAGTGGGCGTTAAGCCAGATAAGAATGGGAACCTCTGCGCTACACGCTAATGCTAGGTACGACATAAAGCACGAAGATGTCGGGCGATCAAACGGGCCGTCACGAGCGAAGTAGCGCACTTGGTATATTTATGGGCTCGAACGCGCACAAGTGACGTCAACGTCACGTGTCTCACAAAAAATGGTATACGATCCGACACCTATACTAATTTCCGACCGAATAGGTTCAAGGTATATAGTATGTTGACAAAAAATTGTTGTTTAATTCATTTATTTGCAAATTGCATTTATAGAATACAAGCGTAGTGGTACGAGAAGTAGGCTATATATGGCTTTGAATTTTTTGAATACTTCTGAAATATGACAATATAGCACTTTGCAACTCATCAGCAATGAAAGCTACATCATTAAATATATCTTGCTTCCAAAAAGAAAGAATTTTTTGTAGGATTAGCCAATTATTTGAAAGTGACCCAGTTTGGGGAGGCACAGCCTCCCAAAAAATCGTTTTCGACTGCGATAATGTCGTATTTTTCAAACTTACAGAACTCTAGCTCACGAAAAGTCTAGAACCGCCCCTGTGATATAGATATTTAGGCTGAATAAGTTGAACACGTTTTTTTTTTAATGATAGTTGTATTTCGTTGGCTTAATTCATAAAATGAGTAATGCCCGTGATACTATAGGAGTTGCGTAATATATGTGAATGGAAATGGCACCACGGAATAAGGCATTTTGTTATAGAAATTGTTAAACATATTGGTTGTTTGCGAAAATTTACGGTAAAATGTTATCCAAAACATTATATTTATTTAACTAAGGCCATCCGTTCATGGAGACACTGAAAAAAAAACATTTGGCGACTCAATTGCTATCCACAGGAAAGGAACGTGTGAATTTCATTGGCGGTCTGCACACAGGCAACTTGTTAAAGACCAGTTGTAAAGGGCGACGCGGTGACTAGCAGTGCTGGTCACCGCAGCCGTCGCGTTTCAGTTGCCATGTTGACAGGTTGCCATGGTAGCGGCTCACGATCTGTCAAATTTTCGAGTAATTTGCGAAACGTCAGATCAAAAAAAAATTGATTTTGTTCAGGAGGTTGATAAATTGAGTTGTGCCATGAACTGAGTTGCCAACCAGTTTTCGGTTTCTCCATGAGCGAAGGCCCTAAGTGTGACACACGAAAGGAGTACAATCAAATTGTTGCATCCGGGCAGAGCCTCGTTATTTGATACGACCATCTTTTTATTCTTTTTTTATGGCTTTTCACCCCAAAGGAGTGTTCTGGCCAGTGTCAAGTGAATGCTTTTATGAGTGTAATTTTGTGAGTGTAATTTTTGGTTAATATTGACTAATTTAGTTTTAATAACGAGAACCTATCTACATTATATAATAATAATACATTAAATTATTACAATAAGAGATGATTTTAATTAAACATAATAAGGAAATTAAAAGATATGCTGACACAATTTATTGTGCGTAAAAAATAAAATAAATAAATAAATTCATGAAACTTAACTTACAGTTACAAATTGATGCTGTTAATATTCAGGAAATTAGCCAAGACTTTATACACGCGTTTGTCCACAGAAGATAACAAGCATGCAATGTTGTAGGGAGGCAATATGCCCGAACTGATTAGGTGAGGGATGAAATTTTTGTATGAATTATTTATAGGGCAACTGAAAAAAATATGATTGAGATCCTCTTCACCAAGACGACATTCACACATCGCAGAATTCTCAACATGCATTTTTGTCGGGTGAACATTGTGGCAGCAATGCGGCAAATGGAGGATGTCGAGAATTTGTTAAAAGAAAGTCTGGAAAACCACGGTTTTGAGGGAATCGTTGAAACCATCTTGAGTTGCTTGCTCTCGGTGCTTGCTTACAATATATTTTTATGTTTAGCCTATGGTTTCACAGAAGTTCTCTTCTGCCATCTTTGTCTGTGGTCCTCTCTTTTCCGGTTGGTGGATAAAAACAAGGTAGTGCTTCGAGTTCGTACCGAATATTTTCTTTAATATTCCGGCCCATCGGCCTTAATTTCTGTATGATAAAGCAATCAATAGAATAAAAATGAAATTCTTCATATATGTGTATTTTTAGTTATTTATTTCACGGCACCCCGAGGGTTTTTGTAAGTAATGTTTTTGACAGATCGTTGTTTCATTGCAGCTTCAAGATGGGTAAAGGGAATAATATGATCCCAAATGGGCACTTCCATAAAGATTGGCAACGGTTTGTGAAAACCTGGTTCAACCAGCCAGCCCGCAAGCACAAGAGGAAGCAGAACAGGGTAAAGAAAGCCCGTGCGGTGTTCCCTCGTCCTGCTGCTGGACCCCTCCGACCGGTGGTGAGGTGTCCCACTGTCAAATACCACAAGAAGATCCGTGCTGGTCGGGGTTTCACCCTCGATGAGATCAAGGTAACTGTTGTATCTATTTGTTTAAATGCTTGACTTAAAATTGTGTTAGTAGCAATGGAATTATTTAGTTCTTCAGTGAATAGTCCTCGTCATAATTAGGGGTCTCCGAAATGTCCTCTTCAACGGTTTTTATTATTTTTCGTATAGTTATTGTTTGCTTGATGTTGCAGATAGTAAACATTGTTCATTTTGGTCCACACAACAGTTACAATGTAACAATGTTGAATTGTTACAAGTTTGAGGTTAGTTTTCAGTATGACATATTGTTGATTTTGTAAGAAAGTATTTTATTCATGTTTTATTCGAATGTTTACGTATACATGAACTAAAAAGGAAATAAGGGTAAATATCGGTTCGGACTGGCCACGCTTATTACAAATATTTTTTAGAAAAAAACTTTAGATTCGCCTTAAATACTATAAAAGGAAACTTTTTGGATTTGGGGCGGCGGAAAATAATGCATTTTAATTTTCAATTGCATAAAACCAAAATTCGCTTCGCGACCGACACAGCGAAAATCCGCGGCCGTACCTGTCACTGTGATGTTGGTATTCTTGATAAATTAACAAGAGCTAATACGACTGTAGCCGACTTCGTGGGATAAGGCGCGTAATTATGAAATTTGTCTAGCGGGCTTGTTTGTGTAACATGGTTTGTGATACAAAAGAAAGTGCCCCTTTATAACGCCTACTCGCGTCAAGGCAAAAAAAAACATCCGTTTTCAAGTGGTTTAGCGGCTACGCTAGGTTTGTGTAACATGGTTTGTGATTCGCGGTATTTCATGTAGGTATCCCGCGAAGTCGGCTACAGTCGTATTAGCTCTTGTTAATTTATAAAGGATACCAACATCACAGTGACAGGTACGGCCGCGGTTTTTCGCTGTGTCGGATCGCAAAGAGAATTTTCGTTTTATGCAATTGAAAATTAAAATGCATTATTTTCCGCCGCCCCAAAGCCAAAAAGTTTCCTTTTATAGTAATTAAGGCGAATCTAAAGTTTTTTTCTAAAAATTATTCGTAATAAGCGTGGCCAGTCCTAACCGATAATTACCGAAATAAGTTTCGTATTACTTTCCCCCTTTTTTTTCCAATGACTTATCTACTATTACATTATTTCTTTGTATGTATGTGGCTTGAACCAATGCATTTAACAAAATGGTAAATTGTTGAGATCGCTTGCAATGGTTAATACGCACTTTTTTTGAAAAAATCTTTTGATTCACCTTAATTACATTAAAAAACAACTATTTGCATTGGGGGAAGTGGAAAATATTTCATTCTAAATTTCGATTATGTAAAATTAAATTAAATTTACGATAAGCCGCCGCACTTTTAATAGCCACAGATTTTGGAAAGTACACTATTTTTAAACTTAGTTACCGCATCGGTTTCAGTCAAGACCGGTGGAAAAATATGCATTTAAATTTACATATCATAAACAAAAAAAATTGTACGTAATTTCTCGTTACGGCTGACGTTTCGTATTACTTAATTTTGCATTCTGAACAACTTCCACTATTTCCAGGGTACCAATCGATAAATATTAAAAAAAGATTGCTATATGGCAAAAATCACACATATTCTAGGAAGGTACTAACTAAAGTTACTGTAAAAATTTTCAAAATAATTTATGGATAAGCCGCCGCACTTTTAATAGGCACAGATTTTGGAAAGTACACTATTTTTAAACTTAGCTACTGCAAAAAACATTGGTTTCAGTCAGGACAAATTTTCATAATACATATTAAAAAAAGATTGCTATACGGCAAAAATCACGGTAATTTTTGGAGATCGCTGGCAACGGTTAATATGCACTTTTTTTTTTTTTAAAACCTTTTGATTCACCTTAATTACATTAAAAGGCAACTATTTGCATTGGGGGAAGTGGAAAATATTTCATTCTAAATTTCGATTACGTAAAATTAAAAATAGCTTTCGTCCTGTGAGATTGTACGCCAGAATCACAAACCATGTTGCACAAACCATGTTGCACAAACCTAGCGTAGCCGCTAAACTACTTGAAAACTGGGATGTTTTTCTTGCCTTGACGCGAGCAGGCGGTATAAAGGGGGCACTTTCTTTAATGTGTGCAAATTATTTTACCATGAATTTGTTTTGTATGGTTGGCACTACTGATATACGTCACTATGTGGTTTCTATGGACAAGATTCAACAACGATTCACGCGTCAAAGCAGAAAATTACGTGAATAAAAGTTTTTACGAAAATAAATTTAAATGCACGTTTTTCCGCCGTTCTCGACTGAAACAGATGGTTCTTGTGGTAATTAAGTTTAGGGGTAGTTTATTTTTTTAAATATATGCCTATTAAAAGTGTAGTGGCATGCGGCGTCTAGTCGTAAATTAACCAAAATTAGCTTTCATTCTGTGAAACGAGACCGTCCATTTTCAAACATTATTTTCAAACGTCATTTTGTTATGTTGGTATTCTTGTTACTGTACGAAAAGATGCTAGAGCAAAGCGTAGCAGACTTCATGGGAATTCTAGGTTTGTGTAACATGGTTTGTGATACAAAAGAAAGTGCCCCTTTATAACGCCTACTCGCGTCAAGGCAAGAAAAACATCCCAGTTTTCAAGTAGTTTAGCGGCTACGCTAGGTTTGTGTAACATGGTTTGTGATTCAAAAGAAAGTGCCCCATACCTTCAAAATCTTCTAGCCGTTCGTTATACATTCAAGTGTATCAGGAATACCAACATACCAAAGTGACAGCGAATGAGCTAATAATAACTAATGGCGTACAATCTCACAAGACGAAAGCTAATTTCAATTTTACGTAATCGAAATTTAGAATGAAATATTTTCCACTTCCCCTAATGCAAATAGTTACCTTTTAATGTAATTAAGGTGAATCAAAAGGTTTTTTTTTTTAAAGTGCGTATTAACCGTTGCCAGCGATCTCCAAAAATTAATAACAAAATTTCCTTCAGACCTATGTAATTACTTCCAAAAGCATCATCTACACAACATTCAGTCAATTTAATTATTATTTATACTTTTGAATTTTATCCAATTGGAAAGTATTTAATATTTATTGTATGTATAATATATTGTTTGATTGTGTTCTTATTCATCATATTTAGGAGTAAAAAGCTCCTAAATATGTAACTGTAAACGACAATGTAAAATGTTATCCATTATGATGAACAAGTTATAAAATATGACAGCACAGTTCTCTTCCTTTTTAATTTACCCAATCTCGTTTGTCACTTCTATCTGTCACTGCCTAACTCCGTAGTAATATTTTTTGAAAATGCTGTTTATCACCTGTAATATGTATTTATATATCTTTAGTTTCTTTTTATTCCAACCGGCTGTAAATTAATTTTTAAAGCTTAACCCAACTAAGCATGGTGAGATTTATAAAGGCTTTGTTTTGCCCAGTTGGTACTATTTTATTTAGAGCTTTTACACATTTTGTGGAAAAAAATTGTGTTTTTTTTTTTTTTTTTTGCTTAACCCCAGAATGGCAACAAAGATTTTGACAGCTCTTAAACGTATTTCCCTTACTTGATTTTCCATCGTAATTTTCGTATATCGGGGACTAGGTTATAATGTTTGGTAATATATACAGAAAAGTGAAGCACCGTCAGCCTTCGGCATACCAAGATGCAAAACAAAACTTTGGGTGCCGTGAGGGTTCTCTCAGACAGTTCTCTGTGACCCCATTCATTTTGTCGTTATAATGCCATTCCTCCCTTTAATACATACATTTAATTGCTGATTATTCTTATGGCTTTTACTTAAATTATCATAATGTAGATAATTTTATACAAACCCATTCATTCATCAAGAAACTCGGACATCGATTATAATTACTTACATTATTTGGTGCTTTTGGTACCCGCTGACTGTCAGCTCGCGGCACGTAATATCCTTACTTCTTCATGCAGCTTTGGTAAAAGTGCGGGTGAGTGAGATGACATGCCCCATCCAAAAGTTACTGTGCGAGTAGATTAGCCATTGAACGAGTCTCCACGAAAACCAGTGTTGAAATCATGATTTTTAAAAAAATCACTAAATATTTCCGTATCGAGTCCACGCTCCAAACACTTTGTACTAGGTAGATTACAGTTAGTAATAAGTAGGGCTCGGATAAATATGTATTAAAAAATTCAAAATATGTACATATAATATGGACTAAAAAATGTAAAATATGGAGTATAAAATAAGAATACTTTTCGTATTAAACATTGTTTATTGTGAAAAATTACTATGCAGTAACAGTTACATTAAAAAATATATAAAAAGATAGCGAAATATTCAGGTAATCCAATAAAAAAAATAAGTTTTATTCATCTTCCTCTTTTTTTACATTAACTCCACACAGGAGGCCCTGAGGAAAATAATTTCCCTTGGGATGCTTTGTGGAGGGTCTTTTTGAGGAGAGGAAGGAATGAATATTGGTCTTGAAGAGACCCATGTTGTAGGAAGGAGGAAACACCGAGGTCGGCAAATAATTCCACAGCCAAGCTGTTGAACACAAGAACGAGTCGAAGAAACGACCCGTTCTCATGTGACAAATGTCAATCGTGCACAAATGTTGGGCTTGTTTCCCGACTATGCACCGGTGCTAAAGGGATCAATGACGCTAGTTCCTCGGAGCATCTTCCATTGTAATACCGGCAGAACAAGGATAGCATTCCCACCCCGACGCCTGTGCTCTAAAGATTGCAATCCATCTGTTAAAATGGGATAATCTAATCAAACGGACCGCCCCTTATCTGCACAGAGTCGAGGGTATTTTTCAGGTATTTTGGAGCTCCAGACCAGAGGTGACTGCCGAATTCAACCGCGGGGCGCACTGTGTGCCTCTAAATCTGTCTTATTAAATTGATTGCAGTACACAATCACACGCTTTTTTAAATTATCGAAATTAAAAGTTTGTCGATACATGTTGCGATATTAAAAAACGCTGCTCAGAAGAAATAGATTTTTCACAGGCGACAATAAAGTACTTTTCCGTCTATAATTAGCGATTGGCTTGGGAAATCTTCGATATATTTTTCCAATTTGAAACGCAAAGGTGTGTTGTTGAGAGGAAGAGAATCAAAAATCAAATTACGACGAATAATAAGCGAGAGAAATGAAACACGCGCAGCCGTGTGGTGGCGAGAATGCAAACACGTAAAATTATATCAATTTTTGTGAACTAACTCATGTTTTATGACATAAAAATTGCAAATATGGATGATTGTGATATTTTTTTGTAAAATATGGACTTAACCATGAAATATGGGAAATAAAAATTAGTTTTTCACAATCTATATATGACAATCTAGGTAGAGAACACATACGAGATCGAAAATCGTGTAAATTAAAAATATGTATTGGAAAAAGTTCGGTTTATGGGCGAAATTCCTAAAAAATAAAACTAGTTATTTTCATACTAATTTGGGGTCGGGGAATCCGAATCTGAAAGAATTAGGCGGCGGCAAGCAATATTAACTGAATTTACACGACTTTAAAATTTTCTATACACACATGAAAATAATAATTTCGGAAGTATTTTGACACACATAGTACAAAGATCATAGAAAAACAAGGAATATACAAAAACATGTGCCGGCAGTGTTACCAGCTCTCAAAAATATTTATCCCTATATCAATAATTTCCGACACGATAATTCCTCACATAACACATTAACCTGATGAATTACGACTATCTCAACGGCCGTATTCTTAAACCAAAAGTATGAAAATTCGTAGTCTTAAAAATCCGTAACCTAACCTAACACTAGGTTTGTGTAACATGGTTTGTGCCCCTTTATACCGCCTGCTCGCGTCACGGCAAAAAAAATCCCTGTTTTCAAGTAGTTTAGCGGCTACGCTAGGTTTGTGTAACATGGTTTGTGCCCCTTTGTACCGCCTGCTCGCGTCACGGCAAAAAAACATCCCTGTTTTCGAGTAGTTTAGCGGCTACGCTAGGTTTGTGTAACATGGTTTGTGCCCCTTTATACCGCCTGCTCGCGTCACGGCAAAAAAACATCCCTGTTTTCAAGTAGTTTAGCAGCTACGCCGGGTTTATGTAACATGGTTTGTGATACAAAAGTGAGTAAAATTTATAATTTATAAAAAATAAGTACTTAAAATATAAAATGTTATTTTACCTTATTAATATTACTGCTTAATGGCAACACTTAATTTTGTGTGGTAAAAACATCTATGTTATCTTGTTTTTCTATGATCTTTGTACTACGTGTGTCAAAATACTTCCGAAATGATTATTTTCATGTGTGTGTGTATAGAAAATTTTAAAGTCGTTTAATTCAGTTAATATTGCTTGCCGCCGCCGCCTAATTCTTTCAGATTCGGATTCCCCGGCCCATAGTTAGTATAAAAATAACTAGTTTGATTTTCTAGGAATCAAAATGCTTCCAAAATGGCTATTTTCCTGTATGTGTATAAAAAAATTTAAAGTCGTGTAATTCAGTTAATATTGCTTGCCGCCACCTAATTCTTTCAGATTCGGATTCCCCGACCCCAAATTAGTATAAAAATAACTAGTTTTATTTTTTAGGAATTTCGCCCATAAACCGAACTTTACCCTATGTATTTACATATTAATCCGAGCCCTAGTAATAAGTAATGTAGTAACCGGAATTGAAAAATATTGCATTTTAATGGTTATTTTGTTATCTTTAAAAGTGCGAAATGTCATTTCTCAAGGAACGCCATGTTGTTGATTACGACGGCAAACGTCTCACGTGATTTTTCGTGTTATGAAACCCAACAAAATAATGATTAATGGGCATTTATTAAAAAAATTGTCCGTTAAGTAATGGAATTACACCAAAAAAAAAAAATGTTTTTAGTAACAAGCGATTTTTTATTGAGTTTATAATAAATCTAACTTCGTAAAAATAGTAAATATAAAAAAGAAAAGTCTACTATTTGTAGGAAATTAATGTTTTAATGAAGTACAGGTGATAGAAGTTCCATTACGTCACAAACTTTAGGTAAGATTTAAGTAAAATTCTGTTAAATCTTTTATCACAACACAATAGGACAAGTGACGTTAATGGAAAAGACGTCACGGTTAGGAACTATAAAGACAGGTTTACATTCTGCAACACAGCAGTGCCATTAAGTCACATTTTGCGTTTCACTAACACATCACGTCGCGTTTTGGATGTGACGTCTGATGCCGGTATCGAAACAAACTCAAAAAGCACTTATTTATAAGACCGATTTCACTAATTGGCATATTTAATTATATTCTACATGATTTAAGTAATTAACCTTCAAAAGCTGTAAGTAAAATCTTTATTACTTACCAACAAAAACCAAGTTCGTGATGGAAAATATAAACAGCACAACGTGACGCCCAACCACTCAGTGTGTCACAGGAGACATACACTGCAGCTCAAAACTAAGATGGCGATTGTTTGGTGCAAATGTTGCCATTTATCAAAGTAAACTGATTCCCACAATGATTTTAAAAGTAATTTTTCATTCAAAATCGATTTATTGTTGTAGCGGAATTTTCCAACTACATCATTTTTAGGCACAGAATAAAACAGATTTTTTTATTATTTTGAACTCTACTCTGCTAAACGTAAGGTATATTAATGAATTTGGAACATATGAACATAAATTAACACAAAATGTAAAACATTACCTGGCCAAACATTAATTTTGCAAAAGTAGGGTAGGACACTCAAAAAATCGCCTCTCTAACTTATTTGACCAATATTTATGTTAATTATATGTTTTTTTTTGCTATGTAAATAATTAGTTTTATAATATAGGACTTAGTTTTAAGAAATATTTTAATAATTACGTAGTTTTATAATTATTTTATAGGACAGTTTCAAAAAATATGTTCTAAAATTATTAACATTATCTTGTTGAAAATCGTAGGACACATTCGAGTAGCCAAAATTTTTGATAAACGCCCTAATACCCATTTTTTCCGAAGATGGCAATTCGTACTTTTTATTGTCTAACTGACAGAGTGTGATTTTTTCTTTTAAAATGCGTATTTCATCATCGTAATTAATATGGCGGTCCTTGAAAAATGACATTTCGCGTTTTTTAAATTTAAAAAAAATAATTAAAACCCAATATTTTCAATTCCGGTTACTGAATTACTTATTGCCCGCCATGCAGCTGGTGGGAAGGCGTCAAGTACTTTTTTAAATGATAAGTTAGGCATGTATTACTAACCATTATCTACCTAGTACAATTTGTTTTAATTTTTTAATGTGTGTTTTGAGCGTGGAATCGATAGGGAAATATTTACCAAAAAATCGTATAAATCGGATTTATTTAATTTATCAGATTTTTTTTTTTTAATATTATGTCTGTTTTTAACTCTGAAGTTGGTCGAAGTAAAAAAAAAACAATGTTGTTCATTTTAATTATTAATTTCTAAATTTAAAAATCAATATCCCAGTCTTTCCAAAATGTCATTATTTTTATTTATTTGTTTAACATTTTACAGAACACAAACATTATTGAACATTATAACATTAAAAAATTAACACAACATAACAAAAAAGAGCCCAAAAGGTTAGGGGTTTGTCTTAGAAATTTCTTCCAGCCCACCTACCTGCAATAGAAAATGTACTTGGAGAGATTATTTTTTAACACTAGCAATAATAGTAATATTCAATAAAAAAATCAACAACTAAGAAAATAAACAGCTTAAAAGTAAATATAAACAACGAAATTAAACCATTTGGGTATCTTATTTATGTTGGTTTTGTGATTTGTCTAAGTTTAGTCTTTTCAAAAGGAAGACTAATTTGCCCGCCTTCTCATTTCCTAATCTATTGCTTATTTTTTCAAATTGAATGCCGAAAATATTCTTTCGATCCCAGCAGAAGAAGCAACTGCACTTAGCAGTTGCTTGATTATTAGCCATTTTTATTCAGTTACTCTTTTTTCATATTGTGTATTGCTAATCACCAATCAGTAGGTGCCCTATTCTGTATGACCTGTTTATCGACCAATACTCCAGTGAAAGGCTCAACTTTGGCATATAAACGAGTAATACTATTCATCAAACTAACACGCATACATACATACAATGCTATACTGCGTAGACAGTTATAGCATGGCATGTGTGTGCGTGCCATAGTTTATGCCGGGAGAAGTCCCTTGGCACTTTAGGCGGGTGATTTAGTTGCAGTAAAAAAAATTGATTTAAGAGGGTATTACCAGAGAAAACCCGAAATATGTCCTTTTTAAATCAGATTTTAGACGTATTGACTCTTTTCCACAAAAAATTATAAATGGAGTTCGAAAGATTGTTCTTTTATCTAGCATTTGCATGTTTTAAATTTTGAGAAAAAATGTTTATTTTTAGTATAATAAGGTTATACCATAGGTCCTTGGCAGATTTGTTAAATTTTCAAAGAAGATTTTGTATTATACCACACCCATTTCAAATCATATAATCATGCAGTAAAATAAATCAATGCATGTTTTAGAATTTTATTTTTAGTTTAAATAAAATCATTAAAAAATATTATTTGCGCACTTACAAACTAATATATTTCAGATTTTTTTAACATTCTTATTTAACTTGGACATTATTGAAAAATGATAAATACTTAGGGAACGTACCCGTACTACGTGACCAACTTTTTGCAATTTTTAACCCCCCCCCCCCCCCCCCCCCCGTGACCAAAAACCTAAGCAACCCGCCGCTCATTTGTATGGAGCGTGACATTTTGAAGACCCCTCCCCTCCCCCTAAACGTGTCACGTAGTACGCCTTTCAGCATTTTTGGATGTAGGTATAAATTAAAGCAAATTTGGAATAAAATAAAATCGATATTGAGTTATAATTTTAAAAAGCTGGTACGGATAATAATTAATCTTTCTCATTGTAACCGCCCTGCACGATGTAAGAACAACTTTCGATGAAATGTGGATTTTCGTCCGCTGGCTGGTCAAACGCTCTTAAGTAATTGATTTTTTTGATAAAAAATCACTTGATTTTAATCAAACAAACAAACACGATAATGCACATTTTTTGTAAAACTTAATGCAATCCTTACAAGGTTTCAGTGTACATTAACTGATTCACAGTGATATCATCACCCATTGGAGATGAAATCATTGTGAATGGGAAGTTGCCTGTTGTAGGCCTTGACCTCCTTCAGTTTGTTAGTAGTATTGCAGTGATAATTTAGTGTATTACGATATTTAGATATTCAATCTGCCTTTTACAAACATGTTAGGTTACCCACCCCTCACACCTGAACCACTTTAACAGCTTTCTAGTCAACATGACTCATAAATACTTTTACGTAACTTTCAGTCTGCCAACATGTGTGCCTCTTTTGCCCGCGCCATCGGTGTGGCTGTGGATCCCCGCAGGCGCAACAAGTCAGTGGAGTCTCGCCAAGTGAACGTGCAGCGCCTGAAGGAGTACCGCGGCCGCCTGATCCTGTTCCCCCGTGGCGTGAAGAAGGTGCGCAAGGGAGAGGCTACCAAGGAGGAGTGCAAGCTCGCCACGCAGCTGAAGGGCACCGTAATGCCCATCCGCCAGCCACAGCCCACACAGAAGGCTCGCGTCATCACCGACAAGGAGAAGGCGTTCGAGGCGTACGCTTTCATCAAGAGGGTGAGACATTCTAAATATTTATATTTTTACACTGCTACTTGCATTACCAAAGTGAGAAAATTTATGTTAACCCTTTGAGGAGTGTGCGCCACTCGAATGAGCCATTTTATTCAATTTTTTCTAATATTTTTTTTATAATTCACTGAATTTGTCCAACTACAATTTATAATGCAATAAGAAAAGGTTGTAGTAATAAAAAAAGCTCCAAAATTAACTTGTGTAGTAAAAAAAGTAAGAAGATAATTAATTTAATCGATTACTTAAAATTAAGAAAAACTTGAAAGTGCTCGGGTCAATTAACTCACTCCCACGATGAAAATGATAAAAAATAACTCACTAATCAAAGGGTTAATGAATTTACATTTGATTGGATTAATTGTTAAAACTAATTTCTTATCTCCTATCCAAAATACAAAGTTATATGACATATGCTCATTTCATTGTATTGTGTAATTAACTTTTCATTCTTGTGCACTTTTTGGTTAATTTTTTTTATGCAATAAATAAACTTTTTTTCTCATACCTCGCAAATTTAGTCAGTCGTAGTAGTAGTGTCCAAATAAGCATTATGTATCACCTTTAAATTCATCTGTTACGATAATAAACCCCCCACATTGCAATTGTTCTAAAAAAATAATTACATAATTAAAAAAACAATAATACATCATTCATGTTTCATCACATTCCTCACACATTGAAACAAATACCTACTTTGTTGACCTTCCATAATAAGGTGTTTTTTTTATTTATTTTTTATTTATCTATAAAAAGTATATGTACATTGGGTTTTTTTATGCCTGTCTCACTAGGATATACCTGTGTCGAGACAGGCTTACAAGTATATAAACGAATATCTTATTTACAAGAGTATTTAAGGTAAAATACATAATAATTTGAATTGAAATTAAAACAGAAAGGTGATTGGAAGGGTGGGTAAGTATTTTAATGAGAGTTATCTTATAATTAATGCAATAATTAAAAACACTTTTTTTTTTAATTATTGCATTAATAAAATGGTGCCACAAAGTGAATTTGCAAAATTTGAAGAAGTATCTTATAATTGTTGGAGGAGCAGTGGCTGCTAGTGATTTTTAGGTGTGTTAGGGGTGCTATTACAAAAAAATGGCATTATGGATGTCGTCATAGGTGAAATTTTTTTTTCAATTACAATAACATCAATAATGCCATTTTTTGTAATATCAGCCCTCTAGCACACCCAAAAGTCACGAGCCGCGCCACTGTGGAGGAGATGAAGTAAAGAAGTAAATTCTGCCTATATTATGTAAATTAAAATTTCATCTGAGGTATCTTCAACTCTTCATGGTTTTGTGATGAAAACTATAACTGTTGTATGTAATTGCATTTGTGGTCTATTTTGCATTGTAATTTTTCACACTTGATCAGCTGCTGTATTCATGTAGTTCAATGTTCTTCACGAGGTTAATGTATTCAGACTTTATATCCGGGTTAAATCTTCCCCACAGGAAAAGCTAAACCCTTTCACACACTTTTCCACAAATGATCATCTAGTCAATTCAAGGTAAAACCACACTAAGCCCACGCAACGCGACGTAGGTAGACGTCACCATTTCCATATCTGGACTACTTACCATCCATACATTTTCTATGGAAACGGGTGCTTTAGAATCAGACTAGCCCGACGCAACGCAAACCGACGCCCCCTACGCGATGCGGATCTGCCACAGCCAGATCGGCGTGGGCCATGTGGAAGGTGGAGGGGGTATGGTCACACCTACTACGAGATGATTTTACATCTTTTTGGTGTTATCTAAGCATCTAACGTTATGTTTCGCTATATCTGTGGTTGTTTTTTTGACAGATATTATTCAAAAATGGATGACGAACAGTTCATTGAAACTGTTAGACGGCACGAAGTTATTTATAAAATCAAATCACAGGATTATAGAGATTCTGCATACGCAGTGCAGCTTGGGAGGGAATTTCAGCCATTCATGGCATGACTTTCAATATTATACCCCTATAATGACACACTGCCAGTCTTTCTCTGGTCCCAATTGACTTTCGAAGACGTGTGTTTTCTTTTTTTATGTCATATTCAATTATGCTGTGAAGCTCTTCAAATACCACTTTACTCTTACGGAAGCATATGAAGAATCGTCCGTTATCTAGTTCCTTTATTAAAGTATGGAACTCTCCAAACATTAGTCTTTGTTTGTTAATGTTGTGGACCCAAATACTTCTCACTTTTTTATTTTTCTTTTTACGAGAATATTGATTTAGTAATATTAATCGTAGCAGATCATCTTCAAATTCGCTTTCAGAAGACATGGCAGAGCTATCGTTTGCTGAGAAGAGAATCACATAAACATAACCTAAAAAATAAATTGATGCCTGCGCACAACCAGAGACCCCTTGTCACGTGGTCACAGCGACGCGTACGTACGTCGGCCAGTGTGAACGGGGCAGGAATAGACAAGAACGTTGCGTCGGCTCAGTATGCTTCTCGCTTCATGCTATGCAATTGCACTATATAAGTATAATAAATACAAAACAATACAAGAACATGCCAACCTACCAGAAATCAAATGGGAAAATAATTCACCGACTACAGATATTTTAATATCAGAGGGTTCGGCTCCGTAGAACTCCTAATTGTGATAAGTATGATGAATTGATTGTCAAAATAAATGATTCCAAACTCACAGAAAAATCAATGATATCTGATATCAATACACTAAAACAAACTCTAAACGAAAAAAATCTTCTACTAAAAAACCTTGAAATAAGGGCCACCGAAAGCGACCGAAGATTGCTGGAAGACTCCTTAGAAATTTCCGGAGTCCCTACCAAAGCATACGAATCTACATTCGACATAGTAATGTCCATTGCCGAATCAGCCGATATCCAGGTCCGTCCGGAGGATATTAAGAACGCCGTCAGACTTCAACTAACGAGTACTAAGGCTCTGCCAGGGGGAATATCTGCAGCATCAACGTCAACAAAACAAATGGATCCTCCTAAAATCATAATTAGATTCAATAACCTCAAACTGCGTGAGCTTCTGCTCTCTAAGAAAAGAGAAGTAAAGTTTGAAACATCCACAGGAACTAACACCAAGATTTATATCAGTGAAGTCTTATCGCCGCCATACTTGAAAGAATTACTCTGGAAAACAAAAAAACAAGCAATCACAATGGGATATGCATTCGTCTGGTCCAAAGATGGTAAGGTCATGGCGCGGAAAGCTGAAAAAGAAAAAATTATCTATATTAAACACTCCGACGACATTGCAAAGATGATCTAAATTACTATCTTATAGCCGTACACAACCAACCAAATAAATGACACTCACCATGGCTCCACAGTTAAAAATAATCCACCAAAACATACGCAGCATCGCAAAAATTTTTGACAACTTTACTGTCGTACTTCAACAATTGGACACTGAATTTGACGTGATAATCTTCACCGAATGTTGGCTAGATAGATCCTTCACACCTATACAAATACCTAACTACAAAGTCTACCACTCAAAAAACATTAAAAATCAAAATGACGGTATTGTAATTTACTGCAAAAAACATCTACACTCAACAATGACGGAACTAAATATCACAGACTCAAATGCCATAGAAATTACCATAAATAATGACATATGTATTCTAGCCATGTACCGATCTCCATCTATAAAAAACATATTTCCATTTCTGAGGTCCCTAGACAGTCAACTCAACAAAATGAAAAAACTAAAAAAATATCTGGAGATATGAATATTAACATTTTAGAATATAAAAAGCATCCTCAAAGTAACGTCTACTTAAACCTTTTGTTGTTTCATGGACTCATTAGCACCATAAATGAACCCACAAGAGTCAACTTCAATCAAATCAACCCTTTACCCACCCAAACATTACTGACCACATTATGTTAAAAACAAAAAGATCGTACCAATCCATAATCCATCACTCAACAATCACTGACCACTACTCACTTATCCTAAAAATAAATACCACAAATAATCCTCAAGTTAAACATTCCAATACCTCAAAAAGATATAATAAAACCGATTTTTTAAAACTAAATGATAGTTTACTTAATAAAAAATGGGAAGAACTTGTAGAAAATAATACAATTAATAGAGCATGGTCACTTTTTATACAATGTATTCAAGACGAATTTAATAATAATACTGTCGTCACCGAAAAAAGTTCTCCAAC
Source organism: Limnephilus rhombicus (assembly GCA_929108145.2). Classification (NCBI taxonomy): domain Eukaryota; kingdom Metazoa; phylum Arthropoda; class Insecta; order Trichoptera; family Limnephilidae; genus Limnephilus; species Limnephilus rhombicus. The sequence goes on along the minus strand of OV815273.1, from coordinate 36,503,888 downwards.
TAAACTTAAATTTCTAAAACCGTGTATATCAAAGGGACTTTTAACAAGTTTCAGTAAAAGAGACACTTAATAAACAATGTAAATCAAACCCATATAATATATTTTTAATATATTTTTTTTTATTCCAGTTAAAAGAAAATTACATTTTCACTCATTTAACTAGAAATAATTATACAAATTAAAATAAAGTAAATATTTCAATACAGCGCTATTCAACATCATTATTTTGTTTATCAAGAATAAATATTAATAATTTTTTTTTTAATTTACCCGGCTTCTTTTCGTTTTTAATGTCGTTTATATATATTATATCTATCTTATAAATTTCTATAAACGATATAGAAACTTATGCACACGGCTTGCACGTATATCGAAAGAAATATATTATAAAAATAAATTAGTTAAATGCAACAAGGACCCCAAAAAAATATGGCAAATTCTAAAAGAAATATCCCACAAAACGAAGACAATGAAAAACGAAGCCATAACTGAGATTAAAATAGATAAAGAAATTATTAAAATATCAGATCAACCACAAAAAGTTTGTAATTATGTAAACAATTATTTCGCTAATGTAGGCAAGGTCTTAGAGAGTAAAATCACAACAAACTACGATACCTCTAAATCCGCAAACCACCACACACACTCAGGTATTGCTCCATTTAAAATACCATACATTACTCGAAAAGAAACACTTAAACGGGCAAAGTGATTCCAATCCACAAAAACGGAAACAAGGAAGAAATAAACAACTACAGACCAATTACAATTTTAAACACACTTTCAAAAACTCTTGAGAAACATATCAAAAACAATCTGTTAACTTTTCTTAACAAAAATAATATACTATCACCCAATCAATATGGATTCAGTATCGCATGTACCTCACATGCGATAGCCTCTGTAACAGACTTCCTCAAAACAAATATAGACCAGGGCAAAAAATGCCTTGGAATATTCCTAGATCTGGCAAAAGCGTTTGACACAATTCATTCTCAAAACCTATTTGATAAACTAAAAAACATCGGAATCACAGGAATAGAACTCAAATTAATTGAAAGCTATATGGGAAATCGCACACAGTATACCTCTATAGAAAACACATGTAGTGACAAGGAACAAGTATCCTACGGAGTACCCCAAGGCAGCGTACTTGGTCCAATCCTATTCCTTATATATATTAATGACCTGTGTCACCTCCAAATAGACGGGGAAATCATAAGTTTTGCTAATGACACTGTGTTACTCTTTAAGGCCAAAGACTGGAAAACATTAACCCCAAAAGCAGAACTTGGCTTAAATATTACTAAAAAATGGCTCGACTCTAACTTATTAACTTTAAATATAGATAAAACAAAATTTATAACTTTCAGCATAAATTCGAGAGGCCAACCCTCCAATAACATCCACCTTAAAATACATTCCTGTCAATCAACCATTGAAATATCAACACAAACCCCATGCGACTGTCCCCCAATTACACAAACGGAAAATATTAAATATCTTGGTATATACTTCGACCGTTATATAAAATGGGATAAACATATAGATTCGGTAATAGGAAAACTAAACAAGTTGATTTACTTTTTTAAAAACTTGAGAAATATTTTAAACATATGTGATATAAAAAATATGTACCTCGCACTTGCACAATCCATAATGGAATACGGCATTATTGCCTGGGGCTGTGCCAGTAAAAAATACATTAATACACTGTTTAAAGCTCAGAAAACCCTAATAAAAGTAATACTTAACCCCTCTGCAACGTAAGCAGATATATGCGTTAAAAATACGACAGCAGTCAAGTACAATAAGCGTGTTTACACGTCAGCGCGTGTGTCTCCATAGAAACCGTTATAACTCCGTTATTGTTTTAGTTACATCCGTAAAATAAAAAGTGAAAGGTCGATAGTGAATCATGCTGCACATCTCTATTCAAGTTGTCCATAGAAATACATAAAAAGAACATTCTGTCAGACGTGCAGTCTGACACATAATTTATCCCGCCATATTTCCTACGGGCGCTCGACATTGTTAATTTCTATTAAATATTTTTATATGAAATGATAAAAAGTGAGGTGACAAAAGTGTTTATTACACATTTATACAATAGAATAAGTATTGTTGTTTACATTATCTGTGATTTTAGTACCGTTTTCACATAAAAACATCACGTGAGTCATTTTCACATTTTTTTAATGTTTGCACTCAAAATTTTAATATTTACAAATATTAATATTTATTTGTAGTATAATAATTCGAATGCTTATTTTGTAACCTATCTAAAACAGTTTTTACTATTCGGCTACGTTCAGAAATGTTTCATTTATAGAGCTTTAATTGTGAAGCGGTAATAATACAAAGTTTTCATAAAATGTCATTTCGTTAAAGACATTAAAAGTGCATATTGGCGATTTTCTGAGGGGTTAAGTTACCAATACTAACACCCACATCAATCATATTCGAAAAATTCCCAGTGCTGAAAATTCAAAAATTACATTCAAAACAAATACTAACTTTCCTTTACAAGAACTTATCCACATTTAACATTTCACAAAACTCTCGCAATACTAGAACAAGACATGCTCTCCAACTACAAATACCAAAAATAAACACATCCTTTGGACAAAAACACTACAGATACCAGGCTATAAAACTATACAATTCTCTCCCTACGCAATATAAAACAACTAATATTATTGAATACAAAAAAAACATAAGAAACTGGCTACAACCTTTCTAACTTTTAATTTATAATTTTTGTCGAATTGAAGTCGGTTTTATATTTTGATTTTTATTGTTTCTCTTTTTTATATTAGCTATTAACACTCTTTTGTTTTACTATTCACAATTTATAATTTACATCTGAAAAATGCCCTCCACAACACAGGTGAACTCCTAGTGTGGAGGACAATATATTATACCTTTGTGAATGACAATATATTATACCTTTGTAAATGTACTAAGAATAAATAAATAAATAAATTGGACCTATAAATTAGAGATGCTATATTCGGCTACTATTCGGCCTATTCAGCTACTTTTTTTACTATTCGGTATTCGGCCGAGTATTGCGAACTATTCTGCCGAATATAGAATAGCAAATCATGAAAAAAATGCATAATAAATAATGTATTACTCACAAAATATTTTAAGAAAAACCCAGAACATTTAATACTTAAAATCTATCAGTGGTAAGTTTTGTTGAATGAAAATGTTTTTTTTTCAGTGTTTGTTGATAGCAAACGATTGCTCTTTTCCTCATAAATTATACCTGCTTCTGAAAAAAGCCGCTGACAATATACTTCTACCGGGAGATGATAATAATAATAATATTTGGATGATTTATATAGCGCCGTTTTTGTGAAAAATCACCTCAAGGGCGCTGTACAAACTTATAATACATTTCTAAAATCTAAAAAACTACAAGCTAGGCAAACAATTATAAACAACTTATGGCTAAAAATTGCATACATCGGTTCATTGATCACCGATAAGAAAATATGTGTACAATATTTTGACCAATGAATGCGATGCTGCCTAAAATTTAATGAAAACAGGACCATACTTACCTGGGAGGTCGCTTGAAATTAACACTGTAATGATATGAATGATACAATACAATAAATCTTAGCCAATTCTGCTAGGCTTGGATACTGTTTTGCGTTTGCTGATCACCACTTGTAACGGTCTGCTGTCCGATCTAGGCGAACAGTTTTCATGTAAAAATCAATTTAATTTGCTAAATGTAATTGATTTTTATTAATTCATGAAAACGATGTTTAACCGGTCAAAGGCCATGCCATTTCGCGGAACTTCGCAAAAAAACCACCACTTTGATTTTTGAATTGAATGTTTTGTTGATAAATTTTGAGCTATTGTATATTTTATTAACTGAAACACGTTCACAACACAATAAACTATCTACCAAAACCACATTACTTGCATTTATTACGTAAATTAATAGGTTTTATGATGTTTTATTCGCGATACACGCATTAATTGCGACCGTTAAATTCGCGGCAAATTCTGACAGCCGATTGTCATAGAAGAAATCGTTTTAAAAATATTCCAGGGTGACAAGGTGAATGAAACTTGTAGCGTCTCCGAGAGTAATGATGGCGCAAGCGATTCTGACACTGTTCTTCATACAAATTGTGTACATAGAAGGGCCAAAATCGTAGACCAAAAGTTTTTTGTCGGAAGTATTATTCAAATATTTGAATTATTTTCTCGAGCATGCGCATATGACGCGCGCGCCGGCGCGTCTCCGGCCTGTCACCGGTTAATTCATAAGTTCAATTCATTTTGATTCATGAAATCGATTTTTAACTCATGAGTTCAATTCATTTTAAATCATGAAAACGATGTTGTTAATTCATGAGTTCAATTAATTTTAATTCATGAAAACGATTTTTATTATTTTAAATTCATGAATACTGTTTTCGTACTAAGTGTCACCGAATATTTGGCTGCCGAATATTCGGAGATTTGGCCGAGAGCCTAGCCGAATATTCGGTATTCGGCAAAATCACTATTCGTGGCATCTCTACTATAAATTCTACTGATCCCTCAATATAATAATTTTTATTGCGTATATTTTAATTTATTGTTTTATTCATAGGCACGCATTGATGCTGAGATGGTTGGAATCCGCGCCAAGAAACTCAAGGAAGCTGCAGAGAACGCAGATGACCTTAACAAAGCCACCAAGGCGCCTAAAGCACCTAAAGTTAAGGGAAAGAAGTAAACTTGTATCATTCATAAGAAAATAAATATAAAAACAAAAAACATCTAATTTCTGTCTTTTATTTATATTTTTTCTCAAATATAAACAATCTGTGTTTTTTTGTTATTTGTTTTTGGGTTGTTATGCCATGTTGCGCTGCTACCTCCTTCTTTAGCCAACGTTTCGAACAGCATTGCAGTGTCCATCATCAGGGCAGATCCGGTAGATCCGACACATCTACCTGATGTGCCCTGATGATGGACACTGCAACGCTGTCCGAAACGTTGGCTAAAGAAGGAGGTAGCGCAACTCGGCATAACACCCCAAAAACAAATAATGAAAATATTTTTGGCCGTGAAAATCTATAAACGAATCTGTGTTTTGTGTGTAACTGCAAATCAATGTGGCTCTGAATGTCAATTTGTGATAATGTTAAAAGTGACGGGAGTTCAAACCTGGGCCTCAATTTAAGTGTGAAAGTATTTATTACAATTAAAGTTTAGTTACTTCACCCATACCCCAAATAAAACAAACCATCCGGTAGGTACGCATGAAACTAATTGTTTACAAAATTTATAAGTCAGGCACGCCTCATACATATTGTCTAGTAATAATAATAATAATATCTTTAACCTTTCCTGGTCTGTAAAGTGTAAATACTACACATTGCTCCTAATAACTTTTATATCTCTATAAATATAATGAATTCTGGGTTCAGATTTTAGGTATTCCTCCGTTATACATTTATGCACTGAATTAAAATTTAATATTTTAAATAATTAGCAAATTTAATTAAAAATCAGAGATATTTTGTTAAATATTGGGAATAAACCACAAATACAATCAACCGTGTGCCAGTGTGGACCGTGATACGCGAAGAGTGTGCGGGTGAAGATGACACGCTATGTGACGTCTCGCTCTACTTCGCTATACGGGAACACGAGAAACAGAGACCGCCGCCGTGCGCAGTTGTGTTTCGACCACATGCATAGCTGTATGTATTGGGTAGCAGTCTAGCACTATTCTAGCTTCTAGCGCCTCAGTCGTTCGCGGGCAATCGTTTGAGAAGGTCTTCTCGCCCGTTTTTTGAGCAACGGACGATGGTTTTTTCATGTTTTCAGCAATGAAATTACAATTATTATCACTTTTAACACAAATTATGATAAACAAAAGCGATTAGCTATGAATGTTGATATATTTCCGAGAACAAATCGCTAATTTTGACACGTGAATTGATTACACAGCACCGGAGCGCGCGTTTTTTTTTAGCACAGTAAGGGAAAGGTTAAACAAACAGCTTTACAAAGATACATAAGAAAAAGAGTGCTAAAATAAAACAGTAAGCCCGAAAACATGTTTTCCCTGATAATTTTTTTTTTTTTTTAGTAGCTAGACAAGAAAAAATAGTTAAGAGAAGCTAAATACTTAAATATGCATGATAAGAATATAGAAAAACACAATAAGGGTAAGCTTATGATCTTAAAGGAGTATAAGGATGATATTGTCGTGTATACAAGCTTGGGGTCCGGGGGTTAAACATTTATTACAAATTTGATTTGAACATCAAGACATTTAATAGCCTTTCAAAGGGATATTAGTTTGGGATGTCACTTTCCACCAAGGAATTCAAAGTTAAGGGGATCTTAAAAAAACAAACCATGACTAAAAAATAAATTAAACTTGCAAATTTCATGAAAATCATATTTGGCTAATTTATATAGCGCCGTTTTTGTGAGAAATCACCTCAGGGGCGCTGTACAGTACAAGTAAAACTTGTAAGTTTACATGAAAAATAAAGAACAGTCAAAACTGCAACTGTTAAATTATTTTTATTTAAAAATATATCCCACTGTTTAGAAAGCTATGGCTTCAGTGGCTATTACAGCTCCGGTCACATTCCGCATCAAGCCAGATGGTTGACATGACGTCACTTAAAACACACAATATTTTGCGATTTGTACAAATACGAGCGGGGGCATGCGATCCCCCGGTTCGGTGCACGCGGAATTTTTGGATGCTTAGTATGGGGAAGGTTAATAAAACCCTCTTTATTAAGTACCATAGTCGAAACGACGAAAGTTTGTGATAAGCGTCGAAAAATAAGGTTAGTGATCTAGGCATGGGCGTAAATCTTGGCTTTAACCTTGAAACTGACAGGAGCGGACCAAATTCTTATAGATAAAGCTGAATTTTATTATAGATAGGTCTAACTTTAAACGTCAAATTGCGTCTGCGATTATCAAACGAACATGAATTTGTGTTGTTGACATCGCCATGGGCATATTTCATTTAAAAATCGTTTACAGGAATTCCAGAGGTGGAAAAATGTTTCAAATGTGTCCGCAATTGATCCAGTAATCAGGTAATTACATGAGACATTAACATTCAGCTTAATTTATCTGTAAATCTATTTGAGGTTAAATGACATTTGTATTGATAAAATATTCTTTCAATTTTACTTTAATAAGTATAATTGTAACTATAACTGTTAATGTTATATTATCGTTAAAACAAGCTTATGGGTCCGAGTGGTTAATGTTTCATAAATATTGTTTCAGAAAATGTTCCAGACTTTGAATGATTTTGGAGCTTTACGTTAGGAAAACCTTATAACATTGGGGTAAAGTTCGGTTTAGGGGCGGCGTTCCTAGATAATAAAACTAGTTATTTTTATACTAACTATGGGCCGGAAAATCCGAATCTGAAAGAATTAGGCGTCGGCAAACAATATTAACTGAATTACACGACTTTAAAATTTTCTATACACACACAGGAAAACAAGCCATTTTGAACGTATTTTGACACTACAAGTCATAGAAAAACAAGAAAGATGTTACACCATATAAAATTAAGTGTTGCCATTAAGCAATAATATCAATAACTAATTCAAGTAATTATTTTTTATAAATTTTACTCACTTTTGTATCACAAACCATGTTACATAAACCTAGCGTAGCCGCTAAACTACTTGAAAACTGGGATGTTTTCTTGCCTTGACGCGAGTAGGCGTTATGAAGGGGGCACTTTCTTTTCTATCACAAACCGTGTTACACAAACCCAGCGTAGCCGCTAAACTACTTGAAAACTGGGATGTTTTCTTGCCTTGACGCGAGCAGGCGGTATAAAGGGGCACAAACCATGTTGCCGTTGAGATAGTCATAATTCATCAGGTTAATGTGTTATGTGATGAATTATCATGTGAGGAAGTATCGTGTCGGAAAGTTTTACGTTATTGATATTATTGCTTAATGGCAACACTTAATTTTATGTGGTGTAACATCTTTCTTGTTTTTCTATGACTTGTAGTGTCAAAATACGTTCAAAATGGCTTGTTTTCCTGTGTGTGTATAGAAAATTTTAAAGTCGTGTAATTCAGTTAATATTGTTTGCCGACGCCCAATTCTTTCAGATTCGGATTTTCCGGCCCATAGTTAGTATAAAAATAACTAGTTTTATTATCTAGGTACGCCGCCCCTAAACCGAATTTTTTCCTAACATTGTTTGGCAGACCATAACACTATTAATGGCAGGTAAAATTAATAATGCTACTAATTTATATGTTCATATGAACAGAAGTGAGAATACTTTTCCCTTGTGATAAACAAAGTATGTCATAACAAGGGAAAAATACTGTATATTCTGTTCACAAACTTTGTTTAATGTGATATATTTTTTCAGAACACATGATGCGGTTTTTACTGTGAGATGGCTGAAATGGGTCCACGATGAAGGTATAGGTACTCTGTTTAATTTCGGTTGAAAGGAAATTTAGAATATGTAGATTTTTTATTTCATTCTACAAGAACTGTACGGTGACTGCTGGAAAGGAAAAATGGCTAAAACGCTATATAGATGTGACATTGAAGATGAACGTATATAAACAAACAATACAGCTTTTGTTTACGTTAATCTTTAATGTCACAGCTGTATGACGCTTTAGCCATGTTTCCTTTCCAGTGTCGATATTCTTTTTCAATTCATCGAATTCACCGAACCAGTGTTTTTATGTGCTATAAAATAAAAAGAATTTAAACATGTACCCCCGAGTTATCATTTTTCAAGCAGAAAAATGTAAATTCGTCGTAGAAAACCATAATCATTATTTGAAAATGTTTTCCTTTTATAAGGAGTTCATATTTCAAGTATTTTAGGTTTTTTACTAACGCTTGAATTTTTGATTTCCTCAGGATAACAGGTTTCCATCTGACAAAGCTCCTTGCTGAGAAAATGAGCTTTAAAAATTATGTAAAGCTCATTCCCTCAAGCTTTGTCAGATGGAACGTTGTTTTCTTGGGGAAACTAAAACATTTTTCTGCTTTCAAGCATTTTTATTTTTAAATAATTTATTTGGCTAATGAATTAATAAAGTAGGTCGAATGCAATGATATTGTCTATGGTGGCAAATGGCCTTGAACTTCCTCTATGTTATTGTTTTTGGTGGACCATTTTATTTTTGGTTAAGTTGGTGACAGTGATGACAAAACTTCTAGTATGGAGAAGGCCCGAAGATATCGATCTAGGGATTGGTTTATTTATGGATCTAGGGTCAGGGTGCAGGCGTACCCACGTAATCGACGTCTGTAAGCTAGCTAGGCCCCATCTAGGCCCTCAAGTCACTTCTTGAGGGCCTAGCTAGCTCAAGCAGTGTTGCCAACCCAAATTTTGAAAAAGACGTAGGTCAGACTAGCAAATTACGTAGAAACTGTATAATTTGGATTATGAAAAGTTCGTAGATCTACGTACTTTTTTTTTGAGTGAAATGAAGAAGTTAGGGTAGGTGAAACAGAATAAAATGAGTATTTTTTTATAAAATTTATTTAAATAGAATACCCCTGGTATTGTAAACTTTCATAGGCTGCGGTTACCGTTTACCATGCTTGTTTGCAACATTTGTCGTAGGATTTTTAGAAAATACCCACATGAGGTAAAAGTTGCGAGGCGCAAATGATGCCGTTCTACTTATATAAGAACATTAAGCTTTAATTTCAGTAAATTTAAATGATTTACCTCTTCAAGGCACATAAGAATCTAGTAAATAAAAATTACAACATTTGTGGTAAAAAAAGAATTAAAAATAATTCTCAATTTTCAGAATCTTCAGGTAAATTAAATTTGTACATATATTAGAACATTAACTTTAAATTCAGTTAATTTAAATGATTCACCTCTTCAAGGCACATAAGAATCTAGTAAATAAATAAAAAAATAAAAATTGCCACATTTGTGATAACAAAAACTCAATTTTCAGAATCTTCAGGCAAATTAAATTTGTACATATATTGATTGAAATATTTAATATGTTCCTGCGAAGACTCGCTGCTTGTTTTCAAGCCACTTTTAGTAAAAAGTAAGCCTGTTAGCGTGTCAGTAGAGAGTTTTGTTCGGATGTTAGTTCTCATCAAATTTATCGCGGAAAACAGACGCTCGACATTTGCACTGCTATGTGGCAATGTTTAAGTTTTGTGCTAACTGGGCTAATAAGGGAAACATTTGAGAAACACGACGCCAAAACCCATTGATTTGCTGATCCTGTTGAAATGGAAGAATTGCATTTTTTTGAAATGGAAGAATTGTCTGCGCGACTTCTTGTGTGGCACGGACTCTAGGCTCGAGTCCGCGTCTGGTAAAGTTACGGAAAATATGCTGCTTCAACCTAAAAAGTTATGTTATTTTGCAAATTTGTACAATTTGATAGAAAATACGTAGATTCTGGGCTGATAGATGTTCAGGAAAGACCTAAAATACGTAGATCTACGCAAAAAGACGTAGAGTTGGCAACGCTGAGCTCAAGTGACCATGGTATATTTATGGTCACACCTCTAGTGCGTATAAACAGGTAGGTATTACCACGAGCTGAGCCACGAATCATGGTAAAAGAATGAGATGCGAATCTCAGCATGCAAATGTATACGCAGCATTAGAATATGCGGGCATACAAATTAATGACCGTTTAGGGTTAATATTGAAGATTGCTAAATGATTGAACAAAAGTTTGAGCGAGTTTAATTTTTATTGCACAATACTTTTTTAATTTTATCAACTCCAAAACATTGAGCAGTACGTTTATTGTGCAATATAATTGATCGTTTGGATTCTAAGCATCTTTCAATCTTATTGTACAATAAAATATATTGTACAATGATACTTCAAGTTTATTTCTAGTAATTGTTGAATTTTTTGCTCGTCCGCCCCTTGTGCCCCTCCCAAATCCGCCCTTGCGAATTTATATGTACATATTTATTAATCCTGGAAAGATAGTCTGCTCTCTTATTATTGCTCTCTCGTTCTATTTAGTGCAAATCTGTCCGACCGTCGCTGTGCTTTTTAGACATCTCACTCGCTGCTTGGACCTTCCGTGGGGCGCGCGCAAAATATACTAATAGACTGGGAGGCGAGATAGGTAAACACTACGTCATCGAGTACACGGATGAAACTACTTTGTAGAGATAATGGACATTTAGAAAACCTTAAAAAAGCTGGTCTGCCGGTGCGCCTCTTGGCAGGAGCCGCGCGGTCATGGAAATAGTCAGCGATTTTTTTCAAAAGAATTACGTCATCGAGTACACGAACGGGAATGGTCTCATATGATAAATGTCAATTAGAAAATGAGAAAAAAGCAGGTCTGCGAACCGGCAGCCTGGCACGTTCGCCGACAGCCGGCGTCAAGGTGGGGTAAAAAATTGTAAATTTTACGTCATCGAGTACGCGAATGAAACCAACGAATAACTGTAGTCCAGATCATTCCATTTAAGAATTTCTTGGTTTGCCGACCAGCAGTCTGGCAGCTTTTTGTGTATGATTTTTTTTTTTTTTTTTTAAATTTTTCGTTTATCTTTGTTATTATTTTTATTTCACTATATTTTTTTAAAACTTTGAATGCTATATTTTTAAAAAATAAGCGAAAATTATAAAAAAATAATAATTTGAGAGTTCCGAGTGTACCCATCAGGCGAGACTTTCGACGCCAAACCACTTACGAAACCTGCCGCGGTGTCCCTCACCGCTGTCGCGTGTCCATATTTTTGTACAAATTTATAATAATAATAGTCCTTTTAAAATTTCCTAATAGTCCAAAGTAGTTGGAAGTTCGAAAAACCAAACCACCGTCGCCGTAAGAGCTGCGTTCGTCCGAAAAACGACAGAAAATTCATATCGGTTTCGCTTGCCCTGCTGCATCTATTACTTCGAATACAAGATCGAAACTAACGAAAACCTGTAGTCTATATAATCTCATTTATGACTTCCTTGGTCTGCCGACCAGCAGCCTGGCAGTTTTTTGTGTACGATCTTTTAATTTTTTTTTATTTAAAAAAATATATTTTCAATATCTTTATTATTATTTTTATTTCAAAATGGTTTTAAAAACTTAGAATGCCAAATTTTAAATAAAATAAGTTATAATCATAAAAAAATAAATTTTGAAAAATAAATTTTGTGTTGTAATGTAGATCTTGTGAATCGGCCCGAGTTTGTCTGTGTAAAGTTATCATGATTTTTTAATGCGTACATTAGAATATCTTTTGTATATAATTGTTTCAGTGATATTAAATTCAGCGCTTTAAAAACATAGTCTAGTAGGGGTTCTGATGGGTACTCGTAAGTATAATTTTCAGAATTGCCCTTTGTGCTATGAGGACTGGTTTTATAGTGAATCGCATAAGCTTCCCCATCCGATAAGACCATATTGTAGTTGATATTGGGCTAAGGCATAATAGATTTTAAGTAGCTGTTCTTTATCTAAAATGTTTCTTATTGGTTTGAAAAAGTATGTTAGTTTTTTAATTTGTTGCTCACATTTTCCACTTGAAATAAAAAAAACATGGCGTTACCTAGCGAGTGAATTAATTTTAACAAAATTAAAATGTTAAATGCATATTTTTTGGTCTCCCCCGACATAAATACTGACTTTTCGTAATAATAAAGCTAAATCTAACTGTTCGGGTAAAAAGTATTGAGTAAGCGGTGCATAAATCTATTATATATATCGTCGCGGGCTCAAATGAACCGGGCGCGTGGCGATGCGCACAAAAAGTTTTTTAAATTAGTAAGGAATGTTTTGGGGACGTATTCAGAATTCAAACGTTGGCGTTGCTTAAAATGGGATTAGCTATGTTTAGCGAATAGATCTATATTGCTGAGAACTCACATCCTTATTTTCCTTCCGCCTTACAATATTCCCCAAATGGATGAGCCATATTTTCACATTTTAAAATTTTATTAATCATCAAGGCCATGGGCTTTTACATCTTTTTACAATTTCTATGATTTACTGCATACAGGATCAAAAACAGTTTTAAAGGTTTAGATAACAAAAAATATTAAAAATGATAGATGGTAAAAATGTGTTTTTTTATTTATTTATGAATACCGCACAAGAGTCCCAACTGCTCCCGTCTGGAGCCAGTGAGACTATGGCATCCCCTTTTGGGGTATGTTGTGAGGCTGAAGGTAGTGGGGAGGGGAAGGAGATAGGGAAGAGGAAGGTGGGGAAGTACCTAGCTATTCAGATCTGGTCACCAAACACGGCTAAAGTCATTTCAAGCGACATATCAATTCTGGATGGTGGTCTTACACAAGGGCGATACTGAAAGTATCTCCCACTGATGAGTTTCATGTGTGGGTGTAATAGTATTTTAAAATTTTTAACAATGTACAATACAAGTGAAAGAAAAAAATCGTTTTTGAACTGCAGATAGCATAAAATTTAACATAAAAAATAATTTGACGCGGGTTCTTAATACATAATTTCCAAGTGCAAAATATATAATCAAGTTAATTTAAAAAACATTGACGCACACAGCCGCTTTACATAGCACTAAAATTAATAATAAATACAATTATACTTACTGATTTTAAATTCTTTCATCAGAATTTCTGATGATAATAAAGATTAAAGAATTTTTCTGATTTTAAATTCTTTAATCTTCATTATCATCAGAAATTCTGATTAAAGGATTTAAAATCAGAAAATTAAATTCTGTTACAATGCAACATTACAGATTTATAAAAATAACTCTTTTTTTTTTACGTGATACCGCACAAGGGTCCCAACTGCTCCCGTCTGGAGCCAGTGGGACTATGGCATCCCCAATTGGGGTATGTTGTGAGGCTGAAGGTAGTGGGGAGGGGAAAGAGATATGAAAGAGGAAGGTGGGGAAGTACCTGGCTATTCAGATCTGGTCACCAAACACGGCTAAAGCCATTTCAAGCAACGTTTCAATTCTGAATGGTGGTCTTACACCCGGGCGATACTGAGAGTATCTTCCACTCTGGAACGTGCCGCAAATATACTATATATTATTTTTAATTAATAAATTGTGAAATACACAAATTAATCAAACTTTCGCGTTTATAATATTAGTAAGATTTAACGTAGTTAAACTATCATGGAAATTAAAAATGAGATTGGTTTTATAATATTATAATAATGAGGGTACCAAAAAACATGTAGGAAATATGAGTCGTGAAAGTGCATAAGTTTCTTATTATTTTTATAAAGTGTTGTTATTATTATAATCCTACAATCTCCATAGTTAGGACAACGGCAGTCAAAGTTATTGAAATATAAGAGATGTGCTATCCGCAGTTTTTACTAGGTGGGACTGTGCTTGCTGGTGTCGACGATATTGTTAACCAATTAACGAATAAACTAAATGAATGAATAATTAACGAATAAACTAAACAAACATTGAACTTATTTCATGTTTATTACGCTTTGAACAAAATAAAAAAAAAAATGATTACAGCACGTAAACGATCCCACTATCATATATGCGTCTTTCATCATATCGATTTTACTGCATCCATCTTTTTACATAGTTTTCACTAAAGTACGTACACAAACTTTTGAGTGTCTGATTATAGCCAGGTATTTATATTTTTGAAAAACGTTAAGTCTATTTATGCCAGTTTTGAAGAATGAACTATAAACACAAGAGGATTGCAAAACATTTAGTCCATTGATATCAGAAGATAATTTAAAGGGTTAATTATTACTTCAACATTGTATCGGATGTACATCAAGACTTTATACGGTGTACAATAATTAGTGTACTGGTTCACGAACTTGACCCACTAAACGAAAAAGTTGTTTGTAATATTAGTATTATAAACAAACACATCACGTGAAAACACTTGAAATGTGGTTCATAGCCATTGATAATGGATTAGGTGGCCCGTTACGTAACAAGAGATTCATTCATTAATTTTTTCTTCTGGAATATTGCATTACTTTAATGATCGGTTTATGCCGTTAAAAAGATAACAATTTTAATCGTCATTTTTGACAACAGTGCAGCAGTATCTCTCGACGACAGCGGATACCTACATATCGAGGACATCAACCACAACTGCCGTGAAAATCATCGGGTTCTACCTCGTGGTATCTGTGGTCGAGGTGTAAGGCTCTCAAATTGCTATCAGGAAGTCATGGGTTCATTTTTTTTTTTTTACATGAGCTCCACTCCTCTTTTTACAGGAGGCCCTAAGGAAAATTATTTCCCTCAGGGCCTATGTCATCTTTGGGGATGCTGTGTGGAGGGTTTTTTAAAGGAAAGGAAGGAGAGGAGAGTTCTGGGAAGGAAAGGGGTTTAAGGGATGGGTAGGAATCTGGGGTTCAGTGGGTCCTAGTCATCCGCTTCCAAGACCTAGACAAACCTCACCTCATGAACCCGGGCACCCCTGCTAAATCACCAAACGTAGCGAACCACTTTGGGTGACCTATGGCAGAGGTGTTGGTTATCCAATAAAGTTTCCCGGGGCGGAGGTACCCATTCCCGCCTCCCAAATCATATCGCCAAGTGAGCTAATATTTTTTTTACATTAGCTCCACGCTGTTTATTTTATTTGATTAATCTGCATTATTTCACAATTTAATCACTTAAAATAAAATAAGGACCGCACGTTTTAGTGTGTAAAATGTTTTCAGTATCGCCCTGGCGTAAGATCACCATTCAGAATTAATCGCTCAGTGGCTGAGTGGGCATCGCATTCCCACCCCATCGCATCGCCCCGGGCGGCACTTTTGAGGGGGGCGGCAAATTTTCAACATAAATAATAATATTATTTTGGAAAAAATTAAACCACGTGAAATCATTATGTGAAAATGTTCTAAGATACTTTCGTTTACGAATACAACTCTTTTTTTATTATTTGTTAAAAATATCATTGATTATATTTTTTTAAGCTGCAAATTTCGCAATTCGTAGGAAAGCCGTACGCATATTATGAGAGTAATACTAATTCAAGCTGATAACTCGCAAACAGATTCACTCTTAATGAAAACCAGAATTGTGTTCAGAATGTATTAACGAATGAATTTCAGTTGTGTATTCATCTGCTGATACATTTCAAAAGAGACCATTATTTTATTCGAGTGCAGTTATAAAATTCTTGTTGCAGACTATGTATGTGCTGCCAGAATGAAAGAGAAACCATTTTCATATTCTGAGTTAAGTTTTAATTCGCTAAATATAGATTTAATTTAACTCGTCTAATCACAGGAGATGCAAATTGCCACACACATTTCATTTTAAAATAAAATTGTGATTGCGATAAAAAGTTAAGTTACATTTTTTAAGAAAAGAAATCTGTATTTAAAATTTTAAGTTTATTCTATTTTAGGTACTTTAATTCGAATATTCGCAGGCGTGCATTTTTGAGCCAATTCACGTTTCCAATATCAAAATTAAATACCTGTTTAGAAACAATAATGTTCTAATAAGCACGTCGGAAGAATTACTTTATCTAGATTTTAGAACAGATTTTGTTTTTTGCAAAAGGAAAAAAAAAACATAAAAAGGGCCATTTAAAATGCTTGGGAAGAACCGGAAATTTTGTGCGCAAACATTTACAGGTAAAAGTTTATAGATATTTTTTTTAATTATTCGAAGGGTTAAACCAGTTTTCAAAGAGGTAAAGTTCCATTTGAGGATTCATCTGCTGACACAATTCAAAGGAAAACATTATCTTATTCGAAGATCAGTTATAAAATTCTAGATACAGACTCTGTATGTGATGCCAGAATCAAAGAAAAACCATGTTCATGTTCTGAGGACACTTTTAATTCAGTTCTGAGTGTACTTTGCATACAGACTTAATTCAAACCAATTTTGTGTTGAGAATGTAAATTTCCAGTTGTAGATTCATCTGTTGACACATTTCGAAGGAAAACATCCTCTTATTTGATGTTCAGTTATAATATTCTATTTGCAGACTATGTATGTGCTGCCAGAATCAAAGAAAAACCAGTTTCATGATATGAGTGTAGTTTTAATTCGCCAGGTACAGATTTAATTTAAACCCGTACAGAATGTAAAATTCCAGTTGGATTCATCTGCTGACACATTTCGAAGGAAAACATTCTGTTATTCGATGTGCAGTTATATAATTCTAGTTGCAGACTATTTATTTAATGCCAGAATCAAAGAAAAAAAAAGTTCAAAGCACTGAATTTTTTGGTGTAAGCCTAAGTGACTTTCGGCAGTCGTTACGCAATGTGGTTTTTTAAAGTCTTTTTAAATCCATCTTCAAGCTACTTGTAGTTATCTTCTCTATGTACTTTAATATTATATGTATTTTGTCAATGCTCTTCATCTATATGTAATCTCCTTTCATTGTGATCTCTCTTTTTTCTTTTCTGTTCGTGTTATTGTTATATTGTTAATTGGACTATTTGTCCGTAAATAAATAAATAAATAAATAAATAAAAACCTTTTTCATGTTCTAAGTGTAGTTTTAATTCACCGCATACAAACCGGTTTTGTGTTCAGAATACAACGAAAAATAAAATTACGAATTGCAGATTCATCGTGCATCAAATGAAGCTATACATTTGAGTTACATAATGGTGTAAAATTCTGAGAAATTGATTGTTGCGTATATAACTATTATTTGATGACTTTAACGCAGTACTAATCAATGGAGTAGAATCTATAAACATAATTTTCGTTGAAATAATTCTCGTCAAATGTGGTTATTTAAAATATCCGGCTCGTATATAAATAGGTTCTGAGAGTAGTTTAAATTCATCGCATGCAGATTTAATTAAAACCAGTTTTGTGTTCAGAATGTAAGTGCCGGCAGAATTAAAGAAAAAACCATTTTCATTTTCTGAGTGTAGTTTTAATTCACCACATATAGATTTAATTAAAATCAGTTTTGTGTTCAGAATGTAAGTTCCGGCAGAATCAAAGATAAACGATTTTCATATTCCGAGTGTATTTTTGATACACCGCATATTTTGTTTAATTTAAACCAGTTTTAGGTTATCAATATAACAATAAGTTGCCGATTCATCGTGTACCGAGTGAAGCTTTGCATTTGAGTTGAAATCCATACGTTACGCATGTGTGATGAAGATGCGAAATTCAGGCATACCATTCTCAGAGCAGTTATTTTTTAAGTAGAATTTATAAGCATGATTTTATTGGAAGAGTACTCGGACCATGGGTCCCCCCCCCGGACAGCGCTTGAAAATCTGTGGAAGAAGTACCTGTAGAAGTTAGGGATGGGGGGGGGGGGGGGGGGCAAAATTTTCTTCCGCCCTGGGCGGCCGAAACCCACGCTACGCCATTGCGAAAGGGACACCTGCACATCGGGCCGAAAATACCTAAATAAAATCTTCGAAATCGATGTTTTGTATTCCCCATTTTTTTTCTCCAAAACTGGACCGATTTTAATTTTTTTTCACTAACTGTATTATAAATACATTGTTTAGTTTGTATACTGAACGTTTTTTGACGGCGTTTAAATTAGGCAATTTTATTCATTTTTGGAAGGTTCTAACTTCTATAAGAAGTAAATAATCAAAAAAAGCAAAACGTGCCGACACGCTAGTGGTCGATATCTATATTATGTAAAAAAAAATTGCTCTAGGGTCAAAATCGGGTCGTTTGTATGGAAAAACGCCGCTAGTATTTCCTCTTAAGGCCGGTTACAGTGCTCGACTGACGGTCGGTGCGTACGGTCGGTCCTGACGATCGCATACCACCGACCGACCGTCGGTGCGTACCGTCAGTTCACGATTGACCAACAAGCTGACCGGACGTCGTACGCGAAATTAATTAATTAATAGCTGCTTATTATCTTCGTAGACGTATTAGGAACAGAAGACGTAGATATCACGTACACCCGATCGTTGCCCGATGTCCCGACGGTCTGCATGCGCACGCGCTCGACCGACGATTCTCGTACGCACTGCATAGCGATATACGCATGCGTACGGTCGGTCCTGCACTGAACGATTTATGAATTTTCATACAAATGACAAGCGCGACCGACGTACGCACCGACCGTCGGTCGTGCACTGTAACCGGCCTAATGAAACCGATATTTTGGACCTTAGACATTGAGAGAGAATTTCAGAAATAGGCTATTTTCGTCAATAAAAAGCCCGTCAGACACAAGATTCTCCCCGTTTCTGGACATTCCACGGGGAGCCATAGAGCTACTAAAATATGAATAACACCGTATCCAATATTTTTGCGACAATATCCGTCGTAAATTTTTAACGGTCGGGTGTCACCTTCCGTCGGGTGTAGTGTCACCCCCCGTCGGGTGGCACCCGGGCGGTCCACCCCCCGCCCCCCTCTCGCTACGCTACTGAGTGTCAATCGTAAATAAGTCAA
Source organism: Limnephilus rhombicus (assembly GCA_929108145.2). NCBI lineage: Eukaryota > Metazoa > Arthropoda > Insecta > Trichoptera > Limnephilidae > Limnephilus > Limnephilus rhombicus. The sequence goes on along the minus strand of OV815273.1, from coordinate 36,484,532 downwards.
ATCTTAATAATAATAATAAGTACACGTACGATTATTAGTACACCATTACCTATCGAGTTTTTTGTTTTTTTAGACCATCAATATGTCATCTCACCGCCCACTATTTTTCTCTGAGTCTTCTACTACCCTCCTGAAAGTGTCAAACGCCCACAAGGGGGCATTATCGCCCACGTTGAGAACCTATGGTCTACACTGTTTATTGAACTACTAGTCATAAATGAACCATTCACCTCATAGCCCCTCCAGACTCACGGCGAGAAGCCCCGAGAACACCCGAGAAGCGTGAATGTGATGAGTTTCTCGCATTCTCTTTCTCGGGCTCGCCTGTTCTCGGATAGCTGTCGGTAAATTTGTAAGGATTACCCCAATTTGCCGCATAGTAGTCGTGTGAATCCTTCAAGTGATGCGTCCATTTTATTAGAATGCAACACCCAATCTGCTATTCAAAGTGGTTCTGAGAGTCAATTGAAAAAAACACCACTTAAGGATAACTGGTCCAAAATGTTACTAGACGATCAATCCAAGTTTGAAAAACCTACTGATTCCAATTTCTCCGTAGACATTTTACAGCCGATATTTAACCAGATGGTGATGATTTCACAAACAATAACTGATGGGAAAAATAAGCTAAACAAGGACGCTCGGTCCGCAATATTGAGCTCTATTGAGGAAATGAGAAGATGTCTAACTAGTCTAGCCATTTCTCATGCAGCGGCTGTTTCTAAGGCTGAAACTTTATCAAAAGTCTTTGAAACTCAAAATGGAATTTCAGAAAAATTAGACATCATTTTGAATAAAACAAGTATAATTGAAAATAATCCTGAACTGCCCAAAAAAAAATCTTATGCTGGAGTAGCTGCTGGAGAGAATCAATCAAAGAAACTGGTTTTAAATGGTTCTGAGAGACCTACTCCCTCTCTACAACCAACTATTCTCTTTTATCCATGTATTCCTGAGGGCAAATCTTCTGAGGAGATGCATAAGAAAATTACGTCGGTTTTAAATCCTAAAACTGACGGTTTCCAGGTAGTACGAACGAGAAAAATTAAGGGTGGTGGCATTGCCTTACAAACCACCACTCCAGGAGGAGTAAACAATATAAAAAAAGCTGCTGAAAAATTGTCTGCAACTGGCATCAAAATTGTTAGTCCTCAAGGCCGACTCCCCAAAATTGTGTTATATGACGTTCCCAAAGGTGATGTTTCTTCAGATTCTTCTCTTTTTGATGAAATTTTTATCAACAACATCGAGGGTAAGTGTAATATTACCAAAGAGGATCATGTTAGAACTATGAGAAGAGTCTCTTTATTCGGCAAAAGAGATAGTTCTAGCATGAATATGATTCTTACATGTCACCCTGAGGTAAGAAAAGTAATCATAGACAGTGGTTTGTGCTTCCTCGGGTGGAATGCATGCCGTGCCCGCGACTACATTGGTGCTACTCGTTGCTTCAAGTGCCAACAATATGGTCACATCAGTAAGGCTTGTACGCAGGAGCATTCCACTTGTCGCCACTGTGCGGCAACTGGTCACGATGTGGAGAATTGCACTAAGAAGGCGCAAGCTGCTGTCTGTGCTACTTGCACACGTTTCAAAAAGCCAGCAACACATAATACTGGAGATCGGCTTTGCCCAGCCCAAATTGCAGCTATAGAAGCCCAAGTCAGATTAACCGACTATGGATTCTAACCTTCTTTCCCTTGGTCAGATAAATCTTCAGAGGTCTAGAGTGGCCACGCTTGAGGCACTGAAGATTATGACTGACAAAAAAATTGACATCTTGCTCATTCAGGAGCAATACACCTGGTTAGGTAGAACGCCTGTTCAATATCCGGGTGCGGTACTCGAAATTGGCCCAGCACCGGGGGCGGGAGTCCTGGTTAACATTTCGTTAATCAGTCCCCTCCTTCTGGTGGGACTGTCAAACGAGTACCAAACTTGTGTTTCACTTAATTTTGGAGACACTGAAATTATTTTAATTTCAGTCTATTTTAAACATTGTAATCCAGTTGGACCTCATATCTTGAGTCTGACGCGCGCACTAAACGCGCTTAAAGGACGTAACATAGTTATTGGAGGAGACTTTAATGCTCGCTCACCGATGTGGTTTGACAATTTTGAACAACGGACGGAACGTTCAGACGCCGTCGAAGACCTTATTGCGACGCAAGGTCTTTCTTTAATAAATGAATCTGGTAGTATTTTTACTTTCAGTAATACACATGGTGAGAGCAATATTGATTTAACTCTTTGCTCTGGATCGATTGCGGCCAAGATTTATAAATGGAAGGTCCACGAATGTGCTATTAATTCTGATCACAGATTAATAACTTATATGGTGGGTGTCAAGAAGACCGAAGCTCCAAGATCCTCCTGGAACTTCAAAACTACTCGGGCGAATTGGGATAACTTTGGGGATGCTCTACGTGATACTTTAAGGGATTTTCATGACGTAGCAGCTAGAGATCCGGACAATTTGGGGAATTTTTTCAACGCGGCCGTGGTATCAGCTGCTGAATCGTCTCTGGGAAGAACAAACCCAAAGACGATTATTAGGTCTCCGTGGTGGTCGAATGAGCTCACTTTGCTAAAGGGCACTTTTAAGAGAGCTTACAGAGCTTTAGATGTCTCTAGACGGGTTGGATGTACGGAGGAGGAGACATCCACCCTCAGGAGACAACTAAATAGCTCTCGTAAAGCTTTCAAATCGGCTGTACTTTTGGCTAAACGAGCTGCTTGGCATAATTGGGTTAAAGATGTTGGTAACTCTAACCCATGGGATATTTATAGCGCCATTGAAAAAACGGGTAAAGGTTCTGATCGGTTTTTATCTAGTGTTATCGACAATGATAACGGGAACGTTGAGAGTACTAACGTGGTAACTACTCTCAATACACTTCTGGGAAAGTTAGTTCCCTTAGATTCAGTTATTGGGGAAAGCGACCACCACCAACAGATTAGAAATCAATCACGGATTCCTCCAATCCTCTCCCAGGAGGAAAAAATTTCTAAAATAACTAGAGCTGAAATAGAAATTATAATTAAGGGTTTGAGTCCTAGGAAGGCACCAGGGCATGATAAATTGAATAGTATAATTGTGAGGTATGTATGGATCCATGCCAAGGAAGAACTCTTTCAGGTTATGGAAACGTGTATGAGAAGGGGAGTTTTCCCTTCTGTATGGAAGAAAGGCGTGCTCAGGATCATACCTAAAGGGAACGACAAAAAAAGAACGGATATTAAAGCTTATCGACCAATAACACTTCTTCCTGTATTGGGGAAAATATTGGAAAAAATTATTCAAAATCGTCTACGAGAAACATTAACACCATCATATGTACATCAATATGGATTCGTCCCAGGTAAGTCCACGGAGCACGCCATTATGACTGCGCTTGACTGGGTGAAGGTCTGCACAAAGAGGTACGTAATCGGTATCTTCTTAGATATAACTGGTGCCTTCGATAATGCATGGTGGGAGATGATTTTAACTAAATTAAAGAATCGTAATTGTCCAAGAAAACTTTTTCAAATATCTTGTGATTATTTTAAAGATAGAAAAATTATAATTTCTTTTGGTGATTGTATCATTGAAAGAGATGTGGACATGGGTTGTCCCCAAGGTTCTCCCCTTGCACCGGATTTCTGGAATATTTTATTTGATGACTCCTCCAGGTTACCCTTACCTGAAGGCACTATTGCGATTGATTACGCAGACGACAAATTGTATTTGGTCTCTGGGGACAGTAGAAAAGAAGTTGAAAATAAAGCTGAAGAAGGTTTGAAAATGATTCTTAACTGGGGAAAGGAAAACAGACTGACTTTTGCTCCCCATAAGACCGTGGGTCTCCTTATGAAAGGCTCCCTCAGTAGAGGTAGAAACCCTTTCATAAAAATGGGAGATACTGCAATCCGTTTTGTAGAGAGTACTAAATATTTAGGCGTTACATTAGACAGATCGTCCTCGTTCTTGACTCACGTTAAAAGCGTTTCTAGTAAGGCCCAGGCTCTCTTCTTAAAACTGAGAAGAATCTCAACTGCTGAATGGGGTTTACGTTTCCCTGCGCTCCGTCTATTATACAGATGCGTATATGTGACACAAGTCTCATATGGTGCCTGTGTATGGGAACATCGACTTGGTAATTCACTTATTCATTCAGCGCTTAAGAGGGGCCAGCGAATCCCCTTACTGGCGCTTTCAGGAGCCTACAGAACAGTTTCATCGGATGCTTTGCCAATTTTGGCTGGCATTTTGCCAATTGATTTAGAAATTAGGGAAGTTTTGACAAAGAAGTGTCTGAAAAGAGGAAGACCTGTAAACCACCTTGGTATTGAATTAATACCTGGTGGAGCAGTGCCTCTCCCTGAACTTCTAAAGATGATGAGAATAAAAACGCTGAGTGAATGGCAGATAAGATGGGATAGATCGAATATGGGAAGATGGACCTTCTCCTTCTTTCCATCAGTTAAAATCAGAATGGAAGGGGCATATCTTTTAATGGACCACCATATCACCCAATTGCTTTCTGGGCATGGGGAGTTTAGAGGTAGACTTCACAGACTGGCTCTATCATCCCATCCCAATTGCGCTTGTGGTGATACCGACCAAACAGCCGAGCACATTTTGTGGCACTGTGAGTTTTTGACGGATGCTCGAGACGAAATGATTGATGGTTTACAAGTTATTACGAGACCTGCTTGGAATACAGATCTCGTCTCGAATAAGGTGAACTTTGAGTGCCTGAGGAAATTCACGAAAGTTTGGGTTGAGAGATGGCCTGTTCTTAGAGTCGCTGAGTAGCTGTAAAACAACTTAGGTACCAGGTGTATTTTGCTTCTGAATTCACGGACACTCTTCATGATTCCTTTACATTTACCGTTTGGATTTAATTGTTATGATTTATGTGTTTTGCGTTTCTGTAATATGTTACTTCTTTTATTTTATTAACATTTATTTTATTATATATTAGGATTTATATGTTATATTTTACATTTGCGTTATTATATTATTTTGTTCACTATGTTTTAAAAAAATGTATATAATTGCCTTGCGATTTGTTTTGTTAATAATTACTATACTACCTGTTAATTTATGCCATGTTCCTTGTTTTGTTTTGTTTGTCTTTAACTGTTTCAATGTTTTACTGGATGAACTGAACTCCAATTTTTTTTTTTAAATTTTTTTTTCCCCCTATCCCCATACGGGGGTGTGCTGGACCTCGTCCCTGCTTCACCTTTAGTTACATTACTAATTTTGCAGATCCTTCTCAAATCTATCTGCGCCTCCCCCAATGACATGTGCAGGCTTGAGGCTTGATCAGACGACCTTGACTATCCTTTGTTCTGCCTCTGACTACCCAACGCTGAATTTTCTTTTAGTCTTCGGGTATTTTACCCCAAATATTCAGTTAACATTCTTTGAGGCTTCACTGAGTGGTTGGCTAAGGGACACGGAAGCTAAGTGTAGTTTATGATCAGACCGAAAGCCATTCACATTTTTTGTTGGTACTTGCCAATTGATTTGAGATCTATTGTATTACTATGTTCTCTATTTTATGCAGGTGCTTGCGGGTTTTTACAGATGCAATGTCGCCTCATGGAGCCTCATGAATGAGTTTTTCTTTTGCCCTGTTTAATTTATCTTTGTCTTACTAACCTATTTTTTGCATTTTGTTTTTCCTGTTAAGCACTTGCACACTGCTTACTAACAACGTATGCATGGACACTGGAGGTCTAGATTCGTTCAAAATAAATAAATGTAGCTTCGTTTAACAAAAAAAATTAGAATCTTGCGAGAGCCTTGAAGGAGTAACCATCAGTTACTTATACCAAGGCGGGTAAGACGTGGATTACCTCCACTGTCGGTAAATTTGGCCGCTTCAAAGGATTTCTCGGGCAAGAAGCGAGAAGACTACTACACTCACGTTTTGTCCCAGTGTTGTTTAGTGAGCGGTTGAGAGTAGACGTGCGTCATATTTTAGTTTTTGTTTCGAAAATTTTGTTTCCTTGTGTTAAAAATGTGGAACAATCAACAAGAGTTGCAATTTATCGCACAGAGCCAAACCTGCAGCATTTTGAATATCGTCTGTAATGTCGTCCATACCGGATGGGAAACAGATCACGAGTGAGAAAAATGAGAGTGTGGAGAAGTGCTTGATCTCGCCGTGAATCTGGAATCGCCTTCATAAATAAACCAATACCAGTCACCCATATTTATGCCCACTAGCTAACGTGGTATGGTGGTGACCGGACAACTCAACAAAGTGGCACTTCAATACACCTAAAAATCATTAAAAGTGAAGAAAGGTTATAAAAAAACAGTTTAGGTTATGGATTGTGTGAGGTTTTTATCCAGTACAGACCTTTTTCCTCACGATGACATTAATGTAACGTAAATTCAGTCAAGTAAATATGTAATCACCTTCAGAAGGTAATAGTTATAAGGCCAAATGAGCCGTAAAACTAGTTAGTTAGAACATGAAAGGGCATTGCAAAGCCCTAGCTAGTTAGAGGATTACGAAAGAATCCGTAGAATAAAAAAAAAAGATGGGCTATTTTTTCATCACTTTTCAAAGGTGTGATGAAGTGCAACTTTGTTGAGTTGTCATATGACCTAAGTATTTTTATCAAATGTCGGATTCGTCATCGGCTGAGAAACTAAACGTGTTTGACGACGCATCGGTCAGAATGGGAGGGAGTTTGTAAGTTTGTATGCGTTAACGTTCAGCGCCAAACGGTTCTTAACGGAAATCGTATAACTACCTGTAAGTAATATAAACTTTATGTGTTATGGCAGCACTGTAAAATTTTCATGTCTGGGATAGAATCGGTGAATGGCCCCGCCTTTTTGTGTGTTGTGTAGTGTTTTTTCAATTTAAGTTTACAGTGAAATGGTGTATTTAAACCTGGTTTAATTGTTAAGGTGCATATTAACAATATAAATCATAATTTTGGCCCTGATCCTTCGTACTTCAAAGGATTCTCGGATAGTATCGATTGTTTACCCCTCCCTTCCTATTGACTTGCGTGTTAATATCCTCGCTTATTTTCGTATGAGGACGACAGTACTCGTAAAACTTTAAATGGAATCGCTTTCAGCACGACTGTAAATCAATAGTATTTTTGACAATATTTAAAATTATTGCACTTTCGTCAGTGGTATCGATGATATGACGAATGGAAGCAGTCTATTTTTGGTGGGTGTAGTCACTGCCTGCAGGCGGCATCATCTCTGCTCAAATTAATTATTAGGTCATCGTTTGTTATATTGGATTCGGATAGCGCGCTAAAACTGGTGATTCTGTTTTTAGAGGATATCAATGTGTTGAAAATTTGTTTTAGGTATCAAAATGACAGCAGCCATGAAGGCACAGATCGTCAGTTTCTTCATAGTGGCCACTTGCGCACTTGTTAGTCATGCATTAAGTAAGTTAAATACGTTTAATTAATCATTAGCATAAGTGTCACGTTAAATTCAATGCTCTACAGATATTATGATATGCAAGTATAAATATTGTGTGATTTCTAAAAGAAATGTAGGTTGCACAAACTTTCTTTTACCAGGAATGTTATAAAGAAAATATTTTTATTATACTTCCATGTCATGTGTTTCTTCTAAATGCTCATTAAAAGTTAAGGTAAATATCGGTTCGGACTGGCCACGCTTATTACGAATAATTTTTAGAAAAAAACTTTAGATTCGCCTTAATTACTATAAAAGGAAACTTTTTGGCTTTGGGGCGGCGGAAAATAATGCATTTTAATTTTCAATTGCATAAAACCAAAATTCGCTTCGCGACTGACACAGCGAAAATCCGCGGCCGTACATGTCACTGTGATGTTGGTATCCTTGATAAATTAACAAGAGCTAATACGATTGTAGCCGATTTCGTGGGATAAGGCGCGTAATTATGAAATTTGTCTAGCGGGCTTATTTGTGTAACATGGTTTGTGATACAAAAGAAAGTGCCCCTTTATAACGCCTACTCGCGTCAAGGCAAGAAAAACATCCCAGTTTTCAAGTGGCTTAGCGGCTACGCTAGGTTTGTGTAACATGGTTTGTGATTCGCGGTATTTCATGTAGGTATCCCACGAAGTCAGCTACAGTCCATAACAGTGACAGCTACGGCCGCGGATTTTCGCTGCGTCGGTTCGTGAAGTGAATTTTGGTTTTATGCAATTAAAAATTAAAATGCATTATTTTCCGCCGCCCCAAAGTCAAAAAGTTTCCTTTTATAGTAATTAAGGCGAATCTAAAGTTTTTTTCTAAAAATTATTCGTAATAAGCGTGGCCAGTCCGAACCGATAATTACCAAAGTTAACAATAAACCCATGCTCAAATACCGCCGATGGTAAATCATTATTTTTTTTTATTTCACAAAGAATTTAGTAATGAGACAAATTCTTATCACATTACATTACACATTAATTATAAAAAAAATTGTCTCCTCCATTCATAATTATAATATTTTTAATGTATCTAATGGTTTTGTACCTATGTACTGAACACTTCTCAGGGCAAATATTCACAAATTGGCCAATGAGACAATTATGTATTCAAATGACATAATGTTTTCAGTTCAGTCACCTCCCCGGATTGTGAAGCAACCCCCGACAGATGAGCTGCTATTTCAAGTCGCTCAACAAACCAACGAAAATGATAAACCTTTTATTATAGAATGTGAGGCTGAAGGAGAGCCGGCCCCCAAGTAAGTTTATATTCATAAACTTTTTTTTTATCTGTCTTCAGAGTTTCTTCTTTGGTCCTGTATTTTACAATGGTAGGTAGGTACCTAATAAATGTGCAATAATATTGAGCCTTTGAAAATGCATTTTAAAGATGTTGTATCTTATGAGTAATAAGTAGTATGATTCATAGTTATGAATACCAATACATTGATAAGGTTAGGTGTCACTATTCTTGTATATTTTATAAATTTATTTGAATATTTTTATTTATAATATTTTTCCAAAATCACTTTGATCATGCCTATTCAGGCTGTAAACTTTATAGCATGACCTTGGAGAATGTGAACACTTAAAATAGAAAAAATTGTTAATAATAAAAAAAGTAATATGAATATTCAGTCCTTTGTATTTTGGTAAACTTTCGATTGAACTGGACACGCAATATGAATATTTTTTATAAAAAAAACTTCAGATTCACCGGGAGCATACATTAATTACGTGAGTTTAAAATGGGGGGGGGGGGGGGGGTAAAAATGGTAAGAGACAATGTAGACCAGTGGTCCCCAACCTTTTTATCATTTGATAGTTTAATTACATTTAAAGGAGGGGGGGGGGGGGGGGGGGGGTGTTCACTCATCAAGACTCCACAACCAAAGAATAAAGAATAATTACTCAGATCAAGCAGATGATTTTCCATATAAAAACAAAGGAATTGTTTTTTTTGCGATTGTTTTCTGTTTACCAGATAATATATCTTATTATTCATGTGTATTACATGATAATATCGTAAAAGGTTTTTCCAGAATAGCTAACTTACTAAAAAAAAATTTTAAAAATCTCCCATTTTGGAAATAATTGTCTAAAAATATAATCACACAAATATAAACTGATTTTATTATTTATACACAAATCTGAATACATACCAAACATGAAAAAACACAATTCAATGCAGATAAATAAAGACCTTTATACGCATTTGATAATGTAAAACATCGATTTTTTCGCCTTTGACGTTTGCCAAAATTGAACCGCAAAGTCATTCATTTAAAAATATTCATTTAATGAAACCAATGGTTACGTCAAGAATGATATTGGCGATTCTGACCTTGTCCTTCACACAGTTTCTTTATATATAAGGGTTAAAATCGCATATAAAAAGAAATCAAAAACTTTTTCCGAGCCCGCGGGCGGGCTTGCGGCAAATGATAGGTTAAAATATTTTTTAATTTATTCATTTATATAATAAATATCCTGTTATTATGTGTGTAAATCTTTGTTTATCGGTAAGAAAAAGAAAAGCTCAAAATATGTGGTTGATGAATTCTTGGCAATGCAAAAATGCAACCTGGAAAATCTGTTATAGTAGGGGAGTTGAATGGGGTTATCTAAAGGGTATTTAATATAAGGGTAATATGTAAGATGTGACACTGGATGTAATTGTGTTGTGTTGTACCTACTATGTGGTCATGTTATCATGACATAAACACCTCTTATTAAGTGGGTGTATTAGTGTTAGATTTACAGGGTATAAATAATTGAACACAGTTATCAGCTTTAATCCCATAGTGGGATCTTGGACGCCAAATCTCGTTTGATACGAGATATGCTGAAGCTGCGCAGTAGGTAGGCATGAATTACTCCCATCAGAGCGTGGGCACTGTAATTTTTAACATAGTTGTGAAAATTGAAATGTAAATAAAAGAGTGGATGTATAACAAAATATATATATACATATATTGAAAGTATATGCGTACCTGTGGACCATTCCTGTAAAAAGCTACTAGCTAAAACCTATTACGTTTGATGCGACGATTCCGGATGCATAATGAGGGGTCCCTAACTCCCTCACGTAGCATCAGTGCCAGGTCTGCGAGCTTCTCCCTCCATCTTGGGTGATTAATAAGTATGGGAACGCCATGCCCATGGCGTCCTCCATCATGTGGTTGGTAGCAGTACAAGTCCCATCAGGTTGCAGAAATAAACGGCGTGGAATAAACGGACGGGTTGTGTGCCGTTGAATTAATAGTATTTCATCTCGTCGGATGACGGATGATGTTTATAATCGATGATTATAATAAACTTTGGTCGGTCAAGCCGCCATTAACACATCGGGATTTTACACTAGATTACCTGGAAAAGTAAAGGTTCTACAGTCGCGATCACATCGTACCGGCTGAGAATAAATAAACTTAACATTCACATATTGAATTAATAACTGAAAACCCGCCGATTAAATATTTTACATTTTAAATTAAAATCCACATTGTCGACTGGTCGAATTCGTGTCCTGCCCTTTAGACGCGAATTCAAGAAGTGCCGGAAAGCGACATCGAACCCCCTGTCGTTGGGAATTTCAACTAAGCGGAGAAAAGGTGAAACCATAAGTTGCCAGTAAAAATAATCGGGATTATTAATGTAAACAAACATTAATAATCCTGGGGTAATTTAGAACAGGAAAATAATTAATTACTTGGGCATTCTAATTATTTTCATGACAAATCTACTTTAATGACGTTTTCTTTATTTTTTAAAACAAATTCCATATGAACTGCCAAATCAACCCTTTGGAATAACAAGGTTCCATTTACCCCCGTTACGTCATGCGATAATGGGATATATAATAAGCTTCTTTAGAGTTCATTATCGCATGATGTTACTGCAACAGATGGAACCTTGTTATATATATATTTTCTATCCTGCCAAGTTAAGGGTTAAGAATGTTTCCTGTTAGGTAATTTTAATAAGCTGTTAATATGTTTCATTTGATAATTCTCATTTGTTCATTTTGCAGATATCGGTGGATTAAAAATGGAAAGAACTTTGACTGGCAAGCTTATGATAATCGTATATCCCAGCAACCCGGGCGCGGTACCCTGGTGATCACCTCTCCTCGCGATGAGGACTTGGGACAGTACCAGTGCTTTGCGGAGAACGAATGGGGTGTGGCTACATCCAATTCCGTGTTTGTCCGTAAAGCCGAGCTGAACTCCTTCAAGGATCAACCCCGCCAGACTCTGACCGCTAACGAGGGAGACCCCTTCAAGCTGACCTGCCAACCCCCTGACGGCTGGCCTAAACCTAACGTATACTGGCTCATACAGGACACTGCCGGAGGCATCAAGAGCATCAACAACTCTCGTATGACCCTGGATCCCGAAGGAAACCTGTGGTTCTCCAATGTGACCAGAAAGGATGCCAGTGATGACTTTTACACTTGCGCCGCTACCTCAGTGTTCCGGAACGAGTATAAGCTCGGAAACAGGGTTCTTCTTAATGTGGTGGCCACAGGAATATCTGCATCTCAGAACAAGCATGCCCCTATTCAGCAATATGTCACGAGAAAGAATGAGGTCGCCCTTCGTGGAAAGAAAGTTGAAATGTATTGCATATTTGGGGGGACGTAAGTATACAAAACCAATGAATCTAAGATGATGTTGTTATTTACGTCTGTAGTATGTAAAATTGATACAGTTATCCTTTTACAGACCACTCCCACAAATAGTCTGGTCCAAAGATGGAAATATTCTGTTGTCAAATGATCGAATAACACAAGGCAACTATGGAAAGAGTTTGATCATCAAACATGCAATCTTCGAAGATGAAGGAAGTTATACTTGTGAAGCTAGTAATGGAGTGGGATCTGCTAAATCCTATTCTATCAATCTCCGAGTCATGGGTAACTTTACAATTCCTGTATTCATAGCTAACTTGTTAATATGTATTATGCTGCTTGTGACATTGTATGCAAATGTTGTAACATTCTAGCCGTGCCATACTTCACCGTTGAACCTGAAATTCAGAATGTGGCCGAAGACGAAACTGTGAAACTGACATGCGAGGCATCCGGTATTCCTGAACCTCAAATCAAGTGGATTCACAATGGAAAGCCAATAGGGGAAGCTCCGTCAAATGATCGCCGTATTGTTGGCCCCAATAGTATTGTGATCAAGAATCTCATAAAGAAAGACACGGGAAATTATGGTTGCAACGCAACCAACACCCTTGGATATGTGTACAAAGATATTTATGTCAATGTTTTGGGTGAGAATAATGAATATTTCTATTTGTTGTATTAGAACATTGTAAAACTCATGTTTAACTCTGGATTTATTATTTCTTTACATAACTAGTCACCTTCAAGAACCCACTTGGAATTTGTGTGTTGTATTCCTTCCAGTGCTTGAACTGAATTATTTCATTTACAATAGTCTCAGTTCAACATGTCCTCATTCAAATTACTGTCACTTAAAGAATACAAACTTGTCTAACATTAGCCACCCACACTAAAAGTTAAGTCAATGGCAGTGTCTTTTTTCCAACGGAATAACATCCTGTTAACTGTAATTATTTTGAGTTTTATTTTATCACTACTAATATACTAATGCTACATCTCTAGTCTTAGAATCTAAATTAAGAATGAATATGGATTATTTGTGCCTACTCAGAATCAAGTCAACTCCACACCTCTTCGAAAAGTCATTAAAAGCTATGAAAAAAAATAATTGCAAAATAGCATTGCATTTAACCAATTTTTTAATATTTTTTTTTACTTTTAATCACTTTTCAAAGGAGATAGATGTTGACTTGATTAATTTCATTCTGAGTTGTCCGGTCACCGTAATAAACAGGGGTGTCTTTCAATATTCCATTGTGAGGGAAATCTTTTTGAGATCCTACGGATTGCTCCTCAAACTCGCAATCTTTCATAAATGCATAGATCTACCTGCATAGATAGGGGCACCTTCTAATGTATGTAATTTTGTGCAGCCCTGGCCCCCGAGATAACGGAACCTCCCCGAGACGTGGTGACGGTGGATGGTCACAGTGAGACGCTGACCTGCAGAGTGTTTGGGGCCCCCAAGCCCCAGGTGAAATGGCTGCGCGGGGGCATCGAACTAACCGGAGGGCGTTACTCGGGAGATGAAAAGGGAGACCTTCACATCCAGGATGTGACCTTCAGTGACGCAGGCCTCTACACTTGCTATGCTGTTAACAAGTTTGGCTCTGTTTTTGCCAATGGAACTCTCGATGTTAAAGGTTGGTGGGGCTTTGATTTTATGTATTTGTTTTATGACTGCAAGGATGGTCACTTCTAAAAAAAATCTTTATTGTTTTTGTGTATGTCATTTTACTTATGTAACCCAAGGATTTGTTTGGCCTGAATAAACCTTTCTCATTACGCACTCAAATATCATGCATTTGGATGCGAATGCGCAAACCACCATTTTACTATAATAGTAATCTATTCCAGAGCATACCAGGATAACAGACGAGCCAGAGGACTATGAAGTAGCAGCCGGAACGCAGGCCACATTCCGCTGTAATGCCATCACTGACCCTAGTCTAGAATTAGACATCGAATGGTTGAACAATGGGCAGCTTATCGATTTCGAGGCCGAACCACGATTCATCAAAACAAACGACTATTCTCTCACTATAACCAAAACGACAGAACTTGATTCGGGAGTGTACACCTGTGTTGCCAAGACAGATTTGGACAAGGCTGAGGCACAAGCTACGCTCACTGTCCAAGGTATGTTCCACCCATTCCGCTTTATTGATTGATTACCTATCTAATTCTTAATGCATACATTATTTATTTTGGCTGACTATAGACTCCCTCAAATTTATTATTAATATATTATTATGTAAGCAATTTAGTGCTATTTAGAGCTGTGCTATTGCCTTGGTCTACATAATAAACTGCATTGACCTATTTTCAGAATGAATATTATATTGACTAAAAATGCATTTCTATAGAATACCTAGTTCATAAAAATATGATTCAATATTAGTAAATGGATATATAATATTTTAAGTTAAATGTAACTACCCTTTTGGAATTGAACTATGCATTTGGAATTTCTATAAAATTGATTGAAGATTGCAGTATGTAATATTAAAGTATGCACCTAAATCTGTATTAAAAGTAATAACTGTTATTTGTGTGGTATGGATGTATGGATGAGTGCATACCGCCAGTACTTGAGGGCACTGGAATGTGTTTGGCATACTTAATGAGATCAGAGCGGCTAAAATGAAAGAGCGGTGCATGTGTAATGTGTAATGGGGAATAGTACACCTATTCTATTTAAGTGAATGACATCCTTTTACAGATAAGGTAGCCAAAGTTCTTCGACGTGCTTCGAGAATTCCCGGCGGTGAATTATACTTTTGAATAATTGGCATTTTTTTTATAACAAAAATTGCTGTGAATTAATCGTTTTACCCCTTCCTCTTTCCATAATACATTTTCTTACACATGTCTAATGTCTATTATTATTACTTTAATGGAATGTACATACGGGGGTTTGGTAGGTTAGTGTTACACTTTTAAGAGCTTATAGAAGAAATTCTCCCCTATCACTCTTTAAAAACTTGACATCAATCTAGCAAACACCTTGTATGTACATTCTTTTAAGTTGGCATTTATCCAAAACGAAGGAGTGGAGTGGCTGCTTATCTAATTAAATAATAATGGAGTCTTAATTTCTTCCCAATAATAAATCTTAATTTATCTCCATCATTAATAATTTATCATGTACATAAAATCTTCCCAACAGTTTAATATATATTTTTAATAATATTTATATTATATTGACAGTACTTAATTCTACAACCCCATTTAATCTTATTTCAATATTTTATCATAAATTCTTTTTAGGATTTGCAATTTCACTGTAATCCCCAAAAACCTTCATGATCGGATAGCAGCAGCAGCACATAAATTGCTCAATGTCACCTTCTCATTGAGAATGCTAATTTTTCATAAAAAAATTAAAATAATGTTTAAAATAATATTAAGTCATATATATTCATTTGCAACCCGAGTGAACTTTTAAAATAATCATGGCTATGTTCGTAACTTTGAAATTTGTGTAAAAAGTTAAAATCGTGTTTGGGTTTTATTTTACTTTTAAAGTTTTTGATTTCTTCTGTACTAATTCTTTGGTTGTGAAGTCGAGTGTACTTTCGTCTTTTTGTTTTATTTTTTTCATGTGGGTGAATTAATTAGAACTAGCTTTGTTTAACGCCCTTGAAGTAATATTTGACAAACTTTAACCAAAACAATAAAATTATCTGTGCTAAAAGACTTCAACATTTTTTCATTCATTTTTAATTTTCAATCTACTGATTATGTATATTTAAATCTTCCTTTTAGTTCTATAAAGAGAAGGCAAAATATATGGATAGAAAAATCTATTGAATTTCAGCATAAATCTCCTCCTTCGAAAAAAGTATTTTTCAGTAGTTTAATTAATAATATCTCAAATCTTGGGCTACCTTTACTTACGTAAGTTTTATCCCCATAAGTTGCTTATGTAAGTGACTTATGGCAAAATTACCAATGTAAACGACACTAAGTCTCTTACTGTAATTTGTAGCAAGTTACAGAAGTTGTAAGAGTTTTTAACAGGTCTAATCGTGTCCGTGCGTACTTACAGCCTTCTTACAACTTATGAAATCAGTTTGATTAGTTGACACACTCGCCATAAGAAAAGTTGCCAAAATGCGTTGATGCGAGATGTTAAAAATTAAGACAGGTTTTTGTAGGATTTTTCTTCCTATAAAAACTAGTTTTTTTTTTTTTATTTGAACTTAAATTCTAATAAGGATAAGTAGAAAGGTAGGTACATTAATATCTCCCGAAAACAATATAAAAAATTGGACTAGATAAAACTCAAGTAAGCACGGCATAAAATTGCAAAGAAAATTTTCTGATTCCAAAAACCGAAGAGAAATAATTTATTTTTCATGCGGAAAAAACTTTCTGAAAATGAGTATCCTTCTTTTTAATTATCAATCCAATCCTTTCTAATCTCAATGTTTCTATTTACAACATGACGTATTTGAATTCAAATTTGGATGCTGTCATCTGGCTGTCATTCGGATAAAATTAAAGAACTTCATTCAATTCCGCCGTTAACGGAAGAAAAGCGCATGGAGGATTGTTTCTCTCAAGCCAACTTCTATTCCAACACTTTATTTGAGCCCTTTTGTCTTTATTGACAAAATTTTACAGCAACAAATCGTTGTTAACAGGAAGCTATCTTACGCAAATTAACTTACAGATATAACGGTCGCTATGAGTACTTACATAAGTTGAACTTCTGAATCACTTCTGTAAGCATTAATTATTATCATAAGTCAGATGCATATATAAGCGCTCCTGTGAATAATTTATCAAAAACTTGCATAAGTCGTAAAGAGTGTAAAGGCTGTCTATAATAATTAGATTGGGTTTTGGGATAAATAATAATAAAAAAATAAGTACCTATATATTTAATGCCTAACAACTAAAATTAATTTTACGAGTCCTTTACCTTATTAATCATTGACACTGTCAGATTCAAGCTATTTATGCATTGTGGTTTGGTGATAATATGTACACACCACAATAAATTAATCATAATATTCATGAATAATAACACGTAATTTCATTAAAAGAAATTATCAGGAACTAGTATTTAGAAATGATAAATACTGATAATGACATCATGGACGAGTCAGATCGTGGTTTAAATTAGTGATACCATTAACCTATAATCTTGCACCCTGTAACCTTGATTAAATTGTACTTGCAGTGATTTGTAAGAATCTGTTTGTTTTTAGATGTTCCCAATGCACCTGTTCTGGACGACATTGTTTGCAACAATCGCGATGCAACCATCAGATGGCACCCCATGGGAGACAACCGCGCCCCCATCCTGCGCTACACCATCCAGTATAACACCAGTTTCACCCCTGACTCTTGGGAAGTGGCTTACGAGAACGTCCCTGCCACTGACATGACTTACAATGTGTTCCTCAGCCCCTGGTCCAACTACACCTTCAGAGTTGTGGCTCACAACAAAATTGGCCCATCCCTCCCCTCGGGACACTCAGATGTTTGCACCACACAGAGCGATGTTCCCTTCAAGAACCCTGACAAAGTTGAAGGCAAAGGATCTGAACCTAACAATTTGATTATATCTTGGACTGTAAGTTTTTATTTTATTTTGCTGTCGCTTTCCACTTGTAAAGAATTTAGCCAAGTAAAAGCCAGTTAGAGCCAGTTAGGCCACTTGATCTCTCATTATGTCTATCTAATCAGTATGTCTAATCATTGTTTCAGCCGATGCTAGAAATAGAGCACAATGCCCCCAGATTCCAATACCGAGTGTTCTGGAAGCGCAATATATCCGGAGAGGATTGGAATACAGAAGACATATTTAACTGGCGACAATCCGAACTACTTATTCGTGATCAGCCCACTTTCCAGCCGTACAAAATTAAAGTTGTGGCTATGAATGAAAAGGGAGAATCCAATGTAACACCTGTGGAAGTGATCGGTTTCTCCGGAGAGGACAGCCCGCTAGAAGCGCCTAGCAACTTTACACTTGTTCAAGTGACCAACTATAATGCGGCACTCTTGAGTTGGAATCACGTTTCTCCTGAATCTGTCAGGGGTCATTTTAAGGGATATAAAATTCAGACTTGGACAGACAAAGGAAGGGAAGACAACATGAGAGAAATTCTTGTGCAGCCGGATGCTGCTAGGGCTATTGTTTCTAAATTTGTCGCTTATTCTAAAAATTACGCTCGTGTCTTGGTTTACAATGGACGCTTCAACGGACCTCCCAGCAACACTCTCAGCTTTGAAACTCCCGAAGGTCTCCCTGGTACGGTAATGTCTTTGGATGCTTATCCCATGGGTACCTCAGCTCTGTACATTGTTTGGAAGAAGCCCGAACAGCCTAATGGAATTTTGACTGGATACAAAATTTACTATCAGGAGCTAAAGAATACAGCAGTGGGTCCCCTCCTGGAAAGAGAACCCCATATTACTGATTACCGCCAGACAAGAGCTAAACTTGCCGGACTGAAACCCAACACTAACTACCGACTGATTGTCCGTGCTACTACTCGCGCCGGAGAGGGTGAAGAGAACTTCATTGATCGCAAAACTAGGTCAGGATTACCCGTCATGCCTGATGTGCCCGACTTCAGAGTTTCCACTCTTCCTGCATCCAATGGCTTGGCGAACATCCGAGTGACTTGGCTGCCTCACCTTGATGGTCGTCCCGGATCCCACTTCTTCGTCAAGTACAGGATTAGGGGAGAACCCATTTTCATCTCCACTGAACCAGAAATGAATGATGACTCTATTGTTCTTCGAGGACTTCTGCCGGGAGAGATGTATGAAGTTAGAGCAGTCGCAGTTGACGGGGATCATGTGGCTGAAAGTGAATCTCGAGAGGTTGACACATCTGGGATAGGTGAATTATAAAGTTTGCTTTCAATTTGAGTCCTATGGATTTATATCTTAAATAACTGCCAAAATTTATCATCTTTGAGCTGTTTACGAATAAAATGCCTTTTATATTTTTAGATCTCACCATTTTAAATAAACATTTTATTACAGAGGGGCCGATCATTCAGCCCAAGGAAAATGTTGCCACCGCCGGATGGTTCATTGGAATGATGTTGGCTATTGCCATTCTTCTATTTGTACTTATCATAGTCTGTATCATCAAGCGCAATCGCGGTGGCAAGTACGATGTCCATGATCGTGAGCTCGCCAATGGGAGACGTGACTATCCTGACGAGGGAGGTTTCCACGAATATTCTCAACCGTAACTTTCCTATTTACTATTTTTATTATTACACTTATACTTTAACCCAAATTATCAAATACATACTTTTAAACCGTCTTACTAGCGTAGGGAGTGTGGCGACCCCATCGCTCAGGGAGTGGAAACACAAACCTGCAATAGCCATCCCAAGCCAAGATGTGAGCTACCGTGCTCAGGTTGAATGTCGTGGGGAATAATGTCACTAACAATGCCTCTGAAAACAAGGTCGCATATCAGAGTATTTAGACCTTAGTCCAGCGCTTGGGGCTCTGCTGTAGTGGACTTTCTATTAAAAAACTAGGGGCCTTTTGGGATCCTAGGAATGCTGAGGCCACCTCTGTGGACTTGCTTCCTGGGGCCTGTAGGAGGAACCAAGAGGAGAAGCCGTGGACAGGAGAGCTGAGGCCATCTCCATGAACTCTTCCCTTGTGGGGCCTTCAGGGAACCAAGGGGAAGGGCACTCCTCCAGCGCGGGGCTTTTGGGGAACCAAGGAGGGTAAAGTGGAGAGATGATATCCTCTTCCCATGTGGGGCCTTCAGGGAACCATGTAGGAATGAAGAGGAGAAATGAGGCCATCTCTGTGAACTCTTCCCTTGTGGTGCCTTTAGCGAACCAAGGAGGAGTGAGGAGGAGATGTGAAGTCCTCTTCCCTTTTGGGGCCTCCGGGAACCAAGGTGAAGTGGACTCTTTCCTTGTGGAGCCTTTAGGGAACCAAGGGGAGGTGGACTCTCCGTCGTGGAGTCTTCGGGGAACTAAAAAGTGGAGAGGAGAGATGAAGCCCTCTTCCCTTGTGGGGCCTTCAGGGAACCAAGGAGGAGTGAAGAGGAGAAATGAAACCTGGGAAGACACATTGTCGAACCAGAAGATATAGCTTCATTTCCAATGAGAATCTTGGTGAACTTTATCAAAAGGGACTGGGTTACTGTTAAAGGAATGAGGTAAAATAGGAGATAGCACAAAAGGCATATGGCCTAAGTGCTCACGGGAACTATAAATATGTAAACCGTCTCCGCTCTTAAAAAACCGTCTTAGGGTTAGTAAAAGGGGTGGTAAATGTATTTGTTGGCTAATTTCTATAATACAATTACCTTAAATGTACTAGTTGCTCATTTAAAGGTAAAAATTATGTTCAGTCAAATAAAAATAATTTCTTTTTAACCTGTCAAAGGCCCGCAAATTCCAGGAAAAATACGGAAATTTCGTAACAAAACACGATTTTGAATTTTGAATTAAATGTTTTGTTGATTAATTTTGAGCTATCGTATATTTCATTGACTGAAATACGTTCCTAGAACAATAAACTATGCACCAAAACAACATTACTTGCGTTAATTACGTAAATTAATAGGTTTTATGATGTTTTAGTCGAGGAACACGCGTCAAAACTGACAGCTTCAATTTGCGCCAAAAATGACATTTCGATTCCACAGATAAAAATCATTTAAAAATAATCTGGTGTTGTCAGATGGATGAAACTAGTGGCTATATCATCAATGATGTTGGCGCAAGCGATTCTGACCTTGTTTTCATACAAATTCTGTACATAGAAGGGTCAAAATCGCGGTCAAACTTTTTTATTTCGAAATATTTTTTTCGCGCATGCGCAAAAGCTGCGCGCAAGTCCGCGTTTCCGGCCGTTTAGAGGTTAATATATGTGCATATGATTTATGTTTGTGTGCCATTATTATCCCCGTGCAACCTGAATTGTGATGGTCCAGACTAGTAAAGCTAGGGCTGGGCGACTAAATGGTTGAAATATGTGCTCGTGAGTATATCCTTTATTAGCAATTCCCGCACGTTCCATTGACATCGGTTCTGTTCCCGAATATAAACTCACGCTCGTATGAAGCCGGTATAAGCTGGTCAAACATTCAAACAAAGGAAATTAAATGTGTTAATATCTTTCATGCTGATGTATTGCTATTTAGTTTAATTGTTTAAAAATTTCTAGCCTGGATAACAAATCAAGACATTCAATGAGCAGTGGTAATAAGCCGGGCCCGGAAAGCGATACAGATTCCATGGCCGAGTACGGCGACGGGGAAACAGGTATGCCTTCTTTTTAAATGCACTTGTCCATAGTCTCACATTTTATTTTTAAACTATATTATTTATTATATTGTACGCAGTATGCAGTATTCAATGCACTTGATATTGATTAAGCATGGATTTGTTTTTTGAATGAATAATATAATTTTAAAATCAGGATTTTGTTTTGACTCGAATAATATATCTGACTTAATGCTAAAAATACCAAAGTCGATTTCTTCCAAAATGGATTTGAGGCCTAAGCCACAGATTTAATGAATTTAATGCGATAGAATTTTTCATCAAACTTTAACTTATTTTAAGGTTCACTGCCAACTCCACTGTGTTGGAATGTTTGGAGAAACTTTAAGTACTTTTTATTACTGAAAGATGCACACGCCAATTAGTGTGTGCGTCTTTCAGTAATAACTTTCGTTGCTCGGTGTTCTTCTGGCAACTGTCACAACTTGTTGTTTTTATGCTGGCCTTGTGCTTGAATTAATCAAAAATTTATATCTGTGCGCAGTTTTTGACTACCTACTCTAGTTTTAAAGTTATAGCGCGTTGAAAATGGGTGACAGTACTTTCCAATTTTACATATCAGAGTTTTTCAAGCCTTCACTCTCCTACGAACCGAGTGTAGTGAACCTGTTAATGTTTTTATCCTGTCCATTTTTTTCTGGTTAGTATCTGGACATACAAACTGCAAAGACAGAGTCATAGTGTGCCATAATAGAGAACTCCAGTCCAATTTTTTAATTTTTTTTAATGAATAAAGACCTTCAAACTTAAATAACTGCATTTTTATTTTTATTTTTATAGTTAGTTTTAATTGTTAAAATAATTGTCAAAATAATTGTCAGTTTTAATTTTTAAAGACTCCCAGAAACGCACCGTATCTATGGTGGTCTTCACCCACCGATAGTTTTTTTTACTTTTTAAGTTGTCATTTTGAATCAGTGATGTTATGTCGAGGGAAATTTCCCTAGATCTAGGGGAGAAAAGTATTTTTTAGGGATAAAGGAAATCAGGACAAAATCTAGGGAAATTTCTAACTCTGGCAAAATTTTTATTACATATGACAATATTACTGGTTTTATTTTATTTATATATACGTATATATATT
Organism: Limnephilus rhombicus; assembly: GCA_929108145.2. NCBI lineage: Eukaryota > Metazoa > Arthropoda > Insecta > Trichoptera > Limnephilidae > Limnephilus > Limnephilus rhombicus. Next base: position 36,462,073 of record OV815273.1, on the reverse strand, counting down.
TTTTGGAAATCCTATGAATCTTAATTATTGTTCATGTACTTACATGCAATGTTATTTTTAACACTGACAACTCAAAATGATATTAGGGAACGTACCCATACTACGTGACACGTTCGGGGGGGGGGGGGGGGGGGGGTCTTCAAAATACCACGCTTGGTACAAATGAGCGGCGGGTTGCTTATGATTTTTATTTTGCAAAGTGTTTTTTTTAAATTTGGAATTCAGTTTCTAATTCAGTGGTGAGTGTATTCGTACTTTTAAATTATTACTTCACGTAGCAAAAAGTGTTTTATTTGGAAAATCACGGTATTATTAGTATATTTACCAAGTTCCGATATCTTTCCAATTAATTATCATATTAATTAACATATAACAGGATTAGTGTTACACAATCAGGTGGCTACGTAGGTAATTGCGTAAATGTGAAATTCTAGGGAAATTTCACTTCGAAATCTAGGGAAATAATTTTTTTGGGCAGAACATCCCTGTTTGAATGAAGAATCCAGAAGAATCATGGCGGAATGCTTTATAATGACTTTTAGGTGTGAGGTGTGTTTTTTATTCAAGATTAACTGCTTTTAATATAGAAAAACATTGGTAAAATGTCCACATTTCACCGCTACTGTTATTGTATTTAATCAAAGTGCAATATAAAAACAAAAAATCATCTCTTTCATTGCAAATACATGTGACATCGTGTTTTGTGTCAGGCGTTACGTTGTAGGTACATTGTTTTATGTATAACACATACAGAAACACTGGTATTTATAATACACTGATCATGACGAGTGTGTAACAACTTGTATAAAAAGCCCTATGCTAAAAACAATTTGAAAATACATAAACCAAATGTCAAAATATGACACGACTTTAACCTCAAATAGACAAAATTGATTGCAGATTGTCCGCAAATATAGCCCTTTTCGTAAATTGTTGAGGGCCTAAATTATGTTTCAATAAACACAATAACTATTATTTATCTAAATCTCTATAAACAGTATGAAAATAAACCAAAAACAGGAAATGTTGAATTGCATAGGTACGTGTGCACTTCAAGTCATTTCAAATGTCAATACAATACACACTATCACCAGGTGACAGGTTAACAGTGACGTCACCGTTAACCATTTCAGTAATGCCAACTTAACGCTGTGTTTTGAGAAGAGGTTTAAAAATGCACTTTTTAATAATTTTTTAAAAACTCTGCGTTTTATATTATGAAATAAAACTTATATATTCAGAATCAGCATTTCTTGATCCATATGAACATATTTTTTTAAAGCCATAATATTTTTCACTGGAGTTCCTTATTGATAAAAATGTATTTTTGAACAGATGGTGGACATTATATTGCACATTATAATGGTCTCAACAATAATTTATTGTTATTTAGTTTGTTCCGATGTTAACACACTTTGGGCGGGAAGGGTAGTTCTACCTTTTAAGCCGGTCCTACTTGAATGCCTGGTAAGGCATTGCTGTCATAATTTTGGACAATAATTTTTAGTTGGAAGTATGGTGTAATTTTTTTTTATTCAAATGTACCTACATATTATTTTCAAAGATGCATTGGTTGAAAACAAGTTCCATTTTCACAGACAAGTTCCTTGTTTTCGCCCGCCTGAAGTGTGATAATATAATAATTTGTTACCGCAAGTCCGCATACACAATAATGACTCCTTAGTTAAATTTTATACGTATTTGCATATTTTATTGTAGGAAGTATTTTTTTAAAATCATTATTTGCCTGCTTTATATTTTATGCATTTGTAATGTGGTTTTATCGTTATTATTTTACCTTTAACGATCTTGTGACAATGGAAAATGAGTGAAAACATTATTTCTTCCAAAAATCATGGCTCAAATTATTTTGAATTTCTATTACACAACATGTTGACTTCAGCCCCGTTCTGATTGGGCAAGCATTTTAGTCGAGTGGAGAGTATAGTAGTAACTAAACGCGTCCGAACACCGTAATTTTAGTAGAGTGGGTAAGTCAGCTCTTTAGTAGATTCAATCCATTTCGTTCTATTTTTCGAGCGAATAAGTACCCCCTCTATGCGTCCCTGCGCACTGACAGGCGCGAACCGACCGTTTTAGCAGTGTTCATTTGTCAACGAGCGGAAATGTCGTGGTGATAGAGCGAAGATGCTACCCTAAATGTATTTATTTATGTTGCTATTAATCTCTTTTCGTGTCCATAGTTTATTTATTTTCATCTTACTAATTTATTCTTCCATCTCTTCTAAAATAAACATTAAAATAAGCATGAAAATAAGCTTAATTAGCGTAGTTACTTTGCTTTGTAGCAGCCCGTCATCCGCCGTTATATTGCAACGGGCGGCGGGCACAAATGTACTCTACTTGAAAGTAATGGGAAAGGTTTTTGGCGAGTCAAGTAATGAGTGTACTTGACTTACTACTTGATCAATGTGAACGTATCTTTAGAGTCAGTTGTTTCACAAAAAGTCAAATATAAAATTATCATCAAATTGCCAATCAGTGCCATTATTTTTTTTTTTACATTTGAAAGGTTCTAGTTAAAAGCTGATTCTAAGTCCGTTTGAACTTTTGAATAAATTGTGATTAGCAGAAAAGCACTTTATATCAATGTTATATTTGAATTTTTGGAAACACTCAAACCAAGTAAATACACAGTGTGTGTGTATTATGTATGCATGCGCTTATGCATATTGATGGATGGCTTGTTTATGTACAGCGGGGATGAATGAGGATGGATCCTTCATCGGGCAGTACGGCCGCAAGCGCCGACCCCCCACCAGCGCCAGCGCCGGACAGCCTGACTCCGCCTCGGGGGCCTTTGCCACTCTCGTTTAACTTCGTTGTGCACCAAATTTTTCTTTATATATTCGTTAAGGTATTATTTTATTTTTTGTTTTTATTTTATTCATTTTTATAATTTTTATTTTTAAATATTAAGGCTTTCATAGTGTTACTGCACGATTAGATTGAATGTCAGTTGTTTTTTAATACACAAGTGCATTTTTTAAATCTTGATTTACTGTTTTGAAAATGTTTTATTTTTGTCTCAGTCAAGTAGCGGTAGGTATATTTATCCTGTTGACATTTTGCCACTACATTTGCAACTCTTTGAACTATTGAAACTGTGAAATTATAACAAGTTACCAAGATGGTTTAGATAAGTTATCAAGATGGATTTAGTTGGAGAACAAGATGTGAATGATTGAACATGAATATTCCAGGACGCTTCACGGAAGACGGGTCATTCATCGGGCAGTATGTACCGGGGGCCATGAAGCCGTTGTCGGGAGGTCTGGGCCCCGTCAGCTCTGCCCCGCTGTCCCCCAATGCCTCGCACGCCTCGGCTCTCTCCCCTTCAGACAATCAACAGCCCACATATGTGTGAATAACCACACGCTTTCTTATTCTACTAATATTGTTCTAAACTTGGTTTTTCAGCTAATGGGAATTCGTGTTGTTTTTCTAATAATTGAATGTGTTTCAAACAATGCGTACTTGATAATATATAGTGCGTAAGAAATGCCAGCATTCGATATACATATGTATGGAGAATTATACATTCCACGCTTATTTCTTCTCGTGTAAATTAACGAATAAAGATGTATGTAATGCTGATGCTTGGCTGTACTTGTACATTATATGTATTTATTCTATAAGTATCAACAGTTGCTGTAAATCAGAAAATATTTTATGGTACAAAAGTTAACGGACGGAATGGAATTAGAATAGTTTGGAGTTATATTATATACGAGAAAGTAGTGCAAAGATATCCTTAGAGAAAATGACTATTTTTGACATGACAGCTAGGATAGAAAATTACTTGTATTTTTGAAAATCAAACTTGTAACTCATTTTGAAATGGAAAGATAAGATCTATCTGTTCTGTTGCCGGCGGTGAGGAAGGAAGAAGGAAGAAGGATGGTTCGGCAACATGGTTGGTGCTCTGCAGGATCAGGATCTGGGTGACTGTTGACTGTTGACTGTTCTCTGTTCCGAGTGAATGTAGTGTTCTCCCTCGCTTCCTGATGTATATTTGTGTTGGCATCCAGAAAGCGAGTATATCTGTATGCTATCTTCTGGTCAACGATTTATTCTTTTAGATAGTCAATTATGCGGAGCGGGAGTTTCAAATAATACTTTCATTTCTTATTATAATACATACATACTTATTAATATTGCTTTTGTATTGTCCTTCAATGGTGTGAATAGCACTTTTGTTTTATTTGGTTACACTGTTTTGTGTAAAATTAATTCTTATATGGCTAACCATATTAGATGTTAGGCTTTTTAGATGTTTAGATGATGGTAGTTAAAGTACATGTTTAAGTGCATCTTCTTTGTAACTTTTATTAGATCTACATAATTCTGTCATATGTTTAACATCAGTGTTACATATTATTTGTTCTGTTACAATTGAATATCTTATTCCTGTTCGTAAAATATTAATATTTCCATTTTATTACTGCGTACGATATTACGCAGTAAGTTTGTTATTTCACTGACAGGGTTCTTTAATGGTTGAATACAATTCTTCTTTGAAAATGTTGTTCCTCGGAGTTTAATAATTTATGTTCTTATAAACAAAGTGTTGGCCTTATTTTTGGAAGTTCACCCAACCCAACCCAACCCAAGGTCAGCAAGACGATGTCATACAGATGTCTCCTTGTTGTTGTACAGATTGTTTTAATGCTATTTAATATTAATATACTTGTGTGGGGAGAGTAGATATAAGGTTCTTCTCACAATATATGTACTGCAACATCTTAGTGGTAGCGTACATGTACATGTCCACAACCCGTAGATTACCTTTCTCTGGGTCCAAACAAATCAACAATCTCTAAGTGACTTTGAATACTGCCATAAATACGCTATCACCCTAATGTAATCTCACTTTTATCTTTATCGAAAGTGTTAAATTAAAAATGTGTTCATTTTTATTATAAGTGCGTTTGCAGAAACTCATCTGGTAAAATTAATCTCTTACAATTCTCTCTGAATTCTCACCTAGTTTACATGAATGTCCATAAGTTTTAAGAATATTTTTTATCTATCTGGCAGCGTATAATTTATATTTTAGTATAATAATGAATAGGTTGTATAATTTTTATTACCAATTATATGTAGATTATTTTATTTTAATTAAATATAGATTTTTTACTGAGTAAGCTTTAAGAGTAATATAATTTGGAATTTTTGAGAGTTATTTTTATCATATATTTTGCACTTCAATGTTGCAAGCACAAGTGCCTTATACCAAGGCATTTTATTTTACAATCTTACATATTATATTCTCATGGAGCACAAGAATTGCATTTATTTTCATTCAACAATTTTTAATTGAAAACTTGAAATATATTCATCGAAATATTCAAAGGTGTGATATTATAAGGGTGATTTACTACCCAATTCTTCACAAATCTCTATGAGTCTCGATCGACGTACTACTCATTGGAAGTTACATTAGTTTAAGGCTGTTGTCTATCTAAACTACCCAATCAGCCCTATTGCCTAAGTACTGCTCCTATACATCACTTACTATTGTATCATTTCTCCAATCATCATTTTAAGAAAATACTCTTCAACATTTTGCTAATTAAAAGTCAGTCATTCATACACACTGTGTCACTGATAAATGAGATGAAAGCACTAACATTATTCATTTTAATAAATAAGATGAATGTTCCAATTCCTTAATAAAATGCAACACTATGTTAAAAAAACATTAAGTAATAAAAAAATTTTTTGGCTATCCTTGTCGATCTAAATAATTATAATCGCTGTTAATGTGAGATGTCCCGTTCGTTTTATATTATTCGACATTTTGCAGTGAAAACTGTATAGAAACAATTTTTTTGTCTGTGTATATTAATTACATTGATTAAAATGATCATTATAAAAGTTTTTAGAAGTCATTAAACTGCCCAAATTTAAATTTTTTTTTTAAATTTTGACGAAATAAAATAATTATAAAAAAATATACCTAATAACATCACAATAAATTTTTGAGAAATCAATTCTCAGACCTTAGCCATATGAATATTAGTAGACCTGCCCTAAGTGATAAAGCGTATTATTTCCCCCTCACCATACCGGTTCCTTGGAACCGGCTGGGATTGAGTATGGCTTAGCGTGAATCTAAAAAATGTGACGTCATCGTTCTTCTGCGAGCCAGCGTCGAGCGCTCATCGGTGCATTTTACGAAATAACTCCGCAAAAAACATTGTTTGTGTTTTGAAAACGTGTAAATATATACTATCACTCGAGATACATGGCGTGTGCTCGTCGATGTTTACGGGGTAAGTAAATTATGAAACGTTGTGTCCTAACTAAATACGGCAACAAAATATTGGAGACTGAAAATAAACGAACTTTACTTTGCCATATTTAGACTTTGCAAATTTGTTCAATACGCGGCGAGCAATTTGCGCTCCCATGTAAAAAGGTATTTTCATTCAAAAGCAGAGTTTACTTTATAGAACTAAATGGTGATATTATAATGCGAGATGCCTATATACTGTCATATTGAGTTATCGACGAATCACATATCTCCAAAGTCATTTTCCCGCTCTGCGCCTGTAGTTGTTGTCTCCCCCTCAGCTTTTTGTTCTGGTCTACTAATATTCATATGTCTATGTCTCAGACTGAAGAATTATTCCATATTTGTACTAGGTATAATTTATAGTAAGTCAACTCGGACTCGAGCACAGATTTCTGGGCAGATATTCTATATTCTTCTTGTACGTATTATAACTGCCCTCAAGAAGGAATGGTTTAAACTATGCAGTGAACACAATTATAAATTGTTGCTTCGTTTGTACTTTTTTTAAAAGTATGTTTCTTATGAAACAGTTTTTCAAAGCAACAAAAAATTATTTTTTCATGATATTATTACACTTAAATTTTTTTTAAACTAATGGAATTATGGATCTTATCTTACCTGTGCATATTATTTTTAACATCAATATGTTAAATGTTTTGTTTTGTGTTTATTTAGAATTATGTTCATCAGGTAATAAATATTGTTTGACTTTCTAAGCTAAATCACTTAAAATAATAGTAATTGTATAAACTTCAGCTCTTTGTAATAAAATGTATGTGCTGATTAACCGCTTCTTTATTTTTCTCTTCTGCTTCAGATATTATATTCTGTAAATGTTTCTGTTTTCAGTTTAATCTGTTAAATTTTATTTATGTGATTGGAAATATGGGAAGTGAAAATGAATGTTAGTTCTATCATGACTGATTTTATAAACCGAATATGTTTAATATTCATTACAATGCAGTAAATCTCATATTTTGTATTTTTTTGAAGTATTTTTTTATGTTGCCTAGAAAAAAATAAAGATTTTAAAAGTAATATTATCAGACTTTTTTTACCCACAGACATCTATCTTCAGAGTTTGTAAGAAAGTGTGGCAAGTTGGAAAAAGGTCAAATAGAGGCAATAGACACGCACAAAACTAAAATAAATAAAAAGGGCGAAAGGGCAAGCCAACCTGGTAATGGATTTAAGGTAGAGATGCCACGAATAGTGATTTTGCCGAATGCCGAATATTCGGCTAGACTCGGCCGAAGCGTAGAATATTGGGTGGCACTTAGTACATTTCGCAAACAGTTTTCATGTAAAAATCAATTACATTTTGCAAATGAAATTGATTTTTACATGAAAACTTCACCTAGATCGGACAGCAGACCCTTAGGGGGCATACATCAATTACGTGAGCAGTTTTTCTTCCAATCTAGACCCCCCTCCCCCCTTGATTAGATAAATTTGAGCCACTTCATATATTCTTTTCAAGTAACGTGATTTTTTGCTGGACCCCCCCCCCCCCCCTTTTGAACTCACGTAATTAAATGTATGCCCCTTACACGTAAGTGGTGGTCTGCAAACGCAAATCGGTATCCAAGCCTAGCAGAATTTGCTAAGATTTATTTATCCTCTCCCGGTAGTGAGCGTGTAAACAGAGTGTTAAGGGACGTACTTGACTTACTTTAACCAGTGATTCCTCACATTATTTGGAGTAAAAAATGTAAATAAAATTTTGGTCTCCGGTGACATATTTGATGTTTTTTTTTTTTTTTTCTACAAAAACGTAAAAAAATGGTAGTTGTTGAACAGTTGGAGGCGGGGTAAGGGGTTCTTCGGACATCCGGCTGAGTGAGCAGTGACGACATGCGGAAGAAATTTTTTTTTTGATTTTGAAGAAAAAAATTTTGAAAAAAAAAAAAAGTCGCCAAAAAAAGTCACCAGAGACCAAAATTTCATTTACATTTTTTACTCCAAATAATGTCAGGAATCACTGGTTAAAGTAAGTCAAGTACGTCCATTAACACCCTGTATAGTGAGAGGCTATTTTCGGAAGCAGGTAAAATTTATTAAGAAAAGCGCAATCGTTTGCTATCAACAAATGGTGAAAAAATTGTTTTCATTCATCATAACTTACCACTAATAGATTTTAAGTATTAAATAAATATGCTGATTTTGCGTTAAAATATATTTTTTTTTGAATAATATGTAATTTATTATGCTTTTTTTTCATGATTTGGTATTCGGTATTCGGCCGAATAATTCGCAATATTCGGCCGAATACCTAATAGTAGCTGAATATTCGTGGCATCTCTAATTGAAGGCATCGATGGAAACAAAATATGAATTTTATTTTCCATAAAAATAAATTTAGTTGGTCACTGCCATCGACATATAAATAGGTTCTCATACCCTATTTCAATCTAAAAATAACACGACCTAAGAGTAATTTTTTATATTTAATTGAATGAATAATATTATTCTGTTTCAGATTTTCGATTGAGTTAAATATTAAAATTTGAGGTTTTACTCATAAATATAAAAATAAATAAAAAGTAATTTTTTATCGCTTTGAAAGCCTAGATATAAATACAAGTTCTCTATGCAAGGCTAGTAAATATTATTTGATTAATTTGGATTATTTCACAATTAATTAATTAAAAATAATATATAGTATATTTGCGGCGCGTTCCAGAGTGGAAGATACTCTCAGTATCTCCCTGGTGTAAGGCCACCATTCAGAATTGAAATGTTGCTTGAAATGGCCTTAGCCGTGATTCGTGACCAGATCTGAATAGCCAGGTACTTCCCTACCTTCCTCTTGCCTATCTCCTTCCCCTCCCTACTTACCTTCAGCCTCACAACATACCCCAATAGGCCACTTGCATCACATTTAAAAAAAAATTCTGGCTTAGGCAAATGTTCTAAGACATTCTGTATTTTTTTTTAATTGTATTTTTGAAACCCTGGCGATTTTTTGAAATTTTTTAATCCAAAAAATCAGACCATTTTTTATAAACCGGAAAGACAGGACATAATTTTATGGGTGCGAAAAAACGATAATTACATAGCCGAATTTCATTTAAAAAAAATAACATTTTCCACACGAATGCCTGGAGAACAACGAGGCATATCAAAAATATTACACATCTCATAAATATTTTTTTCCTTGATTCATAAATCATTAAGTACAATGTTAAACGTCTATATATAATGTAATATCTATATAATGTAATATATTTGTACTTGTAAATTATAATAATAACAAGAATATTATAAAATTTGATTTTGAAAATCAGCACCATTACAATAGGCCACTTGCATGGGCTTCATAACGACTTGGAAAAATCGTGTGGATAGTTTTTTTACTAAGATTACGAAAATGTTAGTAAATTTTTTTACAAATGTACAGTTCTTTTATTTTTAAATAAATAAATCCATTATTTGGGCTCGTGACGTCACTAGGTACATGAAAATGTCCCGTCTCCGAAAATGTTCCTATTAATTTTATAAAATTTCATACTGATTTATTTTTTTTATATGGCATCACTTTGATTTCAGGCGAATTTTTGAATTTGACATTTAACATTCACTAGATTTATTGTTTGTTCTCTGCGAACGTATCGTTTGGTTTGATTTTTTGACATGTTTTGAAGAGAACCCTGCACATTTTACGTTTTTTTTTTTTTAATTGTTTATTTGGCTTTCACCCATTAAGGGTGATCTTGGCCATTTATTAAAGTAAGTTACATATTTTTTTAAATTATTTACATTTCCAGTTTTTTTGTAAATTAGTTACATTATCAATTTTTTAAAATTATTTACATTTTCAGATTTTTTTAAATTAGGTACATCAGTTTTTTAAAATTAGTTACATTTTCATATTTTTTTTAAAATTAGTTACTATTTCAGTTTTTTACATGGAATAGATAAATTATATTAGCAAATACTTATAGACAATGGGCCAAGACAAATATTCATAAGATTATACAAGTTGTACTAACATACAGAGTTGGTATTAGTAGTAATTACAAAATTGTAGAGTAGGAAGATGTACAGGTTCCCAAAAATAGGAACCTATACAACTGTACACACAGAGTTGGCATTAATAATAATTACAAAATTGAAGAGTAGGAAGATGTACAGGTTCCCAAAAATAGTAACCTGTACATATTCCATACTTCCATTTTCATACAGAGTAACACACAGAGTTGGTATTAATGGTCATTACAAAATTGTAGAGTAGGAAGATGTACAGATTCCCAAAAAAAGGAACCTGTACAACTGTACATAATAACACAGCTAGAAACAAATGTATACGTATGGAAGAGAGAGAAATCTGATTGATGCTTAAATGTTGAGGCCATTTTTGTAAATAAATTTTGCTAACAAATAGTGAATTTCAGGAGAGTTGAGACTAAGAAGGCAGGGTACACTGGTAGGGAATTCAATTTTAAGTTTTAACAATTCAGGTATGAAGTTTGGAAATTGGTCATTGATAGGACACTCAAAAAAATTATGGTCTAAAGTATCCTCTGAACCACAATCACAATAAGGCGAATTGACTATGTGGAATCTGGCGAGATGGCTAAGACAACAAGTATGACCTAAACGCATTCGAATAATGGAAGAGATGTATTTTTTAGGCATGGAAGTGTATTTGTGAAACCAGGGCTTGACAGGAATAGAAGGTTGAATTAAAGAGTACTGGTGACCTTTTAACAGAGAGGATGATTTCCATTCAGAGGACCATTGGCGTTGTAACTTATTTTTTAATATAGGAAAATAGTCTCTAACAGGAATAGGAATGCTATTTAATGGACCATGAACAGTGGATTCCTTAGCAATAGAATCAGCCATTTCATTTCCAACAATACCAAGGTGTCCTGGGATCCAGGCCAAGACCACTGACACGTGAGCCAGCGACAAGGAATGCAGGAGGTCTCTGATAGAGCAGGTAAGAGAGTCACTAATGGAATTGAGAGGGGATGCGCTTATTTTTTGTAATGAGCTAAGTGAGTCTGAAAGGATGAGGGCATTTCTAATGTTGAGAGATTTGATGAGATGTAAAGCTTCTATGATAGCTATGCATTCAGCAGAGAAAATGGAACATTCTTTGGGAAGTCTGTGTGGGAAACACAATTTCCTGTGAGGAGCATAGACACTGGCCCCACAATGGGAGTCCGAACTGAGTTTGGAACCATCTGTGAAAAATTTTATATAATTTGGCCAGTTATTTTCAATAATTTTGTTGAATTCTGCATTATTGGATTGAACTGAGTTTTTAATATTTTTTTTACATATTCCTATAAATTGGTGCACCTTTGGATAGAAAGTAAGACTTTTATATGGAGAAGAGTATAAGGGGAGAGATTCATTGCGATAGGAGTTTGTGGAAACATCCAGGAAAGTGTTGAAGCAATTATAGAAAAGGGGAGGGGAATGTTTTTTCCAAAATGGATTCAAATTAACCTCATACTTTAACAATTGAAGTTTGGGAATCAGGGGATGAGAAGTTATTGAGCATGTTTTGAAAATATATTTTTCTGCTAGGCATCGCCTTCTTATATTTAAGGGAGGTTCGCAGCATTCAACTTGCATTGCGTTGATTGGGGAAGATTTCATGGCTCCTAAGATAAGGCGAAGAGATTTAGACTGAATTTTATCTAATTTAAGCGAATTTGAAGTGGACATTGGATCAAACAGACAAGATCCGTAATCAAGATGGCTTCGGATGAGAGCATTGTACAGAAGTTTTAAAGATGATGGGTGTGATCCCCACCACACTCCGGACAGAAATCTAAGGGGATTGATGTTGCTTTCGCATTTCATGATGACATGATTTATGTGAGAATTCCAAGTAAGCTTTGAGTCTAAAAACATTCCCAGGAACTTAACTTCTTTAGAGATAGGGATGATTTCATCGCCAAATCTCACCTGAATTTCTGGGAGCTTTCGACGACGAGTGAAGATGACAACTTTGCTTTTGGAGGGGGAAAGTTCAAGGCCATTAATATTTAACCACGCCAAAAGTTTTCTAAGAGCATTATTGATTGCTGATGCTGCGATAAAAATATTACGGGATATTTTGTAGAAAGTCAAGTCATCGGCATATTGGAGTATGTTGCACAAGAATTGAATAGATTTTTCTAGATCATATGTGTAAATATTGTACAGGATCGGGCTTAAGACTGACCCTTGCGGGAGACCTTTGAAAATGTGTCTAATGTGGGGAGGGGATTCAGACCCATCTACAAAAATAGTTCTCTGGGAGAGCAAATTGACAATGAATTTTACTAATTTGGGCGGAATACCTATTGCCAGTAACTTTTCTTTCAGGATGGGAATATGAACATTGTCATATGCTCCACAGATGTCTAGAAACACTGCAATGCAATATTCATTTTTAGATAATGCTAATTTGATATCTGTAACAAGAGAGGAAAGGTTGTCAAGGGTACTTTTACCCTTTCTAAATCCAAACTGGGAAGGGGAAAGAATTTGATTTTTTTCTACGAACCAGTCCAATCTATTCTTAATCATTCTTTCAGATACTTTGCAAAGAGTAGAAGAGAGGGCGATAGGTCTGTAGCTCGAACCTATGCTTGGATCTTTGCCACTTTTGAAAATGGGAATGATATTTTGAATTTTCCAGTCTGGTGGAATAATGCCAGAATCCAGAAAGACATTGATGAGAGAGAGAAAGTAGGTAAGAGAATTGTCATCAGAATGACGGATGAATATATTCAGGATTTCATCCTTGCCCGGAGCTGAGTCATTGAGGATTTCAATGGCTCTTTTTAACTCATCAAAGGAAAATGGAGCATCTAACCATGAAGAAGATTTTAAAATGAAAGGCAAAGAAGGAAGTTCATCAAAATTAGGGACATAAGGGGGAGCTATTTTATTAACAAATTCATCAATCCAAATAGCAGAATTACGAGATGGCTTAGGCAGGGAAAAGGAAATTACGCCAGCTGTTTTTTTTTTTGAAACGGAATGTGCGTTTAGCAACAGCTTGGGCATTCTTGGCTGAGATGTAATTATTCATAGTCATCTGTTGGCAGTATGTCTTATTAGCCGCTTTCCTCTCCTTCAGCACTCTAAGGCATTCCTCATCCCACCAAGGGGGAGGGCGAGCCTTCGAGCCTACAGGAGATGATTTGGGGATAGACTTGTCAGCCGATTTTAGAATGGAATCAGTCCAAGATTTATAAGAGGAGGTGCAATTATCAGAAGAAGGGGAAGGCAGGGAGAGGGAAAGATCCTGGATAGAGTCTCTGAAACGGGACCAATCCGCTTTTTTTGTAATAAATTTGGGCTTACTTTTAAAGTGATTGGTATCCAACCGTTGAGCCAAATTCAAAATAATGGGATAGTGGTCACTGCCGCAGGGATCTGAAGAAATTCGCCAGGAGATTAGAGGATAGATACTCGGGGAACAGAGGGATATGTCCACCGCACTAGGATTCTGTCCAGGGTGACTAAACCTTGTTGAGGATCCGTCATTTAGGAGACATATATTCAAGGAGTCCAAAAGTTCAATTAATTTGATACCTGAGGGATCCGAGGAAGAAGAACCCCAGAGTGGGGAGTGGGCATTGAAATCACCCAAAATGACCAAGGGAGAAGAAATTTTGCTAAGCATGTGAACCCACAGTGGAAGGTCAAATGGGGTAGAAGGAGGAATATAGAGAGATACAAATGTAATATTGGAGACAGTGGCTGCCACTAATTGGAAGGATGAATTTGGGGGTTTAATGGATATAGGGGAGAAGGGGAGAGAGTTTTTGATGAAAAGGGCTGCACCACCCTTCCCATCAATGCGGTCGTCCCGCAGACATTGATAGCCACTCACCTTGAAGAGTTGAGATGGCTTACATTTTACGTTGTCCATACGTGTTTTAGAGGTATAATGATAATGGTGCGGATTTTAACAAAATAAAATTTTATAATATTCTTATTATTATTATAATTTACAAGTATTAGTATATTACATTTAGTAATATAGACGTTGAACATTATAATGATTTATGATCATTTTAACCTCCTCAGACCCAGGAAAAAAAGTGTTTCAAAATCAATTTTTATTTTTGAATGTGTATATCTAAAAAACCACATAAAATAATTTTATTAAATTTTTTTATGTCGCCCACAGGCATAGAGATATACAATAGAGGCGCCATGCCTTACAAATATTTTCGAAATTCGTGTTCATCACAGGCTTGCGGAGGCGTACGGGAGGGGTAGTTCGACGCTTTCCGTTATCTACCGAACTGAAACATGCGGTCCGAAGGGCACGAATGCAGGGGTTTACAGACTTTTCAAGTAGAGGGCCGCATACAACGACATCAAAGTTCATCAATTATATTAATCAACCTAGTTATTTTTTACTGTTGCAGCGCCTATTTTTGGTAAACTTTCGAAATCACTGGTTACGCTTAGTACAAATATTTTTAGAAAAATCTTTATATTCACCTTAATTACTATAAAAGAAAAAAAAATGCGATGGAAAATATTGTATTCTAAGTTTCAATTACGAGTATGACATCGCGCCATTCGCGGTCGCGAGTTCTGGAACGATTTAAACTGAGCTCTGAAGCCGGGTATTGAAACATTTAAGGGACTTACAATAGACTCCGCAAAAATGTACAAGAATGCAGGTGTCCTTAGACTGAGGGCACAGCGTAGTAAGGACTCGAAAGTTCAACAGTCTGAATAGTCCGTTCCATACATTGCACGAACGCCTTTTATACATACGCTTGCCAGATGTATTTCAAATGACCACCACAAAAATATAGGTCCAAGGGAAGGGCTGTCACAACCAACGATAATTAAAATACATTTTTATTAATAATTAAATTTATTACATGACATAATACACTTTATATACACAAAAAGCAAAAACATATATACTTCCTTACCGAAACCATAATACCTGAAGGGTAATTATTAAACCATAAAAACTGAACAGTGATTATTACATACGGTTTAATAAGTAAGAGATATATATTGTGATGTGATAATTTAAGATTATCATCTCGACATGTAGTGAATATTAGTGTAGCTAAGGCTTAATATACAAAAATAAACCATTTAAAAATAATATAAATACCAGGAAATATCAATTCTCCCAACTCAAAAATGTAAAAAAAAAGTAATGGGGCAGTTTAATCTTTCTTATAATAAATATTTTGGAGTAAATTACCACAAAGTATCAGAAATATAAAAATCACTCTGAAATGTAAAAAAAAACAGCCAGAAAAGAAATAACAATAATACCTACTCCTTATGTAAAATCACCTCAAAGGGGATGTGTGAACTTAGTTTCCTTCAAACAACATGAGGTTAGTCAATTTTTGTCTGTTGGAAATTTCAGAGATTGGGTCTGTTTTGGCTGCATGATATAGTTTAATATTGGAATAAGTTTGAATGATGGCGCGAATTAGATGGATTCTATGGTTATAGGTAGCTGGATGTTCAAGGGAGTGCTGAGATAAACTATGAAAAACATCCGAATTGACGAAACACTTCAGAGCTTTGGCAGTAATAAAATCGAGGTTATATTTTCCTGTTAAACCCTTACCGCCACTTTCCCTAATAAGGTGGCGAATCAACGATTCTGTGGTAGAACACACCTTAAACACGTCTTGCGTAGAATAACACAGTCCACCCACATCTTTTAAAGTTATAAGTTTGTGAAACCACAGCTTGTTATTGGAGACCAAACTTTCAACACATTGCTCGCATTTAATTTGTCTAATCAATTTTCGAGAAACAAATCCAGATATATAGCCAACCATTTGGTTTGCTAAAATAGTTTGATTGCGATTTAGAAGATCACAAAAAATTTCACAATTATTAGCTGCCTCCAGGTCAGAATGAAGTTCTGGGTGAATAATATCTTTATGGGTATTGTCATGTCTGTACATCACGGAGGTGGTGTTTATCACATTAACCGACGAGACGTTTAAAATTGTGAAATTATCCAAAGGAATGCAGTTTCCTGTAAACGAATCGCGCAGTTCTAAATGGTTTAGTATTTTTTTGTATGCCGTTTTAAATTGGAGCACATTTGGATTGTTATTATGTCCTCCGTGTTTTCTCACGCACCCAAAAAATAATTCTAAATGATCTTGACTGATCCTATATGTGGAGATGTATGATAACGTTTTTCTCTCTTCTATTAAATATTCATATAAGCCTTTTAAACTTTCGATGCATATGATTAAGCCAAGAAAACCTGTTTTTCTGGCAGATTCTACTAACAATTTTTTCTTGATCTTCAAAATAATTTTAGGTTCTAGGTTTTTTTGGTTTGACATTGTAATATAGCTTTTGTAAAAAGATAACGAAAGAATGTAGGTTTTAACCTCCTCCAAGAAACTGAAAATTTCCAACATATTTTTGGGGTCTAAAGGACGTTTATAACCGTACGAATTATATTTTTGGGAATTTAGTATATCAAAAACGTTATTCATAATATTTATAAAGTTAACCGTCCCATGAGAATCCAGAAATGATGAAGATTTCAATTCATCACAAAGTGTTAAGGCTTTAGCTACGCTGGAACTCAGCAATTGTGTCGCTAACTTAACTTTCATTATTTGGTTTCTGAAGTATATATGTCGTGGTGTGATTTTATTGGCTAATCTGAGACCTTCGTTCTCTTGCAATTTATTTAAATTTATGAGAAGCTGCCATTTTATTTCATTGCCATCTTTCTCAAATAAAAGTTAGATTCAAACGTGTTTCTCACCAATTTGATCATGTGACAAGGATCTAGAAAAATGAACACCTTTGCCTGAGTGGAAGGGTGAGGGAAATGTGTTTTCATATTGTTTGTATCTATTAACCGACAACCTAGTACATTGGCAGCTTTTAGGTTGGCCGAGCAGCCATCAAAGGTAATGCTTACAATTTCTACTCCTACGCGATTACACTTCTGAAGGCACGTATTCACCAAATTTGCTTTTAATTCAGCGGTCACGGAATTAATTAAAAAATAACCAACTGGTATTTTCCAGTTTTCGGTTAAAGAAACGACCATGAACACTAAAGCCTGTTTCGCTATTTGGTCACTATCTCCTGTACCTAAACCATTATCCGTCAATCCAATAATTTTTTGGTTATGATACAATTTTTGATGGCGAATGGCCATTTCGTCAAAAACTAGTGAGCATATAACTTGGTTTTTTGCTACGTCACACTTCGCTTTAAGTGCCTTAAAAGCCTCAACTGAAAAACCAGGCTCGGCGTCAATAGAGCCGTACCATCTACTGAGAGTGCGTGCATGGGGCAACTTCTTTTTAAATGTTTGTCGAATATATCGATATGCCGCTGGTGAGTAATAATTTAAAGTTAATGCAAATTTGCGTACATTTTTTGAGTATATAGATTTTTTTTTTTGATTTTTCGTAGAGCCGAATATAATTCTATTATTTCGGGACTAGCGTCTAATTTGTTATCCATTTCATCGTCAAGTGAGCTATTTGTTTTTAAATTTCGTACCAATTCCACTAAAGCGCGGCACTTTTTAGCGAGTCGCTGTTTTTGGCGTCAAGATTTTATAATTTTTTTCGTTATTTCTTCTTTGAATAAAATGTGTTTTCTTACTTTCCTCTTCAACGCAATTTTTCTTGGGGTATCAAAAATTGACTCGGATTCTGATACGGGCTCATGTACAGGTGAAGAAGCGTACACACTTTTATTGGGCGTCGATATTAACGTATCGCTGAGCTGAAATGAAATAAAGCAAAATTGAAGTCATTGAAGAAAAAAATTCGATTAAGCTCGGTCAGGTACACTAAATTTGACACACAATTTTCCAAAACAACATTGTCGACTTTTCTGACTTATAAACCTACCTTGATACATGGTACAGCTGTGTTTTTTAGCTAAACTCTTCCGGTTTTAGTGGTATATTTATCCGATTCATTAAAGTGGTTGGAACAAATTCGGGAGTATTCGTTCGGAAACCAAATATCTTCATTTCGCTCCCTCTGGACGAATTTGATCCATTGCTCCGCCTTAGCGTGAGTTTGGCGCGGGAACCTAAAAAAAAATTAATATTTAGGTGTAGGTATTCTGAAGGTACAACAAAGATTCTACTTCAGTTATATTAAATTCCTTCAATTCGTCATAATATAAAAAAGAGCGGTGGTTGTCCTAGTTTTGCGTGTCTCAGACACACAAAACTAAAGTAAAACAATGTAATCCAATA
The DNA here is from genome assembly GCA_929108145.2 of Limnephilus rhombicus. NCBI lineage: Eukaryota > Metazoa > Arthropoda > Insecta > Trichoptera > Limnephilidae > Limnephilus > Limnephilus rhombicus. Next base: position 36,443,540 of record OV815273.1, on the reverse strand, counting down.
TCAAAACAAATAGACGACGTTGCCTGAATACATTATAATTTACGAAACCAAATATTAGAGCAGGGTTAAATATCAATGTGCCAACCCTGATTTAACGGATTGGTTTGTTCAGTACTAACTAGAGATATAGCCGTGCACCGCGTCGAAAGGCTCGATCTTCAGACCGCCGTTTCTCTTAGCCATGCCCATTATTTGATCCCTTTCCACATGTTTTCTTAAAAACGTTGGCAATTCGGATGTGTTTAGAAGCGGCCGTACTTGATGCTTCAAAATATTATTAAAAACTAACAATGTTTTATAAATTTATGCAAAAAAACAACAATTTTACCAAAAACTTTAATAAAATAAAAGCCTACTCACCTGTGAAAAGTTATTGCGTCGATTTTGTCACTGTTTTTGGCATTGTTTTTGCAGTAACTTAGAACACAATACAGAGGCATTTTGGTATGTCACACGTCAACCGGACACGATGGTTTTTGGTCCACTAAATGCGTGAAATAGAGAATTGGAGGTACTACCTTCAAATCCGTCGAACCAATTTATTCGCTTATTGTCTCATCTATTTATATATATCAATGCCCACAGGAGACACTGGGTCCGAGGAGGATAATCATTATAAGATGGATCAAGGAAAAAAATATTTATTTAATCTGGTGAATGTTATGTCAAATTCAAAAATTCACCTGAAACCAAAGTGTTGCCAAATAAAAAAATAAATCAGTTTGGAATTTTACAAAATTAATAGAACATAATCGGAGACGGGACATTTTCAGTAGTGACGTCACGAGCCCAAATAATGGATTTATTTATTTAAAAAATAAAAAAACTACATTTCTAAAAAAAATTACTAAAATTTTTGTAATCTTAGTAAAAAAATACATCCACACGACTTTTTCCGTGTGGATAGATTTTTGTGGATAGGTTCGTGGATAGGTTTGGTGCCATAGGGCCAAAGTTATGAAGACCCCAAGTGTTAAAACGACCGACCCCAAGTGCTAAAACGACCGACCCCAAGTTTTAAACGATGAATTTTTTTTAAATATTTTGGCTGATTTTTTGATTGATTCTGTATAGAATATGATTCTTAGTAAGAATCCAAAATTTCAGTTGACTCGGTGCTGCCATAGGGCCGACCATAAATAAACCAATCCCGGGCCGACCGTGGGCCGACGTTATGACCAACCATACCACAAGTGTTGTTTTACAAGGCGCCCGTAAAATAGGGATGTCGAAAGTGAAAAAAAATCGATATATATATTAAAATATCAAAATTGACGTCGATATTTCGAGGAAGAAATATCGATATATCGGTCAAATTTTAAACCGATTTTGCGTTTTTAAAACAAAAGATCAATAGTAATTTTTATACATAATATATATTATTTTAATGTACAAAAATCTCAATCAAAACGAAGGTATTTTTATCAGTATTCCTTTTTATTAGGCAATGTACCTACACATATGAGATAGTATTAGTGAACACAAATACTAATGCAAAGAGCTATTTGTAAGCTATTAATACATAAAATTTCAACCGCCAGATGTCATGACCCAATACAGTTACTTTTTTCTGTCCGTTCCTTTACGGTTTTGGATTCTGTTGACTTTAGTAACTAAAGTTTAGTTACATAAATGAAAAAATATATCGTTTTTGATATAACTTTCGATATTGGATATTTTGTATCGATATATCGGATCAAAAAATATCGGCTAAAAATATCGATGTATCGAATTAAAAATATTGATATATCGATACTTTTTCAACAAGCCTACCGTAAAACGATGAATTTAAAAAAAATCTTTTGGAAGATTTAGTTATTGATTCGTGTACCCATGATTATTAGTAAGAATCCACAATTTCAGTCGGTTCGGATAGGGCCGAAGTTATGAATTATGCCTTCGGTAATAGGGCCGAAGTTATGACTGACTCGGAGTGTTAAAACGACCGACCCCGAGTGTTAAAACGACCGACCTCAAGTGTTAAAGCGAGGATTTTTTTTAAAAATTCTTCTTATAACCGATTTTTTAATTGATTCGTGTATAGACTATGATTCTTAGAAAGGATCCGAAATTTCCGTCGGTTCGGTGCCATAGGGCAAAAGTTATGAACGACCCCAAGGGTTAAAACGACCGACACCAAGTGCAAAAACGACCGACCCCAAGTGGTTAAGACGATGATTTTTATTATAAATTTTCTTTTCGCCGATTTTTTTAATTGATTCATGTATAGACTTTATTCTTATTCTTAAGAGAATCCAAAATTTCAGTCGGTTCGGTGCCATAGGGCCAAAGTTATGAGCAGTGTTAAAACGACCGACTCCAAGTGGTTAAAACGATGATTTTTATTATAAATTCTTCTTTTCGCTGATTTTTTTTATTGATTCATGTATAGACTTTATTCCAGTGGCGGATACAGGGGGGGGGGGGGGCGCGGCCCCCCCCCCCCTTGGCCACCCTAAATACAAGAAAATCTTTCTTCAATCATTCGCTCTACATGTCTAAACCATCTAAGCGTCCCTTTCTTAATCTTACTTATTACGCTTGTATCAGCCTTGCATTATTTTCATTTTTTTTTACACTATCATACATGGCTTTCTATAGCATTTAGTCCTTCCTCTGCCAGTTTCATGCTTTACTGCCATACATCAGGGTTGGTACCCCGGTGCGTAGTCGGGAAACACGCCAAACGCGTGCCCGACATTTGTACACTGTTGACATTTGTTACATGAGAACGGGTCGTTTCTTCGACTCGTTCTTGTGTTCAACAGCTCGGCTGTGGAATGATTTGCCGGCCTCTGTGTTTCCTCCTTCCTACAACATGGGTCTCTTCAAGACCAATGTTCATTCCTTCCTCTCCTCAAAAAGACCCTCCACACAGCATCCCAGATGACATAGGCCCTGAGGGAAATCATTTTCTTCGGGGCCTCCTGTGTGGAGTTAATGTAAAAAAAAGCACTCCATTGTGGACTGCTAGCTTCGCTTCTTTCTTTTTCTTCGCTTCGCCAACGGCGTTCAGTCCTCCATAAATGCGGAGTTACCTGCATTTACCCTTCTTTCAATATCTCTATCAGACTCCCCATTTTCTCGTAAATATACTTCCCGAATACATAAACTTATCCACTGTCATTTTTGGGTAACTATTACAAAATATACCTATTATTATTTTATTATTAAAAAAATGTCTTTGGAGATGCTATGTGAAGGGTAATTTTAGAGAAAGGAAATAGTGGAAGGAAAAAGGTATGATAGGTGGTTAGGACTCTCTGGGTTAGTGTGTCCAGGAGAGATGGACGGATGAAACTTTCCCTCCCACTGCGATGCGAGGAAATGGGTCGAGGGATTCCTGCTGGAGAGGTTAAATGGTCTCCTTCAACCAGTCCTTTCCAGCTCGCCACGTAGTACGTGGGCAAATGCTTCCGCCGCTACTTTGAAAAATCACATCCCACGAACTCAGTCATCCCTGCTAAGTCACCAAACTTAGCGATCCACTTGGGATGACTTATAGCAGAGGTGTTGTTTATCCAATAAATAATTCCCGTAGCGGTGGTACCCACACTCGCCTCCTAAATTGAAACTTTTGCTTCATTCACATTCATACGTCGATTCATGTAAAGGTACCCTTAATACGTCCCGACTCAAGTATTTGATTCCCTCATCGTGTATTCCCTTGAATGCAGCCCTACTGCTCCCTGTGGCCAGCCAAGTTTTAAATGTGCGGTCCGTCAATCTTTTATTTATTTATTGAAGTGGAAACTTCTTTAGCACCGTTGTGATTTGACAAACACATCCATCTGTATGTTTTAGCCTGCGAGAGAATGAGATAGTATTTTTTTACATTTACTCCACACAGGAGGCCCTGAGGAAAATAATTTCCCTCGGGGCCTATGTCATCTGGGATGCTGTGTGGAGTCTTTTCGAGAAGAGGAAGGAATGAACATTGGTCTTGAAGGGGACCCATGTTGTAGGAAGGGGGAAACACAGAGGCTGGCAAATCATTCCACAGCCGAGCTGTTGAACACAAGAACGAGTCGGAGAAACGACCCGTTCTCATGTGACAAATGTCAACCGTGTACAAATGTTGGGCACGCGTTTGGCGTGTTTCCCGACTATGCACCGGTGCCGAAGGGATCAATGACGCTAGTTCCTCGGAGCATCTGCCATTGTAATACCGGTAGAACAAGGATAGCATTCCCACCCGACGCCTGTGTTCTAAAGATTGCAATCCGTCTGTTAAGATGGGAGAATCTATTAAGCGGACCGCCCGTTTCTGCACAGGGTCGAGGGTATTTTTTAGGTATTTTGGAGCTCCAGACCAGAGGTGGCTGCCAAAATCATATAGTCGATCTCCTCTTTGTGCGGTTCGTCGTATTCTCCCCGTTGTCTACTTTTTAGTATTCTTATATCTTTTGCCCCTTGAGTTTTTTCGGTATCCGCCACTGCTTTATTCTTATTCGTAAGAGAATCCAAAATTTCAGTCGGTTCGGTGCCATAGGGCCAAAGTTATGAGCAGTGTTAAAACGACCGACCCCAAGTGCTAAAATGACCGACTTCAAGTGCTAAAACGACCGACCTCAAGTGCTAAAATGACAGACCCCAAGTGCTAAAACAACCGACCCCAAGTGATTTTGATTTGACCCCAATGATGATTTTGTTTTTTAATTTTTCTTTTGGCCGATTTTTTTATTGATTCGTGTATAGACTATGATTCTTAGAAAGAGAATCCAAAATTTCAGTCGGTTCAGTGCCATAGGACTTTAACGGGTTGCTTTAGTTGTAAATATTACCATTGATAATTTAATCTGACTCCATTAGCACTACGTCAATATACACGGGTTTTAAATAACAAAGAGGGTAGTTATAAACTTGGTTAATTTATTGCACGGTAGTTTACAATGAATACAAATAATTATAAGCGTCCTGTCGTGAGAGATTCAAAATTGCAAGTAATGTGAATGTTGCGAGGTCCGCGCCGCCTAGCGGCGATAATACAAGTACACGCGGTGTGGTCAGCCGAGATAATACAGTTTCGAGTACCTGGCTACAGACCTCCTCCCCAGTCTTTTGGCGACAAAAAATAAAATTTTACTGTATATACTGGGGTACTGGGCTAAACATCAACCAGTCCCTAGAAGATTAACAAATAAGGATAAAAAAATAATTATATATATAGTTGTACGAGTGCCGTACGTATAAAGTGATAAATGACAAATTAAAATAACTAAGAGATAGTGTTTAAAACAACAATCAATAATAATAAACAGTTCACAGTGACAATTATTACAGTGTATTACGAGTATATACATTTTCGTTAGCGTTGTTTGCATGTTATTTTTATGGTTTCTTTGCAATTGTTGTTATGGACTGCAGATTTATTAAATATAGGTTTTGAGTATGTGTGAGTAAGATTAAGTTAGGTTAGGTTAGATTAAGTAGATTAAGTTAGATTAAGCTAGACTTAGGATGTTAAGTAGATTACTTAATACATAAGGTAAATGTATTATTGCGGGGCAAGAACTCCAATAATCCATGCGCTTGATAGCTGCAAGACGAGTTGTTATCTAGCCTCCTACACAGTTAAGTAAATTAAAAAACGTACATATAAAAAGATATTTTATTTGATTTATTGGGGGGCTGGAATTCCAACAATACATGCGCTTGATAACAATGATAGCTGCAAGACGAGTGGTTATCTAGCCCCCTACATAGTTAAGTAAATTGAAATACAAAAAACTCTTGCAGATTCGAATTTTGACAGTTGAACAACACTGTTGCGTTTTTTTCGTTTTAATACGAAAAATCGAATTTTTGGCATTTAGTCAGTAATATTTTTAGTTTTTTGTCCTCTTTTGAGTTCGTTTATTGCTGACCAAGTCCAGTAAGTGTAATTTTATTTTTGTTTTATATCCTTTTGCCCCAATGGCCTTTGCCATGGGGAAAAAACCCCTGATCCCGCTCCCCCTGACCCTTCAAATTTTGACATTGGTAGTGAGGTAGAGATAACAGACCTTTAAGTTCCATCCTCTACTCCAAAACGGAGGAAAGTTTGCGGCCTTCCAAAAACTGATTCTTCACAGGTCTCAGTTCCTGTAGCTTCTCCTCTTTCTTTGTATCCGACTTCAGCAAAAGCTCCCTTCATAGTTTATGTTCAAAACAACTCTCCTGGCCACTCTTTACATCCCCTTGAATTTGATAAATTCATTGGAAAAAAACCATTTGGCATTTCCCCAGGTGGTATCCGATCAGAGGGCAGATTTCGCATTTGTGTTGAGTTCACATCCGCGTTGAATGCCAATAAATTCATAAATTCCATCGACTCCCACTCTGCAAAAAAATTTAAAGCCTATATCCCTTCTTTCAATATCTCTCGCTTGGGTCTCGTTAGAGGCATTCCTGTAGACCTATCTGAAGAAGAGCTTATCTCGGAACTTATTATTCCAGCATCTTCGGGAAAAGTTATTAAGACTAGCGTCTTAATTTCAAAGATCGATCATCTGAGTCTGTAGTTTGGAAACCCTCTCAAACTGTAGTTCTGACATTTGAAGGACAGTCCCTTCCCTCTCACGTTTATTTATTTCACAACTCTCTCCCGGTGGAAATTTATTCATACCCGACAATCCAATGTTTCAATTGTTGTCGGTTTGGCCATTCTAAACAATCGTGCCGCTCCTCTCCCCGCTGCTTTAAATGTGCGGAAAATCATTTAGCAAACCAATGCTCCTCCCCTTCCAATTCCCCCACTTGCGTCAATTGTTCAGGCTCGCACACAGCCACTCATCCATCCTGCCCCGAACTTTCTCGCCAAAAAAACATAAAAAGTTATATGGCCTCCAATAGCGTTTCATACTTCTATGCCTCCAAATTAATAGCTCCTTCTAAAAAATCTTTTGCTGAAGTTGCCTCTCAATCCCAAATTAGTGCTCCTTCAAACTTGTCTTACAAGAAAACTGTAATGAAACAAGCTTCTCGTTCAATTAAAACCCCTGGATATGATCAATTTGGCCATAACTCCCAGCTCTTGTTCCCAAATGGTAACATCAGCTCTCTATTTCCTCAAAACTCCGTCTTTTCTAACTCCAATTCAACTGATCTAAATGCTTGTTATGTATCGTCATTCCCCCATAGAAAGGGGGTGGGATAGACCCTGTCCATGCACATTGCCAGGCGAACATACAACAGAGCGGTCTTCCTGCGATCCGCCCGCGCCTCCCCCATCGACATGCGTTGGCCTGAGGCGTAACCGTGCGGTCTCGATGTCCTTCCGTCCCCCCTCCGGTAACCCGACGCTCATCTTTCCTCAAGGTCTTCAAAAACTTCCCCTTCTCTCCCAAGTACATTTCTTCGAGGCAAAATCGGGGAACCGGCTAAAGGACGCAGACTTCGAGCATCGTCTGCGGTTGGGCCGATAGCTATACGCATTCTCATTGGGACTGCCCGGTGGTCTATGGAATACTTTCTCTGGCTTTTTTTTTAATATGTTTTATTTTATTTCCGCTACTATAGTAATTACTTACATTATAACATAATCATATAACTGTTTTTTCCTCATTACTTATTTTATTCACAGAAGGTTTCTTCGACTGGTCATAGCCGTTATTTTTATTTTTCTTTTACTAACACTATTATCTCTTTTTGATGTTACCTATTTCAGAAGAATTATTCCACGGGCTGCTACTTCTATTTATCTTTTGTATAATATTAATGTAAGTACTTGCATACTGCTTACTAACCCCGTATGCATGGACATTGGAGGGTCTAGAGTCGTTCAAATAAATGTAGCTTCGTTCAAAAAAAGTAGAGTCTTGACGTGTGCGGTGAAGGAGGAAACCATATGTTTCCTTATAACGCCGTTGGGAAAGTGGTGGGTCCCCTCCAATGATCTAAATGCAAATTCCATAAACAACAATACTTCTAATGACAATTCTTCTTTTATTCAAACTCTTCTCATGCTACTTATCTCTGTTATTAACAATAATAATTCTCTACCGTCCAACGCTGCCTCGTTACTCTCCTCTTTGTATTCTCTTCTTCCCAATGGCTGCCCCAACAGCAGCAATTCTGCAGTGGAATTGTAGAAGCGCCACCTCCAATAAGGATGACCTCATCCGCCTTCTACATTTACACTCCATATCGATTGCTGTCGTCTCTGAGACTTGGTTCAAGCCATCTCAACCCTTCAAGGTGAGTGGCTATCAATGTCTGCGGGACGACCGCATTGATGGGAAGGGTGGTGCAGCCCTTTTCATCAAAAACTCTCTCCCCTTCTCCCCTATTTCCATTAAACCCCCAAATTCATCCTTCCAATTAGTGGCAGCCACTGTCTCCAATATTACATTTGTATCTCTCTATATTCCCCCTTCTACCCCATTTGACCTTCCACTGTGGGTTCACATGCTTAGCAAAATTTCTTCTCCCTTGGTCATTTTGGGTGATTTCAATGCCCACTCCCCACTCTGGGGTTCTTCTTCCTCGGATCCCTCAGATATCAAACTAATTGACCTTTTGGACTCCTTGAACATATGTCTCCTAAATGACGGATCCTCAACAAGGTTTAGTCACCCTGGACAGAATCCTAGTGCGGGGAACATATCCCTCTGTTCCCCGAGTATCTATCCTCTAATCTCCTGGCGAATTTCTTCAGATCCCTGCGGCAGTGACCACTATCCCATTATTTTGAATTTGGCTCAAGGGTTGGATACCAATCACTTTAAAAGTAAGCCCAAATTTATTACAAAAAAGCGAATTGGTCCTGTTTCAGAGACTCTATCCAGGATCTTTCCCTCTCCCTGCCTTCCCCTTCTTCTGATAATTGCACCTCCTCTTATAAATCTTGGACTGATTCCATTCTAAAATCGGCTGACAAGTCTATCCCCAAATCATCTCCTGTAGGCTCGAAGGCTCGCCCTCCCCCTTGGTGGGATGAGGAATGCCTTAGAGTGCTGAAGGAGAGGAAAGCGGCCAATAAGACATACTGCCAACAGATGACTATGAATAATTGCATCTCAGCCAAGAATGCTCAAGCTGTTGCTAAACGCACATTCCGTTTCAAAAAAAAAACAGCTGGCGTAATTTCTGTACCAATATATCCCCTGCTACTCCAGCAGGGAAGGTTTGGTCCATGATTCGCAGGTTTAGATCTTCCTTTTCCCTGCCAAAGCCATCTCGTAATTCTGCTATTTGGATTGATGACTTTGTTAATAAAATAGCTCCCCCTTATGTCCCTAATTTTGATGAACTTCCTTCTTTGCCTTTCACTTTAAAATCTTCTTCATGGTTAGATGTTCCATTTTCCTTTGATGAGTTAAAAAGAGCCATTGAAATCCTCAATGACTCAGCTCCGGGCAAGGATGAAATCCTGAATATATTCATCCGTCATTCTGATGACAACTCTCTTACCTACTTTCTCTCTCTCTCATCAATGTCTTTCTCGATTCTGGCATTATTCCCCCAGACTGGAAAATTCAAAATATCATTCCCATTTGCAAAAGTGGCAAAGATCCAAGCATAGGTTCGAGCTACAGACCTATCGCCCTCTCTTCTACTCTTTATCTGAAAGAATTATTAAGAATAGATTGGACTGGTTCGTAGAAAAAAATCAAATTCTTTCCCCTTCCCAGTTTGGATTTAGAAAGGGTAAAAGTACCCTTGACAACCTTTCCTCTCTTGTTACAGATATCAAATTAGCATTATCTAAAAATGAATATTGCATTGCAGTGTTTTTAGACATCTGTGGAGCATATAACAATGTTCATATCCCCATCCTGAAAGAAAAGTTACTGCGCTTGATAGCTGCAAGACGAGTTGTTATCGAGCCTCCTAAATTAAGTAAATTCTAATGTAAAATCCATGCTAATTTGTACAGCGCTCTTGAGGCGATTTTTCGCAAAAACAGCGCTATATAAGTTGTCCAAATTTATTATTATTATTATTATTACAAAAGCATTACCAGGGGAGAATTCACTTAGGGTAGTGTTATTGCCGATAAGATACTATTCTGCAACATATAAATCTTATTCTAAAATATACAATACATAAAATATTCTAAAAGTGTATCACATTATGTGTAGAAATGGAAAGGTTCAAATAATCATTACGCTGTCCACATCATTTCTGCACACAGTGTGGTACGATACGTTATGTTTATAGCTATATAAAAATTTAACATATTGATTAAACAATGATCATATAAAGATTTAATAGAAAATGTGTCATATCCTAAATACAGGTAGCATTAACCTATTAAGTAGACAAATTTTATATCATAGTTAACAAAGTAGAAAGATGAATATGGAAATACAAAAATTCCTTCATGAAAGAGTAAAAATATTTAATAATTACTGCTAATACTTTTGCAATTGCGAGGGCACGTCACAGAGTGGTGCATTACCTTTGAAAATACTAATGGTTTTTCATCACGTATACAAAAAGTGGAATTAAAATTGGATAGAATATACCTAAAATGTTTCATTTTAACAAAGAATATCTTAAATATATCCTTGATTCGAATTTTGACAGTTGAAAAACACTGTTGCGTTTTTTTCGTTTTAATACGAAAAATCGAATTTTCGGCATTTAGTCAGTTTTATTTTTAGTTTTTTGTCCTCTTTTGAGTTCGTTTATTGCTGACCAAGTCCAGTAAGTGTTATTTTATTTTTGTTTCATATGCCTTTGCCATGGGGAAGAAACCCCCTGATCCCGCTCCCCCTGACCCTTCAAATTTTGACATTGGTAGTGAGGTAGAGATAACAGACCTTCAAGTTCCATCCTCTACTCCAAAAAAGAGGAAAGTTTGCGACCTTCCAAAAAATGATTCTTCACAGGTCTCAGTTCCTGTAGCTTCTCCTCTTTCTTTGTATCCGACTTCAGCAAAAGCTCCCTTCATAGTTTATGTTCAAAACAACTCTCCTGGCCACTCTTTACATCCCCTTGAATTTGGTAAATTCATTGGAAAAAAACCACTTGGCATTTCCCCAGGTGGTATCCAATCAGAGGGCAGATTTCGCATTTGTGTTGAGTTCACATCCGCGTTGAATGCCAATAAATTCATAAACTACATCGACTCCCTCTCTGCAAAAAAATTTAAAGCCTATATCCCTTCTTTCAATATCTCTCGCTTTGGTCCCGTTAGAGGTATTCCTGTAGACCTATCTGAAGAAGAGCTTATCTCGGAACTTATTATTCCAGCATCTTCGGGAAAAGTTATTAAGACTAGCGTCTTAATTTCAAAGATCGATCATCTGAGTCTGTAGTTTGGAAACCCTCTCAAACTGTAGTTCTGACATTTGAAGGACAGTCCCTTCCCTCTCACGTTTATTTATTTCACAACTCTCTCCCGGTGGAAATTTATTCGTACCCGACAATCCAATGTTTTAATTGTTGTCGGTTTGGCCATTCTAAACAATCGTGCCGCTCCTCTCCCAAATGCGCAGAAAATCATTTAGCAGACCAATGCTCCTCCCCTTCCAATTCCCCCACTTGCGTCAATTGTTCAGGCTCGCACAGAGCCACTCATCCATCCTGCCCCGAACTTTCTCGCCAAAAAAACATAAAAAGGTATATGGCCTCCAATAGCGTTTCATACTTCTAATGGTTTTACAAATATTAGTGTAACACTGCGTAAAAGAATAAGTACAACACAAGACTTATAGTAATAAATGAAAGAGATGTGGCAACAATTAAATTATATTATTAAATAATAAAAACAGAACATGAGACTCTAATAAAATAATATTTTAATTCTTCAGGGTCGTGTTTAGTCCTTAGAAAAATAAACTAAATAGTTAAAAGACTAATAAATTAATTGATAGCTTGTCGTGATTTAAAAATGATCTCAAGATGTTAAAATTACTATAAGGGCGCCAGTTCAAGTAGAACAAAATATTAAATGGTAAATCAATAAACTCAAAACTAACAGAAGTTATAGCTCACAGGTAATGACGAAATCACCGAAGTATGTGCCTTCATACATTGAGACAGACTCTCGGATCCTCTGGCTGCTAGCTTGGAACTGAAGAAAAATTCTCTTGTTCCTAGTAGGTTTTTGGGCAACAAACGAAAAATGCTGGATTCAACTTGCTCATAGAATAGCAACCTACTTATTGGGTGATTATTAATGGGTGCTTATTTCATCAAGTGATTATTTGTACATTATAATTTCGAACTGTTACAAGTTGATCTCAAACCTAGGAGTATTAAAGGGAGATTTTCTAACCAGTTCGTGTCGCCTTGAGCCATGAGTGATGCTTTAAGTGTACGATGCCAACGTTCTATCATGCCGTTTGATTGGAGATGATAGGCGGTATGAAGAGGTGGGATTCAAACTGACGTCCTTGATCCGTGGTTATAGTTTCCGGGGTACCATGACGGGCGATCCAGTGGGTTGTCAGGGCTGCAGCAACAGTCTCTGCTGACATATCCTTCAAAGGATCTACTTCTGGCCAGCGAGTGAATCTGTCGATCATCGTTAGCAGATATTGATAATCACTGCAAGCGGGCAAGGGTCCAACCAGGTCGATATATACATTTCGGAATCGGTTTTCAGGTAGTATATACGTGGCCATTGGCGCAACTGTATGTCTTGAGATTTTGGCTTTCTGGCAAGCAATGCAATGTTTGACAAAAGTTTTGATATCTTTTGCCATGTTAGGCCAGACGAATCTCAGCTTCAATGTGTTTGCGGTTCCTAAAATACCAGGATGGCGTACATTGCGCACGCTTTCTATTATCAGGTTACGCATGCAACGTGGGACAAAAGGTCTAACATGTCCTGTAGAAACATCACACCATAGGGAAGTATCGGTGCCTGGGATCACCATCTGACGTAGAACGAGGGAGGAGTCCTTAAGTGCCTTAATAAATTCGTTGTCTGAACTCTGCTCTTGTCCCATTTGTTCGTAGTCTATAGCAGACGGGCAAGTAATCTCTTCTACATGAGAAAGTGTGTCTGCTACATCGTTGAGGTGTCCAGGTATATGCTTAATATTTGTCGAAAATTGAGATATGTAGTCCAGCTGTCGTTCCTGACGCGGAGAACTTGAAGCCCGCTTCTTACTGAAAGCGAAAGTTGTGGGATTATGGTCAGTATATATTGTAAAATGACGACCTTCAATGTAATTCCTGAAGTATTTGACGGCTTCGTATACACCGGTCAACTCGCGGTCGAAAGTACTGTATTTCCGCTGTGCCGGGCTGAATTTTTTGACAGAAAAATCCTAAGGGTTGCCAGGATTTTCCTTTTGATTGTTGCAGGGACGCTTCCATGGCGATATCGGAAGCGTCGACCATGATGGCAATTTCGGCCGTTGGATCCGGGTGAGCTAATAATGCGGCAGACGCCAAGTGGTTTTTACATTCCTCGAACGCTGCTGTTAATTCCGGAGTCCAGTCGAGTATCCGCTTGTAATTTTTCTTATATCCGCTAATCCAATCGAAGAGTTTTATTTAGGTGCGAATAGAATTAGGTAGGAATTTCCTATAATAGTTCAGCATTCCTAAGAAACTTCTCAGTCCTTTTGCAGTTTTAGGTAGAGGAAAATCAACTATGGCCTTTACCCTTTCTGTAATGGGGGGAATTCCTTCCGGCGTAATTGTATGACCTAGAAAGTTTACACTATATAATCCAAATTGGCATTTAGTCATATTTATAATCATACCGTTTTCGGAAAGACGTTGAATTAGTATGTCCAGGTCCTGCTCGTGCTCTTCTTCATTCTCCGAGGCTATAAGGATATCATCCAAATATGCAAAACAAAAGTCTAGGTCTCGGGTCATGGCATGCATGAAACGCTGGAACGTCTGAGCTGCGTTCGATAATCCAAACTGCATTGAAGTGAACTCAAATAATCCAAAAGGTGTAATGATGGCGGTCTTTGGTATATCACCAGGTTCTACCGGTATGTGATGATATGCCCTCTGCAAGTCCAATGTCGAGAATATCTTCGCCTTGGACAGTTTATGCGGGAAATCGTACAATAGAGAACTCCAGTCCATTTTATTTATTTTTTTTAATGAATAAAGACCTTGAAACTTAAATAACTGCATTTTTATTTTTATTTTTATAGTTAGTTTTAATAGTTAAAATAATTGTCAAAGTTTTAATTTTTAAAGACTCCCAGAAACGCACCGTATCTATGGTGGTCTTCACCCACCGTTAGTTTTTTTACTTTTTAAGTTGTCATTTTGAATCAGTGATGTCATGTCGAGGGAAATTTCCCTAGATCTAGGGGAGAAAAATATTTTTTAGGGATAAGGGAAATCAGGACAAAATCTAGGGAAATTTCGAACTCTGGCAAAAATTTTATTACATATGACAATATTACTGGTATTATTTATATATATATTTTTTGGAATTCCTATGAATCTTAATTATTGTTCATTTACTTACATGCCATGTTATTTTTAACACTGACAACTCAAAATGATATTAGGGAACGTACCCATACTACGTGACGCGTTCAAAATACCACGCTTGGTACAAATGAGCGGCGGGTTGCTTATGATTTTTATTTTGCAATGTGCTTTTTTTAATTTGGAATTTAGTTTCTAATTCAGTGGTGAGTGTATTCGTACTTTTAAATTATTACTTCACGTAGCAAAAAGTGTTTTATTTGGAAAATCACGGTATTATTAGTATATTTACCAAGTTCCGATATCTTTCCAATTAATGCACATAAGATCAATTAATTAAACTAATGCACATAAGATCGCCTCATGCCAGATATGCAATAGCACCATCATTAGTATCCCATAACTTTGACTGCATACACAATAACTGTATACAGCCCTGCGCCTGTGGAAGTATTGACCTAGTCAAAGAATATGTCTACTTAGGGGTGACGGTGGATTGTAATATGAAATGGGATATCCATATTGTTAAGCTATGTAAGCGCCTTCGAGCGATTGTAGGCAAACTTTATAAACTTAAATATTATGTACCCATCAAAACCATGAAACTAATCTATTTGTCCCTGGCTGAATCTAATGTGAGATATGGTATAACGCCTTGGGGGCACTCATGTAAAACAAACATCCAACATGTACAGTCAATTCAAAACGCTATGGTCAAATTACTCGTCAGCAAAGCAGTTTATGACCAGCGGCAAAATATCACAATTATGTATAAATCCATAAATGTGTTACCTATTAGAGCTCTTTTTTGGTATAAAATCTGTATGCAACATATCTTAGATAGCCCATACAAAACAATGGTGGATCACATGTACAATACTAGGCTTACACAAAATGAAGGGATGATAGTACCTACATTTTCTAATAAACATGGCCAGCGAACTCTTGAACACATTGTACCACTTATTTTTAATATGCTGCCATATGATTTGAAAAAATGTTGCTCGACACCTAAATTTGCACTATTGTTTAGAACATGGCTATTGGAATCAGATTTTATGTATTGACTTGACTCCTCGTGCATTTTTAATTTTTAATTATTAATATTTAATTTTATTTTTTTTTTTTCTTTATACTTATTTATGTTTTTATTATGTTTTTTATTAAATTGCAATATTTTTTTCTTCTATTGTAAAACATTGTATATTGTATCATGTTGTTGTCCACACTATTTTCCTGCCGACAAGCTACTTGCAGTAGCTTTGCAGGTGCAATGTAAACAAGAAAAAAAACTATTTTCTAATAAAAAAAAAAAAAAATTATCATATTAATTAACATATAACAGGATTCGTGTTACACAATCAGGTGGCTACGTAGGTAATTGCGTAAATGTGAAATTCTAGGGAAATTTCACTTCGAAATCTAGGGAAATAATTTTTTTGGGCAGAACATCCCTGTTTGCGGTCATGGCGGAATCAGTGTTGCCAACTTAGCAACTTTATAGCTAGATCTAGCTATTATTTGATGTCAGACAGCTACATTTTAATGAATCTTGTAGCTAAACTTTTTAGCTACTTTTTATAGCAACTTTTAGTCATTGTTTTATAGCAATTTTTCCGGTGACAATACATACCAAGATATACGTACTCTTGCTTTAACTTGCCTTTCACTGCCACATTCTAATGCAGAGGTAGAGAGGTTATTCTCTCAGATGAATTTAGTTTAAAATAAGTAAAGAAACCGAATGAGTTTGACAACTCGAAACGCGAAATATTATATTTCTTTTAACTTAATAATAATAAAAAAAACCTCTTAACTTAATCCTCTGCATTAGAGACTCTCAGGAAAAGTGGTAAATGCGGCTATAACCAAAACCTCCTAGACTCCACATGCCGTGGGTGACGCTATAACTGTGTTTTGCCTAAAGATGTACTGCATAAAATGGGTACCGCTGAAAAATATTCAAAATCACTGAAAGATACTGAACCCCAGCCATCGACATCTTCTGATCTTCCTCTTTAAATATGAATGTTCAATTTATTTATTTATTCAATAAGTGTATAAGATATTTATTCTCTTTTGTTGGATTTAATGGAAATAAAAACGATTGTCAGAATTTGTCTTTTATTGTATTAACTTATCTACCTACTGTAACGTTTAGCTACTTCTAGCAACTTTTTGGGGTAAAAAAAACTGGCAATCTAGCAACATTTTGTAAGATGTCTAGCAATTTTCCATAGCTAACAGTTGGCAACTTTGGGCGGAATGCTTTGTAATGACTTTTAGGTGTGAGGTGTGTTTTTTATTCAAGATTAACTGCTTTTAATATAGAAAAACATTGGTAAAATGTCCACATTTCACCGCTACTGTTATTGTATTTAATCAAAGTGCAATATAAAAACAATAAATCATCTCTTTCATTGCAAATACATGTGACATCGTGTTTTGTGTCAGGCGTTACTTTGTAGGTACATTG
This sequence comes from Limnephilus rhombicus, assembly GCA_929108145.2. Taxonomy (NCBI): domain Eukaryota; kingdom Metazoa; phylum Arthropoda; class Insecta; order Trichoptera; family Limnephilidae; genus Limnephilus; species Limnephilus rhombicus. Next base: position 36,426,721 of record OV815273.1, on the reverse strand, counting down.
TTTTATGTATAATACATACAGAAACACTGGTATTTATAATACACTGATCATGACGAGTGTGTAACAACTTGTATAAAAAGCCCTATACTAAAAACAATTTGAAAATACATATGAATTAAAGTCGTGTCAAAATATGACACGACTTTAACCTCAAAAAGACAAAATTTATTGCAGATTGTCCGCAAATATAGCCCTTTTCGTAAATTGTTGAGGGCCTAAATTATGTTTCAATAAACACAATAACTATTATTTATCTAAATCTCTATAAACAGTATGAAAATATTTTCGTTATTTGTTTTTGGGGTGTTATGCCGTGTTGCGCTACCTCCTTCTTTAGCCAACGTTTCGGACATCGTTGCAGTGTCCATCATCAGGGCAGATCCGGCAGATCCGGTAGATGAAAATGCAAATGGTATAACGAAAATGCTTTTGGCCGTGAAAATCTTAAAACTTATCAGTATGAAAATAAACCAAAAACACGAAATGTTGAATTGCATAGGTACGTGTGCACTTCAAGTCATTTCAAATGTCAATACAATACACACTATCACCAGGTGACAGGTTAAGAGTGACGTCACCGTTAACCATTTCAGTAATGCCAACTTAACGCTGTGTTTTGAGGAGAGGTTTAAAAATGCACTTTTTAATAATTTTTTAAAAACTCTGCGTTTAATATTATGAAATAAAACTGATATATTCAGAATCAGCGTTTCTTGGTCTATATGAACATATTTTTTTAAAGCCATAATATTTTTCACTGGAGTTCCTTATTGGGGAATGGGGTACTTATCCGGTATTGTCTGCGCGTTAAGACGTCTATAATCTCCGCACGGATGCCATTCACCATTGGGTTTCTTCACCATATGTAATGGACTTGCCCAGTTGCTCTTGGATGGTCTGCAAATTCCCTGTTCTACGAGGTCCTTGAACTCCTTCGCAGCTTCCAGGAGGGCTGGTGCAAGTCGGCGCGCACGTTCTGTGACTGGTGGGCCTTTGGTTTCGATACAGCGGGTTACTTTATATCTTGGACTATCCAGGATTTTTACGTTAGGACGTGTCAAACTGGGGTACTTTTTTTTTTTTTTACATGATCTCCACACAGGAGGCCCTGATGAAAATAATTTCCCTCAGGGCCTATGTCATCTTTGAGGATGCTGTGTGGAGGGTTTTTTTGTTGAGGATAATACTTGTTAAGGATGTCTCTGTACTACTGGCTAGAGGATAATGTTGAAACAACAGATGAGGGTTCTTTATATGTAGCGCCTCTAATCTGCAATCCTGTTGATTGGTCAGCAAGTACGGCTTTTTTTAGGTTGACAGTCAGGTTGAAATGATGTAAGAAGTCAGCTTTGGAGACATCGGCCACGATGAAGCGCCACTTCATTGCTCTTCGTAGTTCAAAATGTAAGTCTACAGTTCTGGTACCGTATGTTCTTATTGAAGATCCATTGCGTGGTTGGACATTTGTCTGAAGTTACACAACTCTTCTTTGTATTCAGGCTTCTGGGTATCACGGACACGTCTGCGCCTGTGTCCACTAAAAATTTCTGGCGCGTTTAAAAATCATAAATATAGAGACGACAGGTGTTTTCTGGAATCTCACATGTCTCTACTGTGACATTCCGTTGTCGTTTCCCGACCTTCCGTTAGGGTACGTACATGGATTGTAACACTTGTATGCCTTATCTCCGAATTTTGCATGGAGTCGGCAGAATCCTTCGGGTGATGTAGATGGTGATCTATCGCGAGACCTGGAACGTTGCCTTCTAGCGGAATTGTGTTGAGATGACGGTTGATTGTTCCATCTGCGATTTGGGCTTTGGCCTCTTCTATTGGTGTAGTTCGAAGGATTGTCGCGATCTGTGGTTCTGAATAATTGTAGTTGCTTCATTTCCCTTGTGAGATGTTGTATCTGGTCTTGCAGATTGCGCAGGATCGATGACATATTAGCGTCGAAACTTGTACTTGCAGAATGATGATGGTTCCGATCAGCTGGTCGCTGGTGATCTAATGCACTACATTCACTCTTTTCGTAGCAGTCGAGGATCTTGTCTGCTGCTAATGCTAATTGAGGTAGTTGATTGTCTGGCAAGGCTGACAGAATGGCTTGGACGTGTTGCGGAAGTCGCTGTAACCATAAGTTACGCACTATGGCACTATCCGCCAGCTGTGGTCCCGCTAGCTCGCACATATGTCTTAGCAAGTCTGTTGGCTTCCTGTCATTTAATTGAAGTTCGGTGAGCAGTCTGGCTAATCGTTTTTCTTCGGAATCTTGCATTCTTTTGGCGAATGATGCCTTTAGTACTGTGTACTTGTCCTTCGCTGGGGGGTTGATGACTATATCACTCACGCTTCGGAGAGTCTCAGCATCCAGAGCGGCTACAATATAGTTATATTTGGTAAAGTCATCTTTTATTCTTGAGTTTGTAAACTGCGCCTCAGCTTGCGCAAACCATAAAGCAATGTTCTCCCGCCAACAAGATGGTAGTCTGACGGAGACGTGGCTTAGTTCGGATGGTTTGTTTTCATCCCTGTTTCTTGATGATCCGGCGTCTGATGGTATGTTAAGTAGCGTCGCATGAGGATTGAGGTTTTCGGCGTTCATCATGAATTTGTTCAGTATAATTGAGGCAAGGTATGGTTTAAATATTTGTTACGAAAAAATATTGAAAATATTCACGGGAAATGACCTAAGTCACGGATATCAAAAATTGCAAAATAATATACAATATAAAGATTGTGGAATAACCAAATTATTATAAATCATGTGGCAATGTTAAGTGGTTAAAATATTACATCAAAGTTAATATACAACAATAATAATATTATTCAACAATACGATGTGTGTTTAAAATTTGCAGCAATATTATCGTCATGCAATTTTTTTTTATTAATGTTATGTGGCAATGTTATGTGGTTAAAATATTACATCAAAGTTAATATACAACAATAATAATAAAATAAAATTTAATTAAATTTTAAACTGTACTTTTACTGTACTTTTTGTTTTTGTAGTTATAAATCTTCATTTTTTTTTGTTCAATAAAGATATATTATTATTATTATTATTCAACAATACGATGTGTGTTTAAAATTTGCAGCAATATTATCGTCATGCAATTTTTTTTTATTAATATTAAAAATATATTCCTCGTGTAATGTTTGATTAAAATTGAAAGCGAGCAAAGAAAACAAGGAAGATAGTTGTTGAACCACCCTACTGTGGTAAATTTCATCAAAAGAAAAAAATATTTATACTTTAATAAATTTGGTGGTCCATCCTGATGATAAAAACCTTTGCACATGAATTTAAAATTGGGCAATTTTGGGTTTCCTTGATGTTATTTGTAATTGAATATATTATTTCTTGCAACATATAAGATTTTGAAAAAGTTATTTTAAATTTCAAGGTTTTAAATATCAATTATTTTTGAAAATTTTACGATATCACCACATGTTTAAAACTGTAGGTAGTAAAAAAGGATTTTACAACAACATGTTAATAAAAAATTGGATAACATTACGATTGTGACATTTTCTACACCTTTCTTCTTTGTTTCAACAGCAATCTCTGCCTTTTCTCGAACAATTTGCGAAAACTGCCATGTGGGCCACCCTATTTCTGCAGCGGTCCTCGAGCGATCCGCGTTAAAGCGCTCTCCTCACGACACTTAAGTGCCCTCCTCACCATCCAATTTCTAGTCACTTCTTGCTGGCCAGCCAAATTGGCGGTTTCCACCACACCATCCAATTTGCAGAAAGGTCTTAGCTTTTGCGCTGTAAACACGTATTCGGAGCGCTCGCGCTGTGCGCAAACGTGTCATGGCTCCGTCACTTTCGAAATTTCAACGTATTGGATTAGCGTTGGCTTTATTGACAACAGACAATAATGCGATTCGTAAAAGAAAATATTGGGCAAATAAATGGTTTATCGAAAGGCGTAAGTTTAGCCACATAAATATCGCAAGGGAATTGTATCCTCTTGATTTTAGGAACTTTCTGCGAATGGATTATGTTAGTTTCAGTGAGTTGCTCAATCTGGTAACACCATTAATAGAAAAACGAGAAATATTTACGCTTTACAATAAAATCCAAATAAATGTAATATTTATGAACATGTCCGAAAACTAAAAAATGTTTTTGAAAGGTGATAAACGACGCTTTCAAATTTTACAAATTGAAATAAAAAATACGGGTGTTACAGCACGTACCGAGGGATTTAACCAGCAATTCCTGGGCATAGTTGGAGTAAAAAGTGTTGTCCGATGATATATTTTTTCTATTAATAAACAAAAAAAATGTTTTTCGATCACATGTCGCTACTGATCCCATCACGAAGGGATGTGTTTGAGCGAACTAGCACTGTCTCGCTTGAACGAAGTGTCGCTAGAACGAGACGTAACGCTTGTCAAACGACCGCTACGCTATAAACAATCTATACTCCTAAGTACTCAGTTGCGGCGTGTGATGGAATAATATTTTATTATTTAAAATTAATTTATTTTTATTTATTTGAGATAATATATTACAAAATTATTCCATATAATTTATAATACATTACTCCCAATGAGTTTGATAAAACTCGTTTCGGGAAGGACAACATTATACCTCTAAAGGAAAATTATTTTTACATAAGAACACGCAAATCAATGAATAATACATTGATTTTTAAATGGACTAGACACACTTGATACAGGTAATTGAAGAATATAGAAGAGTTATAAAGGAAGACAAAAAATTGTTTTAAAAGATAAAAAATGTCATCGGACAGAAAAATGACATTCACTTTTTTTACTCTAAATAAGCTCGTGAATCGCTGGTTAAAATCTCTCGGGTACGTGCTGTTCCGGTAACCGACGAGTTCATCGAAAGCAAATTCATCGAAAATGAGTTCATCTAAAATCAATTCATCGAAAGCAAATTCATCGAAAACGAGTTCATCGAAAATCAATTCATAGAAAGAAAATTCATCGAAAACGAGTTAATCGAAAATCAATTCATCGAAAGCAAATTCATCGAAAACGAGTTCGTCGAAAATCAATTCATCGAAAGCAAATTCATCGAAAACGAGTTCATCGAAAATCAATTCATCGAAAGCAAACTCATCGAAAACGAGTTAATCGAAAATCAATTCATCGAATGATCAATTCATCGAAAAACATTTTTTTGTAGATATTGAGCTGTCAAAATTAAATACCCAAAAAGGTCTGTTTAACTGAGTTAAATGTGTTTAGCAACTGTCAGTTTCGTAGTGACAATGTAAAATTTATATGTTATCTCTTCGATTTCCCATTGTCCGATACTGCAAAAAAGGGATATCTAAGGAACGGTGAATAGACAACTCATAATGAAACCAACTCATAAACAACTCAGAAAGGTCATTAAGAGTGATGATAAAATATATTTAAAAATTGGTTAAATCGTAGGTTAGGTTAGTTTAGGTTGACCAATCCTTTTTTAACTTCTCGGTCCGCTCGGCATTTCTCTCAAATATCAATAAAATATATTTTTTCGATGAATTGGCGATTCGATGAATTGATTTTCTATGAATTCGTTTTCGATGAACTCGTCGTGAACCGCTGTTCCGCCCTGCATAGTTTTTGAAATATAACTTTTTTGCAGGAAAACATAAAAAGTTTAAAAATGTTCCACCTTACGTATTTTTCTAACTAAAATTACCTATAACCAAAAAAAAAAAAAACACACACACATATTTTATTAGGCTAATTTATTATGAACATTATCGTCCATTATCTTTTTTGTCGTTTCATGTAAAAATAATTAATTAAAAAATTCCCACAGTTAAGAAAATATTAATCCTATCCTATTAGTGTCGTGAGGAGAGCGCTTAAATTTAGTCACTAAATTTAGTCATGACTGCATATTGTATGGTGAGGAGGCACAACCGCCTGCGAATTGGAACAAATCACCAGCCGAATTATTATTTCCCTTCTGCCGGGACCCCCCACTCCTTAAAATTGGGCCGAACAGCCAGCCGTATTATTATTTACCGTCTGCGAATTCTAGTTGGGGCCAGCCGCAGAAGGAACGCCCCCGAATGGACATGTTACGACGGGTCATTTAATTCATTTCTCCTCGAAGAGCGTTCCGCGCGGTCGTTAGTTCGTTAGCACTGTTAGCAGCGACTTGTAGCAGTACGCATATTTCCAAAACTTATACCGGTTCAGTCGCGGTAGCGACAATTTATATTTCAAAAACACCTCTTTATTGGTTATTTTTTATCACTTGGCAAAAACCAAAAATGGTTCTAAAATCTGGAGAAAATAATCTTTTCAATGTGTGTATTAGAAACATTGACCTATGATATCACTTGATCGAAGATTAGAAATTAATAATTTTATTTCTAAATATTTTAATTTTGATATTATTCCCATATACATATTGTAAATTGGTTATTTTTTATCACTTTGCAAAAACAAAATTTGTTCTAAAATCAAGATAAAATAATCTTTCTAATGTGTATTATAGAAATTTAATAATTTTATTTCTAAGTAGGTATTTAAATTTTGGTATTGAAAATTTAAATTGTCGCTCCCGCTCCCTATGAGACGATGTATGAATGTGAACGAGGCAAGGAGTGTGTGCCGAGACCGAGTTGCCTATCCCTGCGGGAAACGGCGTGATGGTTAGTTAGTTAGTTTTTGTTATTATTTTTGACAGTAATTCTCAGAAGAAGAAAAAATTTTTTTTTTTTCATCACTCTTTTTGTCTGTTATTCCCAACAGAAGGATTAATATTTTCTTAACTGTGGGAATTTTTTAATTAATTATTTTTACATGAAACGACAAAAAAGTTAGTGGACGATAATGTTCATAATAAATTTGCAGAATAAAATATGTGTTGTTTTTATTTTTTTTCGTTATAGGTAATTTTAGTTAGAAAAATACGTAAGGTGGAACATTTTTAAACTTTTTGCCTGCAAAAAAGGTTTTTTTCCAAAAATTATACAGGGTGGAACAGCGGTTCACGACGAGTTCATCGAAAACGAATTCATCGAAAATCAATTCATTGAATCGCCAATTAATCGAAAAAATATATTTTGTTGATATTTGAGAGAAATGCCGAGCGGACCGAGAAGTTAAAAAAGGATTGGTCAACCTAAACTAACCTAACCTACGATTTAACCAATTTTTAAATATATTCTATCATCACTCTTAATGACCTTTCTGAGTTGTTTATGAGTTGGTTTCATTATGAGTTGTCTATTCACCGTTCCTTAGATATCCCTTTTTTGCAGTATCAGACAATGGGAAATCGAAGAGATAACATATAAATTTTACATTGTCACTACGAAACTGACAGTTGCTAAACACATTTAACTCAGTTAAACAGACCTTTTTGGGTATTTAATTTTGACAGCTCAATATCTACAAAAAAATGTTTTTCGATGAATTGATCATTCGATGAATTGATTTTCGATTAACTCGTTTTCGATGAGTTTGCTTTCGATGAATTGATTTTCGATGAACTCGTTTTCGATGAATTTGCTTTCGATGAATTGATTTTCGACGAACTCGTTTTCGATGAATTTGCTTTCGATGAATTGATTTTCGATTAATTCGTTTTCGATGAATTTTCTTTCTATGAATTGATTTTCGATGAACTCGTTTTCGATGAATTTGCTTTCGATGAATTGATTTTAGATGAACTCATTTTCGATGAATTTGCTTTCGATGAACTCGTCGGTTACCGGAACAGCACGTACCCGAGAGATTTTAACCAGCGATTCCCGAGCTTATTTAGAGTAAAAAAAGTGAATGTCATTTTTCTGTCCGATGACATTTTTTATCTATTAAAACAATTTTTTGTCTTCCTTTATAACTCTTGTATATTCTTCAATTACCTGTATCAAGTGTGTCTAGTCCATTTAAAAATCAATGTATTATTCATTGATTTGCGTGTTCTTATGTAAAAATAATTTTCCTTTAGAGGTATAATGTTGTCCTTCCCGAAACGAGTTTTATCAAACTCATTGGGAGTAATGTATTATAAATTGTATGGAATAATTTTGTAATATATTATCTCAAATAAATAAAAATAAATTAATATTAAATAATAAAATATTATTCCATCACACGCCGCAACTGAGTACTTAGGAGTATAGATTGTTTATAGCGTAGCGGTCATTTGACAAGCGTTACGTCTCGTTCTAGCGACACTTCGTTCAAGCTAGACAGCGCTAGTCCGCTCAAACACATCCCGTCGTGATGGGATCAGTAGCGACATGTGATCGAAAAACATTTTTTTTTGTTTATTAATAGAAAAAATATATCATCGGACAACACTTTTTACTCCAAATATGCCCAGGAATCGCTGGTTAAATCCCTCGGGTACGTGCTGTAACACCCGTATTTTTTATTTCAATTTGTAAAATTTGAAAGCGTCGTTTATCACCTTTCAAAAACAGTTTTTAGTTTTCGGATATGTTCATAAATATTACATTTATTTGTATTTTATTGTAAAGCGTAAATATTTCTCTTTTTCTATTAACGGTGTTACCAGATTGAGCAACTCACTGAAACTAACATAATCCATTCGCAGAAAGTTCCTAAAATCAAGAGGATTCATTTCCCTTGCGATATTTATGTGGCTAAACTTACGCCTTTCGATAAACCATTTATTTGCCCAATATTTTCTTTTACGAATCGCATTATTGTCTGTTGTCAATAAAGCCAACGCTAATCCAATACGTTGAAATTTCGAAAGTGACGGAGCCATGACACGTTTGCGCACAGCGCGAGCGCTCCGAACACGTTTTCACAGCGCAAAAGCTAAGACCTTTCTGCAAATTGGATGGTGTGGTGGAAACCGCCAATTTGGCTGGCCAGCAAGTAGTGACTAGAAATTGGATGGTGAGGAGGGCACTTAAGGATTCTCGCTGAAATAGAAATATACACGCACTTAATTCTTTTTTAACTATGAACATTTTAAAAAGATTATTGGGTTATTTATATCAGTTTCAAGATCGGTATATTTGAATATTTCTCAAAAGGTCAGTATGGAACTTTACGGGGACTGTCAAATCGTAATTTGACGTCGATATTTTTGTTCTGAAAAAATACTGCAGCGGATTTACATTTACATGAATTTAAGTTATAAAATTGAAAAAAAAAAACTTTATAAATTTAGCTGCAGGACGTTGCAATCCTGATCTCTCACGGCTGGAGTTTCATAAACTACCTACGTCGTAATATAGCGGACGAGATAAACATCATCGCAACTACGAATTCGGGGTCACGATTTTTAAGGTGGGCTTTAGTTGTAAATATTTGTTTTTAAATAACAAAGAGAGTAGTTATGAACTTGGTTAATTTATTGCATGGTGGTTTACAATAAATACAAATATTTATAAGCATCCTGTCGTGAGAGATTCAAAATTGCAAGTGATGTGAATGTTGCGAGATCCGCGCCGCCTAGCGGCGATAATACAAGTACACTACCCCAGCGGTGTGGTCAGCCGAAATAATACAGTTTCGAGTACATGGCTACAGATTCATGTACAGAGCATGATTCTTATGAAGAAACCAGATTCGAATTTTGACAGTTGAAAAACACTGTTGCGTTTTTTTTCGTTTTAATACGAAGAATCGAATTTTTGGCATTTAGTCAGCTTTATTTTTAGTTTTTTGTCCTCTTTTGAGTTCGTTTATTGCTGACCAAGTCCAGTAAGTGTTGGCCTCCAATAGCGTTTCATACTTCTATGCCTCCAAATTAATAGCTCCTTCTAAAAAATCTTTTGCTGAAGTTGCCTCTCAATCCCAATTAGTGCTCCTTCAAACTTGTCTTACAAGAAAACTGTAATGAAACAAGCTTCTCGTCCAATTAAAACCCCTGGATATGATCAATTTGGCCATAACTCCCAGCTCTTGTTCCCAAATGGTAACATCAGCTCTCTATTTCCTCAAAACTCCGTCTTTTCTAACTCCAATTCAACTGATCTAAATGCAAATTCCATAAACAACAATACTTCTAATGACAATTCTTCTTTTATTCAAACTCTTCTCATGCTACTTATCTCTGTTATTAACAATAATAATTCTCTACCGTCCAACGCTGCCTCGTTACTCTCCTCTTTGTATTCTCTTCTTCCCAATGGCTGCCCCAACAGCAGCAATTCTGCAGTGGAATTGTAGAAGCGCCACCTCCAATAAGGATGACCTCATCCGCCTTCTACATTTACACTCCATATCGATTGCTGTCGTCTCTGAGACTTGGTTCAAGCCATCTCAACCCTTCAAGGTGAGTGGCTATCAATGTCTGCGGGACGACCGCATTGATGGGAAGGGTGGTGCAGCCCTTTTCATCAAAAACTCTCTCCCCTTCTCCCCTATTTCCATTAAACCCCCAAATTCATCCTTCCAATTAGTGGCAGCCACTGTCTCCAATATTACATTTGTATCTCTCTATATTCCCCCTTCTACCCCATTTGACCTTCCACTGTGGGTTCACATGCTTAGCAAAATTTCTTCTCCCTTGGTCATTTTGGGTGATTTCAATGCCCACTCCCCACTCTGGGGTTCTTCTTCCTCGGATCCCTCAGATATCAAACTAATTGACCTTTTGGACTCCTTGAACATATGTCTCCTAAATGACGGATCCTCAACAAGGTTTAGTCACCCTGGACAGAATCCTAGTGCGGTGGACATATCCCTCTGTTCCGCGAGTATCTATCCTCTAATCTCCTGGCGAATTTCTTCAGATCCCTGCGGCAGTGACCACTATCCCATTATTTTGAATTTGGCTCAAGGGTTGGATACCAATCACTTTAAAAGTAAGCCCAAATTTATTACAAAAAAAGCGGATTGGTCCCATTTCAGAGACTCTATCCAGGATCTTTCCCTCTCCCTGCCTTCCCCTTCTTCTGATAATTGCACCTCCTCTTATAAATCTTGGACTGATTCCATTCTAAAATCGGCTGACAAGTCTATCCCCAAATCATCTCCTGTAGGCTCGAAGGCTCGCCCTCCCCCTTGGTGGGATGAGGAATGCCTTAGAGTGCTGAAGGAGAGAAAAGCGGCCAATAAGACATACTGCCAACAGATGACTATGAATAATTACATCTCAGCCAAGAATGCCCAAGCTGTTTCTAAACGCACATTCCGTTTCAAAAAAAAAAAACAGCTGGCGTAATTTCTGTACCAATATATCCCCTGCTACTCCAGCAGGGAAGGTTTGGTCCATGATTCGCAGGTTTAGATCTTCCTTTTCCCTGCCAAAGCCATCTCGTAATTCTGCTATTTGGATTGATGACTTTGTTAATAAAATAGCTCCCCCTTATGTCCCTAATTTTGATGAACTTCCTTCTTTGCCTTTCACTTTAAAATCTTCTTCATGGTTAGATGCTCCATTTTCCTTTGATGAGTTAAAAAGAGCCATTGAAATCCTCAATGACTCAGCTCCGGGCAAGGATGAAATCCTGAATATATTCTCAACACAGGCTAGCCTAGTGAGGCAGGTTATGAGAAACCTAAATTTATAATTATAAATTTCTATTCTTTAATTACCTACTGTATATATGTATTTTGTTTTCTGATATTAACTTTCGTACGTATGCAACTTTTAAACTGTACTTTTACTGTACTTATGATGTACTTTTTGTTTTTGTAATTATAAATCTTCATTTTTTTTTTTGTTCAATAAAGATATATTATTATTATTATTATTATTATTATTCATCCGTCATTCTGATGACAATTCTCTTACCTACTTTCTCCCTCTCATCAATGTCTTTCTGGATTCTGGCATTATTCCCCCAGACTGGAAAATTCAAAATATCATTCCCATTTTCAAAAGTCCGTGTACAGACCGTGATTCTTAGTAGAAATCCAAAATTTCTATGGCCGTAGAAGTTATGAAAGAGCCCAAGTGCTATATAAAAACGATATTTTTTTTTAAAATTCTTCTTTCGGAAGAATTTTTGATGATTCGTGTAAAGACCTTAATTCTTAGTAAGAATCCAAAATTTCAGTCGGTTCGGTGCCACGGCCGAAGTTATGATCGAGCCCAAGTTTTTTTTTTTTTACATGAATACCGCACAAGAGTCCCAACTGCTGATAATTTGTGGGACCAAGGATGAGTTGAATTTGCATTTATCGTAGTATCTGTAAACGTTGGTTTTAAAATTATCAGCTTACCATTCAATGGTACATCGACTCCTTAACATTTCCTTAGATAATAAAGCATACGTAAAAGAAAAGGAAACTATCAAAACAATCGCGATTAATAACGGCTATGAGGCAAGAAACATTGAAAAAATAATAAAAAACAAGAAATACAAAAATAAAATTAATTTAATATATCCGGTACATAACAAAAAAATAGAAAAATTTGCATGTCTCGAATTCCTCGGCCCAATATCTTTAAAAATTGCAAAAGAAATTAAAAAATGTGGTTTAAATATAGCTTTTAGAACCAATAATAATATGGGAACAAGCCTTAAAAACTCAAAAAAGTAGAAATCCTAAACTCTATAACGGTGGCATATATGAATTAAAATGTGACCACGCCGACTGTAACGCTACATACATCGGACAAACAGGTACGGCATTCTCAACTAGATTCAAAGAACATATAAGATGTTATAAAAATAAAAACACCTCTCCAAAATTCGCTGAACATCTCTTAGTGAATAATCACGTTCCACTTAAAAATAACCAGCCAAAACCATTACATATAGAACGAAAGGGTCTTAGATTAAATTTGCTTGAACAATTAGAAATCAATAAACGAACGAATGACCCCAACATAACGCTAATTAATAAAGTAAGGAAAATTATTTATTCCCCACTACTTAGTATGTTTACCAAACCTAAAAAATATAATGCACTTAAATGAGTCATAGCAATAACGTCATTCTAAATCAATTAAGAAAACCCTTACACTTAGTGCAAGGCAAACCAAAGGGAAATACTCCGAATCTCACATTAGCACTCTCTCAATTAGTGTCTCTACAAATTGGTTTAACGGGTAATAAATCAACTTAGACACTTTCAAAAATTGACATTTAAAATCTTATAAATAAGTCGTCCGTACGTGGCTTCACCACAGTTTGAAAATGACCTTACAAGTCGAAACAGCTGTAACTAAAACACTTAGCAAAAAACTTGCAGAACTCGATAATAACATTATCAAATTTAATTTTAATTAAATTTCTAAAAATTAAAATGGAGTTCTACGAATTAAACACAAAAACAATAAATAGGTAAAAGAACTTGTGGGCTGGCAATGCCCTCACCTGCTTTCTCTCCCATCCAACAGGCACAAACAGCAATAGGCGTAAGGTTCGTTTCTTTTATAGTACACGGCGGAGTTATTTACAATGGCGGTTCACCGATAGCGGAGGCACAATGGCTATATGTTGTGCGGCGGGAATGTATTACAGACTGAGTAAGAATTGACGAATAGGCAATTGGGATAGGTAGGAAAGGAATTTGCAATAATATTAATACCAATCCCAAGCAGTGACAGTATGTATGCGGGGCGGGGCTCTTAAACCATAACGTATGGTCTATTAGCTGAGCGGGATTTAGACCACGCGACAGGCAATCAGCGGGATTTTCTTTACCTTTTTAATGATGGAAGCATTCAGCCTCCAGATGATCTTGTATTTGTGATACGCGGTTAGCAACGAAGGGCTGCCATTTAGCGGGCAGTGAATTTATCCATACTAGCGCAACCGTGCGGTCACAAAAGGCTTAAGTCGTATGAACTATCGAATTTGATGCGTAGGTATTACTGACCTTGCGCATTAATCGGGCAAGTACCATCGCTCCACATATTTCTAGACGCGCAAGTGAAATCGTCTTCGCAGGAGCGACCTTGGATTTGGCGCATAATAAGCTAATTGTGGTTTTGTCAGTATTTGAACAGTAAACATGTAAGTATAATGCGCGTTTGTTTGCGTCAGAAACCCCAATAAGTGTTAATACACATGGGTATTCGACACCTAAAAACTGAGGAATTTTAATAGATTGCAATAATGGCAATTCCTTTTCAAGTTGACGCCAAAGCGTGACAACGGTGTCAGGAGAAGGATCGTCCCAATCCAGGTTGTACTGCCATAGAGATTTAATTATAAGTTTAGCTAATAAAACAACCCGTGCCAAGAAACCCATCAAATCTCACAGACGAACAATCGTCGATAGGATGTTTCATTTGGTGCAAATTCTTTCATCAGAGTTTACAACAAATATAAAATTATCAGAAGCGGGTATCCAATGAAGACCTAATATTTTTAGGTTTTCATCTGGATTAAATTCCACATGTTCCTTGACACGGCGATCTGAAGGCATCGTGGACAAAAAGTTTGGAAAATTACCAGAGAATTTTACAAGATCGAATCCTCTCGCGGCGAATAGTTGAAAATTGAGGATAATGCGAAATAGAGCACCTTGTAAATTATTACCGGTGTGTAGAACATTATAATGCAAGTAACCAGAATCGGATTTCATAGTCGCGCCCAGCACCATCCGGATTTTGGTGGTCAATTTATCTTCGCGAACGATGTGATGCGGGATTACGTAATGCAGAAAATCAGAATTGTCAACTGGGGAAATGTACCCTTTCTGAAGGTATTCGCGCAATATTTTGTCATATTCAATTTTGATGGTGGGTTGGGATATTAAGCGGAGTTCGACAGATCGAAATCTGCGTTCGGCGGTGGGTAACGATTCACGGAGGAGGGAAGTAGTGAGTTTAAACATGTCCTCATACTCTTGTTCCTCAGGCGTTAAAAACTTCTCATCTGCAAAGACTTCTCTCTTGAAAGGCAAAATTCATCATTTTGCGTGAACGTACTAAATGATTGCGTGGTGTTTATACTTGGGTTTTCAATCATCGTTGGGGCAGTACCCAAGATGAGATATCCCAAAGTAGTTTCAACAGCAAATGGCTGGCCGAGAGAACCTGATATTTTGTTTGCCTTTAGAATGCGAGCAAACATGTCACATCCCAAGATGATATCAATCTCACCGGGCGTACAGAATGTTGTGTCTGCTAAGGGCAAATTGTCAAGATACGACAAAGAGGAGTGGTTAATGTTAACAGTAGGCAACTCACTGGTTATGGTTTCTACTACATATGGTTTAATCGTATACGACTGAGTGATGTCATAGCGGGAGAGTAATTTTAAGCAAGTTACGCCATTTGTCACATTTCTTACGTCACCTATTCCGTCTAAGATTCAAGCGTGAACAGCATTTGCGCGTAATTATGTCCCTTTGGGAGCCGCTATCTATTAGAGCCCGTATCGTCTGTACCTCTGCGTCTCTGGTAGTGCAAACAGCCGTTCCTAAGAGTGCAGTAGTATTTGCACTAGGGCATGAATTTGTTACACATAGCGAAGCCGGATTCGAAGAATTTAAGTTATCGTTATCGGCATCTGTTTGTGATGCGGGAGACGGTATTGGGTCCGTTTGTGACTTCCGCCCATCAGTTTGTTTGAAAAGCAACAAACTATGATGGTTGAGCGCGCATGTTTTGCATGTACTCTTTGATTTACAAGCTTTCGTGATGTGCCTAGTACTGAGGCAGTTCACACAAACTCGAATATTCGATGACTTAATACAGTTAAATCGCTCGCGTGGTTCTAGACTTGTGAATTTAGAACATTGGTATAAAGGGTGCGATCCTTTTTGACAGCAAAAACAAATTTCGATGGAGTGATTATCGATTTTTTCGACATTAATAAATGCCTTTGCGGAATTAGTTTTTTGCCAATAATTATTATTTGAGCCAAGACGGCTCGATGTCGGTTGCGTGATTTGTGCGCGATTACGAATTCGTTGCTGTACTCTTACGAAGTCGATTAGTTCCGCGCTGGATGGTAAATTTTCATTATTTTAATAGAAGATTCGAAAGCCTTTACAGTCTCCATGTCAAGACGTTTAAGACCCAGTTGCAGCAATATGAATTCTGCGAGGTCTTTTATTTTTAATTGCTTCAGCGCGGCGGTATTAGTGGAGTATGCATCTGCAAAATTCTCTAAAGAAGCGGGCGTGGCCGAGTTAACTGGAGGTACTTTCAGCAATCGGTCAAAGTATAATTCAGCAAGAACGCGTTGATCATTATACTTAGTACACAATGCGTCCCAAATAACTTGATAATTTGTACCTGTGGGCGTAATAGCTTTGCAAATACTTAATGTTTTTCCGGTTAATTTAGACATCAGATACTGCTTTTTTTTCCATGTGATCCAGAGAATCATTCAAATGTATAACCGAATTATATGTTTCATGGAAAAGAGACCAACTATCTAAATTCCCGTCAAAGCACGCTATTTCCAATACCGGTAGCTTAATTTGACGGCGAGGTTTCACAACTGGATTTGACAGCATATTTGCTTCGGTATATTTAATAACACCGTAGAGTTCTTCGAATGCATTTAATTGAGTGTATTCAGCGATTGCTTTCTGATTCAATTCCAGTTCGCAATCCACCTTTTCATCTGAAATTGTTATAAATTCAGAACGAATTTTTTCAACAGTAGTTAAAAACAGTAGATAAAAAAGATTGGCGATCGTTAATGCTTTCCAAAGCTTTCCTTATCTTGTCATACACTGACTGTAAGCTCGCAAAGCTAGCTGATAGTTTAGAATTTAAACGTTTGCGACGTCTTTCGTCCCGAGACGACCCGGATGACGCGCTCGTAGCCATTTTCTTTATTCCGGTTATATTTTACAAAATATGAAACGATAAACAACTAAAAATGCGGTTTAAATAATGTGTCTGCATTATTTATGCGGAATTAATTAATTAATATTTAATGTATATTCAATTAATTCACTGTGATCCGCTCACGGGGTTGAATTGACTGATGCGCGGTGTAAAGGTTAATGGAATACGCCATGCACTATGCGGGTAAACAAAGTTATTTATTGCATTTATTATCATTAGCAAATTATAAATATGGCGATCGTATTATTGTATTTTGTAATGATATATCCAATAATACAAATAATACAAATATTAAGAAATAATCGTACTATTTCTAAGGTAGGTAGATATCACCAAGATACAATTACATGAGTTATCAGAAATAAATATCAAAGGATGCCTTGTATTTATTTATTCTAACAGCTGGTAAAATGTTATTTCCGACCATAATAAAATAAGTATAGGAAACAAATTACTCATGTAGAAAAATAATTACAAACCGTTGCGAATGCGGGTAATTATTTATATGCGATTTGTAAAACGTAATCACACTGCTGGATTTTACTAATATAATGGATTCGGCTCGCAAGGATCAAGATTAAAGAGATTTATGATTGTGTAGAGTGGATTGATATGTTTGTGTAAAGAATGACTGGCGAAGGACCTTAAATTTGTGTTAGTGTCACTGCTTGAAATGATAAAAATACATGTGGCATAGAAAGGAAAGGACTCACCGAAAAGGGTAAAAGAACTTGAAGGCTGGCAATGCCCCCATCTGCTTTCTCTCACATCCAACAGGCACAAACAGCAATAGGCGAGAGTTTCGTTTCTTTTATAAAACACGGTGGAGTTATTTATAATGGCGGTTCACCGATAGCGGAGGCACAATGGATATATGTTGCAGTGGGAGTGTATTACAGACTGAGTAAGAATTGACGGATAGGCAATTGGGATAGGTAGGAAAGGAATTTGCAACAATATTAATACCAATCCCAAGGAGTGACAGTATGTATGCGTGCTATATGTATGTGTATGTGAAGGTATGTGTGTATGGGCGTAACAAATTTCAGTCGGTTCGGCGCCACAGGGCCGAAGTAATGACCGAGCCCAAGTGCAAGATTATAACTATTTTTTATTTTATTCTTCTTTTGGAAGAATTTTTGATTGATTCGTGTCCAGACCGTGATTCTTACTTAGTAAGAATCCAAAATTTCAGTCGGTTCGGTGCCATAGGACCGAAGTTATGACAGAGCCCAAGTGCTGTATAAAAACGTTATTTTTTTTTTAAATTCTTCATTTGGAAGAATTTTTGATTGATTCTTGTAAAGACCGTGATTCTTAGTAAAAAACCAAAATTTCAGTCGGATCAGTGCCATAGGGCCGAGTTATGACCGACCCCAATTTTTAAAACGACCGACCCCAAGTGCTGAAATGACCGACCCCAAATGTTAAAACGAGGATTTTTTTGAAATTCCTGTTTTCGGCATATTTTTTTAATGATTAATGTACAGAACATGATTATTAGTAAGAAACCAAAATTTCAGTCGTTTCGGTGCCATAGGGCCGAAGTTATGACCGACCCCAAGTGCTTAAAAAAACGATGTATTTTTTTAAAAACTCTTCTTTCGGAAGAATTTTTGATTGATTCGTGTACAAACCGTGATTCTTAGTAAGAATCCAAAATTTCCGTCGGTTCGGCGCCATAGGGCCGGAGTAATGAACGAGCCGAAGTGCAATATAAAAACGATATATATATATATATATATTTTTATTTTACTTTTGGAAAATTTTTTGATTGATTCGTTTCCAGACCGTGATTCTTAGTAAGAATCCAAAATTTCAGTCGGTTCGGTGCAATTGGGCCAAAGTTATGACCGACCTCATGTTTTAAAACGACCGACCCCAAGTGCTGAAACGACCGACCCCAAATGTTGTAACACGAATTCTACTTGCCAAGAATAAATGCAAGCTACCTACGTATATTGATAAATAAATTATATTGATAAGTAAATTATATCGGCAAATATATTGATAAATAATAAGTCTGGATTGACAAAGAACATTTATTAATATGCAATTCATAATTTAATCATGGTAGAGCAAAGACATTTAATATCAGGGCGTGACAGGAGCGTAACCTGTTAGAGGTAAAATAGATCATGGTTGCAATAAGAAATTTAGTAAATCCGTCAAAGCTATGAAGAATCTAAATTAAAACAGGGCGCCAGCCAGGGAAAGCATCCTGGCAATATTTATTAAAAGTGAACCCATAAAACTAAATTAATTGTATATCATTTTGTCTCACACGTTAACGAAGTCACCAGATTCCACCAAAACACACGGCGCCGTCATGAGCTCCTACCTTCTGGCCGGTCTCCGCCAAACTGAAGCTTGCGGTTAAAACTTGTACTAGCATTTCCAGATGCTTACGGCGTACCAACATCAGGAAACATAAGGGCGTTGTTGACATTTTAAGACGCAGCCGGTAGCTACCTAAAACGAACTCGCAGACCATGGTGATGCAATGACCCAATGACTGCAGGCGGCATGAAAGAAAACCAGGACCAGATTGTCCAACTGGTAAATGCTATTCCTCCAAAGTGACGATGCTGGAGAACAGATACAGGAATGTTTTTGGCGAACGGCCTCACAATTTGACTCTGCATGCTTCACTGCACTTAACTGTGGTTATAGCCCGAAAGCGTTGAAAGAAGACGGAACTGTAGCATATTCTTGAGACAGCTATCAGCAACATGAGCGTCAATGTGCCTCTTCAGAAATCTTGAAAGATGATATAATGCCCCAGCAGCGATGATGTCCGTGGTCCATGTAGAAACTTCTGAGATACTCTTCCCGACATGAAATGTTTCAGTACAGTAACCGCGCAGTGGAGAAGATTCTTGATTGAAGAAGCGCAGAGGTTATACGTGGTGAGACACTACAGCTAAACTAAATATTACATAGTGGGTCACTGAGATACTGAAAATCACCTAGTATAATTATGAAAATAATAGTTTCTTAAAAAAAAAAATTGAAATAAAATTCAAAGCTAAACCTGAATAATAAAATCTGTTAACAATCAACAACTAAAAGCCTAGACGCCTCAAAATTCAATTATAAAAAACCTAACTGGCAAATATGCGTTAGGTACATAAAATAGATAAATAATCCAACATTAAAAGGTAAACAATTATTGATTTTATTTATTGTAAACTAGAATGTTATCATTAATTGTCATTATGTTCACCAACGTTTACTGACTATGGCACTGCCATCTATTGAGCAAGGAATGAATAACCCGAGATCAAAACCATTTCAGAACAATAATTAAATAAATGCTGTTACCAAATTAAATCAAAATGACCAAAGTAAACAGAAATTTTTAATATTGCATAATGAGATCTAGAGACATGCCTTGAGCTCAGAGGCAGGTCCCGAAAGCTCAAAATGAAACATTAAATACTGACTATAATATTAAAACAATGGCTTATATCGCCAATCACAATCCAATTAAATAAATATATGAATGGAATTTTTTAATTCATGTAGGAAAATTTCCTAATAATTATTTAATAAATAACAGTCTCCAACTAGTGGGAAAATCATTTTAAGTATGAAAAATTGATGTAATAAATATCGCATGCTTAACACATGCAAAATTATAAAGTAACATGAGACAATGGAGTATCAATTATTAATAAACACATAGAAAATCATTCTTCCGGAAAACTGACATTGCTTGTGGGTTTCCTAAAACCCCAAAATAGATAATTTTTAGTTTCTGAAACTCTCGCTTGTGTGACTGCACGGACAATTTTCCGAAAGGGTGAAGTTGTTAAGTAGAAAATACCAGTATTTTTATGTTAGAGTGTCTACGCACTATTATTTTCTTAACCTAGTGTAAGTACCTATATAACATTTAAATAAAAGCCAAGCTAAAATATCAATAAATACTTAGTACGTACCAGATACATATTAAAGAAAACATGGTTTAAAACCAGGGAATTGAGATAAACCACCTTCCTAATCAATGAAGTCAATATACATCTGCTACGCACTCTCATTTTAAATTATCAATAAACCATAAAACAAAATTCAATGCCCGAAGATAAGAATTAGTCATCATCGCGCGTTAAATTTTTAAATAAACACATAACCCAACACAAAGGAACACACAGACAAACACAACCCCAACAAACAACAAATACAATCAATGTGAAGACACAAGTAGCTTGTCGAGTCATCACAAAGAATGAGCAAACAAAAATTGCATAGCAACGGTGGAAGAAGCATGCAAAAAAAACTAAAATTAGTGTAAAATGCAGAAAGCAATCTCTCTTGTGGATTTGCATTTCATTGAATTGAAATTACACCGCAGATCAACCGGTGTGTTCTGAATTGAGAATGTCCTTTATATGGAAAATTCCCAGCGGTTTCCCATTCATATCAGCCAATTGGTAGGCAACAGGGGAAATCTTCTTAATCACCTTACTCCTAATAAATTTAGGGGCTAATTTTGCAGAGAAATGTTTACTAGCATCCGACAGAACAAACGACCTCCTCCAGACAGTGTCGCCCACTTTGCATTGAACATCCCTCCGACGCAGGTCATATTGACGTTTGTTGCGTTCGTAGGACTGTCTCAGGGACGTGCGTACCTGCAAAAAAATGTCATTCAATGCCCGTAAATCTTGAGCCCAAGAGTCACGTTCTGAAAATTTAATTTCTTCTTCATTGAAATCAACCCCTAAATAATCTTTCCCTGAAATAATTATTTCCCTACCAAAGTTGAGGAAAAACGGAGTATACCCTGTAACCTCGTGAACCGCAGTGTTGATTGCTAATTCAATTTTAGGAATAAAGTTCGCCCAAGTTCGGTGATCAGAGCCAACGTATGAAGCAAGAGCTGAAACCAAAACCTTATTTACTCGCTCAACAGGATTATTTTGCGGGTGGTATCTACAGTTGTAGAACAGGTGACGAATGTGAAATTTGCTGGCCAACGCCTTCATGTCACGAGAAATGTACTGAGGGCCATTGTCCAAAACTATTGTATCCGGAACACCAAATTTGTAGAAGATGTCGTTCTCCAGAATCGAAGCAATATTACTACCCGTAGCTTTCCTAAGTGGGAATAGTCTGGTGTACTTCGAAAAGAAATCTGACACTACCAACAAATAAGTATACCCTTTCTTATAGGAACTAGGATATGGACCAAGTAAATCCATCGCTATCATCTGCCATGGACGCTGTACCAATTTGGGATCTCCCATAAGACCTGGAGGTAACAAATTCGAGCTTTTGTAACCTAAACAAGTTTGACATTTGGCAATGAACGATTTTACATCAGCCGCCATCTTGGGCCAATAATACTTATGTCTGATCCTGTTCAAGGTTTTTAAAATACCAAAATGAGCGCAAACCGGCGGAATATTGTCATGGTGTAAATTAACATCAACATCTGCCAGCTTTATTTTTAAAAGGGGCGCCACTGGTTGATTAACCAGGCTAGCAGTTAGTAAAACAATAATCCTCTCTCAGGGTCTTTGGTATGCAAACTATACGATTAAATTAGAAGGATTTTTTAAAAATAAAATAGACAGTATTATTAAGAAATATGAATTAAAAGATTTATTATCACATAATAAAATAAACTGGGACAATTAAACATATTAACAGAACTTAGACTCACCTTCCTTGAATCGACCAAAAAAATACATGTTTCTAACTATCTATCTAAATTACGATCTTGAGCTTCTGGTTTTTCTCCTGAAGTATGGTCAGACAAAATACCTGGAACTGATTTCAGCCGAAAACAGTATCTGCTCCCAAAATCAAACGCCAGCCATGAAAATCTTGTATTATCAGGCGAGAATAATTATTCCTTCGTTATTTGACAGATTAAATTCCTTGTATTTATTAATCTTCCATGTTTTAAAATAAATTGCTTGTTACTTGGCAAGTAAATTCAAAATTAACCATCAGTTATTTTCGGTGAAAATTACGAAGACAGAAATGTGTATTTATAACACTTATTGGCACCACGATTACATTAGTCGCGGCCTAGTTAATTATGATCCAGTTCGGATAAAATAATAATCGTTTTATTTTATATAATTATTTACGTAATGAATAAAAATCACGTCCGACTTGTCAGTAAAACCCTCTACCACCTTAGAAAGATTACTCAGAAGTGGGCTCTAAACAAAATATTCGATTTTTATACCCTATTCAAAAAAGAAAAAATGAATGATGTTACTTCCAAAATTTAAAAAAAATAAATTTATGTAGAAGTTTATTTAATATTATTTAATTACCTTTTGAAATGAGGTACCTGCTTGCCTAAATCTATGATAAAATAAACTTCGAGATATATTGACAAATATTTTATCATAACATTACCTCCCGGACCACGCAAATGTTTGTCCCCAAACATAATTATAAAAGAAACCTATTCTATCTGATACATTTGTCGATCCAAGGATTTCTATTAAATAAAAACAACAAAGCAATTAGTAATATTTAACAATCTTTTCAAAGATTAATAAAACATAATATATAATAAATAATTCGTATGAACCTTTGAAACATTTAAAATTGATTAAATTTGAATTAGAATTAGAATACAATATTATTGATTATTATAGTTAAAATACCTGAAATAAACAGGACATAATTAGATGTTACGTGAACAACAATCATTAAATGATAAATAAACAACACACTTTAAACTGAAAGAGAAAAAAAATATTATAAATATTAATTCTACAAATTTTACATAACTCCTTCAAAAACGTCATATCACTTTTATGCTCAAAAGCGTCACTGTCCCAAATCAGGGTATTAAGCCTTAATAGGCATCACTTTTAGGGAGATCAATCAACCCTCACTTTGCACTGAATTTAAATCCATCTTTAGGATATCAAGAATGTTCACTCCGTGGAGTTTCCTGACTAACTCACTAAGGTCATTTGGTCTATCCAAGAAGGAAATTTATATAATAGCAATCAACATTTATGTAAAATTAAATTATTTAAATGTCATAATGTCATCAACCATTGCCAATGAATGGTGTCAAATAATTGAGGTAGACAACCAGCTTTGTGGAGTCGAAATTGTTTAGTAAATTTGTTTGAAACAAACAAATTTCAGTTTCCCAAGAGAAAACAAACAATTTTTAAGCAAAAGTTTATAAATTAAATAAACTAATCTCTTCAATTAGTATATAAAATATATATTGCATACTCGAGTGCATAGGAGATATGCTCTATTATAAACTAACTTAACAACATCTAGATCTCTATATATATGTTTTATATATATATAAATATTTAAAAACAAATGCGACATGAAATGAAATTAAATTTAAATTAAACGTTATTTTATGTAAATTTTATATTTTTCAACTATCAAGACAACTCAAGTTGCAAAGAGGTACGAATCTTTGGATCTCTGAGTAATCCTGTCAATTAAAAAAAACACAGTTCATTATAAACCTTTTGTTTAGAATTAAAAAAAAAAATAAAGTATAAATACTTGGTGGTTAATTTTTTTTTAAAATTCTAAGTTAAATAAAAAACTAAAATATATATATATATATATATTTTAAAATTTATTTTTTATATATATATATAAAAACAACGTGATTCTTATTTTAGTTTGTCTGTTCATTCATAACATGTCAATTAATAAGTTATATTATTAATAACTCCGTAATAATATACGATAATGGTTAAACTCGAGCGAAGTACTAGAGTTGTACCTGAGTTATAAATTGTTGTTTAAACAATATTTTGGAATTATTCATTTCATAATTAATGTTCTTTATTTCATAATCATTTTTAAAATTATTTGAACTCGAGTCTAAAACTAGAGTTTATAAAACAATAATTTTCCTTTTCAAGGAAAATTAAATTGAATTCCGCATTCAAATTATATTAATTATGCATCAACCCGGTTGATCAGGCCTGATTGTAATGTATCGAAATTTGAATAAATTTCTGCTGATGTTTTTGACCAAACCCTTGGAAACCACCATATAACTTAGAAATATAAGCTCGGCTTTACAGAACTCACATGTTTTAAAGTCAATGGATAGATTCTCCATGATTATGACACCAAAAAAATTACACGTCGAGTGTACAATATTTATTACTGATTGTATGGGCTTGAATTTTATTGGCTCTGACGTAGAGCATAACGTAAGACAATATAAAGGCATGCACAAATTAATTGAGACATGATATATTTGAGAAAAATAGTGATGTGATTTTGCAGAAATCACTACCAATAGTACCGTGTGAAAAAATTAACATACAACTCGATTTCAAATAGAGTTTATGAATTACTTGTAGAATGTTGTGTCAGAATTGCTCATTAAAACTTCCAGAACAACTCGAACTACTCAAAAAAGTTTCACACCACGTAGTACTGCGAGTATGCACATGGACCAGTGGACTGCAGTCCTTCCATCACCTATAGGTATTATCCGTCTACAGGCAACGGATCCACTGCCTTCCGCCTGACGATGTAGCACACTGTGTTCCGTACCTGAGTCAGCAGCTCAGGGTTTGATGAGCAGACAGCAAGCATCTCTCGCCCTCTGTCTGTCATGTAAGGTAAACGTTATCGACGCCGGATCGATACGTTGCGGATGGGGTACAAGCCCACCCTTACCTTTGGAACTTATTTGGACCATTAGGAATGATAAGTTGAACACCAGGACCCAGTTGTTTAGACTGGATATACCTCCGCTAACTCCCCTCCAATGATAATAATGACGTTTCGTCATTGTCCGATTATTTCTCTAAGTCTTATCACATTTCGTGTATATTGTCCTTTATTTGTTAAAATATTGATAATAAATATCACATTATTCCTTGTGTCACCGTTGACAATTACTGTTTTTCAGAATTGTTATTAAAAATAATGCCCGTTTTTGTAAATAAAATATAAGAAAATGTCACAATAAATCGTTTTAAAAGTTTTCATGTTATTTTGTAAATCGGTAAACAGTCTACCTATGACGTTACATATTAATAATACAATCGACTATTTCATCCTATCTCGAATCCTGGGGTGATTGGCCCACCACCTCAAAAAAAACGAAATAGAAAGAAACTGTCTAACCAGTAAAGGCAACTCTGAAATATCTGCAATCCGTGCGCATGAAATACGAACAAATCGAGTGGCTCCATTCAAGTTATTTGTATTCATTTATAGAAATATTTTTTGAATAAAATCTTTACTATTAGATTGTAAATGACGTTTAAATAATGATAAAATCTGCATTTCGAAAAAAAAATTATTTGTTAAAATATTATAAAAAGAAAAATTGATTCTTGTTTACGATGCAGTCGTTGAATAAGACGCTTAAATAGATCTTCTTTTGTTTCATCATTTATGTTTCCGATTGAAGTCGACAATTTAAAAAAAAATAAAATATTCCAGTTCAGAAAATAAACGATTTGTATCACGTAGAAAACTATTAAAATTATAAAATTCGTAGAGGTAAATACATTTATTCTATAATAAATAAAAACGGAAGATTAAATTTGTTCAAAAATATTCAAAGTTGTTCTATTTGCAATTCGTTTGAAAATCACAGCCGTAATAATTCATTTAAATAATTCGTAGTAATATATTATTTTGGAAATGACGTAGCGAAATGAAAATAGTTATACCGAAATACAAACAATAAACAATAACATTTGATTGTATATCCTTTGTTTTTCTTTTAAATAAAATGTTCGTAGCATTATTCCATAATAAAAGTCGTAGGTGAATGAAATGTGTTTCGAATTAATCGAAGATTGAAGACGTTCCCAATTGTATAATAAATAGTACGCGGCCGTAATAATTCAAACACAAAGAAAAGATATTAAATCTTGCTTGATGAAAATTAGAAATGACTTTACGAGCTGAAAATAGTTAAGCTATTTTACCATTTTAACCGAAAAAAAAAATCAACTTTGATAACATTCTATTGTTTTTAAACAAATGAAATATTTTCAAAACAAATGAAACTTGTTAATAACAAAAGCTCTTGAGAGAAAAAAAAATGACATGTTATCAATAAACAGACATATTTCTGAAGCAAAATAAATACATTTCATTAGTAAAAATCCTTGTAAAATAATCATAACGTATAAAACGAAACCCAACACGTTTAAGGTCGCCAAATTGTCATGGTGAGAATATGAATTAAAAAATAAATAGCAGTTAGTAAAACAATAATCCTCTCTCAGGGTCTTTGGTATGCAAACTATACGATTAAATTAGAAGGATATTTTTAAAATAAAATAGACAGTATTATTAAGAAATATGAATTAAAAGATTTATAATCACATAATAAAATAAACTGGGACAAATAAACATATTAACAGAACTTAGACTCACCTTCCTTGAATCGACCAAAAAAATACATGTTTCTAACTATCTATCTAAATTACGATCTTGAGCTTCTGGTTTTTCTCCTAAAGTATGGTCAGACAAAATACCTGGAACTGATTTCAGCCGAAAACAGTATCTGCTCCCAAAATCAAACGCCAGCCATGAAAATCTTGTATTACCAGGCGAGAATAATTATTCCTTCGTTATTTGACAGATTAAATTCCTTGTATTTATTAATCTTCCATGTTTTAAAATAAATTGCTTGTTACTTGGCAAGTAAATTCAAAATTAACCATCAGTTATTTTCGGTGAAAATTACGAAGACAGAAATGTGTATTTAAAACACTTATTGGGACCACGATTACATTAGTCGCGGCCTAGTTAATTATGATCCAGTTCGGATAAAATAATAATCGTTTTATTTTATATAATTATTTACGTAATGAATAAAAATCACGTCCGACTTGTCAGTAAAACCCTCTACCACCTTAGAAAGATTACTCAGAAGTGGGCTCTAAACAAAATATTCGATTTTTATACCCTATTCAAAAAAGAAAAAATGAATGATGTTACTTCCAAAATTTAAAAAAAATAAATTTATGTAGAAGTTTATTTAATATTATTTAATCACCTCTTGAAATGAGGTACCTGCTTGCCTAAATCTATGATAAAATAAACTTCGAGATATATTGACAAATATTTTATCATAACATTATGGTGCTCTTTTATGACATTAATTCTGAACTCTTTAGTGAGTACTTCCTTCCAGTCATAAGACCTGTGAAGCGCTTTCATACTTTGAATATGTTTGAATATTTTGCCATTTGAAACCTTCCACGCCGGATATTTCTCGGGATGTGTTAAGATTTTCTTCCTCAATTTGTCATACCATTCATCAGAGGTTACAAAGTTCTGACTTATAGATTCTACAAGCAAGGGGTCACGGGATAAAGCATCGGGAATGACATTGTCTTCGCCATTTCTATGTATTATTTCAAAATTAAACTGTTGGAGTCTGACTGCCCACCGGGCCAATCTTCCTGACGGCGACTTTAATTTTGTGAGCCATTTAAGACTATAATGATCCGTGATAACTTTTACCGGAATGGGAGAGCCTTTGATATACCCTCTAAACTTTTCTAACGCGAAATTCATGGCATTCAACTCTCTTTCGGTTGTAGAGTGATTTCTCTCCTGAGCTGAAAGTGTTCTAGAAATAAAGGAAATGGGATGTTCAATCTGATTATCATCCATTTGGGATAAAACTGCCCCGAGGCCTATATTCGACGCGTCACAGCTTATCGTAAAAGGTTTATCGAAGTCCGGACATGCAAGAACTGGCGCGTTCACCAGGATGTTCTTTAACTTCAGAAAAGCAGCCTGCGCCTGCTCATTCCACTTAAACTTTTTCCCCGCGAACTCTTTTTTCGTGAGATTATGTAAGGGTGACGCAATTATGGAAAAGTTAAGTATGAACCTTTTGTACCGGTCCCCAAAGTTAAAAAAAATTTCCACCCCATTAAGACAAACTGGAAGCGAAATCTTGTATGAGCAAATCACCGAATGCCCTGTAGATCCTAAAGAGAAATTGACATCTACATCTTCGATAGTTCAAAACCTAAATCTAAAAAAATTTTGTGAAAATTTTTACCTAGTATTGAAATATGCGAGCCTGAATCCAACAGACCGGAGTAAACAGATCCTTTAGCCAAAGTTACGACCGACCCCATGTTTTAAAACGACCGACCGCAAGTGCTGAAACGACCGACCCCAAATGTTAAAACGATGATTTTTTTTTAAATTACAGTTTTCGGCATATTTTTTTAATGATTAAAGTACAGAACATGATTCTCAGTAAGAAACCAAAATTTCAGTCGTTTTGGTGCCATAGGGCCAAATTTAAGACCGACCCAAAGTGCAATATAAAAACGATTTTTTTTTTAAATTCTTTTTTTGAAAGAATTTTTGATTGATTCGTGTACAGACCGTGATTCTTAGTAAGAATCCAGAATTTTAGTAGGTTAGTTGCCATAGGCCCGAAGTAATGACCGAGCCCAAATGCTATATAAGAACGATATTTATTTTCTAAATTCTTCTTTTGGAAGATTTTTTGATTGATTCGTGTACAGACCGTGATTCTTAGAAAGAATCAAAAAATTCAGTAGGTACGGTGCCATAGGGCCAAAGTTACGACCGACCCCATGTTTTAAAACGACCGACCGCAAGTGCTGAAACGACCGACCCCAAATGTTAAAACGATGATTTTTTTTTTAAATTCCTGTTTTCGGCATATTTTTTAAATGATTAATGTACAGAACATGATTCTTAGTAAGAAACCAAAAATTCAGTCGTTTCGGTGCCATAGGGCCGAATTTATGACCGACCCCAAGTGCTATATAAAAACGATGTATTTTTTTTCTTTTGTTAGAATTTTTGATTGATTCGTGTACAAACCGTGATTCTTAGTAAGAATCCAAAATTTCAGTAGGTTCGGTGCCATAGGGCCAAAGTAATGACCGACCCCATGTTTTAAAACGACCGACCGCAAGTGCTGACACGACCGACCCCAAATATTAAAACGATGATTTTATTTTAAATTCCTGTTTTCGGCATATTTTTTTAATGATTAATGTACAGAACATGATTTTTAGGAAGAAACCAAAAATTCAGTCGTTTCGGTGCCATAGGGCCGAATTTACGACCGACCCCGAGTGCAATATAAAAACGACGTATTTTAAAAAAATTCTTTTTTGGAAGAATTTTTGATTGATTCGGGTACAGACCGTGATTCTTAGGACGAATCCATAATTTCAGTCGGTTCGGTGCAATTGGGACAAAGTTAAGATGAACCTCATGTTTTAAAACGACCGACCACAAGTGCTGAAACGACCGACCCCAAATGTTAAAACGATGATTTTTTTTTAAATTCCTGTTTTCGGTATATTTTTTAATGCTAATGTACAGAACATGATAAAGAAACGAATTAAAAAAGAAGAAGAAACCAAAATTTCAGTCGTTTTGGTGCAATACGGCCGAAGTTATGACCGATCCCATGTGCTGTATAAAAACGTCATTTTTTTTTAAATTCTTCTTTTGGAAGAATTTTTGAATGATTAGTGTCCAGACCGTGATTCTTAGTAAGAAACAAAAATTTCAATCGGTTCGGTGCCATAGGGCCAAAGTTATGACCGACCCAATTTTTTAAAACGATCGACCGCAAGTGCTGAAACCACCGACCCCAAATGTTAAAACGATGATTTTTTTTAAATTCCTGTATTCGGCATATTTTTTTTGTACAGAACATGATTCTTAGTAAGAAACCAAAAATTCAGTCGTTTCGGTGCCATAGGGCCGAATTTTTGACCGACCCCAAGTGCTATATAAAAACGATGTATTTTTTTTTGGAAGAATTTTAGATTGATTCGTGTACAAACCGTGATTCTTAGTAAGAATCCAAAATTTCAGTAGGTTCGGTGCCATAGGGCCAAAGTAATGACCGACCCCATGTTTTAAAACGACCGACCGCAAGTGCTGAAACGACCGACCCTAAATATTAAAACGATGATTTTTTTTTAAATTCCTGTTTTCGGCATATTTTTTTAATGATTAATGTACAGAACATGATTTTAAGGAAGAAACCAAAAATTCAGTCGTTTCGGTGCCCTAGGGCCGAATTTATGACCGACACCAAGCGCAATATAAAAACGAAGTATTTTTTTAAATTCTTTTTGTGGAAGAATTTTTGATTGATTCGTGTACAGACCGTAATTCTTAGTAAGAATCCAGAATTTTAGTAGGTTAGTTGCCATAGGCCCGAAGTAATGACCGAGCCCAAGTGATATACATATAAGAACGATTTTTTTTTTTTTAAATTTTTCGTTTGGAATTTTTTTTGATTGATTCGTGTCCAGAACATGATTCTAAGTAAGAAACGAAAAATTCAGTCGTTTCGGTGCCATAGGGCCGAATTTATGACCGACCCCAAGCGCAATATAAAAACTATGTATTTTTTTAATTCTTTTTTTGGAAGAATTTTTGATTGATTCGTGTACAGATCGTGATTCTTAGTAAGAATCCAGAATTAAAGTAGGTTCGTTGCCATAGGGTCGAAGTAATGACCGAGCCCAAGTGCTATATGAGAACGACATATATTTTTTAAATTTTTCTTTTGCAAAAATTTATGATTGATTCGTGTCCAGACCGTGATTCTTAGTAAGAATCCAAAATTTCAGTCGGCTTGGTGCAATTGGGCCAAAGTTATGACCGACCTCATGTTTTAAAACGACCGACCCCAAATGTTAAAACAATGATGTTTTTTTAAATGCCTTTTTTGGCATATTTTTTTAATGATTTCTGTACAGAACATGATTCTAAGTAAGAAACATAAAATTCAGTCGTTTCGGTGCCATAGGGCGGATTTATGACCGACCCCAAGTGCAATATAAAAACGAGGTATTTTAAAAAAAATTTTTTTGGAAGAATTTGTGATTGCTTCGTGTACAGACCGTAATTCTTAGTAAGAATCCAGAATTTTAGTAGGTTAGTTGCCATAGGCCCGAAGTAATGACCGAGCCCAAGTGCTATACATATAAGAACGATATTTTTTTTAAATTCTTCTTTTGGAAGAATGTTTGATTGATTCGTGTCCAGACCGTGATTCTTAGTAAGAATCCAAAGATTCAGTCGGCTCGGTGCAATTGGGCCAAAGTTATGACCGAACTCATGTTTTAAACGACCGACCCCAAGTGTTGAAACGACCGACGCCAAAAGTTAAAACGATGATTTTTTTTTAAATTCCTTTTTTGGCATATTTTTTTAATGATTTCTGTACAGAACATGATTCTAAGTAAGAAACAAAAAATTCAGTCGTTTCGGTGCCATAGGGCCGAATTGATGACCGACCCCAAGCGCAATATAAAAACGATGTATTTTTTTTAATTCTTTTTTTGGAAGAATTTTTGATTGATTCGTGTACAGACCGTGATTCATAGTAAGAATCCAGAATTTTAGTAGGTTCGTTGACATAGGGCCGAAGTAATGACCGAGCCCAAGTGCTATATGAGAACGACATATATTTTTTAATTTTTCTTTTGGAATTTTTTTGATTGATTCGTATCCAGACCGTGATTCTTAATAAGAATCCAAAATTTCAATCGTTTCGGTGCCATAGGGCCGAATTTATGACCGACCGTAAGTGCAATATAAAAACGAGGTATTTTTTTAAATTCTTTTTTGGAAGAATTTTTGATTGATTCGTGTACAGACCGTAATTCTTAGTAAGAATCCAGAATTTTAGTAGGGTAGTTGCCATAGCCCCGAAGTAATGACCGAGCCCAAGTGCTATATATATAAGAACGATATATTTTTTTAAATTCTTCTTTTGGAAGAATTTTTGATTGATTCGTGTCCAGACCGTGATTCTTAGTAAGAATCCAGAATTTTAGTAGGTTCGTTGACATAGGGCCGAAGTAATGACCGAGCCCAAGTGCTATATGAGAACGACATATATTTTTTTAATTTTTCTTTTGGAAAATTTTTTGATTGATTCGTGTCCAGACCGTGATTCTTAGTAAGAATCCAGAATTTCAGTCGGCTCGGTGCAATTGGGCCAAAGTTATGACCGACCTCATGTTTTAAAACGACCGACCCCAAGTGCTGAAACGACCGACCCCAAATGTTAAAACGATGATTTTTTTTTAAATTCCTGTTTTCGGTATATTTTTTAATGATAAATGTACAGAACATGATAAAGAAACGAATTAAAAAAGAAGAAGAAACCAAAATTTCAGTCGTTTTGGTGCAATACGGCCGAAGTTATGACCGATCCCATGTGCTGTATAAAAACGTCATTTTTTTTAAAATTCTTCTTTTGGAAGAATTTTTGAATGATTAGTGTCCAGACCGTGATTCTTAGTAAGAAACAAAAATTTCAATCGGTTCGGTGCCATAGGGCCAAAGTTATGACCGACCCAATTTTTTAAAACGATCGACCGCAAGTGCTGAAACGACCGACCCCAAATGTTAAAACGATGATTTTTTTTTTAAATTCCTGTTTTCGGCATATTTTTTAAATGATTAATGTA
Source organism: Limnephilus rhombicus (assembly GCA_929108145.2). Lineage (NCBI taxonomy): Eukaryota > Metazoa > Arthropoda > Insecta > Trichoptera > Limnephilidae > Limnephilus > Limnephilus rhombicus. Next base: position 36,393,572 of record OV815273.1, on the reverse strand, counting down.
CAGAACATGATTCTTAGTAAGAAACCAAAAATTCAGTCGTTTCGGTGCCATAGGGCCGAATTTATGACCGACCCCAAGTGCTATATAAAAACGATGTATTTTTTTTTCTTTTGTTAGAATTTTTGATTGATTCGTGTACAAACCGTGATTCTTAGTAAGAATCCAAAATTTCAGTAGGTTCGGTGCCATAGGGCCAAAGTAATGACCGACCCCATGTTTTAAAACAACCGACCGCAAGTGCTGACACGACCGACCCCAAATATTAAAACGATGATTTTATTTTAAATTCCTGTTTTCGGCATATTTTTTTAATGATTAATGTACAGAACATGATTTTTAGGAAGAAACAAAAAATTCAGTCGTTTCGGTGCCAAAGGGCCGAATTGAACGACATATATTTTTTTAATTTTTCTTTTGGAAAATTTTTTGATTGATTCGTGTCCAGACCGTGATTCTTAGTAAGAATCCAGAATTTCAGTCGGCTCGGTGCAATTGGGCCAAAGTTATGACCGACCTCATGTTTTAAAACGACCGACCCCAAGTGCTGAAACGACCGACCCCAAATGTTAAAACGATGATTTTTTTTTAATATTCCTTTTTTGGCATATTTTTTAATGATTTCTGTACAGAACATGATTCTAAGTAAGAAACAAAAAATTCAGTCGTTTCGGTGCCATAGGGCCGAATTGATGACCGACCCCAAGCGCAATATAAAAACGATGTATTTCTTTTTAATTCTTTTTTTGGAAGAATTTTTGATTGATTCGTGTCCAGACCGTGATTCATAGTAAGAATCCAGAATTTTAGTAGGTTCGTTGACATAGGGCCGAAGTAATGACCGAGCCCAAGTGCTATATGAGAACGACATATATTTTTTATTTTTCTTTTGGAATTTTTTTTGATTGATTCGTATCCAGACCGTGATTCTTAATAAGAATCCAAAATTTCAATCGTTTCGGTGCCATAGGGCCGAATTTATGACCGACCCCAAGTGCAATATAAAAACGAGGTATTTTTTTAAATTCTTTTTTGGAAGAATTTTTGATTGATTCGTGTACAGACCGTAATTCTTAGTAAGAATCTAGAATTTTAGTAGGGTAGTTGCCATAGGCCCGAAGTAATGACCGAGCCCAAGTGCTATACATATAAGAACGATATTTTTTTTTAAATTCTTCTTTTGGAAGAATTTTTGATTGATTCGTGTCCAGACCGTGATTATTAGTAAGAATCCAGAATTTTAGTAGGTTCGTTGACATAGGGCGGAAGTAATGACCGAGCCCAAGTGCTATATGAGAACGACATATATTTTTTTAATTTTTCTTTTGAAAAATTTTTTGATTGATTCGTGTCCAGACCGTGATTCTTAGGAAGAATCCAGAATTTCAGTCGGCTCGGTGCAATTAGGCCAAAGTTATGACCGACCTCATGTTTTAAAACGACCGACCCCAAGTGCTGAAACTACCGACCCCAAATGTTAAAACGATGATTTTTTTTTAATATTCCTTTTTTGGCATATTTTTTAATGATTTCTGTACAGAACATGATTCTAAGTAAGAAACAAAAAATTCAGTCGTTTCGGTGCCATAGGGCCGAATTTATGACCGACCCCAAGCGCAATATAAAAACGATGTATTTTTTTAATACTTTTTTAGGAAAATTTTTTGATTGATTCGTGTACAGACCGTGATTCTTAGTAAGAATCCAGAATTTTTGTAGGGTAGTTGCCATAGGCCCGAAGTAATGACCGAGCCCAAGTGCTATACATATAAGAACGATATTTTTTTTAAAATTCTTCTTTTGGAAGAATTTTTGATTGATTCGTGTCCAGACCGTGATTATTAGTAAGAATCCAGAATTTTAGTACGTTCGTTGCCATAGGGCCGAAGTAATGACCGAGCCCAAGTGCTATATGAGAACGACATATATTTTTAATTTTTCTTTTGGAAATTTTTTTGATTGATTCGTATCCAAACCGTGATGCTTAGTAAGAATCCAAAATAAGAGTCGTTTCGGTGCCATAGGGCCGAATTTATGACCGACCCAAAGTGCAATATAAAAACGAGGTATTTTTTTAAATTCTTTTTTTGGAAGAATTTTTGATTGATTCGTGTACAGACCGTGATTCTTAGTAAGAATCCAGAATTTTAGTAGGTTCGTTGCCATAGGGCCGAAGTAATGACCGAGCCCAAGTGCTATATGAGAACGACATATATTTTTTAATTTTTCTTTTGGAATTTTTTTTGATTGATTCGTGTCCAGACCGTGATTCTTAATAAGAATCCAAAATTTCAATCGTTTCGGTGCCATAGGGCCGAATTTATGACCGACCCCAAGTGCAATATAAAAACGAGGTATTTTTTTTAATTCTTTTTTGGAAGAATTTTTGATTGATTCGTGTACAGACCGTAATTCTTAGTAAGAATCCAGAATTTTAGTAGGGTAGTTGCCATAGGCCCGAAGTAATGACCGAGCCCAAGTGCTATATATATAAGAACGATATTTTTTTTTAAATTCTTCTTTTGGAAGAATTTTTGATTGATTCGTGTCCAGACCGTGATTCTTAGTAAGAATCCAGAATTTTAGTAGGTTCGTTGACATAGGGCCGAAGTAATGACAAAGCCCAAGTGCTATATGAGAACGACATATATTTTTTTAATTTTTCTTTTGGAAAATTTTTTGATTGATTCGTGTCCAGACCGTGATTCTTAGTAAGAATCCAGAATTTCAGTCGGCTCGGTGCAATTGGGCCAAAGTTATGACCGACCTCATGTTTTAAAACGACCGACCCCAAGTGCTGAAACGACCGACCCCAAAGGTTAAAACGATGATTTTTTTTTAATATTCCTTTTTTGGCATATTTTTTAATGATTTCTGTACAGAACATGATTCTAAGTAAGAAACAAAAAATTCAGTCGTTTCGGTGCCATAGGGCCGAATTGATGACCGACCCCAAGCGCAATATAAAAACGATGTATTTTTTTTAATTCTTTTTTTGGAAGAATTTTTGATTGATTCGTGTACAGACCGTGATTCATAGTAAGAATCCAGAATTTTAGTAGGTTCGTTGACATAGGGCCGAAGTAATGACCGAGCCCAAGTGCTATATGAGAACGACATATATTTTGTAATTTTTCTTTTGGAATTTTTTTTTGATTGATTCGTGTCCAGACCGTGATTCTTAATAAGAATCCAAAATTTCAGTCGTTTCGGTGCCATAGGGCCGAATTTATGACCGACCCCAAGTGCAATATAAAAACGATGTATTTTTTTAATTCTTTTTTTGGAAGAATTTTTGATTGATTCGTGTACAGACCGTAATTCTTAGTAAGAATCCAGAATTTTAGTAGGAAGTAATGACCGAGCCCAAGTGCTATACATATAAGAACGATATATATTTTTTAATTCTTCTTTTGGAAGTATTTTTGATTCATTCGTGTCCAGACCGTGATTCTTAGTAAGAATCCAGAATTTTAGTAGGTTCGTTGCCATAGGGCCGAAGTAATGACCGACCCCAAGCGCAAAATAAAAACGAGGTATTTTTTTAATTCTTTTTTTGGAAGAATTTTTGATTGATTCGTGTACAGATCGTGATTCTTTACTTATCGTGATTTTATACTTTGGATTCTTACTAGAATCCAAAATTTCCGTCGGCTCGGTGCAATTGGGCCAAAGTTATGACCGAACTCATGTTTTAAACGACCGACCCCAAGTGCTGAAACGACCGACCCCAAATGTTAAAACGATGATTTTTTTTTAAATTCCTTTTTTGGCATATTTTTTAATGATTTCTGTACAGAACATGATTCTAAGTAAGAAACAAAAAATTCAGTCTTTTCGGTGCCATAGGGCCGAATTTATGACCGACCCCAAGCGCAATATAAAAACGATATATTTTTTTTAAATTCTTCTTTTGGAAGAATTTTTGATTGATTCGTGTCCAGACCGTGATTCTTAGTAATAATCCAGAATTTTAGTAGGTTCGTTGCCATGGGGCCGAATTTATGACCGACCCCAAGTGCAATATAAAAACGATTTATTTTTTTTCTTTTTAGAAGAATATTTGATTGATTCGTGTACAGACCGTGATTCTTAGTAAGAATCCAGAATTTTAGTAGGTTCGTTGCCATAGGGCTGAAGTAATGACCGAGCCCAAGTGCTATATGAGAACGACATATATTATTTTAATTTTTCTTTTGGAAAATTTTTTGATTGATTCGTGTCCAGACCGTGATTCTTAGTAAGAATCCAAAATTTCAGTCGGCTCGGTGCAATTCGGCCAAAGTTATGACCGACCTCATGTTTAAAAATGACCGACCCCAAGTGCTGAAACGACCGACCCCAATTGTTAAAACGATGATTTTTTTTTAAAATTCCTTTTTTGGCATATTTTTTTAATGTTTTCTGTACAGAACATGATTCTAAGTAAGAAACAAAAAATTCAGTCGTTTCGGTGCCATAGGGCCGAATTTATGACCGACCCCAAGTGCAATATAAAAACGAGGTATTTTTTTTAATTCTTTTTTTTGGAAGAATTTTTGATTGATTCGTGTACAGACCGTGATTCTAAGTAAGAATCCAGAATTTTAGTAGGTTCGTTGCCATAGGGCCGAAGTAATGACCGAGCCCAAGTGCTATATGAGAACGACATATATTTTTTAATTTTTCTTTTGGAAATTTTTTTGATTGATTCGTATCCAGACCGTGATTCTTAATAAGAATCCAAAATTTCAATCGTTTCGGTGCCATAGGGCCGAATTTATGACCGACCCCAAGTGCAATATAAAAACGAGGTATTTTTTTAAATTCTTTTTTGGAAGAATTTTTGATTGATTCGTGTACAGACCGTAATTCTTAGTAAGAATCCAGAATTTTAGTAGGGTAGTTGCCATAGGCCCGAAGTTATGACCGAGCCCAAGTGCTATATATATAAGAACGATATTTTTTTTTAAATTCTTCTTTTGGAAGAATTTTTGATTGATTCGTGTCCAGACCGTGATTCTTAGTAAGAATCCAGAATTTTAGTAGGTTCGTTGACATAGGGCCGAAGTAATGACCGAGCCCAAGTGCTATATGAGAACGACATATATTTTTTTAATTTTTCTTTTGGAAAATTTTTTGATTGATTCGTGTCCAGACCGTGATTCTTAGTAAGAATCCAGAATTTCAGTCGGCTCGGTGCAATTGGGCCAAAGTTATGACCGACCTCATGTTTTAAAACGACCGACCCCAAGTGCTGAAACGACCGACCCCAAATGTTAAAACGATGATTTTTTTTTAATATTCCTTTTTTGGCATATTTTTTAATGATTTCTGTACAGAACATGATTCTAAGTAAGAAACAAAAAATTCAGTCGTTTCGGTGCCATAGGGCCGAATTGATGACCGACCCCAAGCGCAATATAAAAACGATGTATTTTTTTTAATTCTTTTTTTGGAAGAATTTTTGATTGATTCGTGTACAGACCGTGATTCATAGTAAGAATCCAGAATTTTAGTAGGTTCGTTGACATAGGGCCGAAGTAATGACCGAGCCCAAGTGCTATATGAGAACGACATATATTTTGTAATTTTTCTTTTGGAATTTTTTTTTGATTGATTCGTGTCCAGACCGTGATTCTTAATAAGAATCCAAAATTTCAGTCGTTTCGGTGCCATAGGGCCGAATTTATGACCGACCCCAAGTGCAATATAAAAACGATGTATTTTTTTAATTCTTTTTTTGGAAGAATTTTTGATTGATTCGTGTACAGACCGTGATTCTTAGTAAGAATCCAGAATTTTAGTAGGTTCGTTGCCATAGGGCCGAAGTAATGACCGAGCCCAAGTGCTATATGAGAACGACATATATTTTTTAATTTTTCTTTTGGAAATTTTTTTGATTGATTCGTATCCAGACCGTGATTCTTAATAAGAATCCAAAATTTCAATCGTTTCGGTGCCATAGGGCCGAATTTATGACCGACCCCAAGTGCAATATAAAAACGAGGTATTTTTTTAAATTCTTTTTTGGAAGAATTTTTGATTGATTCGTGTACAGACCGTAATTCTTAGTAAGAATCCAGAATTTTAGTAGGGTAGTTGCCATAGGCCCGAAGTAATGACCGAGCCCAAGTGCTATATATATAAGAACGATATTTTTTTTTAAATTCTTCTTTTGGAAGAATTTTTGATTGATTCGTGTCCAGACCGTGATTCTTAGTAAGAATCCAGAATTTTAGTAGGTTCGTTGACATAGGGCCGAAGTAATGACCGAGCCCAAGTGCTATATGAGAACGACATATATTTTTTTAATTTTTCTTTTGGAAAATTTTTTGATTGATTCGTGTCCAGACCGTGATTCTTAGTAAGAATCCAGAATTTCAGTCGGCTCGGTGCAATTGGGCCAAAGTTATGACCGACCTCATGTTTTAAAACGACCGACCCCAAGTGCTGAAACGACCGACCCCAAATGTTAAAACGATGATTTTTTTTTAATATTCCTTTTTTGGCATATTTTTTAATGATTTCTGTACAGAACATGATTCTAAGTAAGAAACAAAAAATTCAGTCGTTTCGGTGCCATAGGGCCGAATTGATGACCGACCCCAAGCGCAATATAAAAACGATGTATTTTTTTTAATTCTTTTTTTGGAAGAATTTTTGATTGATTCGTGTACAGACCGTGATTCATAGTAAGAATCCAGAATTTTAGTAGGTTCGTTGACATAGGGCCGAAGTAATGACCGAGCCCAAGTGCTATATGAGAACGACATATATTTTGTAATTTTTCTTTTGGAATTTTTTTTTGATTGATTCGTGTCCAGACCGTGATTCTTAATAAGAATCCAAAATTTCAGTCGTTTCGGTGCCATAGGGCCGAATTTATGACCGACCCCAAGTGCAATATAAAAACGATGTATTTTTTTAATTCTTTTTTTGGAAGAATTTTTGATTGATTCGTGTACAGACCGTGATTCTTAGTAAGAATCCAGAATTTTAGTAGGTTCGTTGCCATAGGGCCGAAGTAATGACCGAGCCCAAGTGCTATATGAGAACGACATATATTTTTTAATTTTTCTTTTGGAAATTTTTTTGATTGATTCGTATCCAGACCGTGATTCTTAATAAGAATCCAAAATTTCAATCGTTTCGGTGCCATAGGGCCGAATTTATGACCGACCCCAAGTGCAATATAAAAACGAGGTATTTTTTTAAATTCTTTTTTGGAAGAATTTTTGATTGATTCGTGTACAGACCGTAATTCTTAGTAAGAATCCAGAATTTTAGTAGGGTAGTTGCCATAGGCCCGAAGTAATGACCGAGCCCAAGTGCTATATATATAAGAACGATATTTTTTTTTAAATTCTTCTTTTGGAAGAATTTTTGATTGATTCGTGTCCAGACCGTGATTCTTAGTAAGAATCCAGAATTTTAGTAGGTTCGTTGACATAGGGCCGAAGTAATGACCGAGCCCAAGTGCTATATGAGAACGACATATATTTTTTTAATTTTTCTTTTGGAAATTTTTTTGATTGATTCGTGTCCAAACCGTGATTCTTAGCAAGAATCCAAAATTTCAGTAGTTTCGGTGCCATAGGGCCGAATTTATGACCGGCCCCAAGTGCAATATAAAAACGAGGTATTTTTTTAAATTCTTTTTTTGGAAGAATTTTTGATTGATTCGTGTACAGACCGTAATTCTTAGTAAGAATCCAGAATTTTAGTAGGAAGTAATGACCGAGCCCAAGTGCTATACATATAAGAACGATATATATTTTTTAATTCTTCTTTTGGAAGTATTTTTGATTCATTCGTGTCCAGACCGTGATTCTTAGTAAGAATCCAGAATTTTAGTAGGTTCGTTGCCATAGGGCCGAAGTAATGACCGACCCCAAGCGCAATATAAAAACGAGGTATTTTTTAAATTCTTTTTTTGGAAGAATTTTTGATTGATTCGTGTACAGATCGTGATTCTAAGTAAGAATCCAAAATTTCCGTCGGCTCGGTGCAATTGGGCCAAAGTTATGACCTAACTCATGTTTTAAACGACCGACCCCAAGTGCTGAAACGACCGCACCCAAATGTTAAAACGATGATTTTTTTTTTTAATTCCTTTTTTGGCATATTTTTTTAATGATTTTTGTACAGAACATGATTCTAAGTAAGAAACAAAAAATTCAGTCGTTTCGGTGCCATAGGGCCGAATTTAAGACCGACCCCAAGCGCAATATAAAAACGATGAATTTTTTTTTATTCTTTTTTTGGAAGAATTTTTGATTGATTCGTGTCCAAACCGTGATTCTTAGCAAGAATCTAAAATTTCAGTCGTTTCGGTGCCATGGGGCCGAATTTATGACCGGCCCCAAGTGCAATATAAAAACGATGTATTTTTTTAATTCTTTTTTTGGAAGAATTTTTGATTGATTCGTGTACAGACCGTGATTCTTAGTAAGAATCCAGAATTTTAGTAGGTTCGTTGCCATAGGGCCGAAGTAATGACCGAGCCCAAGTGCTATATGAGAATGACATATATTTTTTTAATTTTTCTTTTGGAAATTTTTTTGATTGATTCGTGTCCAAACCGTGATTCTTAGCAAGAATCCAAAATTTCAGTAGTTTCGGTGCCATAGGGCCGAATTTATGACCGGCCCCAAGTGCAATATAAAAACGAGGTATTTTTTTAAATTCTTTTTTTGGAAGAATTTTTGATTGATTCGTGTACAAACCGTAATTCTTAGTAAGAATCCAGAATTTTAGTAAGAAGTAATGACCGAGCCCAAGTGCTATACATATAAGAACGATATACTTTTTTTAAATTCTTCTTTTGGAAGAATTTTTGATTCGTTCGTGTCCAGACCGTGATTCTTAGTAAGAATCCAGAATTTTAGTAGGTTCGTTGCCATAGGGCCGAAGTAATGACCGACCCCAAGCGCAATATAAAAACGAGGTATTTTTTTAATTCTTTTTTTGGAAGAATTTTTGATTGATTCGTGTACAGATCGTGATTCTTAGTAAGAATCCAAAATTTCCGTCGGCTCGGTGCAATTGGGCCAAAGTTATGACCGACCTCATGTTTAAAAACGACCGACCCAAAGTGCTGAAACGACCGACCCCAAATGTTAAAACGATGATTTTTTTTAATATTCCTTTTTTGGCATATTTTTTTAATGATTTCTGTACAGAACATGATTCTAAGTAAGAAGCAAAAAATTCAGTCGTTTCGGTGCCATAGGGCCGAATTTATGACCGACCCCAAGCGCAATATAAAAACGATGTATTTTTTTAATTCTTTTTTTGGAAGAATTTTTGAGTGATTCGTGTACAGACCGTGATTCTTAGTAAGAATCCAGAATTTTAGTAGGTTCGTTGCCATAGGGCCGAAGTAATGACCGAGCCCAAGTGCTATATGAGAACGACATATATTTTTAATTTTTCTTGTGGAAATTTTTTTGATTGATTCGTGTCCAGACCGTGATGCTTAGTAAGAATGCAAAATTTCAGTCGGCTCGGTGCAATTGGGCCAAAGTTATGAGCGAACTCATGTTTTAAACGACCGACCCCAAATGTTAAAACGATGATTTTTTTTAAATTCCTTTTTTGGCATATTTTTTTAATGATTTCTGTACAGAACATGATTCTAAGTAAGAAGCAAAAAATTCAGTCGTTTCGGTGCCATAGGGCCGAATTTATGACCGACCCCAAGCGCAATATAAAAACGATGTATTTTTTTAATTCTTTTTTTGGAAGAATTTTTGAGTGATTCGTGTACAGACCGTGATTCTTAGTAAGAATCCAGAATTTTAGTAGGTTCGTTGCCATAGGGCCGAAGTAATGACCGAGCCCAAGTGCTATATGAGAACGACATATATTTTTAATTTTTCTTGTGGAAATTTTTTTGATTGATTCGTGTCCAGACCGTGATGCTTAGTAAGAATGCAAAATTTCAGTCGGCTCGGTGCAATTGGGCCAAAGTTATGAGCGAACTCATGTTTTAAACGACCGACCCCAAATGTTAAAACGATGATTTTTTTTAAATTCCTTTTTTGGCATATTTTTTTAATGATTTCTGTACAGAACATGATTCTAAGTAAGAAACAAAAAATTCAGTCGTTTCGGTGCCATAGGGCCGAATTTATGACCGACCCCAAGCGCAATATAAAAACGATGTATTTTTTTAATTCTTTTTTTGGAAGAATTTTTGATTAATTCGTGTACAGACCGTGATTCTTAGTAAGAATTCAGAATTTTAGTAGGTTCGGTGCCATAGGGCCGAAGTTATGACCGAGCCCAAGTGCTATATGAGAATGACATATATTTTTTTAATTTTTCTTTTGGAATTTTTTTTGATTGATTCGTGTCCAAACCGTGATTCTTAGCAAGAATCCAAAATTTCAGTCGTTTCGGTGCCATAGGGCCGAATTTATGACCGGCCCCAAGTGCAATATAAAAACGAGGTACTTTTTTAAATTCTTATTTTGGAAGAATTTTTGATTGATTCGTGTACAGACCGTAATTCTTAGTAAGAATCCAGAATTTTAGTAGGAAGTAATGACCGAGCCCAAGTGCTATACATATAAGAACGATATATATTTTTTAATTCTTCTTTTGGAAGAATTTTTGATTCATTCGTGTCCAGACCGTGATTCTTAGTAAGAATCCAGAATTTTAGTAGGTTCGTTGCCATAGGGCCGAATTAATGACCGACCCCAAGTGCAATATAAAAACGAGGTATTTTTTTAAATTCTTTTTTTGGAAGAATTTTTGATTGATTCGTGTAAAGACCGTGATACTTAGTTAGAATCCAAAATTTCAGTCGGCTCGGTGCAATTGGGCCAATGTAATGACCGACCTCATGTTTAAAAACGACCGACCCCAAGTGCTGAAACGACCGACCCCAAATGTTAAAACGATGATTTTTTTTAATATTCTTTTTTGGCATATTTGTTTAATGATTTCTGTACAGAACATGATTCTAAGTAAGAAACAAAAAATTCAGTCGTTTCGGTGCCATAGGGCCGAATTTATGACCGACCCCAAGCGCAATATAAAAACGATGTACTTTTTAAATTCTTTTTTTGGAAAATTTTTTGATTGATTCGTGTACAGACCGTGATTCTTAGTAAGAATCCAGAATTTTAGTAGGTTCGTTGCCATAGGGCCGAAGTAATGACCGACCCCAAGCGCAATATAAAAACGAGGTATTTTTTTAATTCTTTTTTTGGAAGAATTTTTGATTGATTCGTGTACAGATCGTGATTCTTAGTAAGAATCCAAAATTTCCGTCGGCTCGGTGCAATTGGGCCAAAGTTATGACCGAACTCATGTTTTAAACGACCGACCCCAAGTGCTGAAACGACCGCACCCAAATGTTAAAACGATGATTTTTTTTTTAAATTCCTTTTTTGGCATATTTTTTTAATGATTTCTGTACAGAACATGATTCTAAGTAAGAAACAAAAAATTCAGTCGTTTCGGTGCCATAGGGCCGAATTTAAGACCGACCCCAAGCGCAATATAAAAACGATGTACTTTTTAAATTCTTTTTTTGGAAAATTTTTTGATTGATTCGTGTACAGACCGTGATTCTTAGTAAGAATCCAGAATTTTAGTAGGTTCGTTGCCATAGGGCCGAAGTAATGACCGACCCCAAGCGCAATATAAAAACGAGTTATTTTTTTAATTCTTTTTTTGGAAGAATTTTTGATTGATTCCTGTACAGATCGTGATTCTTAGTAAGAATCCAAAATTTCCGTCGGCTCGGTGCAATTGGGCCAAAGTTATGACCGACCTCATGTTTAAAAACGACCGACCCAAAGTGCTGAAACGACCGACCCCAAATGTTAAAACGATGATTTTTTTTAATATTCCTTTTTTGGCATATTTTTTTAATGATTTCTGTACAGAACATGATTCTAAGTAAGAAACAAAAAATTCAGTCGTTTCGGTGCCATAGGGCCGAATTTATGACCGACCCCAAGCGCAATATAAAAACGATGTATTTTTTTAATTCTTTTTTTGGAAGAACTTTTGAGTGATTCGTGTACAGACCGTGATTCTTAGTAAGAATCCAGAATTTTAGTAGGTTCGTTGCCATAGGGCCGAAGTAATGACCGAGCCCAAGTGCTATATGAGAACGACATATATTTTTAATTTTTCTTGTGGAAATTTTTTTGATTGATTCGTGTCCAGACCGTGATGCTTAGTAAGAATCCAAAATTTCAGTCGGCTCGGTGCAATTGGGCCAAAGTTATGAGCGAACTCATGTTTTAAACGACCGACCCCAAATGTTAAAACGATGATTTTTTTTAAATTCCTTTTTTGGCATATTTTTTTAATGATTTCTGTACAGAACATGATTCTAAGTAAGAAACAAAAAATTCAGTCGTTTCGGTGCCATAGGGCCGAATTTATGACCGACCCCAAGCGCAATATAAAAACGATGTATTTTTTTAATTCTTTTTTTGGAAGAATTTTTGATTAATTCGTGTACAGACCGTGATTCTTAGTAAGAATTCAGAATTTTAGTAGGTTCGGTGCCATAGGGCCGAAGTTATGACCGAGCCCAAGTGCTATATGAGAATGACATATATTTTTTTAATTTTTCTTTTGGAATTTTTTTTGATTGATTCGTGTCCAAACCGTGATTCTTAGCAAGAATCCAAAATTTCAGTCGTTTCGGTGCCATAGGGCCGAATTTATGACCGGCCCCAAGTGCAATATAAAAACGAGGTATTTTTTTAAATTCTTATTTTGGAAGAATTTTTGATTGATTCGTGTACAGACCGTAATTCTTAGTAAGAATCCAGAATTTTAGTAGGAAGTAATGACCGAGCCCAAGTGCTATACATATAAGAACGATATATATTTTTTAATTCTTCTTTTGGAAGAATTTTTGATTCATTCGTGTCCAGACCGTGATTCTTAGTAAGAATCCAGAATTTTAGTAGGTTCGTTGCCATAGGGCCGAATTTATGACCGACCCCAAGTGAAATATAAAAACGAGGTATTTTTTTAAATTCTTTTTTTGGAAGAATTTTTGATTGATTCGTGTACAGACCGTGATACTTAGTTAGAATCCAAAATTTCAGTCGGCTCGGTGCAATTGGGCCAAAGTTATGACCGACCTCATGTTTAAAAACGACCGACCCCAAGTGCTGAAACGACCGACCCCAAATGTTAAAACGATGATTTTTTTTAATATTCTTTTTTGGCATATTTGTTTAATGATTTCTGTACAGAACATGATTCTAAGTAAGAAACAAAAAATTCAGTCGTTTCGGTGCCATAGGGCCGAATTTATGATCGACCCCAAGCGCAATATAAAAACGATGTACTTTTTAAATTCTTTTTTTGGAAAATTTTTTGATTGATTCGTGTACAGACCGTGATTCTCAGTAAGAATCCAGAATTTTAGTAGGTTCGTTGCCATAGGGCCGAAGTAATGACCGACCCCAAGCGCAATATAAAAACGAGGTATTTTTTTAATTCTTTTTTTGGAAGAATTTTTGATTGATTCGTGTACAGATCGTGATTCTTAGTAAGAATCCAAAATTTCCGTCGGCTCGGTGCAATTGGGCCAAAGTTATGACCGAACTCATGTTTTAAACGACCGACCCCAAGTGCTGAAACGACCGAACCCAAATGTTAAAACGATGATTTTTTTTTTAAATTCCTTTTTTGGCATATTTTTTTAATGATTTCTGTACAGAACATGATTCTAAGTAAGAAACAAAAAATTCAGTCGTTTCGGTGCCATAGGGCCGAATTTAAGACCGACCCCAAGCGCAATATAAAAACGATGTACTTTTTAAATTCTTTTTTTGGAAAATTTTTTGATTGATTCGTGTACAGACCGTGATTCTTAGTAAGAATCCAGAATTTTAGTAGGTTCGTTGCCATAGGGCCGAAGTAATGACCGACCCCAAGCGCAATATAAAAACGAGGTATTTTTTTAATTCTTTTTTTGGAAGAATTTTTGATTGATTCGTGTACAGATCGTGATTCTTAGTAAGAATCCAAAATTTCCGTCGGCTCGGTGCAATTGGGCCAAAGTTATGACCGACCTCATGTTTAAAAACGACCGACCCAAAGTGCTGAAACGACCGACCCCAAATGTTAAAACGATGATTTTTTTTAATATTCCTTTTTTGGCATATTTTTTTAATGATTTCTGTACAGAACATGATTCTAAGTAAGAAAAAAAAATTCAGTCGTTTCGGTGCCATAGGGCCGAATTTATGACCGACCCCAAGCGCAATATAAAAACGATGTATTTTTTAAATTCTTTTTTTGGAAGAATTTTTGAGTGATTCGTGTACAGACCGTGGTTCTTAGTAAGAATCCAGAATTTTAGTAGGTTCGTTGCCATAGGGCCGAAGTAATGACCGAGCCCAAGTGCTATATGAGAACGACATATATTTTTAATTTTTCTTGTGGAAATTTTTTTGATTGATTCGTGTCCAAACCGTGATTCTTAGCAAGAATCCAAAATTTCAGTCGTTTCGGTGCCATAGGGCCGAATTTATGACCGGCCCCAAGTGCAATATAAAAACGAGGTATTTTTTTAAATTCTTATTTTGGAAGAATTTTTGATTGATTCGTGTACAGACCGTAATTCTTAGTAAGAATCCAGAATTTTAGTAGGAAGTAATGACCGAGCCCAAGTGCTATACATATAAGAACGATATATATTTTTTAATTCTTCTTTTGGAAGAATTTTTGATTCATTCGTGTCCAGACCGTGATTCTTAGTAAGAATCCAGAATTTTAGTAGGTTCGTTGCCATAGGGCCGAATTTATGACCGACCCCAAGTGCAATATAAAAACGAGGTATTTTTTTAAATTCTTTTTTTGGAAGAATTTTTGATTGATTCGTGTACAGACCGTGATACTTAGTTAGAATCCAAAATTTCAGTCGGCTCGGTGCAATTGGGCCAAAGTTATGACCGACCTCATGTTTAAAAACGACCGACCCCAAGTGCTGAAACGACCGACCCCAAATGTTAAAACGATGATTTTTTTTAATATTCTTTTTTGGCATATTTGTTTAATGATTTCTGTACAGAACATGATTCTAAGTAAGAAACAAAAAATTCAGTCGATTCGGTGCCATAGGGCCGAATTTATGACCGACCCCAAGCGCAATATAAAAACGATGTACTTTTTAAATTCTTTTTTTGGAAAATTTTTTGATTGATTCGTGTACAGACCGTGATTCTTAGTAAGAATCCAGAATTTTAGTAGGTTCGTTGCCATAGGGCCGAAGTAATGACCGACCCCAAGCGCAATATAAAAACGAGGTATTTTTTTAATTCTTTTTTTGGAAGAATTTTTGATTGATTCGTGTACAGATCGTGATTCTTAGTAAGAATCCAAAATTTCCGTCGGCTCGGTGCAATTGGGCCAAAGTTATGACCGAACTCATGTTTTAAACGACCGACCCCAAGTGCTGAAACGACCGCACCCAAATGTTAAAACGATGATTTTTTTTTTAAATTCCTTTTTTGGCATATTTTTTTAATGATTTCTGTACAGAACATGATTCTAAGTAAGAAACAAAAAATTCAGTCGTTTCGGTGCCATAGGGCCGAATTTAAGACCGACCCCAAGCGCAATATAAAAACGATGTATTTTTTAAATTCTTTTTTTGGAAGAATTTTTGATTAATTCGTGTACAGACCGTGATTCTTAGTAAGAATTCAGAATTTTAGTAGGTTCGGTGCCATAGGGCCGAAGTTATGACCGAGCCCAAGTGCTATATGAGAATGACATATATTTTTTTAATTTTTCTTTTGGAATTTTTTTTGATTGATTCGTGTCCAAACCGTGATTCTTAGCAAGAATCCAAAATTTCAGTCGTTTCGGTGCCATAGGGCCGAATTTATGACCGGCCCCAAGTGCAATATAAAAACGAGGTATTTTTTTAAATTCTTATTTTGGAAGAATTTTTGATTGATTCGTGTACAGACCGTAATTCTTAGTAAGAATCCAGAATTTTAGTAGGAAGTAATGACCGAGCCCAAGTGCTATACATATAAGAACGATATATATTTTTTAATTCTTCTTTTGGAAGAATTTTTGATTCATTCGTGTCCAGACCGTGATTCTTAGTAAGAATCCAGAATTTTAGTAGGTTCGTTGCCATAGGGCCGAATTTATGACCGACCCCAAGTGCAATATAAAAACGAGGTATTTTTTTAAATTCTTTTTTTGGAAGAATTTTTGATTGATTCGTGTACAGACCGTGATACCTAGTTAGAATCCAAAATTTCAGTCGGCTCGGTGCGATTGGGCCAAAGTTATGACCGACCTCATGTTTAAAAACGACCGACCCCAAGTGCTGAAACGACCGACCCCAAATGTTAAAACGATGATTTTTTTTAATATTCTTTTTTGGCATATTTGTTTAATGATTTCTGTACAGAACATGATTCTAAGTAAGAAACAAAAAATTCAGTCGTTTCGGTGCCATAGGGCCGAATTTATGACCGACCCCAAGCGCAATAAAAAAACGATGTACTTTTTAAATTCTTTTTTTGGAAAATTTTTTGATTGATTCGTGTACAGACCGTGATTCTTAGTAAGAATCCAGAATTTTAGTAGGTTCGTTGCCATAGGGCCGAAGTAATGACCGACCCCAAGCGCAATATAAAAACGAGGTATTTTTTTAATTCTTTTTTTGGAAGAATTTTTGATTGATTCGTGTACAGATCGTGATTCTTAGTAAGAATCCAAAATTTCCGTCGGCTCGGTGCAATTGGGCCAAAGTTATGACCGAACTCATGTTTTAAACGACCGACCCCAAGTGCTGAAACGACCGCACCCAAATGTTAAAACGATGATTTTTTTTTTAAATTCCTTTTTTGGCATATGGATTCTTACTAAGAATCACGGTCTGGACACGAACGAATCAAAAATTCTTCCAAAAGAAGAATTTTAAAAAAATATATCGCTATTATATGTATAGCAATTGGGCTCGGTCATTACCTCTTACTAAAATTCTGGATTCTTACTAAGAATTACGGTCTTTACACGAAACAATCAAAAATTCTTCCAAAAAAAGAATTAAAAAAAATACCTCGTTTTTATATTGCACTTGGGGCCGGTCATAAATTCGGTCCTATGGCACCGAAACGACTGAAATTTTGGATTCTTGCTAAGAATCACGGTTTGGAAACGAATCAATCAAAAAAATTTCCAAAAGAAAAATTAAAAAAATATATGTCATTCTCATATAGCACATGGGCTCGGTCATTACTTCGGCCCTATGGCAACGAACCTACTAAAAGTCTGGATTCTTACTAAGAATCACGGTCTGTACACGAAGAATTTTTGATTAATTCGTGTACAGACCGTGATTCTTAGTAAGAATTCAGAATTTTAGTAGGTTCGGTGCCATAGGGCCGAAGTTATGACCGAGCCCAAGTGCTATATGAGAATGACATATATTTTTTTATTTTTCTTTTGGAATTTTTTTTGATTGATTCGTGTCCAAACCGTGATTCTTAGCAAGAATCCAAAATTTCAGTCGTTTCGGTGCCATAGGGCCGAATTTATGACCGGCCCCAAGTGCAATATAAAAACGAGGTATTTTTTTAAATTCTTATTTTGGAAGAATTTTTGATTGATTCGTGTACAGACCGTAATTCTTAGTAAGAATCCAGAATTTTAGTAGGAAGTAATGACCGAGCCCAAGTGCTATACATATAAGAACGATATATATTTTTTAATTCTTCTTTTGGAAGAATTTTTGATTCATTCGTGTCCAGACCGTGATTCTTAGTAAGAATCCAGAATTTTAGTAGGTTCGTTGCCATAGGGCCGAATTTATGACCGACCCCAAGTGCAATATAAAAACGAGGTATTTTTTTAAATTCTTTTTTTGGAAGAATTTTTGATTGATTCGTGTACAGACCGTGATACTTAGTTAGAATCCAAAATTTCAGTCGGCTCGGTGCGATTGGGCCAAAGTTATGACCGACCTCATGTTTAAAAACGACCGACCCCAAGTGCTGAAACGACCGACCCCAAATGTTAAAACGATGATTTTTTTTAATATTCTTTTTTGGCATATTTGTTTAATGATTTCTGTACAGAACATGATTCTAAGTAAGAAACAAAAAATTCAGTCGTTTCGGTGCCATAGGGCCGAATTTATGACCGACCCCAAGCGCAATATAAAAACGATGTATTTTTTTAATTCTTTTTTTGGAAGAATTTTTGAGTGATTCGTGTACAGACCGTGATTCTTAGTAATAATCCAGAATTTTAGTAGGTTCGTTGCCATAGGGCCGAAGTAATGACCGAGCCCAAGTGGTATATGAGAACGACATATATTTTTAATTTTTCTTTTGGAAATTTTTTTGATTGATTCGTGTCCAGACCGTGATGCTTAGTAAGAATCCAAAATTTCAGTCGGCTCGGTGCAATTGGGCCAAAGTTATGAGCGAACTCATGTTTTAAACGACCGACCCCAAATGTTAAAACGATGATTTTTTTTAAATTCCTTTTTTGGCATATTTTTTTAATGATTTCTGTACAGAACATGATTCTAAGAAAGAAACAAAAAATTCAGTCGTTTCGGTGCCATAGGGCCGAATTTATGACCGACCCCAAGCGCAATATAAAAACGATGTATTTTTTTAATTCTTTTTTTGGAAGAATTTTTGATTAATTCGTGTACAGACCGTGATTCTTAGTAAGAATTCAGAATTTTAGTAGGTTCGGTGCCATAGGGCCGAATAATGACCGAGCCCAAGTGCTATATGAGAACGACATATTTTTTTAATTTTTCTTTTGGAAATTTTTTTGATTGATTCGTGTCCAGACCGTGATGCTTAGTAAGAATCCAAAATTTCAGTCGGCTCGGTGCAATTGGGCCAAAGTTATGAGCGAACTCATGTTTTAAACGACCGACCCCAAATGTTAAAACGATGATTTTTTTTAAATTCAGTCGTTTCGGTGCCATAGGGCCGAATTTATGACCGACCCCAAGCGCAATATAAAAACGATGTATTTTTTTATTTCTTTTTTTGGAAGAATTTTTGATAAATTCGTGTACAGACCGTGATTCTTAGTAAGAATTCAGAATTTTAGTAGGTTCGTTGCCATAGGGCCGAAGTTATGACCGAGCCCAAGTGCTATATGAGAATTACATATATTTTTTTAATTTTTCTTTTGGAATTTTTTTTGATTGATTCGTGTCCAAAGCGTGATTCTTAGCAAGAATCCAAAATTTCAGTCGTTTCGGTGCCATAGGGCCGAATTTATGACCGGCCCCAAGTGCAATATAAAAACGAGGTATTTTTTTAAATTCTTTTTTTGGAAGAATTTTTGATTGATTCGTGTACAGACCGTAATTCTTAGTAAGAATCCAGAATTTTAGTAGGAAGTAATGACCGAGCCCAAGTGCTATACATATAAGAACGATATATATTTTTTAATTCTTCTTTTGGAAGTATTTTTGATTCATTCGTGTCCAGACCGTGATTCTTAGTAAGAATCCAGAATTTTAGTAGGTTCGTTGCCATAGGGCCGAAGTAATGACCGACCCCAAGCGCAATATAAAAACGAGGTATTTTTTTAATTCTTTTTTTGGAAGAATTTTTGATTGATTCGTGTACAGATCGTGATTCTAAGTGAGAATCCAAAATTTCCGTCGGCTCGGTGCAATTGGGCCAAAGTTATGACCGAACTCATGTTTTAAACGACCGACCCCAAGTGCTGAAACGACCGCACCCAAATGTTAAAACGATGATTTTTTTTTTAAATTCCTTTTTTGGCATATTTTTTTAATGATTTTTGTACAGAACATGATTCTAAGTAAGAAACAAAAAATTCAGTCGTTTCGGTGCCATAGGGCCGAATTTAAGACCGACCCCAAGCGCAATATAAAAACGATGAATTTTTTTTTATTCTTTTTTTGGAAGAATTTTTGATTGATTCGTGTCCAAACCGTGATTCTTAGCAAGAATCTAAAATTTCAGTCGTTTCGGTGCCATGGGGCCGAATTTATGACCGGCCCCAAGTGCAATATAAAAACGAGGTATTTTTTTTAATTCTTTTTTTGGAAGAATTTTTGATTGATTCGTGTACAGACCGTAATTCTTAGTAAGAATCCAGAATTTTAGTAAGAAGTAATGACCGAGCCCAAGTGCTATACATATAAGAACGATATACTTTTTTAAATTCTTCTTTTGGAAGAATTTTTGATTCGTTCGTGTCCAGACCGTGATTCTTAGTAAGAATCCAGAATTTTAGTAGGTTCGTTGCCATAGGGCCGAAGTAATGACCGACCCCAAGCGCAATACAAAAACGAGGTATTTTTTTAATTCTTTTTTTGGAAGAATTTTTGATTGATTCGTGTACAGATCGTGATTCTTAGTAAGAATCCAAAATTTCCGTCGGCTCGGTGCAATTGGGCCAAAGTTATGACCGACCTCATGTTTAAAAACGACCGACCCAAAGTGCTGAAACGACCGACCCCAAATGTTAAAACGATGATTTTTTTTAATATTCCTTTTTTGGCATATTTTTTTAATGATTTCTGTACAGAACATGATTTTAAGTAAGAAACAAAAAATTCAGTCGTTTCGGTGCCATAGGGCCGAATTTATGACCGACCCCAAGCGCAATATAAAAACGATGTATTTTTTTAATTCTTTTTTTGGAAGAATTTTTGAGTGATTCGTGTACAGACCGTGATTCTTAGTAAGAATCCAGAATTTTAGTAGGTTCGTTGCCATAGGGCCGAAGTAATGACCGAGCCCAAGTGCTATATGAGAACGACATATATTTTTAATTTTTCTGGTGGAAATTTTTTTGATTGATTCGTGTCCAGACCGTGATGCTTAGTAAGAATCCAAAATTTCAGTCGGCTCGGTGCAATTGGGCCAAAGTTATGAGCGAACTCATGTTTTAAACGACCGACCCCAAATGTTAAAACGATGATTTTTTTTAAATTCCTTTTTTGGCATATTTTTTTAATGATTTCTGTACAGAACATGATTCTAAGTAAGAAACAAAAAATTCAGTCGTTTCGGAGCCATAGGGCCGAATTTATGACCGACCCCAAGCGCAATATAAAAACGATGTATTTTTTTAATTCTTTTTTTGGAAGAATTTTTGATTAATTCGTGTACAGACCGTGATTCTTAGTAAGAATTCAGAATTTTAGTAGGTTCGGTGCCATAGGGCCGAAGTTATGACCGAGCCCAAGTGCTATATGAGAATGACATATATTTTTTTAATTTTTCTTTTGGAATTTTTTTTGATTGATTCGTGTCCAAACCGTGATTCTTAGCAAGAATCCAAAATTTCAGTCGTTTCGGTGCCATAGGGCCGAATTTATGACCGGCCCCAAGTGCAATATAAAAACGAGGTATTTTTTTAAATTCTTATTTTGGAAGAATTTTTGATTGATTCGTGTACAGACCGTAATTCTTAGTAAGAATCCAGAATTTTAGTAGGAAGTAATGACCGAGCCCAAGTGCTATACATATAAGAACGATATATATTTTTTAATTCTTCTTTTGGAAGAATTTTTGATTCATTCGTGTCCAGACCGTGATTCTTAGTAAGAATCCAGAATTTTAGTAGGTTCGTTGCCATAGGGCCGAATTTATGACCGACCTTAAGTGCAATATAAAAACGAGGTATTTTTTTAAATTCTTTTTTTGGAAGAATTTTTGATTGATTCGTGTACAGACCGTGATACTTAGTTAGAATCCAAAATTTCAGTCGGCTCGGTGCAATTGGGCCAAAGTTATGACCGACCTCATGTTTAAAAACGACCGACCCCAAGTGCTGAAACGACCGACCCCAAATGTTAAAACGATGATTTTTTTTAATATTCTTTTTTGGCATATTTGTTTAATGATTTCTGTACAGAACATGATTCTAAGTAAGAAACAAAAAATTCAGTCGTTTCGGTGCCATAGGGCCGAATTTATGACCGACCCCAAGCGCAATATAAAAACGATGTACTTTTTAAATTCTTTTTTTGGAAATTTTTTTGATTGATTCGTGTACAGACCGTGATTCTTAGTAAGAATCCAGAATTTTAGTAGGTTCGTTGCCATAGGGCCGAAGTAATGACCGACCCCAAGCGCAATATAAAAACGAGGTATTTTTTTAATTCTTTTTTTGGAAGAATTTTTGATTGATTCGTGTACAGATCGTGATTCTTAGTAAGAATCCAAAATTTCCGTCGGCTCGGTGCAATTGGGCCAAAGTTATGACCGAACTCATGTTTTAAACGACCGACCCCAAGTGCTGAAACGACCGCACCCAAATGTTAAAACGATGATTTTTTTTTTAAATTCCTTTTTTGGCATATTTTTTTAATGATTTCTGTACAGAACATGATTCTAAGTAAGAAACAAAAAATTCAGTCGTTTCGGTGCCATAGGGCCGAATTTAAGACCGACCCCAAGCGCAATATAAAAACGATGTACTTTTTAAATTCTTTTTTTGGAAAATTTTTTGATTGATTCGTGTACAGACCGTGATTCTTAGTAAGAATCCAGAATTTTAGTAGGTTCGTTGCCATAGGGCCGAAGTAATGACCGACCCCAAGCGCAATATAAAAACGAGGTATTTTTTTAATTCTTTTTTTGGGAGAATTTTTGATTGATTCGTGTACAGATCGTGATTCTTAGTAAGAATCCAAAATTTCCGTCGGCTCGGTGCAATTGGGCCAAAGTTATGACCGACCTCATGTTTAAAAACGACCGACCCAAAGTGCTGAAACGACCGACCCCAAATGTTAAAACGATGATTTTTTTTAATATTCCTTTTTTGGCATATTTTTTTAATGATTTCTGTACAGAACATGATTCTAAGTAAGAAACAAAAAATTCAGTCGTTTCGGTGCCATAGGGCCGAATTTATGACCGACCCCAAGCGCAATATAAAAAACGATGTATTTTTTTAATTCTTTTTTTGGAAGAATTTTTGAGTGATTCGTGTACAGACCGTGATTCTTAGTAAGAATCCAGAATTTTAGTAGGTTCGTTGCCATAGGGCCGAAGTAATGACCGAGCCCAAGTGCTATATGAGAACGACATATATTTTTAATTTTTCTTGTGGAAATTTTTTTGATTGATTCGTGTCCAGACCGTGATGCTTAGTAAGAATCCAAAATTTCAGTCGGCTCGGTGCAATTGGGCCAAAGTTATGAGCGAACTCATGTTTTAAACGACCGACCCCAAATGTTAAAACGATGATTTTTTTTAAATTCCTTTTTTGGCATATTTTTTTAATGATTTCTGTACAGAACATGATTCTAAGTAAGAAACAAAAAATTCAGTCGTTTCGGAGCCATAGGGCCGAATTTATGACCGACCCCAAGCGCAATATAAAAACGATGTATTTTTTTAATTCTTTTTTTGGAAGAATTTTTGATTAATTCGTGTACAGACCGTGATTCTTAGTAAGAATTCAGAATTTTAGTAGGTTCGGTGCCATAGGGCCGAAGTTATGACCGAGCCCAAGTGCTATATGAGAATGACATATATTTTTTTAATTTTTCTTTTGGAATTTTTTTTGATTGATTCGTGTCCAAACCGTGATTCTTAGCAAGAATCCAAAATTTCAGTCGTTTCGGTGCCATAGGGCCGAATTTATGACCGGCCCCAAGTGCAATATAAAAACGAGGTATTTTTTTAAATTCTTATTTTGGAAGAATTTTTGATTGATTCGTGTACAGACCGTAATTCTTAGTAAGAATCCAGAATTTTAGTAGGAAGTAATGACCGAGCCCAAGTGCTATACAAATAAGAACGATATATATTTTTTAATTCTTCTTTTGGAAGAATTTTTGATTCATTCGTGTCCAGACCGTGATTCTTAGTAAGAATCCAGAATTTTAGTAGGTTCGTTGCCATAGGGCCGAAGTAATGACCGACCCCAAGCGCAATATAAAAACGAGGTATTTTTTTAATTCTTTTTTTGGAAGAATTTTTGATTGATTCGTGTACAGATCGTGATTCTTAGTAAGAATCCAAAATTTCCGTCGGCTCGGTGCAATTGGGCCAAAGTTATGACCGAACTCATGTTTTAAACGACCGACCCCAAGTGCTGAAACGACCGCACCCAAATGTTAAAACGATGATTTTTTTTTTAAATTCCTTTTTTGGCATATTTTTTTAATGATTTCTGTACAGAACATGATTCTAAGTAAGAAACAAAAAATTCAGTCGTTTCGGTGCCATAGGGCCGAATTTATGACCGACCCCAAGCGCAATATAAAAACGATGTACTTTTTAAATTCTTCTTTTGGAAATTTTTTTGATTGATTCGTGTACAGACCGTGATTCTTAGTAAGAATCCAGAATTTTAGTAGGTTCGTTGCCATAGGGCCGAAGTAATGACCGACCCCAAGCGCAATATAAAAACGAGGTATTTTTTTAATTCTTTTTTTGGAAGAATTTTTGATTGATTCGTGTACAGATCGTGATTCTTAGTAAGAATCCAAAATTTCCGTCGGCTCGGTGCAATTGGGCCAAAGTTATGACCGAACTCATGTTTTAAACGACCGACCCCAAGTGCTGAAACGACCGCACCCAAATGTTAAAACGATGATTTTTTTTTAAAATTCCTTTTTTGGCATATTTTTTTAATGATTTCTGTACAGAACATGATTCTTAGAAAGAAACAAAAAATTCAGTCGTTTCGGTGCCATAGGGCCGAATTTAAGACCGACCCCAAGCGCAATATAAAAACGATGAATTTTTTTTTATTCTTTTTTTGGAAGAATTTTTGATTGATTCGTGTACAGACCGTGATTCTTAGTAAGAATCCAGAATTTTAGTAGGTTCGTTGCCATAGGGCCGAAGTAATGACCGAGCCCATGTGCTATATGAGAATGACATATATTTTTTTAATTTTTCTTTTGGAAATTTTTTTGATTGATTCGTTTCCAAACCGTGATTCTTAGCAAGAATCCAAAATTTCAGTCGTTTCGGTGCCATAGGGCCGAATTTATGACCGGCCCCAAGTGCAATATAAAAACGAGGTATTTTTTTTAATTCTTTTTTTGGAAGAATTTTTGATTGTTTCGTGTAAAGACCGTAATTCTTAGTAAGAATCCAGAATTTTAGTAAGAGGTAATGACCGAGCCCAATTGCTATACATATAATAGCGATATATTTTTTTAAAATTCTTCTTTTGGAAGAATTTTTGATTCGTTCGTGTCCAGACCGTGATTCTTAGTAAGAATCCAGAATTTTAGTAGGTTCGTTGCCATAGGGCCGAATTTATGACCGACCCCAAGTGCAATATAAAAACGAGGTATTTTTTTTAATTCTTTTTTTGGAAGAATTTTTGATTGATTCGTGTACAGACCGTGATTCTTAGTAAGAATCCAAAATTTCAGTCGTCTCGGTGCAATTGGGCCAAAGTTATGACCGACCTCATGTTTAAAAACGACCGACACAAAGTGCTGAAACGACCGACCCCAAATGTTAAAACGATGATTTTTTTTAATATTCCTTTTTTGGCATATTTTTTTAATGATTTCTGTACAGAACATGATTCTAAGTAAGAAACAAAAAATTCAGTCGTTTTGGTGCCATAGGGCCGAATTTATGACCGACCCCAAGCGCAATATAAAAACGATGTATTTTTTTAATTCTTTTTTTGGAAGAATTTTTGAGTGATTCGTGTACAGACCGTGATTCTTAGTAATAATCCAAAATTTCAGTCGTTTCGGTGCCATAGGGCCGAATTTATGACCGGCCCCAAGTGCAATATCAAAACGAGGTATTTTTTTAAATTCTTTTTTTGGAAGAATTTTTGATTGATTCGTGTACAGACCGTAATTCTTAGTAAGAATCCAGAATTTTAGTAGGAAGTAATGACCGAGCCCAAGTGCTATACATATAAGAACGATATATATTTTTTAATTCTTCTTTTGGAAGAATTTTTGATTCATTCGTGTCCAGACCGTGATTCTTAGTAAGAATCCAGAATTTTAGTAGGTTCGTTGCCATAGGGCCGAATTTATGACCGACCCCAAGCGCAATATAAAAACGATGTATTTTTTTTAATTCTTTTTTTGGAAGAATTTTTGATTGATTCGTGTACAGACCGTAATTCTTAGTAAGAATCCAGAATTTTAGTAGGTTCGTTGGGATAGGACCGGAGTAATGACCGAGCCCAAGTGCTGTATGAGAACGACATATATTTTTTAATTTTTCTTTTGGAATTTTTTTTGATTGATTCGTGTCCAGACCGTGATTCATAATAATAATCCAAAATTTCAGTCGTTTCGGTGCCATAGGGCCGAATTTATGACCGACCCCAAGTGCAATATTAAAACGAGGTATTTTTTTAAATTCTTTTTTTGGAAGAATTAATGATTGATTCGTGTACAGACCGTAATTCTTAGTAAGAATCCAGAATTTTAGTAGGGTACTTGCCATAGGCCCGAAGTAATGACCGAGCCCAAGTGCTATACATATAAGAACGATATTTTTTTTAAATTCTTCTTTTGGAAGAATTTTTGATTGATTCGTGTCCAGACCGTGATTCTTAGTAAGAATCCAGAATTTTAGTAGGTTCGTTGACATAGGGCGGAAGTAATGACCGAGCCCAAGTGCTATATGAGAACGACATATATTTTTTAATTTTTCTTTTGGAAATTTTTTTGATTGATTCGTGTCCAGACCGTGATTCTTAATAAGAATCACGGTCTGGACACGAATCAATCAGAATTTCAGTCGGCTCGGTGCAATTGGGCCAAAGTTATGACCGACCTCATGTTTTAAAACGACCGACCCCAAAACGACCGACCCCAAATGTTAAAACGATGATTTTTTTTTAATATTCCTTTTTTTGCATATTTTTTTAATGATTTCTGTACAGAACATGATTCTAAGTAAGAAACAAAAAATTCAGTCGTTTCGGTGCCAAAGGGCCGAATTTATGACCGACCCCAAGCGCAATATAAAAACGATGTATTTTTTTAATTATTTTTTTGGAAAATTTTTTGATTGATTCGTGTACAGACCGTGATTCTTTATAAGACTCCAGAATTTTAATAGGTTCGTTGCCATAGGGCCGAAGTTATGACCGAGCCCAAGTGCTATATGAGAACGACATATATTTTTTAATTTTTCTTTTGGAATTTTTTTTGATTGATTCGTGTCCAGACCGTGATTCATAATAAGAATCCAAAATTTCAGTCGTTTCGGTGCCATAGGGCCGAATTTATGACCGACCCCAAGTGCAATATAAAAACGAGGTATTTTTTTTAATTCTTTTTTTGGAAGAATTAATGATTGATTCGTGTACAGACCGTAATTCTTAGTAAGAATCCAGAATTTTAGTAGGGTGGTTGCCATAGGCCCGAAGTAATGACCGAGCCCAAGTGCTATACATATAAGAACGATATTTTTTTTAAAATTTTTCTTTTGGAAGAATTTTTGATTGATTCGTGTCCAGACCGTGATTCTTAGTAAGAATCCAGAATTTTAGTAGGTTCGTTGACATAGGGCGGAAGAAATGACCGAGCCCAAGTGCTATATGAGAACGACATATATTTTTTAATTTTTCTTTTGGAAAATTTTTTGATTGATTCGTGTCCAGACCGTGATTCTTAGTAAGAATCCAGAATTTCAGTCGGCTCGGTGCAATTGGGCCAAAGTTATGACCGACCTCATGTTTTAAAACGACCGACCCCAAGTGCTGAAACGACCGACCCCAAATGTTAAAACGATGATTTTTTTTTAATATTCCTTTTTTGGCATATTTTTTTAATGATTTCTGTACAGAACATTATTCTAAGTAAGAAACAAAAAATTCAGTCGTTTCGGTGCCATAGGGCCGAATTTATGACCGACCCCAAGCGCAATATAAAAACGATGTATTTTTTTAATTCTTTTTTTGGAAATTTTTTTGATTGATTCGTGTACAGACCGTGATTATTTATAAGAATCCAGAATTTTAATAGGTTCGTTGCTATAGGGCCGAAGTTATGACCGAGCCCAAGTGCTATATGAGAATGACTTATATTTTAAATTTTTCTTTTGGAAATTTTTTGGATTGATTCGTGTCCAGACCGTGATTCTTAGTAAGAATCCAGAATTTTAGTAGGTTCGTTGACATAGGGCCGAAGTAATGACCGAGCCCAAGTGCTATTTGAGAACGACATATATTTTTTTAATTTTTCTTTTGGAAATTTTTTTGATTGATTCGTGTCCAGA
The DNA here is from genome assembly GCA_929108145.2 of Limnephilus rhombicus. NCBI lineage: Eukaryota > Metazoa > Arthropoda > Insecta > Trichoptera > Limnephilidae > Limnephilus > Limnephilus rhombicus. The sequence goes on along the minus strand of OV815273.1, from coordinate 36,365,388 downwards.
CCGTGATTCTTAGTAAGAATCCAGAATTTCAGTCGGCTCGGTGCAATTGGGCCAAAGTTATGACCGACCTCATGTTTTAAAACGACCGACCCCAAGTGCTGAAACGACCGACCCCAAATGTTAAAACGATGATTTTTTTTTTAAATTCCTTTTTTGGCATATTTTTTTAATGATTTCTGTACAGAACATGATTCTAAGTAAGAAACAAAAAAATCAGTCGTTTCGGTGCCATAGGGCCGAATTGATGACCGACCCCAAGCGCAATATAAAAACGATGTATTTTTTTAAATTCTTATTTTGGAAGAATTTTTGATTGATTCGTGTACAGACCGTAATTCTAAGTAAGAATCCAGAATTTTTGTAGGTTCGTTGGCATAGGACCGAAGTAATGACCGAGCCCAAGTGCTATATGAGAACGACATATATTTTTTAATTTTTCTTTTGGAATTTTTTTTGATTGATTCGTGTCCAGACCGTGATTCATAATAATAATCCAAAATTTCAGTCGTTTCGGTGTACAGACCGTGATTCTTAGTAAGAATCCAGAATTTTAGTAGGTTCGTTGCCATAGGGCCGAAGTCATGACCGAGCCCAAGTGCTATATGAGAACCAGACCATAGCCCAAGTGCTATGTAAGAATCCAGAATTTTACTAGGTTCGTTGCCATGGGGCTGAATTTATGACCGACCCCAAGTGCAATATAAAAACGATTTAATTTTTTTCTTTTTCGAAGAATTTTTGATTGTTTCGTGTACAGACCGTGATTCTTAGTAAGAATCCAGAATTTTAGTAGGTTCGTTGCCATAGGGCCGAAGTTATGACCGAGCCCAAGTGCTATATGAGAACGACATATATTTTTTTAATTTTTCTTTTGGAAATTTTTTTGATTGGTTCGTGTCCACACCGTGATTTTTAGTAAGAATGCAAAATTTCAGTCGGCTCGGTGCAATTGGGCCAAAGTTATGACCGACCTCATGTTTACAAACGACCGACCCCAAGTGCTGAATCGACCGACCCCAAATGTTAAAACGATGATTTTTTTTTAATATTCCTTTTTTGGCATATTTTTTTAATGATTTCTGTACAGACCGTGATGCTTAGTAAGAATCCAAAATTTCAGTCGTTTCGGTGCCATAGGGCCGAATTTATGACCGACCCAAAGTGCAATATAAAAACGAGGTATTTTTTTAAATTCTTTTTTTGTAAGAATTTTTGATTGATTCGTGTACATACCGTAATTCTTAGTAAGAATCCAGAATTTTAGTAGGTTCGTTGCCATAGGGCCGAAGTAATGACCGAGCCCAAGTGCAATATAAAAACGATTTATTTTTTTTCTTTTTAGAAGAATTTTTAATTGATTCGTGTACAGACCGTGATTTTTAGTAAGAATCCAGAATTTTAGTAGGTTCGTTGCCATAGGGCCGAAGTAATGACCGAGCCCAAGTGCTATATGAGAACGACATATATTTTTTTAATTTTTCTTTTGGAAATTTTTTTGATTGATTCGTGTCCACACCGTGATTCCTAGTAAGAATCCAAAATTTCAGTCGGCTCGGTGCAATTGAGCCAAAGTTGTGACCGAACTCATGTTTTAAACGACCGACCCCAAGTGCTGAAACGACCGACCCCAAATGTTAAAACGATGATTTTTTTTTTAATTCCTTTTTTGGCATATTTTTTTAATGATTTCTGTACAGAACAGGATTCTAAGTAAGAAACAAAAATTCAGTCGTTTCGGTGCCATAGGGCCGAATTTATGACCGACCCCAAGTACAATATAAAAACGATGTATTTTTTTAAATTCTTATTTCGGAAGAATTTTTGATTGATTCGTGTACAGTCCGTGATTCTTAGTAAGAATCCAGAATTTTAGTAGGTTCGTTGCCATAGGGCCGAAGTAATGACCGAGCCCAAGTGCAATATGAGAACGACATATATTTTTTTAATTTTTCTTTTGGAAATTTTTTTGATTGATTCGTGTCCAAACCGTGATTCTTAGTAAGAATCCAAAATTTCAGTCGTTTCGGTGCCATAGGGCCGAATTTATGACCGACCTCATGTTTTAAAACGACCGACCCCAAAACGACCGACCCCAAATGTTAAAACGATGATTTTTTTTTAATATTCCTTTTTTGGCATATTTTTTTAATGATTTCTGTACAGAACATGATTCTAAGTAAGAAACAAAAAATTCAGTCGTTTCGGTGCCATAGGGCCGAATTTATGACCGACCCCAAGCGCAATATAAAAACGATGTATTTTTTTAATTATTTTTTTGGAAATTTTTTTGATTGATTCGTGTACAGACCGTGATTCTTTATAAGACTCCAGAATTTTAATAGGTTCGTTGCCATAGGGCCGAAGTTATGACCGAGCCCAAGTGCTATATGAGAACGACATATATTTTTTAATTTTTCTTTTGGAATTTTTTTTGATTGATTCGTGTCCAGACCGTGATTCATAATAAGAATCCAAAATTTCAGTCGTTTCGGTGCCATAGGGCCGAATTTATGACCGACCCCAAGTGCAATATAAAAACGAGGTATTTTTTTAAATTCTTTTTTGGAAGAATTAATGATTGATTCGTGTACAGACCGTAATTCTTAGTAAGAATCCAGAATTTTAGTAGGGTGGTTGCCATAGGCCCGAATTAATGACCGAGCCCAAGTGCTATACATATAAGAACGATATTTTTTTTTAAATTTTTCTTTTGGAAAATTTTTTGATTGATTCGTGTCCAGACCGTGATTCTTAATAAGAATCCAGAATTTCAGTCGGCTCGGTGCAATTGGGCCAAAGTTATGACCGACCTCATGTTTTAAAACGACCGACCCCAAGTGCTGAAACGGCCGACCCCAAATGTTAAAACGATGATTTTTTTTTAATATTCCTTTTTTGGCATATTTTTTTAATGATTTCTGTACAGAACATGATTCTAAGTAAGAAACAAAAAATTCAGTCGTTTCGGTGCCATAGGGCCGAATTTATGACCGACCCCAAGCGCAATATAAAAACGATGTATTTTTTTAATTGTTTTTTTGGAAAAATTTTTGATTGATTCGTGTACAGACCGTGATTCTTTATAAGAATCCAGAATTTTAATAGGTTCGTTGCCATAGGGCCGAAGTTATGACCGAGCCCAAGTGCTATATGAGAATGACTTATATTTTAAATTTTTCTTTTGGAAATTTTTTGGATTGATTCGTGTCCAGACCGTGATTCTTAGTAAGAATTCAGAATTTTAGTAGGTTCGTTGACATAGGGCCGAAGTAATGACCGAGCCCAAGTGCTATTTGAGAACGACATATATTTTTTTAATTTTTCTTTTGGAAATTTTTTTGATTGTTCGTGTTCAGACCGTGATTCTTAGTAAGAATCCAGAATTTCAGTCGGCTCGGTGCAATTGGGCCGAATTGATGACCGACCCCAAGCGCAATATAAAAACGATGTATTTTTTTAAATTCTTATTTTGGAAGAATTTTTGATTGATTCGTGTACAGACCGTAATTCTTAGTAAGAATCCAGAATTTTAGTAGGATCGTTGGCATAGGACCGAAGTAATGACCGAGCCCAAGTGCTATATGAGAACGACATATATTTTTTAATTTTTCTTTTGGAATTTTTTTTGATTGATTTGTGTCCAGACCGTGATTCATAATAATAATCCAAAATTTCAGTCGTTTTGGTGTACAGACCGTGATTCTTAGTAAGAATCCAGAATTTTAGTAGGTTCGTTGCCATAGGGCCGAAGTCATGACCGAGCCCAAGTGCTATATGAGAACCAGACCATAGCCCAAGTGCTATGTAAGAATCCAGAATTTTACTAGGTTCGTTGCCATGGGGCTGAATTTATGACCGACCCCAAGTGCAATATAAAAACGAGGTATTTTTTTTAATTCTTTGTTTGGAAGAATTTTTGATTGATTCGTGTACAGGCCGTGATTCTTAGTAAGAATCCAGAATTTTACTAGGTTCGTTGCCATGGGGCCGAATTTATGACCGACCCCAAGTGCAATATAAAAACGATTTATTTTTTTTCTTTTTAGAAGAATTTTTAATTGATTCGTGTACAGACCGTGATTTTTAGTAAGAATCCAGAATTTTAGTAGGTTCGATGCCATAGGGCCGAAGTAATGACCGAGCCCAAGTGCTATATGAGAACGACATATATTTTTTTAATTTTTCTTTTGGAAATTTTTTTGATTGATTCGTGTCCACACCGTGATCCCTAGTAATTAATAAATAGATCCTAGTAGTTTTAAACGACCGACCCCAAGTGCTGAAACGACCGACCCCAAATGTTAAAACGATGATTTTTTTTTAAATTCCTTTTTTGGCATATTTTTTTAATGATTTCTGTACAGAACATGATTCTAAGTAAGAAACAAAAAATTCAGTCGTTTCGGTGCCATAGGGCCGAATTTATGACCGACTCCAAGTGCAATATAAAAACGATGTATTTTTTTAAATTCTTATTTCGGAAGAATTTTTGATTGATTCGTGTACAGTCCGTGATTCTAAGTAAGAATCCAGAATTTTAGTAGGTTCGTTGCCATAGGGCCGAAGTAATGACCGAGCCCAAGTGCAATATGAGAACGACATATATTTTTTTAATTTTTCTTTTGGAAATTTTTTTGATTGATTCGTGTCCAAACCGTGATTCTTAGTAAGAATCCAAAATTTCAGTCGTTTCGGTGCCATAGGGCCGAATTTATGACCGACCCCAAGTGCAATATAAAAACGAGGTATTTTTTTTTCTTTTTAGAAGAATTTTTGATTGATTCGTGTACAGACCGTGATTCTTAGTAAGAATCCAGAATTTTAGTAGGTTCGTTGCAATAGGCCCGAAGTTATGACCGAGACCAAGTGCTATACATATAAGAACGATATTTTTTTTTAATTCTTCTTCTGAAGAATTTTTGATTGATTCGTGTCCAGGCCGTGATTCTTAGTAAGAATCTAAAATTTCAGTCGGCTCGGTGCAATTGGGCCAAAGTTATGACCGACCTCATGTTTTAAAACGACCGACCCCAAGTGCTGAAACGACCGACCCCAAATGTTAAAACGATGATTTTTTTTTAAAATTCCTTTTTTGGCATATTTTTTTAATGTTTTCTGTACAGAACATGATTCTAAGTAAGAAACAAAAAACTCAGTCGTTTCGGTGCCATAGGGCCGAATTTATGACAGACCCCAAGCGCAATATAAAAACCATGTATTTTTTATAATTCTTTTTTTGGAAGAATTTTTGATTGATTCGTGTCCAGACTGTGATTCTTAGTAAGAATCCAGAATTTTAGTAGGTTCGTTGCCATAGGCCCGAAGTTATGACCGAGCCCAAGTGCTATACATATAAGAACGATATTTTTTTTAAATTCTTCTTTTGGAAGAATTTTTGATTGATTCGTGTCCAGGCCGTGATTCTTAGTAAGAATCTAAAATTTCAGTCGGCTCGGTGCAATTGGGCCAAAGTTATGACCGACCTCATGTTTTAAAACGACCGACCCCAAGTGCTGAAACGACCGACCCCAAATGTTAAAACGTTGATATTTTTTTTAAATTCGTTTTTTGCCATATTTATTTAATGATTTCTGTACAGAACATGATTCTAAGTAAGAAGCAAAAAATTCAGACGTTTCGGTGCCATAGGGCCGAATAAATGACCGTCCCCAAGCGCAATATAAAAACGATGTATTTTTTTAATTCTTTTTTTGGAAATTTTTTTGATTGATTCGTGTACAGACCGTGATCCCTAGTAAGAATCCAAAATTTCAGTCGGCTCGGTGCAATTGAGCCAAAGTTGTGACCGAACTCATGTTTTAAACGACCGACCCCAAGTGCTGAAACGACCGACCCCAAATGTTAAAACGATGATTTTTTTTTAAATTCCTTTTTTGGCATATTTTTTTAATGATTTCTGTACAGAACATGATTCTAAGTAAGAAACAAAAAATTCAGTCGTTTCGGTGCCATAGGGCCGAATTTATGACCGACTCCAAGTGCAATATAAAAACGATGTATTTTTTTAAATTCTTATTTCGGAAGAATTTTTGATTGATTCGTGTACAGTCCGTGATTCTAAGTAAGAATCCAGAATTTTAGTAGGTTCGTTGCCATAGGGCCGAAGTAATGACCGAGCCCAAGTGCAATATGAGAACGACATATATTTTTTTAATTTTTCTTTTGGAAATTTTTTTGATTGATTCGTGTCCAAACCGTGATTCTTAGTAAGAATCCAAAATTTCAGTCGTTTCGGTGCCATAGGGCCGAATTTATGACCGACCCCAAGTGCAATATAAAAACGAGGTATTTTTTTTCTTTTTAGAAGAATTTTTGATTGATTCGTGTACAGACCGTGATTCTTAGTAAGAATCCAGAATTTTAGTAGGTTCGTTGCAATAGGCCCGAAGTTATGACCGAGACCAAGTGCTATACATATAAGAACGATATTTTTTTTTAATTCTTCTTCTGAAGAATTTTTGATTGATTCGTGTCCAGGCCGTGATTCTTAGTAAGAATCTAAAATTTCAGTCGGCTCGGTGCAATTGGGCCAAAGTTATGACCGACCTCATGTTTTAAAACGACCGACCCCAAGTGCTGAAACGACCGACCCCAAATGTTAAAACGATGATTTTTTTTTTAAATTCCTTTTTTGGCATATTTTTTTAATGTTTTCTGTACAGAACATGATTCTAAGTAAGAAACAAAAAATTCAGTCGTTTCGGTGCCATAGGGCCGAATTTATGACAGACCCCAAGCGCAATATAAAAACCATGTATTTTTTATAATTCTTTTTTTGGAAGAATTTTTGATTGATTCGTGTCCAGACTGTGATTCTTAGTAAGAATCCAGAATTTTAGTAGGTTCGTTGCCATAGGCCCGAAGTTATGACCGAGCCCAAGTGCTATACATATAAGAACGATATTTTTTTTAAATTCTTCTTTTGGAAGAATTTTTGATTGATTCGTGTCCAGGCCGTGATTCTTAGTAAGAATCTAAAATTTCAGTCGGCTCGGTGCAATTGGGCCAAAGTTATGACCGACCTCATGTTTTAAAACGACCGACCCCAAGTGCTGAAACGACCGACCCCAAATGTTAAAACGTTGATATTTTTTTTAAATTCGTTTTTTGCCATATTTATTTAATGATTTCTGTACAGAACATGATTCTAAGTAAGAAGCAAAAAATTCAGACGTTTCGGTGCCATAGGGCCGAATAAATGACCGTCCCCAAGCGCAATATAAAAACGATGTATTTTTTTAATTCTTTTTTTGGAAATTTTTTTGATTGATTCGTGTACAGACCGTGATTCTTAGTAAGAATCCAGAATTTTAGTAGGTTCGTTGCCATAGGGCCGAAGTAATGACCGAGCCCAAGTGCTATATGAGAACGACATATATTTTTTTAATTTTTCTTTTGGAAATTTTTTTGATTGATTCGTGTCCACACCGTGATTCTTAGTAAGAATGCAAAATTTCAGTCGGCTCGGTGCAATTGGGCCAAAGTTATGACCGACCTCATGTTTACAAACGACCGACCCCAAGTGCTGAATCGACCGACCCCAAATGTTAAAACGATGATTTTTTTTTAATATTCCTTTTTTGGCATATTTTTTTAATGATTTCTGTACAGACCGTGATGCTTAATAAGAATCCAAAATTTCAGTCGTTTCGGTGCCATAGGGCCGAATTTATGACCGACCCAAAGTGCAATATAAAAACGAGGTATTTTTTAAAAATTTTTTTTTGTAAGAATTTTTGATTGATTCGTGTACAGACCGTAATTCTTAGTAAGAATCCAGAATTTTAGTAGGTTCGTTGCCATAGGGCCGAAGTAATGACCGAGCCCAAGTGCTATATGAGAACGACATATATTTTTAATTTTTCTTTTGGAAATTTTTTTAATTGATTCGTGTCCAGACCGTGATGCTTAGTAAGAATCCAAAATTTCAGTCGGCTCGGTGCAATTGGGCCAAAGTTATGACCGAACTCATGTTTTAAAACGACCGACACCAAGTGCTGAAACGACCGACCCCAAATGTTAAAACGTTGATATTTTTTTTAAATTCGTTTTTTGCCATATTTATTTAATGATTTCTGTACAGAACATGATTCTAAGTAAGAAGCAAAAAATTCAGACGTTTCGGTGCCATAGGGCCGAATTTATGACCGACCCCAAGTGCAATATAAAAACGAGGTATTTTTTTTTATTCTTTTTTTGGAAGAATTTTTGATTGATTCGTGTACAGGCCGTGATTCTTAGTAAGAATCCAGAATTTTACTAGGTTCGTTGCCATGGGGCTGAATTTATGACCGACCCCAAGTGCAATATAAAAACGATTTAATTTTTTTCTTTTTCGAAGAATTTTTGATTGTTTCGTGTACAGACCGTGATTCTTAGTAAGAATCTAGAATTTTAGTAGGTTCGTTGCCATAGGGCCGAAGTAATGACCGAGCCCAAGTGCTATATGAGAACGACATATATTTTTTTAATTTTTCTTTTGGTAATTTTTTTGATTGGTTCGTGTCCACACCGTGATTTTTAGTAAGAATGCAAAATTTCAGTCGGCTCGGTGCAATTGGGCCAAAGTTATGGACCGACCTCATGTTTATAAACGACCGACCCCAAGTGCAGAATCGACCGACCCCAAATGTTAAAACGATGATTTTTTTTTAATATTCCTTTTTTGGCATATTTTTTTAATGATTTCTGTACAGACCGTGATGCTTAGTAAGAATCCAAAATTTCAGTCGTTTCGGTGCCATAGGGCCGAATTTATGACCGACCCAAAGTGCAATATAAAAACGAGGTATTTTTTTAAATTCTTTTTTTGTAAGAATTTTTGATTGATTCGTGTACAGACCGTAATTCTTAGTAAGAATCCAGAATTTTAGTAGGTTCGTTGCCATAGGGCCGAAGTAATGACCGAGCCCAAGTGCTATATGAGAACGACATATATTTTTAATTTTTCTTTTGGAAAATTTTTTGATTGATTCGTGTCCAGACCGTGATGCTTAGTAAGAATCCAAAATTTCAGTCGGCTTGGTGCAATTGGGCCAAAGTTATGACCGAACTCATGTTTTAAACGACCGACCCCAAGTGCTGAAACGACCGACCCCAAATGTTAAAACGATGATTTTTTTTAATTCCTTTTTTGGCATATTTTTTAATGATTTCTGTACAGAACATGATTCCAAATAAGAAACAAAAAATTCAGTCGTTTCGGTGCCATAGGGCCGAATTTATGACCGACCCCAAGTGCAATATAAAAACGAGGTATTTTTTTTAATTCTTTGTTTGGAAGAATTTTTGATTGATTCGTGTACAGGCCGTGATTCTTAGTAAGAATCCAGAATTTTACTAGGTTCGTTGCCATGGGGCCGATTTTATGACCGACCCCAAGTGCAATATAAAAACGATTTTTTTTTTTTCTTTTTAGAAGAATTTTTAATTGATTCGTGTACAGACCGTGATTTTTAGTAAGAATCCAGAATTTTAGTAGGTTCGTTGCCATAGGGCCGAAGTAATGACCGAGCCCAAGTGCTATATGAGAACGACATATATTTTTTTAATTTTTCTTTTGGAAATTTTTTTGATTGATTCGTGTCCACACCGTGATTCCTAGTAAGAATCCAAAATTTCAGTCGGCTCGGTGCAATTGAGCCAAAGTTGTGACCGAACTCATGTTTTAAACGACCGACCCCAAGTGCTGAAACGACCGACCCCAAATGTTAAAACGATGATTTTTTTTAAAATTCCTTTTTTGGCATATTTTTTTAATGATTTCTGTACAGAACATGATTCTAAGTAAGAAACAAAAAATTCAGTCGTTTCGGTGCCATAGGGCCGAATTTATGACCGACCCCAAGTGCAATATAAAAACGATGTATTTTTTTAAATTCTTATTTAGGAAGAATTTTTGATTGATTCGTGTACAGTCCGTGATTCTTAGTAAGAATCCAGAATTTTAGTAGGTTCGTTGCCATAGGGCCGAAGTAATGACCGAGCCCAAGTGCAATATGAGAACGACATATATTTTTTTAATTTTTCTTTTGGAAATTTTTTTGATTGATTCGTGTCCAAACCGTGATTCTTAGTAAGAATCCAAAATTTCAGTCGTTTCGGTGCCATAGGGCCGAATTTATGACCGACCCCAAGTGCAATATAAAAACGAGGTATTTTTTTTCTTTTTAGAAGAATTTTTGATTGATTCGTGTACAGACCGTGATCCTTAGTAAGAATCCAGAATTTTAGTAGGTTCGGTGCAATAGGCCCGAAGTTATGACCGAGACCAAGTGCTATACATATAAGAACGATATTTTTTTTTAATTCTTCTTCTGAAGAATTTTTGATTGATTCGTGTCCAGGCCGTGATTCTTAGTAAGAATCTAAAATTTCAGTCGGCTCGGTGCAATTGGGCCAAAGTTATGACCGACCTCATGTTTTAAAACGACCGACCCCAAGTGCTGAAACGACCGACCCCAAATGTTAAAACGATGATTTTTTTTTTAAATTCCTTTTTTGGCATATTTTTTTAATGTTTTCTGTACAGAACATGATTCTAAGTAAGAAACAAAAAATTCAGTCGTTTCGGTGCCATAGGGCCGAATTTATGACAGACCCCAAGCGCAATATAAAAACCATGTATTTTTTATAATTCTTTTTTTGGAAGAATTTTTGATTGATTCGTGTCCAGACTGGGATTCTTAGTAAGAATCCAGAATTTTAGTAGGTTCGTTGCCATAGGCCCGAAGTTATGACCGAGCCCAAGTGCTATACATATAAGAACGATATTTTTTTTAAATTCTTCTTTTGGAAGAATTTTTGATTGATTCGTGTCCAGGCCGTGATTCTTAGTAAGAATCTAAAATTTCAGTCGGCTCGGTGCAATTGGGCCAAAGTTATGACCGACCTCATGTTTTAAAACGACCGACCCCAAGTGCTGAAACGACCGACCCCAAATGTTAAAACGTTGATATATTTTTTAAATTCGTTTTTTGCCATATTTATTTAATGATTTCTGTACAGAACATGATTCTAAGTAAGAAGCAAAAAATTCAGACGTTTCGGTGCCATAGGGCCGAATTAATGACCGTCCCCAAGCGCAATATAAAAACGATGTATTTTTTTAATTCTATTTTTGGAAATTTATTTGATTGATTCGTGTCCAGACCGTGATGCTTAGTAAGAATCCAAAATTTCAGTCGTTTCGGTGCCATAGGGCCGAATTTATGACCGATCCAAAGTGCAATATAAAAACGAGGTATTTTTTTTAATTCTTTTTTTGGAAGAATTTTTGATTGATTCGTGTACAGACCGTAATTCTTAGTAAGCATCCAGAATTTTAGTAGGTTCGTTGCCATAGGGCCGAAGTAATGACCGAGCCTAAGTGCTATATGAGAACGACATATATTTTTAATTTTTCTTTTGGAAAATGTTTTGATTGATTTGTGTCCAGACCGTGATTCTTAGTAAGAATGCAAAATTTCAGTCGGCTCGGTACAATTGGGCCAAAGTTATGACCGACCTCATGTTTTCAAACGACCGACCCCAAGTGCTGAATCGACAGACCCCAAATGTTAAAACGATGATTTTTTTTTAATATTCCTTTTTTGGCATATTTTTTTAATGATTTCTGTACAGACCGTGATGCTTAGTAAGAATCCAAAATTTCAGTCGTTTCGGTGCCATAGGGCCGAATTTATGACCGACCCAAAGTGCAATATAAAACCAGGTTTTTTTTAAATTCTTTTTTTGTAAGAATTTTTGATTGATTCGTGTACAGACCGTAATTCTTAGTAAGAATCCAGAATTTTAGTAGGTTCGTTGCCATAGGGCCGAAGTAATGACCGAGCCCAAGTGCTATATGAGAACGAAATATATTTTTAATTTTTCTTTTGGAAAATTTTTTGATTGATTCGTGTCCAGACCGTGATGCTTAGTAAGAATCCAAAATTTCAGTCGGCTCGGTGCAATTGGGCCAAAGTTATGACCGAACTCATGTTTTAAACGACCGACCCCAAGTGCTGAAACGACCGACCCCAAATGTTAAAACGATGATTTTTTTTAATTCCTTTTTTGGCATATTTTTTAATGATTTCTGTACAGAACATGATTCCAAATAAGAAACAAAAAATTCAGTCGTTTCGGTGCCATAGGGCCGAATTTATGACCGACCCCAAGTGCAATATAAAAACGAGGTATTTTTTTTAATTCTTTGTTTGGAAGAATTTTTGATTGATTCGTGTACAGGCCGTGATTCTTAGTAAGAATCCAGAATTTTACTAGGTTCGTTGCCATGGGGCCGATTTTATGACCGACCCCAAGTGCAATATAAAAACGATTTATTTTTTTTCTTTTTAGAAGAATTTTTAATTGATTCGTGTACAGACCGTGATTTTTAGTAAGAATCCAGAATTTTAGTAGGTTCGTTGCCATAGGGCCGAAGTAATGACCGAGCCCAAGTGCTATATGAGAACGACATATATTTTTTTAATTTTTCTTTTGGAAATTTTTTTGATTGATTCGTGTCCACACCGTGATTCCTAGTAAGAATCCAAAATTTCAGTCGGCTCGGTGCAATTGAGCCAAAGTTGTGACCGAACTCATGTTTTAAACGACCGACCCCAAGTGCTGAAACGACCGACCCCAAATGTTAGAACGATGATTTTTTTTTAAATTCCTTTTTTGGCATATTTTTTTAATGATTTCTGTACAGAACATGATTCTAAGTAAGAAACAAAAAATTCAGTCGTTTCGGTGCCATAGGGCCGAATTTATGACCGACCCCAAGTGCAATATAAAAACGATGTATTTTTTTAAATTCTTATTTCGGAAGAATTTTTGATTGATTCGTGTACAGTCCGTGATTCTTAGTAAGAATCCAGAATTTTAGTAGGTTCGTTGCCATAGGGCCGAAGTAATGACCGAGCCCAAGTGCAATATGAGAACGACATATCTTTTTTTAATTTTTCTTTTGGAAATTTTTTTGATTGATTCGTGTCCAAACCGTGATTCTTAGTAAGAATCCAAAATTTCAGTCGTTTCGGTGCCATAGGGCCGAATTTATGACCGACCCCAAGTGCAATATAAAAACGAGGTATTTTTTTTCTTTTTAGAAGAATTTTTGATTGATTCGTGTACAGACCGTGATTCTTAGTAAGAATCCAGAATTTTAGTAGGTTCGTTGCAATAGGCCCGAAGTTATGACCGAGACCAAGTGCTATACATATAAGAACGATATTTTTTTTTAATTCTTCTTCTGAAGAATTTTTGATTGATTCGTGTCCAGGCCGTGATTCTTAGTAAGAATCTAAAATTTCAGTCGGCTCGGTGCAATTGGGCCAAAGTTATGACCGACCTCATGTTTTAAAACGACCGACCCCAAGTGCTGAAACGACCGACCCCAAATGTTAAAACGATGATTTTTTTTTTAAATTCCTTTTTTGGCATATTTTTTTAATGTTTTCTGTACAGAACATGATTCTAAGTAAGAAACAAAAAATTCAGTCGTTTCGGTGCCATAGGGCCGAATTTATGACAGACCCCAAGCGCAATATAAAAACCATGTATTTTTTATAATTCTTTTTTTGGAAGAATTTTTGATTGATTCGTGTCCAGACTGTGATTCTTAGTAAGAATCCAGAATTTTAGTAGGTTCGTTGCCATAGGCCCGAAGTTATGACCGAGCCCAAGTGCTATACATATAAGAACGATATTTTTTTTAAATTCTTCTTTTGGAAGAATTTTTGATTGATTCGTGTCCAGGCCGTGATTCTTAGTAAGAATCTAAAATTTCAGTCGGCTCGGTGCAATTGGGCCAAAGTTATGACCGACCTCATGTTTTAAAACGACCGACCCCAAGTGCTGAAACGACCGACCCCAAATGTTAAAACGTTGATATTTTTTTTAAATTCGTTTTTTGCCATATTTATTTAATGATTTCTGTACAGAACATGATTCTAAGTAAGAAGCAAAAAATTCAGACGTTTCGGTGCCATAGGGCCGAATTAATGACCGTCCCCAAGCGCAATATAAAAACGATGTATTTCTTTAATTCTATTTTTGGAAATTTATTTGATTGATTCGTGTCCAGACCGTGATGCTTAGTAAGAATCCAAAATTTCAGTCGTTTCGGTGCCATAGGGCCGAATTTATGGCCGATCCAAAGTGCAATATAAAAACGAGGTATTTTTTTTAATTCTTTTTTTGGAAGAATTTTTGATTGATTCGTGTACAGACCGTAATTCTTAGTAAGCATCCAGAATTTTAGTAGGTTCGTTGCCATAGGGCCGAAGTAATGACCGAGCCTAAGTGCTATATGAGAACGACATATATTTTTAATTTTTCTTTTGGAAAATGTTTTGATTGATTTGTGTCCAGACCGTGATTCTTAGTAAGAATGCAAAATTTCAGTCGGCCGGTACAATTGGGCCAAAGTTATGACCGACCTCATGTTTTCAAACGACCGACCCCAAGTGCTGAATCGACAGACCCCAAATGTTAAAACGATGATTTTTTTTTAATATTCCTTTTTTGGCATATTTTTTTAATGATTTCTGTACAGACCGTGATGTTAGTAAGAATCCAAAATTTCAGTCGTTTCGGTGCCATAGGGCCGAATTTATGACCGACCCCAAGTGCAATATAAAAACGAGGTATTTTTTTTAATTCTTTTTTTGGAAGAATTTTTGATTGATTCGTGTACAGGCCGTGATTCTTAGTAAGAATCCAGAATTTTACTAGGTTCGTTGCCATGGGGCTGAATTTATGACCGACCCCAAGTGCAATATAAAAACGATTTAATTTTTTTCTTTTTCGAAGAATTTTTGATTGATTCGTGTACAGACCGTGATTCTTAGTAAGAATCCAGAATTTTAGTAGGTTCGTTGCCATAGGGCCGAAGTTATGACCGAGCCCAAGTGCTATATGAGAACGACATATATTTTTTTATTTTTCTTTTGGAAATTTTTTTGATTGGTTCGTGTCAACACCGTGATTCTTAGTAAGAATGCAAAATTTCAGTCGGCTCGGTGCAATTGGGCCAAAGTTATGACCGACCTCATGTTTACAAACGACCGACCCCACGTGCTGAAACGACCAACCCCAAATGTTAAAACGATGATTTTTTTTTTATTTTCCTTTTTTGGCATATTTTTTTAATGATTTCTGTACAGAACATGATTCTAAGTAAGAAACAAAAAATTCAGTCGTTTCGGTGCCATAGGGCCGAATTAAAGACCGTCCCCAAGCGCAATATAAAAACTATGTATTTTTTTAATTCTATTTTTGGAAATTTTTTTGATTGATTCGTGTACAGACCGTGATTCTTAGTAAGAATCCAGAATTTTAGTAGGTTCGTTGCCATAGGGCCGAAGTAATGACCGAGCCCAAGTGCAATATGAGAACGACATATCTTTTTTTAATTTTTCTTTTGGAAATTTTTTTGATTGATTCGTGTCCAAACCGTGATTCTTAGTAAGAATCCAAAATTTCAGTCGTTTCGGTGCCATAGGGCCGAATTTATGACCGACCCCAAGTGCAATATAAAAACGAGGTATTTTTTTTCTTTTTAGAAGAATTTTTGATTGATTCGTGTACAGACCGTGATTCTTAGTAAGAATCCAGAATTTTAGTAGGTTCGTTGCAATAGGCCCGAAGTTATGACCGAGACCAAGTGCTATACATATAAGAACGATATTTTTTTTTAATTCTTCTTCTGAAGAATTTTTGATTGATTCGTGTCCAGGCCGTGATTCTTAGTAAGAATCTAAAATTTCAGTCGGCTCGGTGCAATTGGGCCAAAGTTATGACCGACCTCATGTTTTAAAACGACCGACCCCAAGTGCTGAAACGACCGACCCCAAATGTTAAAACGATGATTTTTTTTTTAAATTCCTTTTTTGGCATATTTTTTTAATGTTTTCTGTACAGAACATGATTCTAAGTAAGAAACAAAAAATTCAGTCGTTTCGGTGCCATAGGGCCGAATTTATGACAGACCCCAAGCGCAATATAAAAACCATGTATTTTTTATAATTCTTTTTTTGGAAGAATTTTTGATTGATTCGTGTCCAGACTGTGATTCTTAGTAAGAATCCAGAATTTTAGTAGGTTCGTTGCCATAGGCCCGAAGTTATGACCGAGCCCAAGTGCTATACATATAAGAACGATATTTTTTTTAAATTCTTCTTTTGGAAGAATTTTTGATTGATTCGTGTCCAGGCCGTGATTCTTAGTAAGAATCTAAAATTTCAGTCGGCTCGGTGCAATTGGGCCAAAGTTATGACCGACCTCATGTTTTAAAACGACCGACCCCAAGTGCTGAAACGACCGACCCCAAATGTTAAAACGTTGATATTTTTTTTAAATTCGTTTTTTGCCATATTTATTTAATGATTTCTGTACAGAACATGATTCTAAGTAAGAAGCAAAAAATTCAGACGTTTCGGTGCCATAGGGCCGAATTAATGACCGTCCCCAAGCGCAATATAAAAACGATGTATTTCTTTAATTCTATTTTTGGAAATTTATTTGATTGATTCGTGTCCAGACCGTGATGCTTAGTAAGAATCCAAAATTTCAGTCGTTTCGGTGCCATAGGGCCGAATTTATGACCGATCCAAAGTGCAATATAAAAACGAGGTATTTTTTTTAATTCTTTTTTTGGAAGAATTTTTGATTGATTCGTGTACAGACCGTAATTCTTAGTAAGCATCCAGAATTTTAGTAGGTTCGTTGCCATAGGGCCGAAGTAATGACCGAGCCTAAGTGCTATATGAGAACGACATATATTTTTAATTTTTCTTTTGGAAAATGTTTTGATTGATTTGTGTCCAGACCGTGATTCTTAGTAAGAATGCAAAATTTCAGTCGGCTCGGTACAATTGGGCCAAAGTTATGACCGACCTCATGTTTTCAAACGACCGACCCCAAGTGCTGAATCGACAGACCCCAAATGTTAAAACGATGATTTTTTTTTAATATTCCTTTTTTGGCATATTTTTTTAATGATTTCTGTACAGACCGTGATGTTAGTAAGAATCCAAAATTTCAGTCGTTTCGGTGCCATAGGGCCGAATTTATGACCGACCCCAAGTGCAATATAAAAACGAGGTATTTTTTTTAATTCTTTTTTTGGAAGAATTTTTGATTGATTCGTGTACAGGCCGTGATTCTTAGTAAGAATCCAGAATTTTACTAGGTTCGTTGCCATGGGGCTGAATTTATGACCGACCCCAAGTGCAATATAAAAACGATTTAATTTTTTTCTTTTTCGAAGAATTTTTGATTGATTCGTGTACAGACCGTGATTCTTAGTAAGAATCCAGAATTTTAGTAGGTTCGTTGCCATAGGGCCGAAGTTATGACCGAGCCCAAGTGCTATATGAGAACGACATATATTTTTTTATTTTTCTTTTGGAAATTTTTTTGATTGGTTCGTGTCAACACCGTGATTCTTAGTAAGAATGCAAAATTTCAGTCGGCTCGGTGCAATTGGGCCAAAGTTATGACCGACCTCATGTTTACAAACGACCGACCCCACGTGCTGAAACGACCAACCCCAAATGTTAAAACGATGATTTTTTTTTTATTTTCCTTTTTTGGCATATTTTTTTAATGATTTCTGTACAGAACATGATTCTAAGTAAGAAACAAAAAATTCAGTCGTTTCGGTGCCATAGGGCCGAATTAAAGACCGTCCCCAAGCGCAATATAAAAACTATGTATTTTTTTAATTCTATTTTTGGAAATTTTTTTGATTGATTCGTGTACAGACCGTGATTCTTAGTAAGAATCCAGAATTTTAGTAGGTTCGTTGCCATAGGGCCGAAGTAATGACCGAGACCAAGTGCTATATGAGAACGACATATATTTTTAATTTTTCTTTTGGATATTTATTTGATTGATTCGTGTCCAGACCGTGATGCTTAGTAAGAATCCAAAATTTCAGTCGTTTCGGTGCCATAGGGCCGAATTTATGACCGATCCAAAGTGCAATATAAAAACGAGGTATTTTTTTAAATTCTTTTTTTGGAAGAATTTTTGATTGATTCGTGTACAGACCGTAATTCTTAGTAAGAATCCAGAATTTTAGTAGGTTCGTTGCCATAGGGCCGAAGTAATGACCGAGCTCAAGTGCTATATGAGAACGACATATATTTTTAATTTTTCTTTTGGAAAATTTTTTGATTGATTCGTGTCCAGACCGTGATGCTCAGTAAGAATCCGAAATTTCAGTAGTTTCGGTGCCATAGGGCCGAATTTATGACCGACCCAAAGTTCAATAGAAAAACGAGGAATTTTTTTAAATTCTTTTTTTGGAAGAATTTTTGATTGATTCGTGTACAGGCCGTAATTCTTAGTAAGAATCCAGAATTTTTGTAGGTTCGTTGCCATAGGGCCGAAGTAATGACCGAGCCCAAGTGCTATATGAGAACGACATATATTTTTAATTTTTCTTTTGGAAAATTTTTTGATTGATTCGTGTCCAGACCGTGATGCTTAGTAAGAATCCAAAATTTCAGTCGGCTCGGTGCAATTGGGCCAAAGTTATGACCGAACTCATGTTTTAAACGACCGACCCCAAGTGCTGAAACGACCGACCCCAAATGTTAAAACGATGATTTTTTTTAATTCCTTTTTTGGCATATTTTTTAATGATTTCTGTACAGAACATGATTCCAAATAAGAAACAAAAAATTCTGTCGTTTCGGTGCCATAGGGCCGAATTTATGACCGACCCCAAGTGCAATATAAAAACGAGGTATTTTTTTTAATTCTTTGTTTGGAAGAATTTTTGATTGATTCGTGTACAGGCCGTGATTCTTAGTAAGAATCCAGAATTTTACTAGGTTCGTTGCCATGGGGCCGATTTTATGACCGACCCCAAGTGCAATATAAAAACGATTTATTTTTTTTCTTTTTAGAAGAATTTTTAATTGATTCGTGTACAGACCGTGATTTTTAGTAAGAATCCAGAATTTTAGTAGGTTCGTTGCCATAGGGCCGAAGTAATGACCGAGCCCAAGTGCTATATGAGAACGACATATATTTTTTTAATTTTTCTTTTGGAAATTTTTTTGATTGATTCGTGTCCACACCGTGATTCCTAGTAAGAATCCAAAATTTCAGTCGGCTCGGTGCAATTGAGCCAAAGTTGTGACCGAACTCATGTTTTAAACGACCGACCCCAAGTGCTGAAACGACCGACCCCAAATGTTAAAACGATGATTTTTTTTTAAATTCCTTTTTTGGCATATTTTTTTAATGATTTCTGTACAGAACATGATTCTAAGTAAGAAACAAAAAATTCAGTCGTTTCGGTGCCATAGGGCCGAATTTATGACCGACCCCAAGTGCAATATAAAAACGATGTATTTTTTTAAATTCTTATTTCGGAAGAATTTTTGATTGATTCGTGTACAGTCCGTGATTCTTAGTAAGAATCCAGAATTTTAGTAGGTTCGTTGCCATAGGGCCGAAGTAATGACCGAGCCCAAGTGCAATATGAGAACGACATATATTTTTTTAATTTTTCTTTTGGAAATTTTTTTGATTGATTCGTGTCCAAACCGTGATTCTTAGTAAGAATCCAAAATTTCAGTCGTTTCGGTGCCATAGGGCCGAATTTATGACCGACCCCAAGTGCAATATAAAAACGAGGTATTTTTTTTCTTTTTAGAAGAATTTTTGATTGATTCGTGTACAGACCGTGATTCTTAGTAAGAATCCAGAATTTTAGTAGGTTCGTTGCAATAGGCCCGAAGTTATGACCGAGACCAAGTGCTATACATATAAGAACGATATTTTTTTTTAATTCTTCTTCTGAAGAATTTTTGATTGATTCGTGTCCAGGCCGTGATTCTTAGTAAGAATCTAAAATTTCAGTCGGCTCGGTGCAATTGGGCCAAAGTTATGACCGACCTCATGTTTTAAAACGACCGACCCCAAGTGCTGAAACGACCGACCCCAAATGTTAAAACGATGATTTTTTTTTTAAATTCCTTTTTTGGCATATTTTTTTAATGTTTTCTGTACAGAACATGATTCTAAGTAAGAAACAAAAAATTCAGTCGTTTCGGTGCCATAGGGCCGAATTTATGACAGACCCCAAGCGCAATATAAAAACCATGTATTTTTTATAATTCTTTTTTTGGAAGAATTTTTGATTGATTCGTGTCCAGACTGTGATTCTTAGTAAGAATCCAGAATTTTAGTAGGTTCGTTGCCATAGGCCCGAAGTTATGACCGAGCCCAAGTGCTATACATATAAGAACGATATTTTTTTTAAATTCTTCTTTTGGAAGAATTTTTGATTGATTCGTGTCCAGGCCGTGATTCTTTGTAAGAATCTAAAATTTCAGTCGGCTCGGTGCAATTGGGCCAAAGTTATGACCGACCTCATGTTTTAAAACGACCGACCCCAAGTGCTGAAACGACCGACCCCAAATGTTAAAACGTTGATATTTTTTTTAAATTCGTTTTTTGCCATATTTATTTAATGATTTCTGTACAGAACATGATTCTTAGTAAGAAGCAAAAAATTCAGACGTTTCGGTGCCATAGGGCCGAATTAATGACCGTCCCCAAGCGCAATATAAAAACGATGTATTTTTTTAATTCTATTTTTGGAAATTTATTTGATTGATTCGTGTCCAGACCGTGATGCTTAGTAAGAATCCAAAATTTCAGTCGTTTCGGTGCCATAGGGCCGAATTTATGACCGATCCAAAGTGCAATATAAAAACGAGGTATTTTTTTAAATTCTTTTTTTGGAAGAATTTTTGATTGATTCGTGTACAGACCGTAATTCTTAGTAAGCATCCAGAATTTTAGTAGGTTCGTTGCCATAGGGCCGAAGTAATGACCGAGCCTAAGTGCTATATGAGAACGACATATATTTTTAATTTTTCTTTTGGAAAATGTTTTGATTGATTTGTGTCCAGACCGTGATTCTTAGTAAGAATGCAAAATTTCAGTCGGCTCGGTACAATTGGGCCAAAGTTATGACCGACCTCATGTTTACAAACGACCGACCCCAAGTGCTGAATCGACAGACCCCAAATGTTAAAACGATGATTTTTTTTTAATATTCCTTTTTTGGCATATTTTTTAATGATTTCTGTACAGACCGTGATGTTAGTAAGAATCCAAAATTTCAGTCGTTTCGGTGCCATAGGGCCGAATTTATGACCGACCCCAAGTGCAATATAAAAACGAGGTATTTTTTTTAATTCTTTTTTTGGAAGAATTTTTGATTGATTCGTGTACAGGCCGTGATTCTTAGTAAGAATCCAGAATTTTACTAGGTTCGTTGCCATGGGGCTGAATTTATGACCGACCCCAAGTGCAATATAAAAACGATTTAATTTTTTTCTTTTTCGAAGAATTTTTGATTGATTCGTGTACAGACCGTGATTCTTAGTAAGAATCCAGAATTTTAGTAGGTTCGTTGCCATAGGGCCGAAGTAATGACCGAGCCCAAGTGCTATATGAGAACGACATATATTTTTTTAATTTTTCTTTTGGAAATTTTTTTGATTGGTTCGTGTCAACACCGTGATTCTTAGTAAGAATGCAAAATTTCAGTCGGCTCGGTGCAATTGGGCCAAAGTTATGACCGACCTCATGTTTACAAACGACCGACCCCACGTGCTGAAACGACCAACCCCAAATGTTAAAACGATGATTTTTTTTTTATTTTCCTTTTTTGGCATATTTTTTTAATGATTTCTGTACAGAACATGATTCTAAGTAAGAAACAAAAAATTCAGTCGTTTCGGTGCCATAGGGCCGAATTTATGACCGACCCCAAGCGCAATATAAAAACGATGTATTTTTTTAAATTCTTATATTGGAAGAATTTTTGATTGATTCGTGTAGAGACCGTGATTCTTAGTAAGAATCCAGAATTTTAGTAGGTTCGTTGCCATAGGGCTGAAGTAATGACCGAGCCCAAGTGCTATATGAGAACGACATATATTTTTTTAATTTTTCTTTTGGAAAAATTTTTGATTGATTCGTGTCCAGACCGTGATTCTTAGTAAGAATCCAAAATTTCAGTCGGCTCGGTGCAATTCGGCCAAAGTAATGACCGACCTCATGTTTAAAAACGACCGACCCCAAGTGCTGAAACGACCGACCCCAATTGTTAAAACGATGATTTTTTTTAAATTCCTGTTTTCTGCATATTTTTTTAATGATTAATGTACAGAACATGATTTTTAGTAAGAAACCAAAAATTCAGTCGTTTCGGTGCCATAGGGCCGAATTTATAACCGACCCCAAGTGCAATATAAAAACGAGGTATTTTTTTTCAAATTCTTTTTTTGTAAGAATTTTTGATTGATTCGTGTACAGACCGTCATTCTTAGTAAGAATCCAGAATTTTAGTAGTTTAGTTGCCATTGGCCCGAAGTAATGACCGAGCCCAAGTGCTATACATATAAAAACGATATTTTTTTTTTAATTCTTCTTTTGGAAGAATTTTTGATTGATTCGTGTCCAGACCGTGATTCTTAGTAGGAATCCAAAATTTCAGTCGGTTCTCATATATTTTGGAAGAATTTTTGATTGATTCGTGTCCAGACTGTGATTCTTAGTAAGAATCCAGAATTTAAGTAGGTTCGTTGCCATAGGCCCGAAGTTATGACCGAGCCCAAGTGCTATACATATAAGAACGATATTTTTTTTAAATTCTTCTTTTGGAAGAATTTTTGATTGATTCGTGTCCAGGCCGTGATTCTTAGTAAGAATCTTAAATTTCAGTCGGCTCGGTGCAATTGGGCCAAAGTTATGACCAACCTCATGTTTTAAAACGACCGACCCCAAGTGCTGAAACGACCGACCCCAAATGTTAAAACGTTGATATTTTTTTTAAATTCGTTTTTTGCCATATTTATTTAATGATTTCTGTTCAGAACATGATTCTAAGTAAGAAGCAAAAAATTCAGACGTTTCGGTGCCATAGGGCCGAATTTATGACCGACCCCAAGTGCAATATAAAAACGAGGTATTTTTTTTAATTCTTTTTTTGGAAGAATTTTTGATTGATTCGTGTACAGGCCGTGATTCTTAGTAAGAATCCAGAATTTTACTAGGTTCGTTGCCATGGGGCTGAATTTATGACCGACCCCAAGTGCAATATAAAAACGATTTAATTTTTTTCTTTTTCGAAGAATTTTTGATTGATTCGTGTACAGACCGTGATTCTTAGTAAGAATCCAGAATTTTAGTAGGTTCGTTGCCATAGGGCCGAAGTAATGACCGAGCCCAAGTGCTATATGAGAACGACATATATTTTTTTAATTTTTCTTTTGGAAATTTTTTTGATTGGTTCGTGTCAACACCGTGATTCTTAGTAAGAATGCAAAATTTCAGTCGGCTCGGTGCAATTGGGCCAAAGTTATGACCGACCTCATGTTTACAAACGACCGACCCCACGTGCTGAAACGACCAACCCCAAATGTTAAAACGATGATTTTTTTTTTATTTTCCTTTTTTGGCATATTTTTTTAATGATTTCTGTACAGAACATGATTCTAAGTAAGAAACAAAAAATTCAGTCGTTTCGGTGCCATAGGGCCGAATTTATGACCGACCCCAAGCGCAATATAAAAACGATGTATTTTTTTAAATTCTTATATTGGAAGAATTTTTGATTGATTCGTGTAGAGACCGTGATTCTTAGTAAGAATCCAGAATTTTAGTAGGTTCGTTGCCATAGGGCTGAAGTAATGACCGAGCCCAAGTGCTATATGAGAACGACATATATTTTTTTCATTTTTCTTTTGGAAAAATTTTTGATTGATTCGTGTCCAGACCGTGATTCTTAGTAAGAATCCAAAATTTCAGTCGGCTCGGTGCAATTCGGCCAAAGTTATGACCGACGTCATGTTTAAAAACGACCGACCCCAAGTGCTGAAACGACCGACCCCAATTGTTAAAACGATGATTTTTTTTAAATTCCTGTTTTCTGCATATTTTTTTAATGATTAATGTACAGAACATGATTTTTAGTAAGAAACCAAAAATTCAGTCGTTTCGGTGCCATAGGGCCGAATTTATAACCGACCCCAAGTGCAATATAAAAACGAGGTATTTTTTTTCAAATTCTTTTTTTGTAAGAATTTTTGATTGATTCGTGTACAGACCGTCATTCTTAGTAAGAATCCAGAATTTTAGTAGTTTAGTTGCCATTGGCCCGAAGTAATGACCGAGCCCAAGTGCTATACATATAAAAACGATATTTTTTTTTTTAATTCTTCTTTTGGAAGAATTTTTGATTGATTCGTGTCCAGACCGTGATTCTTAGTAGGAATCCAAAATTTCAGTCGGTTCTCATATATTTTGGAAGAATTTTTGATTGATTCGTGTCCAGACCGTGATTCTTAGTAAGAATCCAAAATTTAAGTCGGCTCGGTGCAATTGGGCCAAAGTTATGACCGAACTCATGTTTTAAACGACCGACCCCAAGTGCTGAAACGTCCGACCCCAAATGCTAAAACGATGATTTTTTTTTTAAATTCCTTTTTTTGGCATATTTTTTTAATGTTTTCTGTACAGAACATGATTCTTAGTTAGAAACAAAAAATTCAGTCGTTTCGGTGCCATAGGGACGAATTTATGACAGACCCCAAGCGCAATATAAAAACCATTTATTTTTTATAATTCTTTTTTTGGAAGAATTTTTGATCGATTCGTGTCCAGACTGTGATTTTTAGTAAGAATACAGAATTTTAGTAGGTTCGTTGCCATAGGCTCGAAGTAATGACTGAGCCCAAATGCTATACATATAAGAACGATATTTTTTTTAAATTCTTCTTTTGGGAGAATTTTGATTGATTCGTTTCCAGGCCGTGATTCTTAGTAAGAATCCAAAATTTCAGTCGGCTCGGTGCAATTGAGCCAAAGTTGTGACCGAACTCATGTTTTAAACGACCGACCCCAAGTGCTGAAACGACCGACCCCAAATGTTAAAACGATGATTTTTTTTTAAATTCCTTTTTTGGCATATTTTTTTAATGATTTCTGTACAGAACATGATTCTAAGTAAGAAACAAAAAATTCAGTCGTTTCGGTGCCATAGGGCCGAATTTATGACCGACCCCAAGCGCAATATAAAAACGATGTATTTTTTTAAATTCTTATATTGGAAGAATTTTTGATTGATTCGTGTACAGTCCGTGATTCTTAGTAAGAATCCAGAATTTTAGTAGATTCGTTGCCATAGGGCCGAGTGCAAGTGCAATATGACAACGACATATATTTTTTTAATTTTTCTTTTGGAAATTTTTTTGATTGATTCGTGTCCAAACCGTGATTCTTAGTAAGAATCCAAAATTTCAGTCGTTTCGGTGCCATAGGGCCGAATTTATGACCGACCCCAAGTGCAATATAAAAACGAGGTATTTTTTTAACATCTTTTTTTGGAAGAATTTTTGATTGATTCGTGTACAGACCGTAATTCTTAGTTAGAATCCAGAATTTTAGTAGGAAGTAATGACCGAGCCCAAGTGCTTTACATATAAGAACGATATATTTTTTTTAAATTCTTCTTTTGGAAGAATTTTTGATTGATTCGTGTCCAGACCGTGATTCTTAGTAAGAATCCAGAATTTTAGTAGGTTCGTTGCCATGGGGCCGAATTTATGACAGACCCCAAGTGCAATATGAAAACGATTTATTTTTTTTTCTTTTTAGAAGAATTTTTGATTGCATCGTGCACAGACCGTGATTCTTAGTAAGAATCCAGAATTTTAGTAGGTTCGTTGCCATAGGGCTGAAGTAATGACCGAGCCCAAGGGCTATATGAGAACGACATATATTTTTTTAATTTTTCTTTTGGAAAAATTTTTGATTGATTCGTGTCCAGACCGTGATTCTTAGTAAGAATCCAAAATTTCAGTCGGCTCGGTGCAATTCGGCCAAAGTTATGACCGACCTCATGTTTAAAAACGACCGACCCCAAGTGCTGAAACGACCGACCCCAATTGTTAAAACGATGATTTTTTTTTAAAATTCCTTTTTTGGCTAATTTTTTTAATGTTTTCTGTACAGAACATGATTCTAAGTAAGAAACAAAAAATTCAGTCGTTTCGGTGGCATAGGGCCGAATTTATGACAGACCCCAAGCGCAATATAAAAACCATGTATTTTTTATAATTCTTTTTTTGGAAGAATTTTTGATTGATTCGTGTCCAGACTGTGATTCTTAGTAAGAATCCAGAATTTTAGTAGGTTCGTTGCCATAGGCCCGAAGTTATGACCGAGCCCAAGTGCTATACATATAAGAACGATATTTTTTTTAAATTCTTCTTTTGGAAGAATTTTTGATTGATTCGTGTCCAGGCCGTGATTCTTGGTAAGAATCTAAAATTTCAGTCGGCTCGGTGCAATTGGGCCAAAGTTATGACCGACCTCATGTTTTAAAACGACCGACCCCAAGTGCTGAAACGACCGACCGCAAATGTTAAAACGTTGATATATTTTTTAAATTCGATTTTTGCCATATTTATTTAATGATTTCTGTACAGAACATGATTCTTAGTAAGAAACAAAAAATTCAGTCGTTTCGGTGTCATAGTGCCGAATTTATGACCAACCCAAGCGCAATATAAAAACCATGTAATTTTTATAATTCTTTTTTTGGAAGAATTTTTGATTGATTCGTGTCCAGACTGTGATTCTTAGTAAGAATCCAGAATTTTAGTAGGTTCGTTGCCATAGGGCCGAAGTAATGACCGAGCCCAAGTGCTATACATATAAGAACGATATATTTTTTTAATTCTTCTTTTTGAAGAATTTTTGATTGATTCGTGTCCAGACCGTGATTCTTAGTAGGAATCCAAAATTTCAGTCGGTTCTCATATATTTTGGAAGAATTTTTGATTGATTCGTGTCCAGACCGTGATTCTTAGTAAGAATCCAAAATTTAAGTCGGCTCGGTGCAATAGGGCCAAAGTTATGACCGAACTCATGTTTTAAACGACCGACCCCAAGTGCTGAAACGACCGACCCCAAATGCTAAAACGATGATTTTGTTTTTAAATTCCTTTTTTGGCATATTTTTTTAATGATTTCTGTACAGAACATGATTCTTAGTAAAAAAACAAAAAATTCAGTCGTTTCGGTGCCATAGGGCCGAATTTATGACAGACCCCAAGCGCAATATAAAAACCATGTATTTTTTATAATTCTTTTTTTGGAAGAATTTTTGATTGATTCGTGTACAGACCATGATTCTTAGTAAGAATCCAGAATTTTAGTAGGTTCTTTGCCATAGGGCTGAAGAAATGACCGAGCCCAAGTGCTATATGAGAACGACATATATTTTTTTAATTTTTCTTTTGGAAAAATCTTTGATTGATTCGTGTCCAGACCGTGATTCTTAGTAAGAATCCAAAATTTCTGTCGGCTCGGTGCAATTGGGCCAAAGTTATGACCGACCTCATGTTTTAAAACGACCGACCCCAAGTGCTGAAACGACCGACCCCAAATGTTAAAACGTTGATATTTTTTTTAATTCGTCTTTTGGCATATTTATTTAATGATTTCTGTACAGAACATGATTCTTAGTAAGAAACAAAAAATTCAGTCGTTTCGGTGCCATAGGACCGTCATTCTTAGTAAGAATCCAGAATTTTAGTAGTTTAGTTGCCATTGGCCCGAAGTAATGACCGAGCCCAAGTGCTATACATATAAGAACGATATTTTTTTTTTAAATTCTTCTTTTGGAAGAATTTTTGATTGATTCGTGTCCAGACCGTGATTCCTAGTAAGAATCCAAAATTTCAGTCGGCTCGGTGCAATTGAGCCAAAGTTGTGACCGAACTCACGTTTTAAACGACCGACCCCGAGTGCTGAAACGACCGACCCCAAATGTTAAAACGATGATTTTTTTTTAAATTCCTTTTTTGGCATATTTTTTAATGATTTCTGTACAGAACATGATTCTAAGTAAGAAACAAAAAATTCAGTCGTTTCGGTGCCATAGGGCCGAATTTATGACCGACCCCAAGTGCAATATAAAAACGAGGTATTTTTTTAATTCTTTTTTTGGAAGAATTTTTGATTGATTCGTGTACAGACCGTGATTCTTAGTAAGAATCCAGAATTTTAGTAGGTTCGTTGCCATAGGGCCGAAGTAATGACCGAGCCCAAGTGCTAAATGAGAACGACATATATTTTTTTAATTTTGCTTTTGGAAATTTTTTTGATTGATTCATGTCAAGTCCGTGATTCTTAGTAAGAATCCAAAATTTCAGTCGTTTCGGTGCCATAGGGCCTAATTTATGACCGACGCCAAGTGTGAAATAAAAATGAGGTATTTTGTTAAATTCTTTTTTTGGAAGAATTTTTGATTGATTCGTGTACAGGCCGTAATTCTTAGTAAGAATCCAGAATTTTTGTAGGTTCGTTGCCATAGGGCCGAAGTAATGACCGAGCCCAAGTGCTATATGAGAACGACATATATTTTTAATTTTTCTTTTGGAAAATTTTTTGATTGATTCGTGTCCAGACCGTGATGCTTAGTAAGAATCCAAAATTTCAGTCGGCTCGGTGCAATTGGGCCAAAGTTATGACCGAACTCATGTTTTAAACGACCGACCCCAAGTGCTGAAACGACCGACCCCAAATGTTAAAACGATGATTTTTTTTTAATTCCTTTTTTGGCATATTTTTTAATGATTTCTGTACAGAACATGATTCCAAATAAGAAACAAAAAATTCAGTCGTTTCGGTGCCATAGGGCCGAATTTATGACCGACCCCAAGTGCAATATAAAAACGAGGTATTTTTTTTAATTCTTTGTTTGGAAGAATTTATGATTGATTCGTGTACAGGCCGTGATTCTTAGTAAGAATCCAGAATTTTACTAGGTTCGTTGCCATGGGGCCGATTTTATGACCGACCCCAAGTGCAATATAAAAACGATTTATTTTTTTTCTTTTTAGAAGAATTTTTAATTGATTCGTGTACAGACCGTGATTTTTAGTAAGAATCCAGAATTTTAGTAGGTTCGTTGCCATAGGGCCGAAGTAATGACCGAGCCCAAGTGCTATATGAGAACGACATATATTTTTTTAATTTTTCTTTTGGAAATTTTTTTGATTGATTCGTGTCCACACCGTGATTCCTAGTAAGAATCCAAAATTTCAGTCGGCTCGGTGCAATTGAGCCAAAGTTGTGACCGAACTCATGTTTTAAACGACCGACCCCAAGTGCTGAAACGACCGACCCCAAATGTTAAAACGATGATTTTTTTTTAAATTCCTTTTTTGGCATATTTTTTTAATGATTTCTGTACAGAACATGATTCTAAGTAAGAAACAAAAAATTCAGTCGTTTCGGTGCCATAGGGCCGAATTTATGACCGACCCCAAGTGCAATATAAAAACGATGTATTTTTTTAAATTCTTATTTCGGAAGAATTTTTGATTGATTCGTGTACAGTCCGTGATTCTTAGTAAGAATCCAGAATTTTAGTAGGTTCGTTGCCATAGGGCCGAAGTAATGACCGAGCCCACGTGCAATATGAGAACGACATATATTTTTTTAATTTTTCTTTTGGAAATTTTTTTGATTGATTCGTGTCCAAACCGTGATTCTTAGTAAGAATCCAAAATTTCAGTCGTTTCGGTGCCATAGGGCCGAATTTATGACCGACCCCAAGTGCAATATAAAAACGAGGTATTTTTTTAAAATCTTTTTTTGGAAGAATTTTTGATTGATTCGTGTACAGACCGTAATTCTTAGTTAGAATCCAGAATTTTAGTAGTTTAGTTGCCATTGGCCCGAAGTAATGACCGAGCCCAAGTGCTATACATATAAAAACGATATTTTTTTTTTTAATTCTTCTTTTGGAAGAATTTTTGATTGATTCGTGTCCAGACCGTGATTCTTAGTAGGAATCCAAAATTTCAGTCGGTTCTCATATATTTTGGAAGAATTTTTGATTGATTCGTGTCCAGACCGTGATTCTTAGTAAGAATCCAAAATTTAAGTCGGCTCGGTGCAATTGGGCCAAAGTTATGACCGAACTCATGTTTTAAACGACCGACCCCAAGTGCTGAAACGTCCGACCCCAAATGCTAAAACGATGATTTTTTTTTTAAATTCCTTTTTTGGCATATTTTTTTAATGTTTTCTGTACAGAACATGATTCTTAGTTAGAAACAAAAAATTCAGTCGTTTCGGTGCCATAGGGACGAATTTATGACAGACCCCAAGCGCAATATAAAAACCATTTATTTTTTATAATTCTTTTTTTGGAAGAATTTTTGATCGATTCGTGTCCAGACTGTGATTTTTAGTAAGAATACAGAATTTTAGTAGGTTCGTTGCCATAGGCTCGAAGTAATGACTGAGCCCAAATGCTATACATATAAGAACGATATTTTTTTTAAATTCTTCTTTTGGGAGAATTTTGATTGATTCGTTTCCAGGCCGTGATTCTTAGTAAGAATCCAAAATTTCAGTCGGCTCGGTGCAATTGAGCCAAAGTTGTGACCGAACTCATGTTTTAAACGACCGACCCCAAGTGCTGAAACGACCGACCCCAAATGTTAAAACGATGATTTTTTTTTAAATTCCTTTTTTGGCATATTTTTTTAATGATTTCTGTTCAGAACATGATTCTAAGTAAGAAGCAAAAAATTCAGACGTTTCGGTGCCATAGGGCCGAATTTATGACCGACCCCAAGTGCAATATAAAAACGAGGTATTTTTTTTAATTCTTTTTTTGGAAGAATTTTTGATTGATTCGTGTACAGGCCGTGATTCTTAGTAAGAATCCAGAATTTTACTAGGTTCGTTGCCATGGGGCTGAATTTATGACCGACCCCAAGTGCAATATAAAAACGATTTAATTTTTTTCTTTTTCGAAGAATTTTTGATTGATTCGTGTACAGAACGTGATTCTTAGTAAGAATCCAGAATTTTAGTAGGTTCGTTGCCATAGGGCCGAAGTAATGACCGAGCCCAAGTGCTATATGAGAACGACATATATTTTTTTAATTTTTCTTTTGGAAATTTTTTTGATTGGTTCGTGTCAACACCGTGATTCTTAGTAAGAATGCAAAATTTCAGTCGGCTCGGTGCAATTGGGCCAAAGTTATGACCGACCTCATGTTTACAAACGACCGACCCCACGTGCTGAAACGACCAACCCCAAATGTTAAAACGATGATTTTTTTTTTATTTTCCTTTTTTGGCATATTTTTTTAATGATTTCTGTACAGAACATGATTCTAAGTAAGAAACAAAAAATTCAGTCGTTTCGGTGCCATAGGGCCGAATTTATGACCGACCCCAAGCGCAATATAAAAACGATGTATTTTTTTAAATTCTTATATTGGAAGAATTTTTGATTGATTCGTGTAGAGACCGTGATTCTTAGTAAGAATCCAGAATTTTAGTAGGTTCGTTGCCATAGGGCTGAAGTAATGACCGAGCCCAAGTGCTATATGAGAACGACATATATTTTTTTCATTTTTCTTTTGGAAAAATTTTTGATTGATTCGTGTCCAGACCGTGATTCTTAGTAAGAATCCAAAATTTCAGTCGGCTCGGTGCAATTCGGCCAAAGTTATGACCGACCTCATGTTTAAAAACGACCGACCCCAAGTGCTGAAACGACCGACCCCAATTGTTAAAACGATGATTTTTTTTAAATTCCTGTTTTCTGCATATTTTTTTAATGATTAATGTACAGAACATGATTTTTAGTAAGAAACCAAAAATTCAGTCGTTTCGGTGCCATAGGGCCGAATTTATAACCGACCCCAAGTGCAATATAAAAACGAGGTATTTTTTTTCAAATTCTTTTTTTGTAAGAATTTTTGATTGATTCGTGTACAGACCGTCATTCTTAGTAAGAATCCAGAATTTTAGTAGTTTAGTTGCCATTGGCCCGAAGTAATGACCGAGCCCAAGTGCTATACATATAAAAACGATATTTTTTTTTTTAATTCTTCTTTTGGAAGAATTTTTGATTGATTCGTGTCCAGACCGTGATTCTTAGTAGGAATCCAAAATTTCAGTCGGTTCTCATATATTTTGGAAGAATTTTTGATTGATTCGTGTCCAGACCGTGATTCTTAGTAAGAATCCAAAATTTAAGTCGGCTCGGTGCAATTGGGCCAAAGTTATGACCGAACTCATGTTTTAAACGACCGACCCCAAGTGCTGAAACGTCCGACCCCAAATGCTAAAACGATGATTTTTTTTTTAAATTCCTTTTTTTGGCATATTTTTTTAATGTTTTCTGTACAGAACATGATTCTTAGTTAGAAACAAAAAATTCAGTCGTTTCGGTGCCAAAGGGACGAATTTATGACAGACCCCAAGCGCAATATAAAAACCATTTATTTTTTATAATTCTTTTTTTGGAAGAATTTTTGATCGATTCGTGTCCAGACTGTGATTTTTAGTAAGAATACAGAATTTTAGTAGGTTCGTTGCCATAGGCTCGAAGTAATGACTGAGCCCAAATGCTATACATATAAGAACGATATTTTTTTTAAATTATTCTTTTGGGAGAATTTTGATTGATTCGTTTCCAGGCCGTGATTCTTAGTAAGAATCCAAAATTTCAGTCGGCTCGGTGCAATTGAGCCAAAGTTGTGACCGAACTCATGTTTTAAACGACCGACCCCAAGTGCTGAAACGACCGACCCCAAATGTTAAAACGATGATTTTTTTTTAAATTCCTTTTTTGGCATATTTTTTTAATGATTTCTGTACAGAACATGATTCTAAGTAAGAAACAAAAAATTCAGTCGTTTCGGTGCCATAGGGCCGAATTTATGACCGACCCCAAGCGCAATATAAAAACGATGTATTTTTTTAAATTCTTATATTGGAAGAATTTTTGATTGATTCGTGTACAGTCCGTGATTCTTAGTAAGAATCCAGAATTTTAGTAGATTCGTTGCCATAGGGCCGAGTGCAAGTGCAATATGACAACGACATATATTTTTTTTAATTTTTCTTTTGGAAATTTTTTTGATTGATTCGTGTCCAAACCGTGATTCTTAGTAAGAATCCAAAATTTCAGTCGTTTCGGTGCCATAGGGCCGAATTTATGACCGACCCCAAGTGCAATATAAAAACGAGGTATTTTTTTAAAATCTTTTTTTGGAAGAATTTTTGATTGATTCGTGTACAGACCGTAATTCTTAGTTAGAATCCAGAATTTTAGTAGGAAGTAATGACCGAGCCCAAGTGCTTTACATATAAGAACGATATATTTTTTTTAAATTCTTCTTTTGGAAGAATTTTTGATTGATTCGTGTCCAGACCGTGATTCTTAGTAAGAATCCAGAATTTTAGTAGGTTCGTTGCCATGGGGCCGAATTTATGACCGACCCCAAGTGCAATATGAAAACGATTTATTTTTTTTTCTTTTTAGAAGAATTTTTGATTGCATCGTGCACAGACCGTGATTCTTAGTAAGAATCCAGAATTTTAGTAGGTTCGTTGCCATAGGGCTGAAGTAATGACCGAGCCCAAGGGCTATATGAGAACGACATATATTTTTTTAATTTTTCTTTTGGAAAAATTTTTGATTGATTCGTGTCCAGACCGTGATTCTTAGTAAGAATCCAAAATTTCAGTCGGCTCGGTGCAATTCGGCCAAAGTTATGACCGACCTCATGTTTAAAAACGACCGACCCCAAGTGCTGAAACGACCGACCCCAATTGTTAAAACGATGATTTTTTTTTAAAATTCCTTTTTTGGCTAATTTTTTTAATGTTTTCTGTACAGAACATGATTCTAAGTAAGAAACAAAAAATTCAGTCGTTTCGGTGGCATAGGGCCGAATTTATGACAGACCCCAAGCGCAATATAAAAACCATGTATTTTTTATAATTCTTTTTTTGGAAGAATTTTTGATTGATTCGTGTCCAGACTGTGATTCTTAGTAAGAATCCAGAATTTTAGTAGGTTCGTTGCCATAGGCCCGAAGTTATGACCGAGCCCAAGTGCTATACATATAAGAACGATATTTTTTTTAAATTCTTCTTTTGGAAGAATTTTTGATTGATTCGTGTCCAGGCCGTGATTCTTAGTAAGAATCTAAAATTTCAGTCGGCTCGGTGCAATTGGGCCAAAGTTATGACCGACCTCATGTTTTAAAACGACCGACCCCAAGTGCTGAAACGACCGACCGCAAATGTTAAAACGTTGATATATTTTTTAAATTCGATTTTTGCCATATTTATTTAATGATTTCTGTACAGAACATGATTCTTAGTAAGAAACAAAAAATTCAGTCGTTTCGGTGTCATAGTGCCGAATTTATGACCAACCCAAGCGCAATATAAAAACCATGTAATTTTTATAATTCTTTTTTTGGAAGAATTTTTGATTGATTCGTGTCCAGACTGTGATTCTTAGTAAGAATCCAGAATTTTAGTAGGTTCGTTGCCATAGGGCCGAAGTAATGACCGAGCCCAAGTGCTATACATATAAGAACGATATATTTTTTTAATTCTTCTTTTTGAAGAATTTTTGATTGATTCGTGTCCAGACCGTGATTCTTAGTAGGAATCCAAAATTTCAGTCGGTTCTCATATATTTTGGAAGAATTTTTGATTGATTCGTGTCCAGACCGTGATTCTTAGTAAGAATCCAAAATTTAAGTCGGCTCGGTGCAATAGGGCCAAAGTTATGACCGAACTCATGTTTTAAACGACCGACCCCAAGTGCTGAAACGACCGACCCCAAATGCTAAAACGATGATTTTGTTTTAAATTCCTTTTTTGGCATATTTTTTTAATGATTTCTGTACAGAACATGATTCTAAGTAAGAAACAAAAAATTCAGTCGTTTCGGTGCCATAGGGCCGAATTTATGACAGACCCCAAGCGCAATATAAAAACCATGTATTTTTTATAATTCTTTTTTTGGAAGAATTTTTGATTGATTCGTGTACAGACCATGATTCTTAGTAAGAATCCAGAATTTTAGTAGGTTCTTTGCCATAGGGCTGAAGAAATGACCGAGCCCAAGTGCTATATGAGAACGACATATATTTTTTTAATTTTTCTTTTGAAAAAATCTTTGATTGATTCGTGTCCAGACCGTGATTCTTAGTAAGAATCCAAAATTTCTGTCGGCTCGGTGCAATTGGGCCAAAGTTATGACCGACCTCATGTTTTAAAACGACCGACCCCAAGTGCTGAAACGACCGACCCCAAATGTTAAAACGTTGATATTTTTTTTAATTCGTCTTTTGGCATATTTATTTATTGATTTCTGTACAGAACATGATTCTTAGTAAGAAACAAAAAATTCAGTCGTTTCGGTGCCATAGGACCGTCATTCTTAGTAAGAATCCAGAATTTTAGTAGTTTAGTTGCCATTGGCCCGAAGTAATGACCGAGCCCAAGTGCTATACATATAAGAACGATATTTTTTTTTTAAATTCTTCTTTTGGAAGAATTTTTGATTGATTCGTGTCCAGACCGTGATTCCTAGTAAGAATCCAAAATTTCAGTCGGCTCGGTGCAATTGAGCCAAAGTTGTGACCGAACTCACGTTTTAAACGACCGACCCCGAGTGCTGAAACGACCGACCCCAAATGTTAAAACGATGATTTTTTTTTAAATTCCTTTTTTGGCATATTTTTTAATGATTTCTGTACAGAACATGATTCTAAGTAAGAAACAAAAAATTCAGTCGTTTCGGTGCCATAGGGCCGAATTTATGACCGACCCCAAGTGCAATATAAAAACGAGGTATTTTTTTTAATTCTTTTTTTGGAAGAATTTTTGATTGATTCGTGTACAGACCGTGATTCTTAGT
The DNA here is from genome assembly GCA_929108145.2 of Limnephilus rhombicus. Classification (NCBI taxonomy): domain Eukaryota; kingdom Metazoa; phylum Arthropoda; class Insecta; order Trichoptera; family Limnephilidae; genus Limnephilus; species Limnephilus rhombicus. The sequence continues at coordinate 36,329,573 of OV815273.1, read as the reverse complement.
AAGAATCCAGAATTTTAGTAGGTTCGTTGCCATAGGGCCGAAGTAATGACCGAGCCCAAGTGCTAAATGAGAACGACATATATTTTTTTAATTTTGCTTTTGGAAATTTTTTTGATTGATTCATGTCAAGTCCGTGATTCTTAGTAAGAATCCAAAATTTCAGTCGTTTCGGTGCCATAGGGCCTAATTTATGACCGACGCCAAGTGTGAAATAAAAATGAGGTATTTTGTTAAATTCTTTTTTTGGAAGAATTTTTGATTGATTCGTGTACAGACCGTAATTCTTAGTAAGAATCCAGAATTTGAGTACGAAGGTATGACCGAGCCCAAGTGCTATACATATAAGAACGATATTTTTTTTAAATTCTTCTTTTGGAAGAATTTTTGATTGATTCGTGTCCAGATCGTGATTCTTAGTAAGAATCCAAAATTTCAGTCCTCAGACCTCATGTTTAAAACGACCGACCCCAAGTGCTGAAACGGCCGACCCCAAATGTTAAAACGATGATTTTTTTAAAGTTCCTGTTTTCTGCATATTTTTTTAAGAGGGCATTACCAGAGAAAACCAGAAATATGTCATTTTCAAATCAGATTTTAGACGTATTGACTCTTTTCCACAAAAAATTATAAATGGATTTCGAAAGATTGTTCTTTTATCTAGCATTCGTTTGTAATAAATTTTGAGAAATTTTTTAAATTGTTAGTATAATAAGGTTATACCATAGGTCGTTGGCAGATTTGTTAAATTTTCAAAAAAGTTTTTGTATTATACCACACCCATTTCAAATAATATAATCATGCATTAAAATAAATCAATCCATTATCTAGCAAACGCATGTTTTAGAATTTTAATTTTAGTTTCAATAAAATCATTAAAAAATATCTACGTACATGTGTTTCTTGACGAAACTTAGTCAGTTTGTGTATTTATTTGCGAACTTATAAACTAATATATTTCAGATCTTTTTACATACTTATTGTGCTAAGACATTATTGACAAATCATAAATAAGTTTGAGCGAAAAATAATTTTAGGAAGTATTTAATATTAATTAATTTACAGCTTCGCTTTTCACGATTTTTATCATACCGCCGTAACACAAATTTCACAGTTCATTACGGCCCGAAAAGTGGCCAGACGAGGACGTGTCAACGTCGCTCTGAATCACAACAGTTTGAAATAATATTTTGGGAACGAAACTGTAAATACATACGAATTCCTTGTTTCACGTTCGTAAAATCTACAGGGTTGACCAATTTTCATTGAATATTTTTTTGCAAAAAGTGTTATATTTATAAATAAATGTTTTTATTTATCCCTCATTATACGATACAAGAGACAAGAGTCCCGACTGCTCAAGAGTCCCAAATGCCCCATTTTTTTAAAAGTAAAACTTCTTTACGCATGCTCGACACATGGGGTTAACTGGTGAAACGTTACGAAAAGTGGTGATTGTTACGAAAAGTGGTGCTGGTTACAAAAAATGACATGCGAACGGTAATCGATGCGAACAGTGATCAATTGCTAGGCAGGTCGGGCCTTTAGGCTCGCTTGTTATTCGTGTTATTGTTATATTGTTAATGGACTATTTGTCCGTAAATAAATAAATAAATAATATACAGCGGGTACCCGGCATGCGTTGCAAGGCTGGGGATGGGGATGGGATTTTTTTTATTGTAAATAATTTTTATGTTTATATCGCACAAGAGTCCAACAGCTCCCAAGGGAGGGAGGTTGAAGAAGAGTTGTGATGAGGTGGAGGGGGTGGCTGAGAGGGGGGTAAAGGGGGCGGGGATTTGAGGGAGGGTATGAGGGGGGGGGGGTTGAGAGGGGGTGGGCGGGTAGACCTTTTTTATATCCATTTTTCGTATTACAAAAATAACAAACACGAGAATCGAGTATGGGTACCACCGCCCCGGGAACCATTTATTAGATAACCAACACGTCTGCCATAGGTCATCCCAAGTGGTTCGCAAGGTTTGGTGTGGTGACTAGCAGGGGTGCCTGGGCTTATTGGGTGAGGTTTGTTCAGGTCTTGGCGGCGGATGCGTCTGCCCACCAGCTGCATGGCAGGTCGGATCTGGAGAAAGTGGTTACGGCGTTATGAAATTATATATACATATATTCTATTATACCATTCACCCGATTACCGTGAAACTTTGTTGATTTGTTTTGCGCACGCTCAATTTCACCCCCTTTCTTGTGGAAAAAGTTTTTTTTTTTAAATGTTTTTCGACCATGTAATTATCATTTTTTCGCACCCATAAAATTATGTCCCGTCTTTCCGGTTTATAAAAAATGGTCTGATTTTTCAGATTGAAATTTTCAAAAAATCCCCAGGGTTTCAAAAATACGATTAAAAAAAATACAGAATGTCTTAGAATATTTGCCTAAACCGGAAAAAAATTTATTGGCCTATTAAACAATTATAGTAGGTATATGGTGTAAGCACGTTGTAAAAAATTATCAAAAAATAGTTATACATTCAATAAATACTGTAAAATTTCTGTTTTGAACTATTACTAATAAAAAATGTCATTATCGACTGCGAAAGAGAGGCCAGACACCATGCGCTTGAAATTCCCGTCAAAATGACAGTTTTAATTAGTGATTGTGTAATTCAAATTGTGTTTTTGTTAATAATTTCTGTTCTAATGACTAAGTCACTATTATATTAGTCTATTATCAATATATTTCATATTATTTTCCGTTTTAATCTATTAATAATGCCATTGTCCACACGAATAAATATTTCAAAATGAGACATTTTTTACAATCCAACTGAATATTATTCGGTTAATTTGGTTAAAGTACAATTAAAAAAACAAAATACTTAAAAATAATAACAATTTTTTTATTCATGTCTATATTATATCATCTACTTTTTACTACTGTGTTTACGCATTTAATTTGTATATATTTGTGTTTATGTACTTCGATGTACAAATTACAAATAACTGCCTACTACTAATTAAAATTCTGGAAACGAGAATTCAACATCTTCACCTGACCCATACTGTAGCCAGCCCTAGCTCCGCGTGAGATAGTCCTAGTAGATACGCGAAACCAAGCTTGCTGCGGAACGAAATCTAGTTCCAAAAACATCCGCTCACGACCGCTGATGTGTGAGCGCAATAGTCGGAACCGAAATTATGATTTGCTGGTATGACAGTCTTGATGATTAATGTACAGAGCATGATTTTTAGTAAGAAACCAAAAATTCAGTCGTTTCGGTGCCATAGAGCCGAATTTATGACCGACCCCAAGTGCAATATAAAAACGAGGTATTTTTTTAAAATTCTTTTTTTGGAAGAATTTTTGATTGATTCGTGAACAGACCGTCATTCTTATTAAGAATCCAGAATTTTGGTAGGTTAGTTGCCACAGGCCCGAAGTTATGACCGAGCCCAAGTGCTATACATATAAGAACGATATTTTTTTTAAATTCTTCTTTTGGAAGAATTTTTGATTGATTCGTGTCCAGACCGTGATTCTTAGTAAGAATCTAAAATTTCAGTCGGCTCGGTGCAATTGGGCCAAAGTTATGACCGACCTCATGTTTTAAAACGACCGACCCCAAGTGCTGAAACGACCGACCCCAAATGTTAAAACGATGATTTTTTTTAAATTCCCTTTTTGGCATATTTTTTTAATGATTTCTGTACAGAACATGATTCTAAGTAAGAAACAAAAAAAATCAGTCGTTTCGGTGCCATAGGGCCGAATTTATGACCGACCCCAAGCGCAATATAAAAACGATGTATTTTTTTTAATTCTTTTTTTGGAAGAATTTTTGATTGATTCGTGTACAGACCGTGATTCTTAGTAAGAATCCAGAATTTTAGTAGGTTCGTTGCCATAGGGCCGAAGTAATGACCGATCCCAAGTACTATATGAGAACGACATATATTTTTTTAATTTTTCTTTTGGAAAATTTTTTGATTGATTCGTGTCCAGACCGTGATTTTTAGTAAGAATCCCAAATTTCAGTCGTTTCGGTGCCACAGGGCCGAATTTATGACCGACCCCAAGTGCAATAAAATATATAATAAAATCGAGGTATTTTTTTATACATATAAGAACGATATTTTTTTTAAAATTCTTCTTTTGGAAGAATTTTTGATTGATTCGTGTCCAGACCGTGATTCTTAGTAAGAATCCAAAATTTAAGTCGGCTCGGTGCAATTGGGCCAAAGTTATGACCGAACTCATGTTTTAAATGACCGACCCCAAGTGCTGAAACGACCGACCCCAAATGCTAAAACGAGGATTTTTTTTTGGCATATTTTTTTAATGATTTCTGTACAGAACATGATTCTAAGTAAAAAACAAAAAATTCAGTCGTTTCGGTGCCATAGGGCCGAATTTATGACCGACCCCAAGCGCAATATAAAAACGATGTATTTTTTTAAATTCTTTTTTTGGAAGAATTTTTGATTGATTCGTGTACAGACCATGATTCTTAGTAAGAATCCAGAATTTTAGTAGGTTCTTTGCCATAGGGCCGAAGTAATAACCGAGCCCAAGTGCTATATGAGAACGACATATATTTTTTTAATTTTTCTTTTGGAAATTTTTTTGATTGATTCGTGTCCAGACCGTGAGTTTTAGTAAGAATCAAAAATTTCAGTCGTTTCGGTGCCATAGGGCCGAATTTATGTCCGACCCCAAGTGCAATATAAAAACGAGGTATTTTTTTAAATTCTTTTTTTGGAAGAATTTTTGATTGATTCGTGTACAGACCGTAATTCTTAGTAAGAATCCAGAATTTTAGTACGAAGTTATGACCGAGCCCAAGTGCTATACATATGAGAACGATATTTTTTTTTAATTCTTCTATTGGAAGAATTTTTGATTGATTCGTGTCCAGACCGTGATTTTTAGTAAGAATCCAAAATTTCAGTCGGCTCGGTGCAATTGGGCTAAAGTTATGACCGAACTCATATTTTAAACGACCGACCCCAAGTGCTAAAACGACCGACCCCAAATGTTAAAACGATGATTTTTTTTTTAATTCCTTTTTTGGCATATTTTTTTAATGATTTCTGTACAGAACATGATTCTAAGTAAGAAACAAAAATTCAGTCGTTTCGGTGCCATAGGGCCGAATTTATGACCGACCCCAAGCGCAATATAAAAACCATGTATTTTTTTTAATTCTTTTTTTGGAAGAATTTTTGATTGATTCGTGTACAGACCATGATTCTTAGTAAGAATCCAGAATTTTAGTAGGTTCTTTGCCATAGGGCCGAAGTAATGACCGAGCCCAAGTGCTATATGAGAACGACATATATTTTTTTAATTTTTCTTTTGGATTTTTTTTTGATTGATTCGTGTCCAGACCGTGAGTTTTAGTAAGAATCAAAAATTTCAGTCGTTTCGGTGCCATAGGGCCGAATTTATGTCCGACCCCAAGTGCAATATAAAAACGAGGTATTTTTTTAAATTCTTTTTTTGGAAGAATTTTTGATTGATTCGTGTACAGACCGTAATTCTTAGTAAGAATCCAGAATTTTAGTACGAAGTTATGACCGAGCCCAAGTGCTATACATATAAGAACGATATTTTTTTTAAATTCTTCTATTGGAAGAATTTTTGATTGATTCGTGTCCAGACCGTGATTTTTAGTAAGAATCCAAAATTTCAGTCGTTTCGGTGCCATAGGGCCGAATTTATGACCGACCCCGAGCGCAATATAAAAACCATGTATTTTTTTAAATTCTTTTTTTGGAAGAATTTTTGATTGATTCGTGTACAGACCGTGATTCTTAGTAAGAATCCAGAATTTTAGTAGGTTCGTTGCCATAGGGCCGAAGTAATGACCGATCCCAAGTGCTATATGAGAACGACATATATTTTTTTAATTTTTCTTTTGGAAAATTTTTTGATTGATTCGTGTCCAGACCGTGATTTTTAGTAAGAATCCCAAATTTCAGTCGGCTCGGTGCAATTGGGCTAAAGTTATGACCGAACTCATATTTTAAACGACCGACCCCAAGTGCTAAAACGACCGACCCCAAATGTTAAAACGATGATTTTTTTTTTAATTCCTTTTTTGGCATATTTTTTTAATGATTTCTGTACAGAACATGATTCTAAGTAAGAAACAAAAATTCAGTCGTTTCGGTGCCATAGGGCCGAATTTATGACCGACCCCAAGCGCAATATAAAAACCATGTATTTTTTTTAATTCTATTTTTGGAAGAATTTTTTATTGATTCGTGTACAGACCGTGATTCTTAGTAAGAATCCAGAATTTTAGTAGGTTCGTTGCCATAGGGCCGAAGTAATGACCGATCCCAAGTACTATATGAGAACGACATATATTTTTTTAATTTTTCTTTTGGAAAATTTTTTGATTGATTCGTGTCCAGACCGTGATATTTAGTAAGAATCCCAAATTTCAGTCGTTTCGGTGCCACAGGGCCGAATTTATGACCGACCCCAAGTGCAATAAAATATATAATAAAATCGAGGTATTTTTTTAAATCCTTTTTTTGGAAGAATTTTTGATTGATTCGTGTACAGACCGAAATTCTTTGTAAGAATCCAGAATTTTAGTAGGTTAGTTGCCATAGGCCCGAAGTAATGACGGAGCCCAAGTGCTATACATATAAGAACGATTTTTTTTTTTAAATTCTTCTTTTGGAAGAATTTTTGATTGATTCGTGTCCAGACCGTGATTCTTAGTAAGAATCCAAAATTTAAGTCGGCTCGGTGCATGATTTGATGGTGCATGATTTGGTGCATGAACATCGAACTCATGTTTTAAACGACCGACCCCAAGTGCTGAAACGACCGACCCCAAATGCTAAAACGATGATTTTTTTTTGGCATATTTTTTTAATGATTTCTGTACAGAACATGATTCTAAGTAAAAAAACAAAAAATTCAGTCGTTTCGGTGCCATAGGGCCGAATTTATGACCGACCCGAAGCGCAATATAAAAACGATGTATTTTTTTTAATTCTTTTTTTGGAAGAATTTTTGATTGATTCGTGTACAGACCATGATTCTTAGTAAGAATCCAGAATTTTAGTAGGTTCTTTGCCATAGGGCCGAAGTAATGACCGAGCCCAAGTGCTATATGAGAACGACATATATTTTTTTAATTTTTCTTTTGGAATTTTTTTTGATTGATTCGTGTCCAGACCGTGAGTTTTAGTAAGAAACAAAAATTTCAGTCGTTTCGGTGCCATAGGGCCGAATTTATGTCCGACCCCAAGTGCAATATAAAAACGAGGTATTTTTTTAAATTCTTTTTTTGGAAGAATTTTTGATTGATTCGTGTACAGACCGTAATTCTTAGTAAGAATCCAGAATTTTAGTACGAAGTTATGACCGAGCCCAAGTGCTATACATATAAGAACGATATTTTTTTTAAATTCTTCTATTGGAAGAATTTTTGATTGATTCGTGTCCAGACCGTGATTTTTAGTAAGAATCCAAAATTTCAGTCGTTTCGGTGCCATAGGGCCGAATTTATGACCGACCCCGAGCGCAATATAAAAACCATGTATTTTTTTAAATTCTTTTTTTGGAAGAATTTTTGATTGATTCGTGTACAGACCGTGATTCTTAGTAAGAATCCAGAATTTTAGTAGGTTCGTTGCCATAGGGCCGAAGTAATGACCGATCCCAAGTGCTATATGAGAACGACATATATTTTTTTAATTTTTCTTTTGGAAAATTTTTTGATTGATTCGTGTCCAGACCGTGATTTTTAGTAAGAATCCCAAATTTCAGTCGGCTCGGTGCAATTGGGCTAAAGTTATGACCGAACTCATATTTTAAACGACCGACCCCAAGTGCTAAAACGACCGACCCCAAATGTTAAAACGATGATTTTTTTTTTAATTCCTTTTTTGGCATATTTTTTTAATGATTTCTGTACAGAACATGATTCTAAGTAAGAAACAAAAATTCAGTCGTTTCGGTGCCATAGGGCCGAATTTATGACCGACCCCAAGCGCAATATAAAAACCATGTATTTTTTTTAATTCTATTTTTGGAAGAATTTTTTATTGATTCGTGTACAGACCGTGATTCTTAGTAAGAATCCAGAATTTTAGTAGGTTCGTTGCCATAGGGCCGAAGTAATGACCGATCCCAAGTACTATATGAGAACGACATATATTTTTTTAATTTTTCTTTTGGAAAATTTTTTGATTGATTCGTGTCCAGACCGTGATATTTAGTAAGAATCCCAAATTTCAGTCGTTTCGGTGCCACAGGGCCGAATTTATGACCGACCCCAAGTGCAATAAAATATATAATAAAATCGAGGTATTTTTTTAAATCCTTTTTTTGGAAGAATTTTTGATTGATTCGTGTACAGACCGAAATTCTTTGTAAGAATCCAGAATTTTAGTAGGTTAGTTGCCATAGGCCCGAAGTAATGACGGAGCCCAAGTGCTATACATATAAGAACGATTTTTTTTTTTAAATTCTTCTTTTGGAAGAATTTTTGATTGATTCGTGTCCAGACCGTGATTCTTAGTAAGAATCCAAAATTTAAGTCGGCTCGGTGCATGATTTGATGGTGCATGATTTGGTGCATGAACATCGAACTCATGTTTTAAACGACCGACCCCAAGTGCTGAAACGACCGACCCCAAATGCTAAAACGATGATTTTTTTTTGGCATATTTTTTTAATGATTTCTGTACAGAACATGATTCTAAGTAAAAAAACAAAAAATTCAGTCGTTTCGGTGCCATAGGGCCGAATTTATGACCGACCCGAAGCGCAATATAAAAACGATGTATTTTTTTTAATTCTTTTTTTGGAAGAATTTTTGATTGATTCGTGTACAGACCATGATTCTTAGTAAGAATCCAGAATTTTAGTAGGTTCTTTGCCATAGGGCCGAAGTAATGACCGAGCCCAAGTGCTATATGAGAACGACATATATTTTTTTAATTTTTCTTTTGGAATTTTTTTTGATTGATTCGTGTCCAGACCGTGAGTTTTAGTAAGAAACAAAAATTTCAGTCGTTTCGGTGCCATAGGGCCGAATTTATGTCCGACCCCAAGTGCAATATAAAAACGAGGTATTTTTTTAAATTCTTTTTTTGGAAGAATTTTTGATTGATTCGTGTACAGACCGTAATTCTTAGTAAGAATCCAGAATTTTAGTACGAAGTTATGACCGAGCCCAAGTGCTATACATATAATATACGCTCGGTGCAATTGGGCTAAATTTATGACCGAACTCATATTTTAAACGACCGACCCCAAGTGCTGAAACGACCGACCCCAAATGTTAAAACGATGATTTTTTTTTTAATTCCTTTTTTGGCATATTTTTTTAATGATTTCTGTACAGAACATGATTCTAAGTAAGAAACAAAAATTCAGTCATTTCGGTGCCATAGGGCCGAATTTATGACCGACCCCAAGCGCAATATAAAAACGATGTATTTTTTTAAATTCTTTTTTTGGAAGAATTTTTGATTGATTCGTGTACAGACCGTGATTCTTAGTAAGAATCCAGAATTTTAGTTGGTTCGTTGCCATAGGGCCAAAGTAATGACCGAGCCCAAGTGCTATATGAGAACGACATATATTTTTTTAATTTTTCTTTTGGAATTTTTTTTTATTGATTCGTGTCCAGACCGTGATTTTTAGTAAGAATCCAAAATTTCAGTCGTTTCGGTGCCATAGGGCCGAATTTATGACCGACCCCAAGCGCAATATAAAAACCATGTATTTTTTTAAATTCTTTTTTTGGAAGAATTTTTGATTGATTCGTGTACAGACCGTGATTCTTAGTAAGAATCCAGAATTTTAGTAGGTTCGTTGCCATAGGGCCGAAGTAATGACCGATCCCAAGTGCTATATGAGAACGACATATATTTTTTTAATTTTTCTTTTGGAAATTTTTTTGATTGATTCGTGTCCAGTCCGTGATTTTTAGTAAGAATCCCAAATTTCAGTCGTTTCGGTGCCACAGGGCCGAATTTATGACCGACCCCAAGTGCAATAAAATATATAATAAAATCGAGGTATTTTTTTAAATTCTTTTTTTGGAAGAATTTTTGATTGATTCGTGTACAGACCGAAATTCTTTGTAAGAATCCAGAATTTTAGTAGGTTAGTTGCCATAGGCCCGAAGTAATGACCGAGCCCAAGTGCTATACATATAAGAACGATATTTTTTTTTAAATTCTTCTTTTGGAAGAATTTTTGATTGATTCGTGTCCAGACCGTGAGTTTTAGTAAGAATCAAAAATTTCAGTCTTTTCGGTGCCATAGGGCCGAATTTATGTCCGACCCCAAGTGCAATATAAAAACGAGTTATTTTTTTAAATTCTTTTTTTGGAGGAATTTTTGATTGATTCGTGTACAGACCGTAATTCTTAGTAAGAATCCAGAATTTTAGTACGAAGTTATGACCGAGCCCAAGTGCTATACATATAAGAACGATATTTTTTTAAAATTCTTCTATTGGAAGAATTTTTGATTGATTCGTGTCCAGACCGTGATTTTTAGTAAGAATCCAAAATTTCAGTCGGTTCGGTGCAATTGAGCCAATGTTATGACCGACCTCATGTTTAAAACGACCGACCCCAAATGTTAAAACGATAATTTTTTTTAAATTCCTGTTTTCTGCATATTTTTTTAATGATTAATGTACAGAACATGATTTTTATTAAAAAAACCAAAAATTCAGTCGTTTCGGTGCCATAGAGCCGAATTTATGACCGACCCCAAGTGCAAAATAAAAACGAGGTGTTTTTTTTAATTCTTTTTTTTGAAGAATTTTTGATTGATTCGTGTACAGACCGTAATTCTTAGTAAGAATCCAGAATTTTAGTAGGTTAGTTGCCATAGGCCCGAAGTAATGACCGAGCCCAAGTGCTATACATATAAGAACGATATATTTTTTAAAATTCTTCTTTTGGAAGAATTTTTGATTGATTCGTGTCCAGATCGTGATTCTTAGTAAGAATCCAAAATTTCAGTCGGCTCGGTGCAATTGGGCTAAAGTTATGACCGAACTCATGTTTTAAACGACCGACCCCAAGTGCTGAAACGACCGACCCCAAATGTTAAAACGATGATTTTTTTTTAATTCCTTTTTTGGCATATTTTTTTATGATTTCTGTACAGAACATGATTCTAAGTAAGAAACAAAAATTCAGTCGTTTCGGTGCCATAGGCCGAATTTATGACCGACCCCAAGCGCAATATAAAAACGATGTATTTTTTTAAATTCTTTTTTTGGAAGAATTTTTGATTGATTCGTGTACAGACCGTGATTCTTAGTAAGAATCCAGAATTTTAGTTGGTTCGTTGCCATAGGGCCAAAGTAATGACCGAGCCCAAGTGCTATATGAGAACGACAAATATTTTTTTAATTTTTCTTTTGGAAATTTTTTTGATTGATTCGTGTCCAGACCGTGATTCTTAGAAAGAAACAAAAAATTCAGTCGTTTCGGTGCCATAGGGCCGAATTTATGACCGACCCCAAGCGCAATATAAAAACGATGTATTATTTAAAATTCTTTTTTTGGAAGAATTTTTGATTGATTCGTGTACAGACCGTAATTCTTAGTAAGAATCCAGAATTTTAGTAGGTTAGTTGCCATAGGCCCGAACTAATGACCGTGCCCAAGTGCTTTACATATAAGAACGATATTTTATTTTTTAATTCTTCTTTTAGAAGAATTAAAAAAATCGTGTCTAGACCGTGATTCTTAGTAAGAATCCAAAATTTCTGTCGGTTCGGTGCAATTGGGCCAAAGTTATGACCGACCTCATGTTTAAAAACGATCGACCCCAAGTGGTGAAACGACCGACCCCAAATGTTAAAACGATGATTTTTTTTAAATTCCTGTTTTCTGCATATTTTTTAATGATTAATGTACAGAACATGATTTTTAGTAAGAAACCAAAAATTCAGTCGTTTCGGTGCCATAGGGCCAAAGTTATGACCGACCCCAAGAGGTGTATAAAAACCATTAAAAAAAAATTCTTCTTTTGGAAGAATTTTTGATTGATTCGTTTACAGATCGAGATTCTTAGTAAGAATCCAAAATTCTCAGTCCGTTCGGTGCAATTCTGCCGAAGTTTTGACCGACCCTAAGTTTTTAAACAACAGACCCCATGTGCTAAAACGACCGACCCCAATTGTTAAAACGATGAATTGTTTTTAAATTCTAGCTTTTGGTATATTATTGATTCGTGTACAGAACATGATTCTTAAGAAGAAACCAAAATTTCAGGCGGTTCGGTGTCATAGAGTCGAAGTTATGACCGACCCCAAGTGCTATATAAAAACGATAGTTTTTTTAAAATTCTTATATTGGATGAATTGAACAATGAACACAAGCGTCGTTTTTTCAAACGACGCTTTGTTTTAACAAAGAACTTTTTTTAAATTATTCTATAAGAAGAATTTTTAATTGATTCGTGTACAGACCCTGATTCTTAGTAAGTATCTAAAATTTCAGTCGGTTAGGTAACATTGGGCCAAAGTTATGACCGACCCCATGTTTTAAAACGATCGACCCCAATTGTTAAAACGATCGACCCCATGTGTTGAAACGATGTTTTTTTTTAAATTTCCTTTTACAGATTTTATTAACACAAGCGTAGAATTTTTGAGTGATTCGTGTACAGATGATTCTTAGTAAGAAAACAAAATTTCAGACCGTTCGGTGCCATAGGGCCGAAGTTATGACCGACCCCACGTGCTATATAAAAACGACATTTTGTTTTAAAAATCTTCTTTTAGCATTTTTTTTATTGATTCGTGTGCAGTTGGCTTGGCGTCATTGGGTTTTAGTTATGACCAACCACAAGTGTCGTTACAAAGCGCCCGTAAATCGAAGAATTTTTTAATAATTTTTCTTTCGAAGAAATTTTGATTGTTTCGTGTACACACTGTGATTCTTAGTAAGAATCCAAAATTCAGTCGGTTCGGTGCAATTGGGCCGAAATTTTGACCGACCCCAAGTTTAAAACGATGATTTTTATTTAATTTCCCGTTTTTATCATATTTTTTTTATTGATTCGTGTTCTAATTCTTAGTGCGAATCCAAAATGTCAGTCGGTTCGGTGCCTTAGGGCCGAAGTTATGACTGACCCCAAGTACTATAAGAAAATGATTTTTTAAATTCTTTGTTTAGCAGATGTTTGATTGAATCGTGTGCAGTCGACTTGGTGCCATGTGGCCGAAGTTATGACTGACCCTAAATGTTCAAACGACCGATCCCAAATGCTTAAACGAGCAACCCCAAGTGTTGAAACGATGCCATGATTCTTCGTAAAGAATCCAACATTTCGGTCGGCTAACGGTCATACGATCAAAGTTATGACCGACAAGTGTTGTTCAAAGTGCCGGTAAAACGAAGAATTTTTGATTGATTCATTTACAAACTATGATCCTAGTAAGAAACCCAATTTCAGTCTGTTCGGTGCCATGGGGCCGAAATTATGACCGACTTTAAGTGCTGAATTAAAATGATTTTTTTAATTCTTTTTCTTTAAATTTTTTTTAATCTTGTTTGATTGATTCATGTGCAATGCCATAGGGCCGAAGTTATGACCGACCCTACATTTTAAAGCGACCCATCCCCAAGTGCTAATACGACCAACCCTAAGTGTTAAAAGGATGATTTTTTTAAATCAACTTTTGTCAGATTTTATGAGTGATTTGTGTACGGACAATGATTCTAAGTAAGAATCCAAATTTCGGTCGACTCGGGGTCATAGGATTTAAGTTATGACCGACCATAAGTATTGTTACAAAGCGCCCACAAAAAGATTGAATACAAAAAATAATCTTGTGGATGATTGATTCGTATACAGAGCATGATCCTTAGTAAGAAACCAAAATTTCAGTCGGTTCGGTGAAGGCCGAAGTTATGACCGACCCCAAGTGCTAAATGAATTTTTTTTTTTTAATTCTTCCTTTAGCAGATGTTTGAATGATTCGTGTGCAGTCGACTCGGTGCCATAGGGCCGAAGTTATGACCGACCCTAAATGTTAAAACGACCGACCCCAAGTGCTAAAACGACCGACCCCAAGTGTTAAAACGATGATTTTATTTTTAAATTCATCTTTTGGCAGATTTTATGAGTGATTTGTTTACAGACCATGATTCCAAGTAATAATCCAATATTTCGGTCGGCTCGGTGTCATAGGCCCGGCGCAAATGTCAGGTTTTTTCATCCGATAGTCGGTCCCGACAAAATTTGATTGGACGGCGGACGCGGAAAGGCGTGGCCTATTTTCATTACTCCGCGCGGCCGTCCAATCCAGTCCGACAATGGGCGTGGCCCCGGTATTATAACCAATCGGGTTCGAATCGTTTTGTGTCTGATCCGACTCTTGTCGGACGTGTGCGGTCTGCCATAGGGTCTAAGTTGTGACCGACCACAAGTGTTGTTACAAAACGCCCGTAAAACAATGAATACCAACAAAAAAAATTTATGGAAGATATTTTATTGGTTGGTGAACATGGTTCTTAGTAAAAATCCAAAATTTCAGTCGGTTCGGTGCCATTGGGCCGAAGTTATGACCGACCCCAAGTGTTAAAACGATGATTTTTTCAAGATTTCTTCTTTGGCCAGATTTTTTAATGGTTCGTGTATAAACCATGATTCGTAATAAGAATTCAAAATTTCTGTCGGTTCTCTGCCGTAGGGCCAAAGTTATGAACAACCCCAAGTGTTAAAACGATGATATTTTTTTTAATTCTTCTTTTGGCAGATTTTTTGACCATAGTAAGAATCCAAAATTTCAGTCGGCTTTGTGTTATAGGGTCTAAGTTTTGACCGACCACGAGTGTCGTTACAAAGCGCCCGTAAAACGAAGAATTTTTTAAAAATTATGCCTTTGGAACATTTTTTGATTGATTCGTGTACAGACCATGATTTTTAGTAAGAATCCAAAACTTCAGTTGGTTCGGTGCCATAGGGCAGAAGTTATGACCAACCCCAAGTGCTAAATGAAACGATTTTTTTTTTTTTTAATTCTTCTTTTAGCAGTTTTTTTTTATTCGTGTGCAGTCGAATCGGTGCCATAGGCCACAGGGTCTAAGTTATGACCGACCACGAGTGTTGTTATAAAGCGCCCGTAAAACGATGAATTTAAAAAAATATTTATTTTGGAAAATATTCTGATTAAAGCGTGTTTAGACTGTGGCGACACATCTTTATCAACGTCGCCATCAAAAGAAGACACGAGAAACATATGATATTCGCGCGATACCGGCAAGTTACTTACTTACGTGAGTACATACCTATCTACCTACGCCGGCACGGTGGACTTCGGCCGCCTGCCGCGCCGATAAATAATAATATCGCCACCGCCTAGGAAGGTCTAGAGTTTATAAGCCGCCTGAATATTCAGCACCGGGTATGTTCCAGTACCTTCCAGTGTACACATTGCCGGCGAATGGAACATTACTCCACCGGTCGCGCTGGTATATAAAGCGACTCAACTCGGCGCTCGGGCAGTCAGTCTCTATCTAACGGTCGGTCAACAGCTCATCATGTAACAGCACGCACACGAGAGCCCGGTGCATCTCCGCTCTCTCCAGGGCAGCTTCCCGAGGTCCATCACCACGTCTCAGCTCTAAGGCCCACCGTGTCTTCAGCTCCGCAGAACAGCTACATCCCGCGACTTACAAGGCTTGCGTCACCTTCAGTCCAGGGATCAGCTCACCATTTCATGGCACCCCGAAGCGCACCGTGCTTCGCTGCCATGGAAACACGCTCCGCCTCGCCAGGACTACCTGCTGGTGGCTCAACTCACCGAGCCACTCACAAGACTCAAAGCGTCGAGCAACGGCCTGGAATATAGGTCATCTCCACCGCCAAGGTGTCGAGCAACTCGCTGATCTTCACCACACCATCTCCATCACCTCCGTACGCCTGCAGCATCTCATCTACGGCACTCCGCATTACATCATGTTACCGCTTCACCGATCCTCGCTACGTAGCCTAATAAACGACTGACTCACTACACCGACTGACGCCTTTTATTTCACGTCCCGTCTCTGCCGATACGGCCCGCTCCCTCAAGACCATGATTCTTAGTAAGAATCCAAAATTTCTGTCAGTTCGGTTCCGTAGGGCCGAGTTATGACCGACCGCAAGTATTGTTACAAATCGCCCTTAAAACGATGAGTTTTTAAAAATTATTTTAATTGATTCGTGTAGAGACCATGGTTTTTAGTAAGAATCCAACATTTCAGTCGCCTCTGTTTGACCCATTTCCATTTTGCATTTCAAATGGTTTTGGGTACCCATTTTGCAAATCTCTGCCTACAACCTACATGTCAGTTGGAGGTTATGTTATGTAGCAGGTTTCGATTACATATAATCAAAGGTAGTGTTCGCGCATTATTATATGGGATTGATTGGGTATTGCATTCGCAGACTTGGTGGGTAGCATATGTCAAAATCCTCAATTTATCCCACCTACCTAATATTTCCTTCCTAAATGTCACCATGAAAAATTGTTGCAAGAAAAAATACTCAACTTGGAGAGAGGTGACAGTGTGCTTTGCTGTTCAGTGCAAATTAACATCTTAGACGGGGCGCATGTATCATAACCTCTTGCTATAAGAATATAACCACTTTAAATTTAAACATTGTGAAGTGTATCCATCAGGTTTGTGAGTGTATTCTATTTAATCGTCCCGTATAACTTAGCGATCACGTAGTTTCGGGACTGGTCCTTCGAGGGTTGCTTAGGCTTTGCTCTGCAGCACTTAATGCCAATTTACAGTGGAGTCGCAGTTTCGCGACACCAGGTAGCAGGATATTATTTTTACATACGGTGACCTTGAGGTGATTTTTCACGAAAACGGCATATATATATTTATATTTTATTTTTTTTTAAATTTTTTTTATTAAATAATCAGTTTACAACGTATAATGATTTTGATTACTTACGAAAATAAATTACATAACAAGTTTTCATTGATTTTTTTTTTTAAAGTTTCTCTTATAGAAACTAATACAACCGCTTCTATAGAGAAGCGGATGCTTGTGATTAGAAGAGAGGCTAGTATCGAGATAAAAAATTTATTTTATGTCTTATAATTAATTATGATTTGAGGAACTTTAAAAAATATATGTAGATAATTTGAAAAATAAATTAGTTATCTTATCTTATCTTATCTTTTCGGCTAGGCTATTAAAGTATTTTTTCCCTGGATATGAGTAATGATGTTGTGCAAATGAGGTGTTACATTTTTGTGTTGGAAATATATGTTTTTGACGAGTACGACTTTCAGTTAAAAAGCCATGATTTGGTTTTTCTTTTATTATTTAAATCATTTTATTTTTTCGGACTAGATCCAATGACGTTATATAAAATAAACTAGATCTTTAAAATTTAATACTTTAAATTCTTTAAAAATAAGGTGTGTTAGATAATCTCTCGTGTTTTTCAATATAATTTTTATAATTAGACAATTTCAACAGGTAGTAGGTTTGTTTTGTATGCAGCTCCTCAGCTTACTATAGCGTATTGGAGATTTGATTGTACTATAGCGGTGATATAAATAGACTTGCCATAGTCTCACATACTCGCAAAATAATGTGGCAAGTAAGCAACACACTTTTGTTTTCAGCGGTTTTCAGTAATTTCTTATTACTTATAAAAGTTATTCGTGCATTAAAAAGATATGTTACTTCCTCACCGAAGCCAAACTTCCAACTCGAACTACCCTTCTACACAATCATCCGAAAGTTTGAAGTTGGAAGTTGGCCTCAGTGTGGCCGTACCATAAGACAATCAAAGAATGTGTGTTTTTTCTCTAATGATGCACAAAATTGTCGGACGGGGAACATGAAAATGAATTGTATTGCTTATAATAATCGATAATAATAAGTAATTTGTGTGTACTTATGTATGAAATGTTATTTCTTCACTTTTACTAGTGTTTGCCGTGTAATGGAAACATTTTCTCATCACACAGGAAGGCATTTTGGCGCTTTTTAAATGCAATTTTCCTACTGGTAAGACATGACCTTACTCGACGAGTGGCAGTTTAGTACGAAAGTACTAGAAATCGAGACCAGTGCAATTGCCTTGCTTTTGGCTTCCTATTTTGAGATTTCTACCCCGCGTCTACAGTATGTAACGTCTTTAACTATATACTATGGCATGGTAGACTGATGATTTTCTAATGAGAGAAAGTTTCGGATTTTCAATAATAAATAAATTAATTTTCTTATTTTGTTAACTGTAAGGTTTTTTTAAATTTAATTTTTTAATTTTTTTTATTTCATAAATTTTTTTATTATTTACAAATATTTGTTTTTTTTGGCTACCACACTAGGCTAATGCTAATGTTATGGTAGTCGTACATTTAATATTTTAAATACGATTTAAATACTATTTTATTAAAACAGATGATTAAACATTCCAAAAAAGATCATATTTTAAAGAAAAGTAGAAATAAAAATGAAAATTCAAATTTTGAAATACAAAAATTAATAATAAAGATTAAATGTTAAGAACTCAAGT
Organism: Limnephilus rhombicus; assembly: GCA_929108145.2. Taxonomy (NCBI): domain Eukaryota; kingdom Metazoa; phylum Arthropoda; class Insecta; order Trichoptera; family Limnephilidae; genus Limnephilus; species Limnephilus rhombicus. The sequence goes on along the minus strand of OV815273.1, from coordinate 36,311,077 downwards.
GTTCTATATAAATTAAAATATGTAAGTATATAAATCAAAATTAAAACATAAATAAAATTTTGTGAAAAACTAAAAGAAAAATATAACAACATTTTAAAGAAAAATGGAAATTAAAATTTTGAAATGCAAAAGTTAATAATTAAAAATTTGATTGATCAAGTTTATAATTTGATTTTAACCGCTGAAAACAAAAGTGTGTTGCTTACTTGCCACATTATTTTGCGAGTATGTGAGACTATTTATATCACCGCTATAATACAATCCTAAGCTGAGGAGCTGCATACAAAACAAACCTACTACCTGTTGAAATTAATGGTTGATTTGATCTTTCCAGTTTAGGTTTGTGTCTTTTTTTTACATGAATACCGCACAAGAGTTCCAACTGCTCCCGTCTGGAGCCAGTGAGACTATGGCATCCCCAATTGGGGTATGTTGTGAGACTGAAGGTAGTAGGGAGGGAAGGAGATAGGGAAGAGAAAGGTGGGGAAGTACCTGGCTATTCAGTACTGGTCACCAAACACGGCGAAAGCCACTTCAGGCAACTTTTCAATTCTGAATGGTGGTCTTACACCAGGGCGATACTGAGAGTATCTTCCACTCTGGAACGTGCCGCAAATATACTATATATGATTTGAAATGAATAAATTGTGAAATAAACAAGTTAATGAAATAAAATTTATTTGCCACGCGACCTTCGGAATGCTAGTCAAGCGCCTTACCGCTGCACTACGCCGGCCGCCTTTTGTTATTCCCAAGTAAAATCTTATTCGGAATTTTTAATGTGGAACAGTTTATTTACAGTTATTTTTTTTATGATTTTTAGAGTTGTCATGTATAATTATATCAAAATATTGCGGAACATCCTTTGATTTTACTTCAAACTAGCTGACCCGACGAACTTCGTACCGCCTCAGAATCAATAGCTGTTGAATTAAATTCAGTTTTTTTATTAAGTTAAAAATTAGTCCGTGTTTTGTTTTTGTCATTATCAGAGATGGCGTTGTGTACGGATTTATATTTTTGTGATTTTCTTGCTTTCACAATTACTTACGGGAATTCGAGATGCGGATACGGGTGCCGCCGCCCCGGGAACCATTTATTGAATAACCAATACCTCTGCCATAGATCACCCCAAGTGGTTCGCTACGTTTGGTGATTTAGTAGGGGTGCCCGGGTTCATGAGGTGACTTATGTCCGGGTCTTGGCAGTTGATGCGCCTGCCCACCTGCTGCGTGGCGGGCCGGATCGAGAGAGACTGGTTGAGGGAGGCCTTTTGACCTTTCCAGCCGGACTCTCTCGACCCATTGCCTTGCACCACAGTTGGAGGGATGGATTCATGCGTCCGTCACTCCCGGACACACTGACCCCTAGATTCCTACCCACCCCTCATGCCTTTTTCCTTCCCAGAACTTTCTATCCTCCCCATTCCTTAAAAAGATCCTCCACACAGCATCTCCTAAGATGACATAGGTCCTGAGAGAAATTATTTTCCTCAGGGCCTCCTGTGTGGAGCTTATGTAAAAAAATGCGTTTCATTTCAGAGATTTATTATAATTATTGTATTTTTCCTTTGGAGGTGTGCAGACATACGTTCACCATTTGTCTCATTTTCGACTATTGACATTGAGTGTGTAAGAAAGAAGGGCAGCATTATATGATTAAAAATAAATGCACAACAATCAACGCATTGACATTTGACGTTTTTGAATGTTTGGAATTCATGCACAGTTCAATATTATACCCCTCACAATATTGCTGCAGTTCTTTCAAAATAGGAGAATTCGTTGCATACAAAATGTATGGGGAAAATAATTTTCTTTATAACTATTTATTTCGTTAACTTTTGTGATGTTTTAATAGTTATTATCCTATCCGGGGCGGAGACAAATCCAACAAATCAAAGATCATCAAAATCAGCCCAGCCGTTCTCGAGTTATAAATAGTGTAACTAACCCGACTTTGTTTTATATATTAAAAAATATATATATATATATATATATATATATGTAAGAAGATAAGATGGTATAACGTGAGTTTTTTTTTCACTATTTAGAGAATCTACTAAGATTTACATCAAACCTGTGTTTAAGTATATTTATGTCTTCTATTGCTTTTTGTTTTACTACTTCCCATGTATTTTCATTTTCAATTAGTACTGTATCGCCAGCATAAGAGGTTATACTACCACAAAGTGACTGAGAGAATTTCCCGTTTATATTAGGGTGTAAAAGGACGTACCCGAGGGATTTTAACCATCGATTCGAGACATTTTTTACTCCAAATATACTCAGGAATCGCTGGTATAAATCCCTCGGGTACGTCCTGTTACACCCTGTATAAGATGAATAATATAGGACCCAGCACAGTACCTCGTGGAAGTCCATAATTCAGATGTCTCTTCGTCGCTATATATACAAATCATCCAATTATTATAATTCATTCAATATTATTAATGGGATTTCATACCTACTAAGGGGCCGTTCAAGTATTACGTAACGCACTTGGGGGGGGGGGGGGGGGGTTCGAACAACGCGTTACGTAACATGTTTTTCTTTATTTAGATTAAAAAAAAAATCTCGAAATCTCTTTGTATTATTTATTACCGCAAACGCGATTAAAACAAGAAAAAATGTATTTAAGCGACTTTCCAGTACTTTGGGCAACTTAATTGTGACTTTAGGGTAAAAATTATCACTTGAGCGTTACATAACGTTTAGGGGAGAAGGGTACAGAAAAACGTTACGGCGCGTTACAGGGGGGGAGAGGGGGGTCAAAAATCTTCCAAAACTGCGTTACGTAATACTTGAACGCCTCCTAAGCTCTTGCAAGTACAGCTTACAATATTATATAAGACATGCATAATATTTTTTTTAATTGTTAGTAGATTTTCGAATTTTATTAATAATTACTTATAATAATAATTAAATATAACGTGTTGTGAAATGTGCACGTATTAGAAATTTGTGGAAAACAAGAATAATAGTAGCTACTAAAGAATAGTTGCGAAGAGAATACTGCCCCTGCCCGTAGCTATTGCTCCCGAATTCTCGAACTCTCCGAGCGATTAATCGATGAATCATTCGATACTTTTGACGTATCGATAAAAATATATCGATTATGTAAATGTATCGAGCGTTCCCATCTCTAGTCCGACGCCAAACAAAAGTAGATTTTAAAATTATTTTTTGTGTTTAAAATTGTCTATTATGTATTATGACATTTTGGCATTGTTTGGTTTATTTATGCTATAAATATTACATATTTTTTAAACATTTTGTGTTTCACAACGCTCCACAATTCCCCTCTTCATGGATTTGAAGCAGGGGGGTATAACTCCGAACTTTTTTGTGTCGTGACGTATGATTCATGACCATATCATTTTATTGGTCCAAATTTCCATAGAAAGACTGTTGAGAACTGAGTAGTATATCTAAGTAGGATATCTATGGTATTATATGTCAAATAGAGATAGCACATTGTTCGAACCGAATATTCCTAACCTCGCAACGCCGGCGTAAATATTTGTGAAAATGATTCCTTGATATCATTGCGGTTTCGAAGGCTGTGAAGATATTGATTCAATTCGACATAAGTTACCGACCCACTTAAGGAGTGTCCCGAAGCCTGGCAGCAGCAATTCGATCCTCAAAAGCATCCCGGGTGAGCGTTCGCTTGGTAATCGGCGTCTGGTATCTTTTGTTTAGAATAATGTGAAAATTGACCTGCAATATTGTGTTTTTCTAGATAAAATAATTGATAATCAATACCAGAATGTAATATCAGTGATACAAGGAGGACTTCCACAAGCTTTACCTTCGACGAGGACAAAATCAACGACTTCAAAGAAGAGGCAGATGATGAAATCAGAGATTGGCTCAGATTGGTTACGTTTATAAGTACATTTTAATAATATTTGGATGATTTGTATAGCACCGTTTTTGTGAAAAATCACCTCATCTGTAATGGACTGTTGGTACCTGCCCTGATGTATGGCAGTGAGGCATTGAACTGGCAGAGGAAGGAAAAAAGTAGATTGAATGTTGTAGAAATGAGATCCCTGAGGCATGTGTGTAGTAAAACCATCCATGATCGTGTGAGAAACGTGGAGATCCGCATAGAATGCAAGGCTGATGTAAGCATACTGAGTAAGGTTAAGAAAGGGACGCTCAGATGGTTTGGCCATGTGGAGCGAATGAACGAGGAAAATAGTGTACACGTTCCAAATGTGAATGGTAAAAGAAGCCGAGGAAGACATGGCATGACCAAGTGAATCAGATACTTGAGTCGGGTCATGTCAAGAGTCAGAATAATAGAATAGCATGTATGAAACCATGTATGAATGTGAACGAGGCAAGGAGTGTGTGCCAAGATTGAGTTGTTTGGTGGTCTGTCCTCTCTGCCCACCCCTGCGGAAACAGTATGATGGTAAAGTTGGTCATTTAACTGGACTACCTTTTTTACACGGTGCAATTATAGGTTTTTGTTTTGAATAATGTGGTAATTTGTTTGAAATATTGTGTTTTTCTAGGTAAGAGGAAGTCTCAACTCTCTCCCAGAAAGAGGAGAATGCAGTTGCAAATGGCGGGGACCAGGCGTCAATTGAGATAGCCCAACAAAATAATGCAACGGAACGCATCGCTACGAGTATTGAAGATTTTCTTTCCGGCATGCATATATGCAATGCATATATTTAAAGTATGCTCAATATAGGATGAAATTGTTGTCCTCATTTATCTTTTACTTGTCTTGTTGTTCTTATTTATTATTTATAAGACATCACAATGAACATCCTTTTTTTTGGAAATCAGCAAAATCCTATAAAATTATCCTAAAAAGACTGCTTTGTAATGAATATCTTTCAACACCTTTAAAATATGTTTGTATATTATTTTGTGAATTTATAAATATGTAGATTAATAAATAAATACTTTTAACATCTTGGATATTTTATTTTTAAAATAATTTTTAGGCTGATAAATTAGGTAGTGGGTAGGGATTTATATTGTTTATGGTAGTACCCTTTTTTTTTTTTTACTTTTCACCATCCTTGTCGATGGTATGTGACGTCAGAGTAATAAAATTTTCATTTTGACAGTTAAAATAGTGTCGAAACCAGTTGGGAGCAAAAAGCCCCAAGATATCGATCTAGGTATTAGTTCATTTATGATTTGAAGATTAAGATAAAATGTCGCAAACTCGTTGCCGTCTCTGTTTAGATGTATCTGAAGCTCTAATTGATATTTTCGAGGAGTCGTGGAAATCAAAAGATTTACCAAAGAAAATAAGCAACCTCTTTTCGTTTTTGGTAAATATCCTTGATTTGTTATTCATCATTACAACACAAATAGGTTCTTAGACTAGTTCTTGTTTTTTTTTTTCTAATTAAAAAAGAAAAACTAACCTCAAAACCCACCTGTCATTATGCTACAATGACTGCAAAGTGAACATGGAGAATTTGTCAAATGTTAATGAAGGTACAGTAAGTCGTTCCTCATTGTAATTAAACTGTTACGGGCTGTTTTTTTTAATAATTTGTGCATATTAACGAAGGGCCCGCCTCTGGATATTTACTGGGCTTTTTTCAATTTTGATGGACGCGTATTAATTATGTGTATATTTTGGGTAAACTAAATATGTAAAATTTCTGTTCTAGGGTACCTACTATTAATATTAATAATTCAACAAGTATAATCATGAAATGACACTAGAACTGGAGAATAATATTAGCAGAAGCCGTTCGCAAAATATTTATTTTCTTCACTCATTCAAAGGTTTCTAGATCCGAATAATAATTAGCAGTGTCACTCTTTGAAAGCATTTTTTGTATATTTTTTTACAGATTGAACAAAATGACCTTCTCCGGTTTGTATGTATTCAATGTAAAAATTGTGTCATTGATTTCTACAATTTTTGCCAGAAAGTTAAAGAAACACAGATATATCTATCACAAAACGATCCTAAAAATGAAATTTATCAGGAAAAGCAGAAGAGTGGTTCACAAATTAATCAGTATCAGGTTTGATTTCTTTTTAAATAAACAAATGGTTTTATGTAGCATTATTTTCGTCTGCGTTTAATTTATCGATAAATTCTTTTAGGTTGATCAAGAGTATTTTATTGAAAATACACGACTTAACGAAAATGAAGGTATTCAATTAGTCAAAGATGAGCAAGAATTGAAAACATGTGATATCAAAAATCCTACCCGAGTGAATACACTGTCGTCAGTCTGTGCATTACTGGGGCCGAAATATCAGGCAGACTTTATAGATGACAAGGAGTACCTCGAATTAAAAATTGAAAATGAGGATGATGGGCTTGACAGTGATAATAATTTACAAGCTTATAAAGACTTTAATGAAAATGCTGGCCAGCTGTATTATCACAGTAAAATGTTGAAATCAAAAAATAAATTAAGTAAATGCAAACTTTCTAAGAAAGTTAAAAAACAATTTAATACTTCAAATGAGTCCCCTTTTCTTTTCCCTGCTGAATTAATAAGGGATGGGAAATTGATTATGAAGGGAGCCCCCTTGGATCAATTGATTTATAAATTTTATAATATTCAATGTGATATATGTGAAACTTTGCCAAAATTTAAAAGAATTTCTAAGGTGAGTTGAAATTTATTTGTCTTCGAGTCATATTTTTTATTATCTAATTCTTTATGGATATTCTTTTTCATTCAGGCTACATATTTTTAGAAAATTGCTGTGATTGTAGTACTTTCTCACATTTGTAAATATTATTTTTTTACATGGTTGGATAATCAAGAAATACTTATAATCCACGCATTTTCCCCGCAAAAATGTTCTCGCCGCTTCCATTTTGACTGAGAGCATGCTTGTAAAGAGCATGTGTGTTCAATTGTTTGCTTTGAGCACACTTATTTGTGAGTATGCTTATCCCTCGACCCGTCGCGTGGGGTCTCTGAAAGCCCAGGTTTTACGGAAATGCTAATTATGTACATTTTAAATGTTCGCACTGATTCCTTAAGGTAGCTTCCTAAAAGGGACTATACTTGATTCAGTCTGCGCATGTGCAATGCGAGATACAGACTTGTGTTTCGGCATGAGTTACAAAAAAACAGTTTTTTCATTGTATTTTGTTGTTGTTGGTTTTTTTTTTTTTTTTTTATTTGTTAATATTTAAACCTGCTAAACTACTTATGTAGTTTGTCAGTAAGTACATAATGACAACTTTTTTGCAATAACATTGTTCAATAGTAAACAGTATCTAGGTGTGTATAATGTTGATGATAAGTTTAACAAAAAAGATAAGTTGGTTAAATTACAGAAAAGTATGAATATAAATATGAAAAAAGTAGCATAAGCCTTATACTACACACAAGTACAAATGAATTTATTATGAACAAATGAATATACTGAACAAGTACTTCTATAATTTAATATAGGTACATAAGGTGATACAAATTGTGAATGTGAATTCCAATTAGGAAAACAAGGTCTTCGGTAGGGCATCAATATAAATCATCAGCATCTAATAGCCATTTCCTTAGATCGTATTTGACTTTAGCTGTAAAAACGTTTATATTTTTAATTGTCATTGGTAGTTTATTAAATATTCTGGGTACAATATAGTTTAGGGTTCTTTCACCGTATTTATTGGTACATTTATTATTATGTTTATGGAAAACTCTTTCCCTATACAAGGAATCAGACAATATAAGATACTGACTTACAATATTGTAAAACAATAATCCTCTGACAGGTATAACATTAAGAGACTTGTATATTAATTTAGTATTGCTTCTGTGTGCATTGGTATATTTATTTTTTTTATTTAAAAAAAAAACATACATATACAGATTAATAGAAAAACATATGGTTCTTAAAACTAATTACAATATATAAATTTCTTTTTAACGAAACTACCCAATTCAAAAGAGAAAACATTTCTCTTGCTTGAATTTTGGAGAGTGCCATTGTAAAATGCGAATAGGTACAGAGAGTATGTTATTACAAGTACTTAAATTTAAAAAAAAAAATATATATATATATATATAAGACAAGTCGACATAACGAACTTGAAGTAAATAAGAGTTTAATTGGAATAGGATACAATATAAGATAATACAGGCATAGATATATCAGAAATAAAAAAAAAAATTATTGTATTTACTCAATAGGTAGATTATAAGTAGGTAGTAGGTACATAGCATTGGTTTAGAAACATATTTGAAATGGATGTGCTGACAGTATTATAAAAGTAGGTACATAGGATAAAGTTGTAACAATTTTGTGCCTACAAATAACGCGTATGTACTTTGCTTTCAAATTGATATGCTGATGAAATATTTTTAGAGGATATGCTCTAGTTTTTTTTTTGTTTTTGTTATTATTGTGATGATGAATTTAAAACTTATAATTAATGTCGGGTTGGTCTATTAGTTGTTTTATTTGGGATTTAAAAACTTTATAATTTTTTTCAGACTTGATTTTATATGGGAGAGCATTGAAAATTTTTATACCTTGATAAGCATAGTGGTGTTGGGAAGCACTTGTTTTAAATTTTGGAATTTCTAAATTGCCCCGTGATTGTGGTCAGTTGTTTATGTTTGTGAATGTTGTTGTTGATGGATTGAAATGATCTTTATGAGTTCTTTCTGAATATTTTATTTAAACTGAGAACCCTAAAAGAGTCAAATAGCTTTGTTGTTGGAAATACAGACGGTTTTCGTAAGATGACTTTTAAAATCAACCTCTGTACCCTTTCTACAGGTAAGAGGTTAGTTTTGAAGGTCCCTCCTCATCCGATTATACCATATTGTAGAATAGATTGGGCAAGAGAGAAATAGATAGTTTTTATCATACTGGATGATAAGATGTTTCTCAGTCTAATAAATATGTATATAAGTTTTCTTATTCTGGTTACTGTATTTTGGACTTGTTCTTTCCATTTTAAGTGTCTATCTACTGTGACACCCAGATATTTTATACTATTTTTACATGTTATTTGTAAACAAATTGCACTGTCGCATTCCTTATTGTTTTCACATTGTGATGAATGGATTTTAATTATAATACTGTTTTCAACATTTTTTTCTTTCAAAGAGAATAGGATAAAATATATTTTCTCAGTATTAAGTGAGAGACAATTAAGGTCAAACCATGTTTTCAGTATGTTTATATTGATATTTGCTTTACTCGTAGCTTCTTCCCATGATTTCCCTCTTGTGATAACCACAGTGTCGTCTGCATATGATATAATATCCCCATCTATAGGAAGAGTGAACATTTGGTTTACATATATTATAAAAAGGATTGGACCGATGACAGTTTCTTGTGGTATACCAAAAGATGAGGTTTTGGGTTCACTTAGTGTATTATTTATTTTGACATATTGAAGTCTCTCTTTCAGATAACTTTGGAACCATGATAGCACTATTCCGTCCAATCCAATTTGCATTAGTTTTTCGTTAAGTTTGGAATGTGATATGCTATCAAATGCCTTGCGGAGATCGATGAAGATACCAAGGCACTTTTCCCCATTGTCTAACCTTTGCATTATTGTTGATGTTAATTTAGCAATCGCGTCTTGGGTGCTGAGATTGTCTCTAAATCCATACTGGTTTGGGCTCATTATCTTTGATTTTATGTAGTTGTTAAGTTGTTTTTTAACAATTTTTTCATAAATTTTTGCTATGTTTGATGTGAGTGCTATGGGGCGATAGTTGGAAGTATTTTTTTCGTCTCCAGATTTAAAAACAGGGGTGACAATAGTTTTCTTATAGTTGTTCGGGAATATACCTATATATTATGGATTAACAATTTTGTAAGGGAGTTTTGTAATGTTTGGATATAACTTATATTAGTTTTACAAGAATGTCCCCAAAAAGTGATTCCATAACGGATTGTGAATTCAGCCAGAGATAGGTAGATTAATTTTAAAGTATTTATAGGCACGAAATATTTTATTTTATAAATTCTACCCACAATAGACCGTGGACGTTTACAAACATTACTAACGTGTACATCCCATTTCATGTAGCAGTCAATAGTAACACCCAAATATACATACATAATTTTTGACAAAATCAATGGTTTAACATGAACAGGGCTGTGCAACATTTTTGTGTATGCAGTCAAATGTATGTGTATATAATGAAGGGATTACATTATATCTCGCGTGTGGAGATCTTATGTGCATAATTTTAGTTTTTTTGGCATTTATTATGAGACCTGCATCATGAGACCATTTTAGGAGGGCAATAAAATTATGCTGCATAAGGTTCATTGCAGTAATCAGGTCCTTGTGTGATATTACGAGTGCCGTATCGTCTGCGTACACAAAATGTTTAACAAATGAAAATAATGAACTCATAATTGAGACATATATAATATACAGGGTTGGCCCTAAAATTGACCCCTGTGCAACACCTGTTGAAATGTATTTTCTTTTGCTAAATTTGTTTAGAATTTTTACTGTTATTTGTCGATCCGATAATAATTTTTTTAACAAAACTAGTAGCTTTCCTCGAATTCGTATTGCCTCCAATGTTTCTAAAAGTTTATTTGTATCAATGGTATCAAACGCCTTCGAGTTATCAATGAATAAAACCAACACATGCTTTTTTAAATTTAATTCATGATTTACGTGATTTGAAAATTCTTGAAGCAACATTTCTGTACTTTTTTTCTTTTGAAAACCATACTGGTTGGGATCTAGCAAGGAAAAGGATTCTAAATATTTGTTAAGTTTTATTGAAATGTATTTTTCAAGTATTTTTTCTAGGGCTGGCAAAATGCTAATCGGCCTATAATTTTGTACATCTGTATGTTTGCCGCCTTTGTAAATTGGTCTAATGATGCTACTTTTAAGTTCATCTGGAATCATTGCTTGTGCTAATATTATATTGATAAAATGAGTTATAACAGGCCCTAAAATATTAATATATTTCTTAATGTCAAACATTCGAATGTTGTCAATCCCTGGTGACTTTGAATTGTTTAGTTTGCTAACAATAATATTGATTTCTTCGCAGGTAGCTCTTGGTAGGTACATACTATGTTGCACTTCTGTCGGTCTGACGGTCGATGCTATATAATCGCATTTATGTATCATAGAACTAACACTGCTCGTAAAATATTCAACAAAATTATTTGCTACAGTTTCTTCATAATGCGTTTTTAACATATATTTTGAGATTATTTCGTCACAACTACTTTTAGACTTGCGTCCTAATAATTTATTTACTTCATCCCAAGTTTTTTTTGTATCTCCCAAATAATTTTTAAACTTATTGTTAAAAAAGATGGACTTACATATGATTTCTTTTGTAACCTTATTTCTGAAAGTTTTATATTCTAATTCAAAGAATTTATTTGCAGGAGAATTTTTCCACCTTCTGTACAGTGAATATTTTTTTAAATATTTTCTAATATATCAGAAGTTATCCAAGATTTTATTGTGAGGGGTCTTTTTTGGGTATATGTATAATACATAACGATTTTACTTTGTTCATACAAATCCTGAAAATTATCTTTAATTTTAGTGTTTAACATATTGCAATCTTGTTCCTCAAGCAAGGTATGTCACTTAAAATTATAAATATTTTTGTCGATTTTATTTTGAGATAAAAACGAAATTCTTTCCCCGCGTTCTACGACTGTTTTCCTTGCAATATATTTAATATTAACTGCAGTTAAAAAATGATCCGCTATGGTAATATCAGTGGCGGCCCTTCCATAGGGGTCATTAGGTCAATGACCTCCTAATTATTTGGATCGAAAAAACTAGGCAATTCTCTATTTTAATGCGCCCCAAAGTTTGTTCAGACATTGGAAAAACAATACTTCATTTGTGTATTATACTGCCATCTCGTATCCAAATCAGAAGCTATTTTATTTTATTTTATTTAAAAAAATAAAATCATAGCGTACCTACTAGGATTAGCGCCATCTTGCGTCCAAATGAGAAGCAATTGTGCGAATTCATCGTAGGGTCAGTTCAAAATTTGACCCAGGACGATCTACTATCTCTTTCTTTGGTATACAGACAAAAGAGGTAAAACGATCATGTCTAACGTATGCCTAGAGTAATACCAAATATTTTTTCAAAGAAGCTTAGGTCATGTCCCGGGCGAGACAGAAGTTAGTTTATTAAGGATGTTAGAGTGAGACGTCAAAAAATGTCAGCTGATATGTGATTTATTTGTTTGACTTGTGACAAGGGCAAGGCCATCTTGGATTCATTAGTCAGCAGAAAGCATGTTTCATTGTTGACGCGATTAGCATTGAATAAATTAGAATGTCGAATTCCGTAGTTAATATTTTGAAAGAAATATCGGATAATTCATTGAACCATGAAAAACGTATTCAAATTAAGTGTCTCGGCCGACCAAAACCTCAAATGCAAATCGTTTCTGTTACCAAAGATAAAAATAAAGATATTAAAAGTTACTTTAATTTCAAAAGTTATAATTTCTGTGAATGGATTTGCGGCTGTAACAAAAGAAACCTTTACTTTTGTTTTAACTGTTTGTTATTTGATTCAAGTGATACGCAATGGACACGGATAGGTGTCAGTGATTTGAAACATTTGAAAGAAAAAATAAAAAAAGCATTCTAATTCTACATTGCACATTAATAATTCAATGAGTTTTGTTTTGTTAGGAACCATTGATATTCGGATTCAATTAGATAGTGCATATCGTAAAGCACTCGTGGACCACAATGAAAAAGTGGATAAAAATAGATATATTTTAACAAAAATTTTGAAATGCATACAGTTTTGTGGTTCTTTTGAACTGGCATTAAGGAGTCACGATGAGACAAAAGAGTCAAATAATCCGGGTATATTTCGTGGCTTGATTAACTTTATTCAGGAAATAGACATTGTATTAAAAGAACATTTAGAAAGGTCGAGTTTTAAATAAAACCATATTGTGCTACCGGCTTCGGAATAGGTGAGTACTGGCGTTTTTATAATATTCCCTACGCATTAACAATAACTCTGAAAAAAAAATTCGATTGACCTTCCACTTCTAGAGCCGCCTCTGGGTAATATTATTACATACACATGAAGAAACATGACCTCAAATTTTATAAGTTTGATAGAAAATGGTCGGATTTTTTTAAAAAGTTTTCTATTAAAAAATATGATTCAAAATTACAAAAAAATGTTCCTTGTTGATTTTTAAGCTTTTGCATTGAAAATAAATATCTAATTTTTAACATTTCTTTTTATTTCAATGCAGTCATTATCACCTGACTATAATCACATAAAATGTATGCTATGACAACAATTTAATCATATTTATTTTTGGGGTCCTAAACGACCCCGCGCGACACCTCGCGTTACAAAAAAGGTGCGACGGGCGGAGGGTTAAAACTAACAGGCTCATTTATAAGCAAATGTGTACAGTTAAAAAGCGTGTATATTTTAAGCACGCTCATTTATGAGCATGTTTGTCAGTACCATAATGTTCAAAAGTAAAAACAGCTTTCATAATTTTTGTGAGATTTTCATTTTGTAAAAATATACAAGTTTAAAGAACACAGATATGTATCTCTTCCTTCTTCTTGCAAATTTACTTTCAATTCCTTAATTTATCTATTACAGTTGATGAAACACTTTTCGGGTTTTCATGATACGCCAGGATATTTAACTTGTTGCAACACTCGTCTGCACAATCATCGCTCTATTTATATGCACATGGCAAAACACTTGCAACCAGAGGCATTTGAGTAAGTGAACTTATGTTAGTAGTTAGTATTTATTTCTGTTTGCTGAATTGGTTTAAACCATTCACTGTATATATGTATAAATATCGTTAGTATTTAACTTTATTTACATTAGCTCCACACAGGAGGGCCACAGAGAGGAAAATAATATCCCTCAGGGCCTAGGTCATCCTAGGGGATACTGAGTGGAGGGTCTTTTTATGGAAAGGAAGGAGAGAAATTTCTGGGAAGGAATCTGGGGGTCAGCGTGTCCAGGACTGATAGACGTATAAATCCTCCAACTGCGATGCAAGGCGATGGGTCGAGAGGCCGGCTGGAGAGGTCAAAAGGCCTCCCTCAACCAGTCTCTCTCGATCTGGCCCGCCATGCAGTAGGCGGGCAGATGCGTCTGCCACCAAGACCTGGACAATCCTCACCCCATGAACCCGGGCACCTCTGCTAAGTCACCAAATGTAGCAAACTACTTTCATCTATCAGCAAAGCTCGGGCATATCATAATAATAATAATATTATATATTTCAGATGTCCCATTTGTAAAAAAGGAGTAACTCGTCCACACACATTAAAATTACACATGCAGACTCATTTACCTGAAGCTGAGAAGTTGCATAAATGTGATAAATGCAATCAAAGGTTGTTTTATTATTTTCCTTCCTTTGCAGATGAAATTATTCAATTTAAAATAAATTCAAATATAATTGATGTTTATAATAATATATTATTTTGTGTTTCTCAGTTTCAGTTATGTAGGTGGATTGAAAAGTCATAAAAAATCTCACCATGTTCCAATAGAAGAGAGAAAAATGTTTAATTGTAATACATGCGGAAAAGGGTTTGTCTTATACTAAATTTCAGTAATACACAATAAATCATTTTTATATTTGGCTCTCTCCAGAGCAGTAGTAGTCTTCAGTACTGCCGGTGAAAGGCCACCATTCAGAATTGAAATGTTGACTGAAATGGCTGTAGCCGTGTTTGGGAATCAGATCTGAATAGCCAGGCACTTCCCATCTCCTTCCCCTCCCCACTATCTTCAGCCTCACAACATTCTAGAGATGAAACGGATAGTTGTTTGGCCGGATACTGTATATCCGGAAAGCTGCAAGGCCGGATATCCGGAGACTGGATATTCGGCCCATTGTCTCGTTGTATGTCGTGACGAGTTTAGCGCCGCACAGATGCGATTATGTTTAGTTAATCATGTCAATTTAAGTTTTCGCTACTCTGCGAGATTTTTGTAAGTTTTTAGTTTAGATATTTACTACAGTAGAGCTTCACTAATCCAGACCCCCGTTACTTCAGTGCACGCTGTAATTCGGACGGGCGAGAGGTTCATTTTCGACCCTAAAGGATACAGTTTTTCTTTTGGCTAATTGCTGGAAGGATCTCAAAACATCCCTAATTAAAAAATCATGGAAGAATTCGCAAATTTCTTACATGTTTGAATTTTTTAATAAGTACATTTGTACGTACATACATATTCTTGTCTAAATTGACTTTAAATTTTTACTTTAATAAATTAAACCCAAGTTAAAAATGTGTTGTATTCCTATTAAAATATTGCATACTGTAATCCGGACGCCTCGATAATTCGGAAGGGGTCTTGTTTTTACCTATCCGGATCAGCTAGGCCCTACTGTATTAATGTATTTATCATTAGAGTGAATATCTCAGAAGAAAATTTCAGTTTTTTGGAAGGCCTTATGGCTTTTGTAACTTTTTCGACTTTAAATAAAAGCCGTCATAATTATAAGCCATTTTATTGATATTTATCTCACAAAGATTAATGTATTGCATTTTATTATAGGAAATTGTCGTAGTTTTTGAATATCCGGTATCCGGCCGGATATTGAGTTACTATCCGGTATCCGGCTGGATAGTAAATTTAGGCCGGATAGTTACCGGATATCTGTTTCATCTCTACAACATACCCAAGTGTGCATGCCATAGCCTTAGTGGCTCCGGGTGGTTGGGACTCTTGCGGTATTCACATAATTGTTATTTTTTTAATGGAGGTGGAGTGACATTATTGGTAGTTAATAATTTAAATAAATTCCAGATATACATTCAGATCAACTCTAACATCACACATGAAGACCCACCAGTCCAGTTCCAAGTTGTTGTGTGCGGAATGTGGCAGAACTTTACAAAGTAAATCAGAGCTCCGTTGCCATATGCTCACCCATGATCAAACTGGCAAAAACAAGGTTCAGTGCAAGCATTGTGGATTTATGTAAGTTCACCATATCAGATCTCTCTTGTCCTCTTTAGGTTCTGTAAATTCTAAAAATACCTTTGAATTAAATTCCACACCGCCTGCAAAATATTGTATCCACAAAAGCTACACTAACTATACCACCAACTGCAAATTTATTTGTGTCAAGCTGTAACCATTTGTAATATTTGTTCATACTCATTTATACAAGCGAATCCTTTCACCACGGTGACATCAATGTTCAATGTTTTGTTGATCCATTCTTTACTATGTAATTGTATTTGAACATTACCAGTTTGAATTAAGAGGTTCACTGCCACAAAATTTTGAAGAAATAATATAAACAATTTGGGAGGCGGGTGTGAGTACCGCCGCCCCGAGAACCATTTATTGGATAATCAACACCTCTGCCATAGGTCACCCCAAGTGACTTAGCAGGGGTGCCCGGGTTCACTGGGTGAGGTTTGTTCGGGTCTTGGCGGTGGATGCGTCTGCCCACCAACCGCATGGCAGGCCGGATCGGGAGAGAATGGTTGAGGGAGTCCCTTTGACTTCTCAAGCCGTACTCTCTCGGTACATCGCTTTGCACCGCAGTGGGAGGGATGGATTCATTCGTCCGTTATTCCTGGACACACTGACCCCAGATTCCTACCCACCCCTCATACCCTTTTCCTTCCCAGAACTTCCTCTCCTTCCTTTCCTAAAAAGACCCTCCACACAGCATCCCCCAGGTGGCAAGGAACCAGTTAAAGTTATTCTTCATTTGTGTGCTTGTCTGTCTAATAATGTTCTGTTGACTTTTAGCTGCAAAAACCTTCTCTGTCTGAGGTTACATGAGAAGCGCCACACGGGGATAAAGTTTACATGCAAGGAGTGCCCGTATACAACTCACAGAAAGCAACAACTCAAGGAACACACTCGCATTAAACACACTGATGATAAACCATTCATTTGTGTTGTATGTGGCAAATCCTTCAAACTTAAAAGTGTTCTCAATGTACGTGTTATAAAAACCTTTGATAAACTCATACTACTACGGGCAACGAAATAAAGAACCACAGAATTCGAAAAATTTTGTACTAAATAAACTCAAGTTCCTAATTTTGCCGCCCGCAAGCTCTCGGTGACTGAAATATAGATAAATAATATTACGTTAGTATGAATTGTTTGTAATTTTTATTACAGAACCACATGGCTAGGCACACAGGGGAGGCTAAATATAACTGTCCATTTTGCTCTAGGACATTTGCTTCATCTAGTAACTGTTATTCTCATCGTAAAAGAATGCATGCAGATGAATACAAAAATGAATTAAATAAAAAACTGAATGAACGTTTTGTAAGTAACACAATTTAATAACATTTTGTAGTTTTTGGTCAACACATGAAAATTATCAATATAAAACTAACATTTTTAATATTTTTTTCCAGTTGATACAAATAAGCGAGGAATACTTGATAATAATAATAATAGCATATTAATAATTATAGACTAATCTTTTTGTTTTTCACAGAAAAAAGTCGAATTGTTAGAGAGTGATACAAAAGAAGAAATGGATATCAACAATATTCATAAATTAGCACGGGAATATTTGCAGAAGGTATAAATTACAACAAAACTACTTCCAATTGTGTTGAATAAGAACTACCTATTCATAAAAAGAAAATATGCAAGTGAAATATTTTTGATAATTTGTAACAAATTCGAAAGCCATATAATGTTTTTTATTAAGGATATGATGATTTGTATGATTAACCTTTGACAGAAAGAAAACTTATTTATTTTAACTACTTAACTGTATTATAAATTTATAGAATATGTTTATTTTTTAAATGAGTAAATTAATTATCAAAGTTTTGTTATTTCTTTATACAATTCGAAAATTGATTTGAATTTCAGCTAATGACAGTTGAGTTTCAGCCACAAGAGCTTGTGGTCATTCTATTGCCAATTTAATATTGTTGGCCCCGTCACCCCTCATCTAATTTCATATAAAAAAACCTGTGTAGTGTTGTTATATAAATGTGTTTTTAGTACTACTCTCTCACTACTCCTCTACCAGCCCATATCTTGTATAATGTCTTTTTATGCGAATATGCCATTGGAATTTTTTTAGAATCATTTGTTTGAACAATCAACGACACGTAAAATTCATTGTTCGTGATAGTGGAAGGCGTACTTCAATAATACAAATCGAAAAAAATCGGGTGATCACTGATAAAACCGAATTGAAATGCCAATTTCGGTTGCGCGGAGGGCGACTTTCAAACGCTACTGCCGCCATGTTCTCCACTGTTTGGAAAAGGTAGCAGTGGTTTTTCTTACACAAAAATTGATGATCTTTCAGATAAGCTTTGGTTTTTTGAGGAGATCGATGATTATAGATACCTGGTACGAGGTGTCTCTTATTTCTCGGCAGCAACTGAGATGGCCCATCAGGGGGACGGGCAGCACTGCCTTCCCCTGTCTCGAGGAACGATCAGAATACGGGAGACTTATCATTACAGAAACCTTGTAAAAATTTTTTTTGCGTTGACCTGTCCCAGACTTGGCAGCACGGCCATTTTGTGTTACCCTATGAATGACACGACGATTTATGTGTATGAAATTTGGGAGACCTATCATTACAGGTTTAATGTCGTAGGCTCTCCTACTAAATGGAAATATTGTGTAAGCGCAAAATCATTATTTTTTTTTTAAATAATGTCCATTTGGTCGCACACATTCTTGCAGAAGCAGTTGCAAAGCTCTTCTCGCACGGATGAAACTTTCCCCATTGTGATAATACGCTTTGGCCGCAAATGTAGATTATGTTTTCATCAATAAATTTTGAATTTATTGATGAAACAGGATGAAAACCAATGAAAACAGGATGATTAAACATCCTGTTTTCATTGGTTCACCTTTTAGGGGGCATACATTAATTACGTGAGCTCAAAAGGAGGGGGGTCCAACAAAATCTCACGTTACTTGAAAAGAATATACAAAGTGGCCCAAATTTATCTCACCAAGGGGGGGGGGGTCTACATTGGAAGAAAAACTGCTCACGTAATTAATGTATGCCCCCATATAAGCTTTAAACTAGTAAAAATAACGGCGGATTTTCATAGTTGTTGGATAATCGAGCAGCAGATTACTGAGAGAGCACTGTTTTTCCAAGTAATTTTTTTTATTTTTAATTTGGTTGCTTTTATTGTGTTTTCACATTTTTAGTGCACAATAATATAATAATTTGACATCTAATGATAAGCGTAAACGAAAATTATCTTAGTACCTCATTATTATCTTGTAAAAATACCTAAATACTAGTATAAAAATATATGTTTAGTAAAATTTTTAATATTCTTAGAAAAAATTATGGGCACCTTACTTAACACGGCGAATTTTCAATTAATATGTTTCTTATTTACTAATGGCTTTACTTCACGGTGCTAGTAGTTAGCTGTAACTAATGTACTGTCCTGCCAGTGCCGTTCAAACGTGAATTTAGTGAGTTGTTGCCCCCACCAACTACAGGGATGCGCGTCCATAAGCAGTTAATGGACACTGTGGACAGTAGCCCCCACCTACCTAAAAGTAGGCGCGTGCTGGCGGTAGAGAGGCTACTGGCCCGTATCCTACTCCAGTCAACTAAACTGCTACTAATAACTTGCTACTAAAGCGCTTGGTTCACATTACCAGTGCATACAAGTTTTAGTTACCACTAACTACGCAATGTGTGGACAATCCATAAGATGCAGAATAGAAAATTAAATAATAGAATTATATCAACAACAAAAAAATTATACATATACCTAATATTTATAATAATAATATTTTAAAACCATAAGATTAACCTCTTGTGTGGCGTCATTGCCGATGGGCACGGTAAAAAAAACATTTCTCTGAATGTAAGTAGCTATTCTGGAGAAACTATTTATGTGGTAGATTATATACTATTTTTATAAATGTAAAAACACATTATCTGGTAAGACGGTATAATTTACAAAAACCTCATTTTGCAAAAAAAAAACAAGTTATTACTAAAATAAAATTAGCTGGCGCATGGTGAAAATTTTGCATCAGCACAAGAAGAGTTAAATGAAAATGCAGTAAAGCACAAGGGAAAAAACTCTGCAACAGCTAGGCAGTTAAGAGCGAATGACCAGCAAACAAAAATTCCGATTTCGTCGAACACAGCACTCTGCCTTCCTGTTAGTCGCCTTACGATTTCGGCTAATATTGCTTAGAAGAGCGCTGGGGACACGTCTTATCGCTCCCGCGTTCAAACGGGTAACGGCTTTGAATATTGGTGCTTCGAGTTGGCAATAAATATGCTCAAACACGTGATGTAAAAAATATTAATATCATATACTTTTTATAATTATTTTTTGATCGTAAGTATTTATAATTTTTCAATAATGTCTAAGCAAAATAAGTGTGCAAATAATCTGCAATATATTAATTTGTAAGGCTGTAAATAAATAGACAAAACAGAGAAATTTTCGTCATAAATACGTGCTCGGGTTTTTTTTTTAATGATTTTATTTGAACTAAAATTAAAATTTTGAAACATATGTTTACTAGTTAATATATTTATTTATAATACTGCATGATTGTATGATTTGAAATGTGTGTTGTATCATACAAAATTTTGTTTGAAAATTTAACAAATCTGCCAACGACCTACGGTAAAACCTTATTGTACTAAAAATAAACTTATTTTTTCAAAATTTTGAACATATCTTTACTAGATAAAAGAACAGTCTTTCGAAATCAATTTATAATTTTTTGTGGAAAAGTCAATATGTCTAAAATTTGATTTAAAAATGACGTATTTCCGGTTTATTTTGAATCAATATACTCGTCACAACACAGCATAGGCTAGTGCAAACTTGTCTGATCTGTCGTGACGCGGCCGCTCTCTCAACCCCCCCCGCACCGCTCTAAATCCACCATTACATATTTGATCTTAAAAAACAACAAGTTGTGCATGAAAGCAGTGGGTAACAAATAGAGTGGTTTTTCTTTACTTTTCTGGTTTTTAATAACCCATGTTTGAATTCTCCCTATTTCCATCAGAAGCTGAAATAATTGTTTGTGCAATAGAGAACATTGTTTGCAACAGGGTTTGAGGGTTGCATCCACAGCATCTGAACAAACTGGTTTAGTTCAGTTATCACGCAACTAAGTACACAAGGTAACCAACTAAAGCTAACGCGAAGCCCACCAATACTTTCGTAATAATTTTCAGTCTTTTTTAAATGTATTGAAAAGGTTTAACGATTTGACATTAATATTTTAATTTGTACTATACTTCAAGATACTCTTATTAGGTTGCCGTGTAAACCGGTCGATTAAACTCCAACTCCTTCCCATCCCAGAGCACGTATTCCAAGTCCTAACAAATCAGTGGCCTCTGGTCTCACCGGGACAGGAGTGCTTGTAGCTGAGGTGGTAAAATTGTATCGTATACTTCAAGATACTATATGCATATTTACAATAGGCTTCCCTCTACCGTTTTCAGATTCATAATTTGTAGCCGTTGAAAATTTTGATTCATGGTGTATTGCTGCAAATGGAAATGCCATAATTGGGAGATGCTCAATTTCACTAAACTTTATTTCTTAACCTTATGATAATAAATTGGTTTCTGTAACTGAATTTCTTGACTGATTGACTACTTTTCTACCTATCTAGGCTACTAAGTAGTAGATATTGACATACTTATATCTGCACCCACTTAAAACTACTGAAAAATTAACTATTTTTTAAATCCATATATTTTTATACACACAATATCGACTGCATAGATTAAGTACGCCAATCTGTACGAGCGTTTTGCAGTTCTTCCACTACCTTTTGTCATTCATTTTTTAAAACACTGATCTAGAATAAAATCGGAGTAGGTAGTAGTTTAGTCAAACTTGTAAAAACTGAGGTAGATTCTTGAAATGATTCTATTACCAACAATTACAAATGCAACAGAATTAAACTTCAAATAAAACCATTAATATCTATGGCACACGCGTGCACAGCACATCAACATGCAATTAGTCTTTCTAGTCAATCAAATAAAACATAAATCGTTACGCATCCTCGATCTTTGATTTCTTGTATTTTTTTAAGTCTTTAGAAGACAAGGAACACAAGAAAGCTTCGAATTCTGCCATATAAATCTCCTTAGCTTTTTTGAGAGCTTTCTTGTAAGTTTTCCGTTCCAAGCTCGACAATTTGTCCCACGCCTCATTGAGTTCCTCCTCTGAAGCATACTTCACTTTTTGTTTCTTCATTGATTTTGCAAAAAGTTTGATAGGCATTCTGAAAATTAAAAGTTAAAATTGAAACTGTATAATAAAATAGATATTTATGTGCTATAATTATAAAATTTAGGATCATGGGACAATAAATAGAAAATCCTTCATAAAATTCCCTGCAAAATCAGCATTTACATACCCAGCCACGCAAATTTATACAAAGTCTTTAATTAGGTACATTATATTTAATAAAATAAAATACTTTTTTGTTTAAAACCACGAGATTTATTAATTTATAACCGGTCGGTTCATAAATTAATAAATCTCGTGGTTTTAAACAAAAAAGTATTTTATTGTATTAAATATGTCAAACCACAAAGTGATTGCTTTCTACAACAATACATTATATTTAACAGGGGCCGTCTGTTTCAACGCTCGCTAAAGTAAAAGTAAAACAAAACGCCGTTACTAAAGTTAAATTTCAGCAAAATGCGTTTTTCAATCAATTTGACTGATTGTTTTACGTTACTTTTAACTTTTGTACTTACTTTCCGAAAAACGATAGTTACTCTAGAGTTACTCCGCCATATTGGCATATTTGACAGTTCTGGTCGAAGTAATGTGCGGAAGTGGGTGCTTCAACATTGATTACTTATATACTAATCAGTAATCATGAATTCCTCATCCAATATGTCTTGCAGCGAAAACCAAAACATTTCGTCCCCGCGTCAATAATATGGTTATCTGGGATGATCTCGAATTTTTGCATGAACTGCATGTCGAAAAAATCTTGCTGTTGAACAGAATCAATTCTGATATAGACATATTTAGAGTTACCTTTTAAAGACAAGCTCTATTTAATGGATGTTTCGCAAATTTTACAAGATCTTCAAATTAATATACCTATTGTATCATAAACATTGCAAAAATATAACATGAGCAGTCGTATATCGACATTAGCGAGTGAAGCTGCCTTTAAAAGACAAGCTCTATTAATATCGCTAGTATAGTTTGTACATTACTTAGGTTTAATGTAATACTCTTACAAACGGATTTTAAAAAAGCTATAATGTATTATTTTCGATACCATAAACAAATTGAATTGAAGATCTCGTAAAATATGTGACACTTTAAATTCAAGGAGATATCACAACTACTGGAAAGTAAATTACATTCATTTTGTATATTATATGTATTATAATAGGTCGTCATTTATTTGTAAATATTCATACAAATACTTTTATCGGAACAAAGCCGTCAGATCTTACGACGCGAAACAAAATACAACCGGATATTTTGACAGTTTTGATTTAGTTTACGGTGTTGCCGCATCAAAAAATATTTCAATGCATTTTGTCACATAATTCTGAGGAATATTCTGCTTTCTAGACTGGCCACACTGACAAATATTACAAAGCGAAAATACACTTGAAACAGCGCGTGATCCTATTTAACGTCCTCGTTACTTTAACTGACAGTTAAAATTTAACTTTAGGAAACGATTTAGCTTTCTGTTGAAACAGACGGCCCTAGGTACACTATACAATGTATAGTACAGTACGCATACCTATTTAAATACCCGCCTTTAAACAAAGTTAGTATAAGGGCATGTTAATGAGCCTGTTAACAATTTCTTCCTTAGTCAACTGTAAGCCTACTGTTGATAGCTCCGTTGTATCCTTTCCTTCAATCTCTTAAATTCTTAGCCACTATGGATGCACTATGTTATTCAAATGAAAAAATCTCAAAGGAGTATGAACGACAAGGTTCATTCGTGCCTATAATAAAATTATGTATAAAAACTCAGTTTACTATCTTAGTGAACCTGCAAATACTCTCTAACTGAGAGGGTGACGCATCTAGCAGATGGCAACAAGAGAGGTTACAAAGGAGTTCTCAGAGGCAGGACCATAAGTATAACAATTAACATTAGAGCACACAATATATTTTTTAAATACAATATGTAGATACATATAAACACTCTTTTTTGTATAAACCACCTCCCTAAGCTGAGCCTGTTCCGAGGTAGCAGAAAAAAAATCATCAAAATCGTATTGTGTAACTTTAGATTAATTGTTTTGATTTTTTTGTTGTCACAAAGGCTACCAATCAATAAAATATGATTTTGAAGTGCAGTAGGTACTTACTTTGGTGGGGGTCTCGGCTCTCCTTCAAACAATGAAATTTTTTGACTTAGTGTTTCGTTCAGGGAGACATTAAGATCTACTTCGGGTGTTTCTTCGATCTTCTTCTTTTTCTTTCTGTAAATTTAATATCATTATAAATAAGTTGGGTTCCTTCTCGTCGCCTCAGTTCTTATTTATCCAACAGACCATTTTAGTTTTTGTTCAATCTCCACTTTAAAATTAAAAATAAAGTATAAAAATGATAGTTCAACACAACTAAGAATTATTTAAAAACCTTCGCCTCCTGTCAAATTTTTTAATGGTCTGTTTTTTTTTTTTTTACATTAACTCCACACAGGAGGCCCTGAGGAAAATACGAACAATGTTGGACAAATACGAACTAAGGCAACATTCTGGCAACAATTATTTGTTTTCCAAATGATTTTTTTGGCTAATAACAACCAGTAAAAATATTGCAGTAAAGTGCAACAAAAATCTACTGTTTCAAATGCTTATGTAATGTGAAAAAGACTTTAAAATTCTTGCACCATGATGCCACCAGAAGCAACATATTGAAATTTTCAAACATGTTTAGCTAACGAGAAGTGGCAAACGGCGCCGAGGGAATTTCACCCCACATCAATATAAAGTTCACTCTAACAATGTAGAAAGAATTCAGCACAAATTTCTTGGTACATAAATTTTAAGCTCAAAATTCCAATTGAAAATATTAATTATATTGCTATTAATCAATTGGATTTAATTACTATTATGCTGTCTGACAGGAGAATTACTTAAGACCCGGTTGTATTACATAGAGTCATTACCAACAGCCTGCCTGCTTTTGTCGCCACTATTAGTATGCATTATCTGGGCAACAAGTTTGGGGGTAGTATTGTTGTATTTACTGACTCCATTTAAAGGATTAAGCGTAATCTGTACAACACTTTGCTGAATCCTACAAATTATATATTATGTACTGTCTAAGTGTGAGTGATCTAACTATCATTATAAAAAGCCAATGTTTGCATGTGTGTGCCCTGTAGACTCATAAACTACCTGACCAATTTTGCTAAAAATTTCTAAGTTAGAATGGTAGAAGTCGGGGATGCCCGAGGAAGACATGGGAAGCATTGCCAAGTCCTCTAGTTTTTTTATATATAATTCACTTACATTTTTTTTTTTAAATCATAATATTATGGACACATTTTTGACTGACATTTCTCATTACGAACGATTATTGCTTATGAGATGTAATGTTTTGCTTGTGTAAACAACAATTTTCTTTTAATCTGAAATACAAAGACATAAAATCTTACTTTCCAACAGTAGTTTCCATTTCAATTTCCATTTC
Organism: Limnephilus rhombicus; assembly: GCA_929108145.2. NCBI lineage: Eukaryota > Metazoa > Arthropoda > Insecta > Trichoptera > Limnephilidae > Limnephilus > Limnephilus rhombicus. The sequence goes on along the minus strand of OV815273.1, from coordinate 36,285,440 downwards.
GTGAGCTTCTTCATCTTGTTTCCGTTTCCTTGTTTTAGGTGTATCACTTATGATGGGTCTAAAATAAATAAAATGTAAAGGGTTAAATATTTACTAGACATGGCGGAACAACGTTTTTTCCGGGTCAGCTAGTATATGTATATATGTCGCAGGCCGATTGTAAAATCAGGTGTATCATGATGCGTCTTAGCCACATCATGATCTGCCGCCATTTCACAATGTGCCGGATATACGTTAGGCACATCATGAAAAGGCAGATTTATAAACAAGGCGTATCGTATTATACATTTTTTTTTTTTTTTTACAGTGAATGCCGCACAAGAATCTCAACTGCTCCCGTCTGGAGCCAGTGAAACTATGGCATCCCCAATTGGGGTATGTTGTGAGGCTGAAGGTAGTGGGGAGGGACGGGAGGTGGGGAAGAGGAAGGTTGGGAAGTACCCGGCTATTCAGATCTGGTCACCAAACACGGCTAAAGCCATTTTCAAGCAACGTTTCAATTCTGAATGGTGGTCTTACACCAGGGCGATACTGATAGTATCTTCTACTCTGGAACATGCCGCAAATATACTATATATTATTTTAAATGAATTAATTGTGAAATAATACAAATTAATCAAATAAAATTTATTTGCGCATGCCGGGTTCGAACCCGCGATCTCCGGATTGTGAGTCAAGAGTCTTACCCACTGGACTACGGAGGTCGTCATGGATACATATACACGTACATGGATAGTATTTGAGATAATTACTACTACATACCTACATAATATTTTATTTGTATTATTATTTATAGGTTAAAAACCAATTAAAGAGGAGTAAGGTATCCATGAGTATGGAACGTGTTTAATTTGTATCAAATTGGCACTGCTCAGGAACTATCAAAAATTAGTTTCCAAAACATGAACTACAATTATCATCCAAAGAATACGATGCAGATATCTCGGAAACAACTATATCTGTACGTCAAGCGGTTATTTATCAATGTTTGGGGGGCAGGGTTATCAAAAATGTTCATGCAAACCAGCAAAAAACCATTATGTAGATGTGCTTGTTTTAAAGAAAAAGTCCTTTGCAATTCAAAATGTCATAGTAGTTTATCCTGCATTAACAAATAAAACTAGAAATAACCCATTAGCCTCAGTTTTGTGAAAAAATACATCTTAAGAAGATATTAATTAGGTGCCATTTTGTTAAGATTGAAAAATAAACACGATTGAGGTTGAATAAAATGTGTATACTTATTTGACAAAAATGGTCTTCCTACAAAACGATATGGCTAAACGTGGTTAGCCAAATCGATAAATGGAGAATGCCAAAGATGCGCCTGATGTAAGTTAGTCACATCACGAAATTGCGGCAGATCATGATGTGGCTAGGCGCATCGTGATCCGCCTGATTTTACAATCGGCCTACGATATATACACCCTAAAAATGACAAAGGCCAATCATTTGTGTTTTACTTGTACAAAGGCAGTCAATTAAATTTTCAGGACAGTTAGCTCCAGTTTATCGCAAATTTATAGACATAAAATAATAGTGTTCAACTTACACTGGTTCAACTTCTTCTGATATTTCAAAGGTTTTTTTCTTCTTCTTTTTACCAACAATAGAATCATCCAGATTTCCATTTCTGCAAAAAATATTTATGTATTTTAGAACATTGGTGGATTTCAAATTTTATAAAAGTACGAGTACAACATATTATTTTTTTGTTTTATTGATCTGTACCGCACACATTAAATTATTAAATGCATCTACATAAGTACTTACTTTTATATGTTATATTTACTATTATTTAAATTCAATATTAATCAAAGAATAACATTTTTCTAACTTAGTTGAATTGTCTGTAACTATGTGATGCTATGTGTACTAACTAACCATCACGCAGTTTCCCGCAGAGGTAGGCAGAGAGGACGGACCACCAAACAACTCGATCTTAGCACACACTCCTTGCCTCGTTCACCTTCATACATCGTCTCATACATGCTCTTCTATTATTCCGACTTTTCACATGGCCCGACTCAAGTATCTGATTCACTTGGTCGTGTCATGTCTTCCTCGGGCGTCCCCGACTTCTTCTATGTGTACTACTATTATATTTATCCTGTTATTTATTTATTTGTTTATTAAGACATACACAGTACATTATAATACAGATAAGGTATGTTAAATTAAATTATTACATGGTTGTGTACCTATTACGTAAGTCCATAGAATGTCATTTGGTAATTACGTCTGAGATATGAACCGGTCTTAAAACTTAATTATTGAATGAATGAAGTAATAATAATAAAAAGGAAGAAAAAAAAGGGGGGGGGGAGATAAGGAGACATTTTAAAATCAAGAATTATATGCTCACTAATTGTAATTGACTGATTAAAGTTTAATGAAAAGTTAAGTGTAAGTAATTTTAAAACAATTATATCACGCTAAGAAATTTAATAAATTAGTTTTGTATGTTTTCAAGGAATCATGAAAAATGTCTAAGTGTAGTAATTTTTCATAGTGGTTATAAGTTATGATTGCGCGAGTAATTGGTGAGTTACTCGCTGCATTAGTGTTATTGGATTCTATATGAAAAAGAGAAGTGTGCCTGGTACGCCTCATTGGGACATTTAAACCAATAGTGGATAGCAATTCAGGACTATCTATTTTATTATTTAGCAGGTTATACAGAAACAGCAGATCTGATAATGTGCGTCTTTTTTGTAAACTTAACATGTTATTTGTAGTTTTGTTGTATTTCTTGAATAAATATTTAGAGAATTTATTCTGTATACTTTCTACTATATCTATGTACACCTTATATTGAGGATTCCATACCGGGGACACATACTCCAGTGGACTTCTGACCAATGAACAAAACAACATTTCAAGAGTCTTAGCACTTTTGAAAACTTTACATATTCTTAATAGGAAACCTAGCATCTTGTAGGATTTTGATATTATGTGTTCGATATGCTTATCAAAAATTAATTTGTTGTCTAAATAAACACCTAGATCTTTACATGTAGACGTAGATTGTAAAGGTTTATTATTCAAGTTGTAAGAATAGATAATTTAATCATTTTTATTTCTAGTAAATGTAATTGAGTGACACTTAGAAATGTTTAAGGAGAGTAAATTTGATTCACAATACGCGCACAAATGATCAAGATCGCTTTGTAATTCTATACAATCCGATAAAGATTGTACAGGTTTAAAAATTTTCATATCATCCGCATATAACACAAAGTAACTATTTTGAAAGCATACATAGATGTCATTTATGTAAATATTAAATAAGAGTGGTCCGAGATGCGACCCCTGGGGCACACCCGAGACGATTTCCGTTAAACAGGATGCGAAACCGTTGACAACCGTGATTTGGTGCCGATTACTGACATATGATGCGATCCATCTATAGAGATCACCGTGAATTCCTAGACTAAATAACTTCTGTAAAAGAATATAGTGATTAACACGGTCGAATGCTTTGGAATAATCAGTATAGATGGCATCTACCTGGCATCGCATATCCATTTGAGCATGAAGAAAATTTATAAAAGACACAAGATTCGAGGTTGTGGAGCGATTTCTCATAAAGCCATGTTGATTAGTTAAGAGTGAAGGTGAGATGGTAGAATATAATTGATCGTAAACAATTTTTTCCAAAACTTTACTTAGAATGGGTAATTTAGATATAGGTCGATAGTTGGGAGACATCATTTTTACTACCATTTTTAAAGATTGGGGTAATCAAGGCTGTTTTCCACTTGTCAGGAAATGTTCCTTCAGATAGCGATAGTTTGAAAATGGCAAAAAAGGGGGGTGTCAGTTGTTTACTACAATAATTTATAAAGATTCCTGGAAGTTGGTCGTTCCCCGGTCCCTTTTTGATATTGATGGACTTAAGGTATTTGAAAGTTATGTCTTCATTGATCTCGATTGAGCTAATAACGCTATTTGAATTAAAACAGTCACTGGCATTGCTTGTATGAGCAGGTTGAACATTCGAAAATACAGAACCGAAATACTCGGAAAATAAATTGGCTACTCCTTTACTGTCATTAGCAGTTTTTTTCACCATAAATCATATGATCGGGGATGGTAGGAGATTTATACTTACAAACTGTAATTAAATGTTAAATTTCATGTAAAAGCCCAATAGGACATTAGGAAATAATAAGTTTAAAAAATCTTTAGATTTAGTAAGAAAAAGTATACATTTAAAAAAAATTATCATCAGTAAGTTAGTAATTTATTAAAATTCTTAAACTTAAAAAGTGGTGGATTCTTCAAAGGCAAGTTAATATGTCTAACAAAGTGTTATTATATGAGTATTCAAAGTACACATTTAAGACAATATATTATCAGTTAGTATAGTAATTTATTAACTTCTTAAATTAATATAAAAACTGGTGGCATTAGCGCCCTTGAGGTGACTTTTCACAAAAATGGCGCTCTACAAATTATCCAACTATTAATATTATTATTAATATGTCTAACAAAGTGTTATCATAGAAGTATTCAAATACATAATTTTTATACACACATTGATTTTGGAGTCTTTGCTTCAGATGTGTCAACTTCATCCTTGGTTTTCTTTTTCTTAATTGGTGTCAGAATTGAAGGGCTGAAAATATGGCTAGATTAGTACTCCTCATTAGTGTAGACATTTTTTTTTTTTAAAGTAGGTTTTATTCTATTTTCAAGTTTTATTTCGTCACAAATCATTCACAACCGCTTTTAACCCATTGGCCACAAACCCCGGCAGCCTGCCGGGTGTGCAACTCAGGTACTTAACCACAAATCCCGTCGCTCTGACGGGCTAGAGTAGGTCCTCCAAAAAACGGAAAACGAGCACTCTGTAGGTAATTAATCATTCATTTTGTAGAATTGGCAATAATGTGTCTCTTATGTTTTTTCCCTGATATTTGTGTTCCAAGTTTTGTATGCAGCCAGCCGCCATTTAATTTCTTCAAAATAAGGAACTCCAGTGAAAAATATTATGGCTTTAAAAAAATATGTTCATATAGACCAATAAACGCTGATTCTGAATATATAAGTTTTATTTCATAATATTAAACACAGATTTTTAAAAATTATTAAAAAGTGCATTTTTAAACCTCTCCTCAAAACACAGCGTTAAGTTGGCATTACTGAAATGGTGAGTGGTGACGTCACTGCTAACCTGCCACCTGGTGATAGTGTGTATTGTATTGTATTGACATTTGAAATGACTTGAAGTGCACACGTATGCAATTCAACATTTCGTGTTTTTGGTTTATTTTCATACTGTTTATAGAGATTTAGATAAATAATAGTTATTGTGTTTATTGAAACATAATTTAGGCCCTCAACAATTTACGAAAAGGGCTATATTTGCGGATAATCTGCAATAAATTTTGCCTATTTGAGGTTAAAGTCATGTCATATTTGACATTTGGTTTATGTTTTTTCAAATTGTTTTTAGTATTATGGGCTTTTTATACAAGTTATTACACAATCGTCACGATCAGTGTCTTATAAATACCAGTGTTTCTGTATATGTTATACATAAAACAATGTAGAGTCACGCCTGAACACAAAATTCGAGGCTTACGCTGTCACTTGTATTTGCAATGAAAAAGATGATTTATTGTTTTTATATTGCACTTTGTTAAAATACAATAACAGTAGCGATGAAATGTGGACATTTTACCAATGTTTTTCTATATTAAAAGCAGTTAATCTTGAATTAAAAAACGCCTCAATTTCTCACACAAAAGTCATCGAGCCATCCTATATTTTATTCCGCCATTTTCTTATATTCAAAATCAGGAATGCTCTGCCCAAAAAAATTATTTCCCTAAATTTCGAAGTGAAATTTCCCTAAATTTCGAAGTGAAATTTCCCTAGAATTTCACATTTACGCAATTACCTACGTAGCCACCTGATTGTGTAACACTAATCCTGTTATAATATATGTTAATTAATATGATTAATTAATTGGAAAGATATCGGAACTTGGTAAATATACTTATAATACTGTGCTTTTCCAAATAAAACACTTTTTGCTAAGTGAAGTAATAATTTAAAAGTACGAATACACTCACCACTGAATTAGAAACTGAATTCCAAATTTAAAAAAAAACACTTTGCGAAATAAAAATCAACCGCAATCACCGAAAAAACAGAACTTAACCCATCTAATCACAGGAGACCCAAGTTGTCCCAAAACATCATATGCCGTTATAATAACAGGAGACCCAGATTGTCCCAGAGCGATAGTGCATTATTAAAAGTTAGATATCTCTCTTCCTGTCATGCGAAAATTTGTGATTTCTTTTATGTTAGAAACGTAATGAAATAATGCTTCTCATTGTCTTAGAATTATATGAGCTAGGTTTTTCAGATATTTTACAAACCCGATCAAAAGTGACGGTTTAATTTTTCGCCAATTTGTGACGTATCACACATTTAATTTTAAAATAAAATTGTATGAAAGTGATAAAAAGTGAGGTGACAGTTTTATTACAAATTTTATTTAGAAAAGGAGTATTTATTTTAAATTTTAAGTTTATTCTATTTTAATTACTTTAATTCGAATACTTGCAGTTATGCATTTTTTAGCCAATTTAAATTTCCAATATAAAATTTTTAATATTTAGAAACAAAAATGTTGATTTCTAATAAACACACCGTAAAGATTATTTTATCTAGATTTTAGAACAATTTTTGTTTTTGCAAAAGCGTTAAAAAAAACCAATAAATAGGAACATTTAAAATGCATGGGAAGAACCAGGAATTTTGCGCGCAAACCTTGATAGGCAAAATTTGACAGAAAATTATTTTCTTATTATTCGAAGGGTTAAAACATAAATAAATTTTTTTTTTCAGAGGTCCCATTTATCTTTTTAGATACATATAATATCATTTTGAGTTGTCAGTGTTAAAAATAACATTGCATGGTAAGTACATGAACAATAATTAAGATTCATGGGAATTCCAAAAAAAATATATATATATATATATGTATATATATAAATAATACCAGTAATATTGTCATATGTAATAAAATTTTTGCCAGAGTTTCTTAATTTCCCTAGATTTTGTCCTGATTTCCCTTATCCCTAAAAAATATTTTTCTCCCCTAGATCTAGGGAAATTTCCCTCGACATAACATCACTGATTCAAAGTGACAACCTGAAAGTAAATAAACTATCGGTGGGTGAAGACGTCACACAATCCACCATAGATATGGTGCTTTTCTGAGGGTCTAGAAAAATTAAAACTTTGACAATTATTTTAACTATTAAAACAAACTATAAAAATAAAATGCAGTTATTTAAGTTTGAAGGTCTTTATTCATTAAAAAAAATAAAAAAAATTGGACTGGAGTTCTCTATTGCGAGTGGTTCTAGTTTTTTGGTAGTGACCCTAAACGTCCCTGATTGCTTTGAGGACTATCATACCAAATTGTTTTATTAGTTATTAGTATACATAATGTAAAAAACTAAAATTATTATTGTTCGATTTACGAATATTATGTTTTTTTGTAACTTTTTGAATGAAAATGTGGAAAAAAACCTTACGAAAAAAAAGGTTATGTTTGTATCCTTATTTATACGTACTTTAATATTCTTTAAATTTTTATGTTTATTTTTTTCTTTACTTAATCCAATAAGAAAACAAATTTAAAGAAATTAATTTACTTGAATACATGGTTCAAAAATTACAAAAGATTTAGTACACTAATGCAGGTTTTCAATTTTTGGTACAAAATTAATTCAGTGGTGAAGGCCAATTTTTTAGCTCATTTATTCTGTGGCCAATGGGTTAAAATGTGAATGGTCCCCGTTAAAAGCATGAGCATTATGATCGAGCATAAGTCACAAAATGATCAAAAACTGAAGCGGGTCAAGAATCAGCATTTAACAAAGTCTGTTCAAATTCAAAATGGCACTGATTGTTGATCAAATTGTCATCAAATATAAAGGAGTATGAAACACTCCAAACTAAATCTTAATTTATATATTTTTAGTTGAATTATTTTAATGCCCAATGGTAAAAGATACTCACTACAAATCAAAGTTATTGTCTCCAATTAACTCTTCATCTGCATTCGTGACTGTGTTTTTTCTGATACGCTTTTTTGTTGCATTTTTTGGCTTTTCCTCACTAGAAATGGATAGGAGTCAAGAAAATTAATAACACCAGGCAAATATGAAAACATTAAATACAAATTATCAACACGGATAAAGCGGTACTCCAGTTATACGGTCAGTTTTATTTGTGCCAAATTTGCAAGGGAGCTTTCTCACCTTATCTATTCTTTGAGAGTTTATGGTCAATTTATAGAACAAAAGTTCAAAAATTTATAAAAGAAAGTTGAAGAGATTTAACTTTGGGTTTTTATTCCGTATTTTGTCCTCACTGATCTATTTCATAGATTCTATGGAATAGATAAGGTGGTTTGATCTTTGCATTTTGACATTGTGGTATTTTTATTGTCTTGTAGCATATAAATGGCCACAATCATTAATGACTAAAACCTATAAACGACTTGAGTTGGACTTAATAATTACCTTAACATGGAGGCTTCCTCAGGATACTGCTTCAGGTACTTCTTTAGATCAATTTCGTATTGCATCTTTTCTTCCATTAGCTGTTGGGTCAAGGCGGTTCGCTCCTTGGGACTAACAGTCTTCCACCTCCGGCCTATTTCTTTCATCCGTTCCTGGGAACAAATATCAATTAATTGACCAAACTAGTTTAAAACATGACTACTATTATCAACTATTATTTATTTAACACAGAAGCAAATAACCCACATTTATAAAATTTTTCAAAGAAATTAAAAAAAATCATTGAATTAATTATAATTATTTTAAAGTTAAATCAAAACATACACAGGGTGTAACAGGACATACCTGAAGGATTTTAACCAGTGATTCCTGAGCATATTTGAAGTAAAAAATGTAGATATCATTTTGGTGTCCGATGACAATTTTTTTTTTTTTTTAAATATATGTTTTTCAATTACACACCGCTACTGTTCCCATCGCTATGTGTTATATCCCATCGTTATGTGTTTGAGCGCTGTTTATGTGGTAATTTGATGTTAGAACCAGACGCAACGCTTATCAAGTGTCCGCTAGGCTATAAACACACTACTCTTTTAACTAGTCAGTTGCGGCGTGTGATGGAAATATATTTTTAATGTTTTTAATAGAAAAAAATGTCATCGGACAGAAAAATGACATCTCATTTTTTAACCCAAATATACCCAGGAATCGCCGGTTCAAATCCCTCGGGTACGTCCTATTACACCCTGTATAATGAAAAAAGGATTAATAATGCAGATTTCATCTTATCAATAATACAGAGCCATTTCACCCCATGAATGGTACGGAGTCTTTAGCATTTTATACGCTTCTTGATCAGTTTTAATTTGTTCAGTTTTCAGAAAAACTCATGGGGTTAAGTAAGAAGTAAGTGCGTTGGAAATAATTTTATTGTTTTTAAGCTTTCTTGGCATTCAAAAAATATTTCTGCTTCTTATTTTATAAAGGTAAGACTTTATTTCAATTTAATTAAATACAATTTGTCAATTGTAAAATAAAGTATACCAGATGGCAAGCTTCATATTCATAAGTAAAAGAGTTAATAACTTATAGTCAGTCACAGTAAGGCTGGGGTTACACTTGTAATTAAAATTTACGGATTACGTAAGATTTTGACAGATCACTCACAGGAGCGTTTACATATTTATTTATTTACGTCCTTGGAGCATTTACATCAATCGTGTAACATAGTAAAAATAGAAACAATAAAATACCAATTATTATTTCTCTTATTTACACTAATAGAAAGGAAGCAGAATTAAAAAGAAATAACAACAAAAACAATATTAGAAGAATAATAATAAAATTGAGATCAGAATTTTTGAAATTTCTGATATAAATTTAGGTAAGGAATGAATGAAAATATCAACGAAACTGAATTTATTTCCAATCCTATGTAGTCTTTGGATTGGGGAGATAATGAAATACTTAGTTTTAGACTGATAAACAAAGAACAGCTCTGGAAGTCTCGGGTCACGATTTGGTACTCGGAATGTTATTAGTTTTGTTAAGTCAGGTGCGTCAAGTGATCCATTAACCAATTTGAATAAAAGAATCAAATCGCTCTTGGTTCTTCTACACCAGGGTTTCCCAACCAGTGGTCCGCAAGAGGCTAGAAGATGGTCCGCCGGTCAATAAACGTGCCAGCGCGCAGGCGGCCCCTGGTCGAGAAGTCTGAATAAAAAAAAATCAGGACAATATTCAGTTTATCATTATTGTACCTTGTGGTCAGTGGCCATTATGTTATTCCGTTTCGCCCCACCCCATCCTATCCCATTCTGCCCCCTCCAAAAGTTGACAAAACACAAATTTCAACTTCGTAAAAAATTTGTCCGTTCTGGGGGGGGGGTAGCTAGAGAATTGTGTGGTCTTGGGGGGTGGTTGGTGACTTGGTTTCACCACCCAAGACCACAATTCTGTCTTTTAATTTTTGACATCTCGAAATGGCACATTTAGGCAAAGACGTTATATACTGTAGACGCGGGATAGAAATCTCAACGTGGGAAGCCAAAAGCAAGGCAACTGCACTGGTCTCGATTTCTAGTACTTTAGAACTAAACTGTACTAGTCGAGTAAGGTATTGTCTTACCAGTAGGAAAATTGCATTTAAAAAGCGCCAAATTGCCCTCCTGTGTGATGAGAAAATGTTTTCATTACACGGCAAACAGTAGTAAAAGTGAAGAAATAACATTTCATTTATATGTATTATAAGCAATTAATTCATTTTCATTATTATATTATCGATTATTATAAGCAATATAATTAATTTTCATTTTCCCCGTTCGACAATTTTGTGTGTCATTAGAGAAAAAACACACACATTCTTTGATTGTCTTATGTACGGCCACTGAGGCCAATTTCCAACTTCAAACTTTCGGACGATTGTGTAGAAGGGTAGTTCGTGCGTTGGAAGTTCGAGTTGGAAGTTTGGCTTCGGTGTGGAAGTAGCATAACTTTTTAATACATGAATAACTTTTGAATTAAGAAATTACTGAAAACCGCTGAAAACAAAAGAGTGTTGCTTACTTGCCACATTATTTTGCGAGTATGTGAGACTATGGCGAGTCTATTTATATAACGTCATTGCATTTAGGTACTATTTCTTACGACAAATCTCTTAGCTTATCAAACTGATTTTATAATCAGTAAGAAGGCTGGAAATTCGCATGGGCGCAATTAGACCTGTCAAAAAACTTCAGAAAGAATAAGTTCTGTAACTTGCTATAAATTATGTTAACCCCTCCGAATTTTCGAGAATATTAGCTTTTGGTGTCTTAAACGAAATGACATTTTACGAAAACTTTTAGTTATAACCGCTTCACAATTAAAGCACTATAAATGAAACATTTCTGAACGTAGCCGAATAGTAAAAACTGTTTTAGACAGGTTACAAAATAAGCTTTCGAATTATTATATTACAAATAAATATTAACATTTGTAAATATTAAAATTTAGAATGCAAACATTAAAAAAATGTGAAAATGACTCACGTGATGTTTTTATGTGAAAACGGTACTAAAATCACAGATTATGTAAACAACAATACGTATTCTATTGTATAAATGTGTAATAAACACTTTTGTCACCTCACTTTTTTATCATTTCATATAAAAATATTTAATAGAAATTAAAAATGTCAGGCGCCCGTAGGAAATTTGGCAGCATAAATTATGTGTCAGACTGCGCGTCTGACAGAATGTTCTTTTTATGTATTTCTATGGACAACTTGAATAGAGATGTGCAGCATGATTCACTATCGACCTTTCACTTTTTATTTTACGGATGTAACTAAAACAATAACGGAGTTATAACGGTTTCTATGGAGACACACGCGCTGACGTGTAAACACGCTTATTGTACTTGACTGCTGTCGTATTTTTAACGCATATATCTGCTTACGTTGCTGAGGGGTTAAGTGACTTTTGGTGTCGTTTACATTGGTAATTTGGCCATAAATCGCTTACAAGAGCGATTTACAGGAAAAAACTTACCGAGTCTAAACCCAGCCTAAGAATGTTGAGATGAATGGTGTGCTCACCTATAATTGGAATCATCGCTATAACCATATTGAAAATGTAAATTAATTGGTCAAAACTATTAACGATGTGACACGAGAAGCAGTATTGTCAAACTATATAACGGCTACTTGTCTAGACCATATCTATATAAGAGAGAGGGAGACCATAGAAATCAGTTCGTGCGTATGTGAAACAATAATAGCTGACCACTACCTAATTGCAACGACGATTTATTTCTCTACCTACGACAAACACACTTCAGACAAATCGCACACTGAGTACTATACTGTACTCTCTGATAAAAAAGTTAATCTATTTATCTCAATCACTGATTGGAATGAAATGCTAAAATTATCTGAACCAAATATATTGTACGAAGAAATTAAATCGAAATTTAAAAATATTTATGAACTAAGTAACATCACAAAATTTAATAAAAAATATCGCAATTATCAAAAAACTTGGATGAATGATAGCCTCATTGAAAATATACAAACACGAGATACTCTTTGGAGGAAATGGAAAAACTCATCCAACATCAAAAAATATGAAATCGATTTTAAAAAATACAGAAATAAATTAAATAAACAAATAATAAACACAAAAAAATTATACTATAACTATAAATTTAATCACTGTTTCAAAGACATTAAAAAAACATGGAATGAAATTAATAAAACTCTGGAGAGGAAAGATAAATCCGGTTGCGATGAAGTCATATCAAAATATTTCTTAAAATCCAAATCGAAAGATGCAGTGGCAGAAAATTTTGCAGACTTCTTTGATGAGGGGGTAAATAAGTTATTACATGTATGTGATGTCCGAGCGTCAGAATACACGCCGGAATATTTAAATAACACAATGTATCTACCACGAGCAAATACAAAGCAAATCGAATTAATTATCGGAGGTATGAAAAATTCCAAGACACCAGGCATAGATTTAATTCGTATGTATGATTTGAAAAAACATGTTAAATTACTTAGTCCTATAATCGCCCACTAATTAACAGAATAATTGATACGGGCCATATTCCCGATGAATTAAAATATAGCATTGTAAGGCCTATCTTTAAAAATGGAAATCACTCTTTAATAAACAATTACAGGCCGATTTCCTTACTTCCTGCATTAGAAAAAATATTAGAAAAATATATATCAATAAATTTAGATAAATACTTAAATAATCTGAGTATTATTGATGAATGCCAGTATGGCTTTCAAAAAAATAAAAGTTGCAATAAATTGCTTGAAAAATTTTCTAATCATATAAATTCACAACTAAACTGTAAACAACATGTATTGATTCTATTTATTGATTTCTCAAAAGCTTTCGACACACTTAGCCATATACAAATAATTAAAGTACTTGAATTTATAGGTATCCGGGGTAAACTCCTCTTATTCTTTAAAAACTATTTGTAAAATAGAAAAATGAGTGTGAAGATTTTAAATATAATTAGTAAATCAAGATACATCAAATCGGGAGTACCGCAAGGGTCAATTCTAGGTCCAAAATTATATATTATATATGTAATTGCTATGTGTAAGATTTTCAAAAAAGCTCGTCGATTCATTTTTGCTGATGATACTGCTCTTGTTGTATCAAATGAAAATCCTGAAATAGCTATACAAGAATTACAAAGACATTTTAACGAGCTTCTCAAATGGGCTCATGATGTAGGATTAATTATTAATGTTAAAAAAACCAAATGCATGTACATAAAATCACCAAGTTTGAAAATGTGGAATGTTCCTAAATTAACCGCTCATAGCTTTGACTGTATACATAGAGGAATTGTTAATGTTTGTGACTGTGAAAAAATCGATTTTACAAATGAATATACTTATCTGGGAATAATTGTTGATAACAATTTTAAGTGGGATAAACAAGTGGCTAAAATTTGTAACCAGCTCAGATCCTTAGCTAGTAACTTTTACAAATTAAAATTTATTTTGCCTCATTGTACTCTTAAACTTATATATTTTTCTATGGTCGAATCCATCCTTAGATATGGTATTCGAACTTGGAGACATGCAAGCACTACTTACATTAAATTATTGAAAATTTACAAACTGCCATAATAAAAAAAATTGTCACAACAAATATTTACAAACAGAGACATAACTTAAAACTACTGTATGGCTCAGAGAGCTTACTTACAATAAAAGGTCTCCACTGGTTCACTACTATTATGGATAATATGGGGAAAAGCCCTTACAAACACTTACTTGTACACAAACACACCACAAGATTTAGAGAAGGAAAGGGCCTTAAAACTCCTCGAATATAAAAAAAAATATAGAAGCCGTACTCTTGAACTCTTGAATATCTAATACCAGTGATTTTCAATAAAATCAATAAAAACATAAAATTTGAAAAAAAATGAGAGACTAAGTCCTAAAATGATAAAACTATGGTTAATGAACGAAAACTCCATGTATCTTTGAATATCTTAATATAGCTGCCTACATATCTTGTTATTAGGCAGGTATATTGAAATATCTTATATATTTATAGTTGTAATTTAAATTATCTAATATTACTATGTGATCTATTCTAATTTTTCCTTAAAACTATAAATGTATTTACAAATATTTTCTTAGATATTATATTAAGAATGTTTAAATTGTTAGAACCTGCAGACAAGCTGCCATATGACAGCTTTGTGGGTCTACTAAAATTTTTTTGTACAAAATGTATTCTGTAATTTAATAAAAAAAATAAATAAATAAAATTATAATGTGATGTACGTATTCTGTTGGCGAGCCAATAAATAAAAAAAAATAAGGTCTCTAAATCAATGATAAGATGAAATCTGGATTGTCAACTCCTTTTTTCTTCATAATATGAACACGATCTTTTGTGACTGACACCCACGGACATATGAATACATCTGGACCTGCCCTAAGTGATAAAAACGTATTATTTCCCCCTCCCCATGGAGCCAGCTGGAGCCCCTCCTTGGAGCCAACTCGCTCCATGGGGAGGGGAGAGAGCCTCGCTTGAATCTAAAATATGTGACGTCATCATTCTTGTCCTGAACAGCGCGGAAGTAACATCCATACATTTTTCGAAATAACACGCCAAAAACGGTAGCTTGTGCTATACATTATACCCACATATTATATGGACATAGCGAATGTGGGCGGTTCTCCAGTGTGCTCGTCGCTGGTTACAGGGGTAAGTAAATTATGAAACATTTGTAAAAGTGTCTTAACTAAACACGGCAACAAAATATTGCTATGTGGATTGGGGTGAATCTTTTCGGGGGCGAGCATTTGGCCTTAGCAAATATGTTATTAACGTGGCAAGCAATTCGCGCTCCCATGTAAAAAGGTCTATTCATTCAAAGCAGATTTTGCTTTTAAGAACTAAATGGTGATATTATAATGCAAGATGCCTATATACTGTCAGATTGATTTTTTAATGAATCACAGTCATTTTTCCTCTCTTTGCCCCCCATAGTTTGGTTTTACCCCTCATCTGTATGTTCTGGTCTATTGAATTCTGATGTCTATGCTGACACCTCTCGTTATTACAAAGGAAATTACCATTTTGTTGAATAAGGGAATTTAAAAAAAAAACATGTGAAATCCTAATGCTAATTTACATCTATGTACTTGAGAATAGGTTTCAAAATTTTTGAAAAGATAAAACTTTTGATAGTCAAAATTGTGTAGGTATTGTGTTTCTAGACATTGTTTGTTGCTTTTGCCGGTCCCTTGGAAAAGCTCATAAGAAAGTTTCACTGTATTTACATAAATGAACATACCTGAGGGCTGTACTCTGCCAGGATTCCCGAACCTAACATTTGTTTAGAGTACAGACTATAAACGTTGGATGGTGGCTTGTCGGGTTTCCCATTATGTCGGTCGTGCATCTTCTTTTCAGCTTTCGTTAATGTTGACTTGGCCGAAGGATCAGTCTAAGAAATTTATTATTAAAAATGAGTGAAATAATTAAATCAAAAATTTCATAGGAGATATTTAATTGGTTTGATATTTAAAAACAAATCAATCTGTAAAAAACAAAGTTTTTTTACTATAATATCTATTTTCAAATGTCTTTTAAAACTTTTTTGGTTCGACAGGTTTGAACCTTCCTTCCCAGTGATCGGAATCAATCGCCCTACCAACCTTGCCAAATTCATATGAAAAATGCATATGTCCGTATGTTTATGCGTTATTGCCACCAAAAATTGATAGAATGCACTGTCATCGACAACGAACCTATCTGCCAAGTTTTAGCTCAATTTGATCTCAGGAAGTAGGTTAATTTCCACATCAAGCAAACAAAAGTGAAATTAAAATAGATGTATTTAAAAAAACAACCTAATCAAGTCAAGCAAGTTAGAACACATTTTATCATAACCAACCATAATTATTTCTCTCTGTTTTTCTTCCGCTGCTTGAAGCCACGGTAACTGGTCATCAGCGGGAAGTTCTTTCCACTGTTTACGGAGAAGAGTGAAAGCATCTTTCGGGGTTTTGTTGGTTAAATCCTGATTCTTATGTTGATCTTCTACATATAAATTGAAAGCCGTTATCTTTTTTGGTTGTTTCCGTAGTTTCTCTCTGCCGTTAGTCACTTCAGGGTGTTGTGCGCTAAAAGTTGATACGGAGATGTGTGGGTTTATATTCATTTAAGTGTTTTTGTTCATAATAAAAATATTACAAAAACATCAAACTACTTACTAAAAGATCTCCAATTGGGCGAGGTATTCCTGCTTGCCTAGCTCAGCCCTTTTTACATACTTTGCTTTTTTCCTGTCCTTTAAATTACGGTACCGTTCCGCAATAACTTTAGTCCTCTCAGGCTAAAATGGAATTGTTAGTACATAATATAAATACATATACATATGTATGTCGAATATAAAGTTTCATGGAATCGTGTAAGGGGCCATTCAAGTAATACGTAACGCACTTGGGGGTGGGGGGGGTCTTGTGAAAAGTTACTGTGCATTACGAGAGGGGGAGGTGGGTTCGAACAACGCTTTAGGTAAATTTTTTTCTTCATTTAGATTAAAAAAAAACTAGGGAATTAAAATCTTCCAAGTTGGCAATCCTTTTCGATCTTGAAATCTCCTGTTTTATTTATTACCGCAAACGCGATTAAGTCAAGAAAAAAGGTATTTAAGCTACTTTCCAGTATTTTGCGCAACTTAATTGTGACTTTCAGGTAAAAATTGTCACTTGGGCGTTATGTAGCATTTAGGGGGGAAGGGGGGGGGGGGGGGGTACGGAAGAACGTTACGGTGCGTTACATGGGGGGGAGGGGGGGTCAAAAATCTTCAAAAATTGCGTTACGTAATACTTGAACGTCCCCTTACATGGGGGGGAGGGGGGGGTAAAAAATCTTCAAAAATTGCATCACGTAATACTTGAACGCCCCCTAAGGCATCACAGTCCTGGATCTATTGGAGGCAGTGCAAGTTCACACAAAAAAAATTTAAAGGTTTTTTTCCTATTTTCAGATTACAGCTTAACCTCTGGGTGGCCACGCCATTTCACGAAAATTCAGGAAATTTCGCTAAAAAAGCACCACTTTGAATTTTGAATTGAATGTTTTGTCGATTAATTTTGAGCTATCGTATATTCTATTGACTGAAACACGTTCCTAGAACAATAAACTATGTACCAAAACAACATTACTTGCGTTAATTACGTAAATTAATAGGTTTTACGATGTTTTAGTCGAGGAATATGCATCAATTTTGAGAGCTAAAATTCGCGGCAAAAATGACATTTCTATGTCATAGATAAAATCGTTTAAAAATATTCTGGGGTTGCAAGGTGAATGAAATTTTGATACATCTTATGGTGTAATGTTGGCGCAAGCGATTCTGACCCTGTTCTTCATACAAATTATGTACATAGAAGGGCCAAAATCGCAGACAAACATTTTTTGTTCGATATTTTTTCAAATTATTTTCTCGCGCATGCGCACAATACACGCGCGCCCGCGCGTCTCCGGCCTATTAGAGGTTAATCTGTTACGACGTATCAAAGAGAACCCGTGACTCTCGAATAAGAGACTTGCTGCACTTCTCATTTTTCCTAAGAGAGTTGCATTAATTCTAATCACAGTACAGTGACCTCACTTATAATACAATATACTTACGAGACTTAATTTGGGAAACTCTTCTTTAACACTCTCCGCATGATCGGCACAATACAGAAAGAAGGCACTTGCTGGCTTCTTCGGGTGGTCCGGGTGTTGATTCTGCAAAAATGGTTTGAATCTTTAATTATTACTTTTATTGTTTAATTTATTTAGCCGGATAGGAAAAATGTTTTAACGTCATATCATACAAGAGTTTCAATTTCAGTCAATGAACACTGAGAACACAACACATGCTTGGGTTGGTTAACTCTTTGAGAGCCGGAAGTGACTATCTAGCCCAGGGTTTCCCAACCAGTGGTCCGCAAGAGGCTAGAAGATCCCTGGTCCCTGGTCGAGAAGTCTGAATAAAAAAAATCGGGACTATATTCTGTTTATCATTATTGTACCTTGTGGTCAGTGGCCATTATGGTATTACGTTTCGCCCCACCCCATCCTACCCCGTTCTACCCCCTCCGTTGTGGTAAATATTCTGCTAGAACCCGTCCCATCCTATCCCATTCCGCCCCCTCCGTTGTGGTAAATATTCTGCTAGAACTCGTCCTACCCTATCCCATTACGCCCCTCCCGTTGTGCTATCCGTCCCGGGTGCCACCCATGCTAGCCTATGCCAGAATTGTGGTCCCCCCCTCGCTATGCCACTGCCTTGTGGTCCCTGTCGAAATAATAAACGTACAAGTGGTCCCGGGACAGAAAAAGGTTGGGAACCACTGATTTAGCCGATGGGCACATTCAGAACAAACTTTCTTTTCAAGGGATTTTGCATTGTAAAAAATGTTTGTAGCTTACAAAAATAAATCTTTCTCCATTGGCAACAAAATAAACAATGAGAAAAGAGTTTTCCTTTCGTAAGAGCAGCCATTTTAAAATAATAACAATTTATTATGTTAATCATTCTTCATATTATAGATAAAAGCTCGATTCCATGTTATAGATAGAGCATATAATTTGGTCATAAAACTGAAGATTTATTTTATTTGATTAAATTACCTAGCAATTCAATATTAGAATCCATTAGAATGCTACTTTATTTTAGTACATATTAAACAGTAATTTAAAAAAACTTTTTTACCGATATAAAAATAACCATAATATTGTCAGTTTAAGTTCAATACCGCAGAAGAATCATTTGTAAAAATGTTCAGGAAGGACAAAACTATCTATAAGCGCTCTTGCTTGCTTATGTACTGGGGATAGTTCATTTGAGGCAATTGACTTTAACCCAGTACAATGGTCAATTTCAAAATTTGAAAGCACAAAGTCAATGCAGCTAAACAGCTGTTCCAACTGAAAGTGCGTAATTTTTTTTTTTTTTTAATTATTTGGATCATATTATAATAAGGTATTGAACTTACAAATACTATAGGGATATTTTTGGTAAATATGCAGTTAGTCCACCTCACGGATAATACGGAACGTTCGTGTTGTCAAAGTTTGATGCACGGATAATACGGAATGTTCCTTTTTGAACTAATAGACAATCAAATATGACATTTGTCGGAAGTACCAATCTTATAAAATAAATTCTCTAAAATAATTATAACTCGTATTTCATCATACTTTTAAAAAACATCCCAGGTTTTGAATGGTTTGTTGGCAAAGCAGGGTTTGTCTAGCGGGTTTGTGTAATTATTTTAATACATTTCTTTCCATGTTCTACTGTTATAAATACAGGTACAAATTTGTCAATGATGCATTCACTTTGTTTTACGCAAAAATATTTTTTCTATGATTGGCAGCATTGTCTATGAAATGTTAAAATAAAAACGATGGATAAACAATGGCGTTACCGCGAGAGTGAATTAATTTTAACAAAATTAAAATGTTAAATGCATATTTTTGCCTGTTTTTTGGTCTCCCCCGACATAAATACTCACTTTTCGTAATAATAAAGCTAAATCTAACTGTTTGGATAAAAAGTATTTCGTATTAACGAGTAAGCGGTTTAATGCATAAATAATTTTTTTTTTTTTAAAAAGCTAAATAATAATATTTCATTAGGTAAAATTCTTATTGTATCTTCAACAGATAAATAAAAATTGGGTGAAATGCAGAATACGCCAATGTCAGGGAATTTAATAAAAATGCACTTTCTAGATGAGAAAAGTGTGTAGAAACTCATTAAAAAAAGAATTAATGTGCGGAAAGCAAAATTGAGGGAAATACAGCCGATCAAAGTTTTATAAAATTTCACTCGCAAACTGATACTATGACAGCCCGCCCGCCATCGTTATGTTGGTATCCCGGACCTGATACAAACAAGAGCCTAGATACAATTGTAGAATTGTAGCCGACTACATGGGATACTTGAGGCGCGTAATTATGAAAAACAGAATTAATAATATAATGTAAATAGGCACTGAAATGGAGAATCCCGCCAGACAAACCATTTAAAAACGTAGGCTGTTTCTTAATGTAAAGATAACATACACAAGCCCGCTAGAAAGGTTAGGTTAGGTTCGGTTAGGTTAGGTTAGGTTAGGTTAGGTTAGGTTATGGGGGGGGGGGGGGGGCAGATCCGGCGCTGGGTTAACATACACAAGCCCGCTAGAAAGGTTAGGTTAGGTTCGGTTAGGTTAGGTTAGGTTAGGTTAGGTTATGGGGGGGGGGGGGGGCGGGCAGATCCGGCGCTGGGTTAACATACACAAGCCCGCTAGAAAGGTTCGGTTAGGTTCGGTTAGGTTAGGTTAGGTTAGGTTAGGTTAGGTTATGGGGGGGGGGGGGCAGATCCGGCGCTGGGTTAACATATCCCATGTAGTCGGCTACAATTCTACAATTGTATCTAGTCCGTGATACCAACATAACGATGGCGGGCGGGCTGTCATAGTATCAGTTTGCGAGTGAAATTTTATAAAACTTTGATCGGCTGTATCTCCCTCAATTTTGCTTTCCGCACATTAATTCTTTTTTTAATGAGTTTCTACACACTTTTCTCACCTAGAAAGTGCATTTTTATTAAATTCCCTGACATTGGCGTATTCTGCATTCCTCCCTAAAAATTAATTTGTGAAATTTCTAGATTTTATGTAATTCTCTATTTTTCAGATCATATAAATATTTTCACAACCTGTGCATTTAACATACATCACATAATATATCTGGAGGATTGTAGAAATAATTCAATTTACCTTTGATTTACGACCGTAAAAATCAGTCCAAGGATGCTGGAGCCACTCCACAGCATCTGACAACACCTCCTCCAGTAACCTGAACCCACGAAGTCTTTGGAAAATCAAATTCCACATATGCTGACAAAGGGAGTCAGTGTAATCATCGAATGCAATCTATTAAATGGAAAATGTCATTAAAAACAAAATCAAAAATAATACCATGGTGATGTAAAATATCAAAATGATCATGTTTTGCACAGCTAATCGATTCTTATGAAAATATTTTAGCTGATTTCTAAAAAAATTATCAAGGAGAAAAGGTTCCAGAACTGGGAGTCCAACATTGGAGATTCTCCTCTCCGGAAGACTGCTGCTTCAACTGACCTATCAAGATATTACAGCTTTGTACAAGGAGAGATTAATATGCATTAATCTTCATGCGTTCTGCAAAATCCTGTAAGGGAACGTACCCATACTACGTGACCTGTTTAGGAGGGGGGGGAACTTCAAAATACCACGCTTGGTCAAAATGGGGGGGACTGAGGTTTTTATCACATAGTCAATCTAGAAATCTTTTTATCGCACTCTTGCTGTCACGCAGCAAGCGCCATATTAATAAATACAAATTAAGCCAAATAATTTTTTTTAAACTTTTTGTTAGCAAGAAATGATTCAAAACCATATATTTATGATTTACTACGTGAAAACTGTAGGGGGAGGGGGGGGGGGGGGTCTTGGAATATACTGCATGTGGGGGGAGGGGGGGGGTTAAAAATTGCAAAAAGTTGGTCACGTAGTATGGGTACGTTCCCTAAAGGTGCTGTTCGTTCCAGAATGCGATACTATCCATTTAGTGTTAAGTAAAATAATTATTCAATATTCATGTTATTTTAGTTACGCATAGTTTCTCCTTTTCAAATATGCAAATAAAATTCTCCCACGGTTTCTTCAAGTAAGGTCCCAACGTTGAGAAATAATATGTATTTGTCCAGTTATTATATAAATGCATTCCTTTACAAAGATTTGGAAGAAATAATTTATTATTTAAATTGTTTTATTTTTAAGTAGGTATGTGTACATTTCAAATAGGACCCTCAAATAGAATCTATAAATATTTATGGCAGCCCCAATGGAAAGTGTTTGCTGTCAGCCTTTTATGACCCAACCTAAAGGCGCGTTCAGATGTTTCGATTGTTGTTGATCCACTTTTATTTAACGTAAAAAGTTGAATAAGATTATGTTCACACGTTTCAATTTAAGTAGAACCGAATTTGACATTCAAGATGGCGTCAACTGAAATTATCAGTGCGTGCGTCTCTCTAACTTCTGATGTTCTGCGAGACGAGCTCGAGATTATGGAAAAGCATAAAAAACGTCATATTTGGGCGAGAAAATGGATGGTGACGCATGTCTCTGAATATTTACCGCTATTCTCTGTCATTATCATAATATATTGGGTAGGTAGTGTAAATGAAACACATATTATTTATTGCAGTATCACGGGCATTTCTATTTTTGTACACTTCTTGCTTTTGATCCCAAAGACAGGAATGCATAAATCTGAACATCAAATCATCCGACCATTTCAGATATTTTTTTGTTGAAACGGATTCCATGACGGTAGAAACTAGGAATGTCTAACGAATATTGACATAAATGTTTGACGTCTACTTGTGCCCGCGAGTAACTATGGTAACCAAGATGGCGCGGTCATACTCGAACGTCAAAAGTAGACAGGCTATCAACTTTAGTAAGTCAACAAAAAACTTGTTCAACTTTGTTGAAAGAAGGTTCACACCTGTCAATATGCTTTTAAGTGTCGAGTTGATCAACTAAAATTGAACCGTGTGAACCGGCTATAAGAGGAACTTCTCTAATCATAAAATTCGCAATATTTGTTTGTCCCTTAGTTTATTGGGTCTTCAATTTTGGCCATCTATTGTTTTATTGTTTCCGTATATTAGATTTTAAAATCCTTTGTGTTGGCTGCTAAAGATTCTGTTCCCACCAATTTTAATGAACCATATTAATTTTTATTTGTAAATTTACTTTAAATATGGAGAGGTTGATAATGTAGGGGTGAGTCTTGTTGTTAGAGTGGAACTGGAAGGTACATGAGGTGTACCTTCAGTTATGTAGTTGAACTCGAACTGTAATATCTGAAACTGGGAGGTACATGTTGTACCTAGAGTTCAGTAAATTGTAAAAAACTGACAATAAAGGTATCGAGGGAAAGTCGATCTTCGATATTATTCCGTGTGGTGTGGTCATAGAGACCACCCGAGCAGAGGGAAAATAGACCCATTTGTAGTATTTGTATTTTATTGCATTAAATAAATTGTGAAGAAGAAGTGTTTTCCTGCAAACTCCATTCTGTTGTGTTCTCGTACCACGATAGTAAGAAACAGGTGCCAGAAATTGGACTCAAACTTAGAATATTCTCTTGTCAGGACTCCCACAGTATTTATTGTTCACTGTGTCATTTCTTGGAGGATGTTTGTGAGAAAAGACTAATGATATGTTAATACAAATAATAGACTACAATATCATACCAAATTCCAAGGGAGACGGGCAGCTCGTGATTGGTGCTTAAGGTTGTCTTTTGGAGGAATGTGCAGCCTCATCCGAGACAGCAGTTTCTCAATGTCTTCCGGGGGCCAACTGAGCGAATCTGCAATATTTAAAAAGTATGTTAGTTTCAAGTACCTAAGCGATGGTCAAGAACTAGCTATTGCAAATTAAAAATCTCTCTGCCAATCTCTACTAGCATACGGCATTATAACTTGGGGGGAACATCTACTAAAAGCCCAAAAAATGGTAATACGTGTCATTAACAAGCGACCGACAAGATACCCCTCCAAACGACTCCTCATTGAGTATAACGTCTTAAAACATACGGCAACTCCATCTAAAATTTATGCTAATACATTTCCTGTTCAAATACAAAAACAAAACTCTATTACAACACAACTACACCACCAGAACAATAACCAACAAACACTACAATGTACCTACACTACACACCACGTCAGCTCAAAGACAATTTTTCTTCCTAGCTCCTAAAATCTTTAACCTTATCCCTGAAAACTTAAAAATGTTGAGTCAACCCCATTCCTTTAAAAAACAAATAACGAAATGGATCCTTACACATGGAATACATTACAATTTTAACTCTCATTCACTTTACACTCTAGCAATTTAATCACCTTTCAGACAAAACATAATATATCTCTATTTTCTAAATTAGCGGCATTGTATGTACAGATTATTTAGTGTGATCTATATCTAACAACTCCTCAAATTTTTCATTTTCTAATAATTCTCTAACTTCTACATCTTCTTCTTGTAATCCAATCTAACTATAAGTATGTCATTTTCTTATTATAAAAGATCTGTGTGCATAGTATTAAGAGCAGGTAAAACATAATATATCTTTATTTACTATCTAAGCAGCATTATATATGTATAAGACTGCTTTCTGTGAACTATATATCAATAATTCCTTAATTTACTAATAATAACTTATCTTTTCCAATAATTCTTTAACTTCTTCACCTTTTTCTTGTAATCTAATATAACTAGGTACATGAACTCTCTTATTGTAGAAGAATTTGTGTGCATAGTATCAATTAGTGAAAAATTTCAACCCATACTAATGAACGTATATCTGCAAACTGTAAACTTCACCCCCCATAACACAGGGTCATCCTTAGCATGGAGGGTAAAATATCACAAAAAAACTATATGTCCTTTTGATAATTCATGTATTCAACTCGACCCTCGATGATCAAGGTGCTACCCCGCCGTCGGTTCCTCATTGCAGTTTTTATATGAAAAAGCTGAGGATCCGGCATCGGGATGTACTCCAAGTCTTACGAGGGCTTGATATTAATAAAGCTAGTGGGCCTGACGGAATACCTGCCCTGGTATTACAGAGGTGCGCTGCAGAAATAGCTCCAGTTTTGACAAAGCTTTTCAAAATGTCTCTGAAGTCTGGCTCTGTGCCCTCTGGTTGGAAAAAAGCGATCATTCACCCTATTCCAAAGAAGGGTGACCGCTCCAACCCAGCCAACTACCGCCCCATAGCGATCACATCAGTTCTGTCTAAGGTGATGGAACGTGTGATCAACGATAAACTGCTCACATACCTCGAGAAGAATAAAATTATAAACGACCGTCAATACGGATTCCGGCGGAACCGCTCTTGCGGTGATCTTCTCGCGTATGTGACGCATGTTTGGGGGCGGTGCCTGGAACGTTTCGTTGAGACCCAAACGGTTGCACTGGATATTTCCAAGGCCTTTGACCTGGTTTGGCACCGAGGGCTTGTCAACAAACTGTCTTCTTACGGACTTCCCGCATCCTTGTGTGCGTAGATTGCCGACTTTTTGAGGGAGAGGTCGATTCAGGCGGTTGCTGACGGTTTCACCTCTTCCTCGCATTCGATAAATGCTGGCGTCCCACAAGGATCGGTTCTCTCACCGACTTTGTTTCTGTTGCACATCAATGACCTCTTGTCATGTGCACCGATTCATTGTTACGCGGATGACAGTACAGTCCATGACAGCTTTTTGTTTGACAAGCCCCTAAAGGGCACACAAACTCCAATAGCTCGGAGGGCTTTGAAGCAAAGAATGGACGCTTACCTCGAGAGTGTTTTCTCTTGGGGTAAGAATAACCTCGTCGAATTTAATGTTTCAAAGACCCAATCATGTTTAATAACGTCTAAAAGGGATCGAAATGAAAATCTAGTCTCTTTCAACGGAAGCAATCTTCCGAACAGGCCCTCCATCGAAATGCTTGGTGTAACCCTAAGTGACCAGCTCAGGTACGGGGGCTCCATCGAAACCAGAGTTAAGTTAGCCTCTCAGAAACTGGGCGTACTGTACAGGGCCCGCAGATACTTTAATAGTACACAACTGCTAACCCTGTACAAATCGCAAGTGCGCCCCACGGTTGAATTTGGCAGCCACCTCTGGTCTGGAGCTCCAAAATACCTAAAAAAAACCCTTGACTCTGTGCAGAAACAGGCGGTCCGTTTGATAGATTCTCCCATCTTAACAGACGGACTGTAATCTTTAGAGCACAGGCGTCAGGTGGGAATGCTGTCCTTGTTCTACCGGTATTACAATGGAAGATGCTCCGAGGAACTAGCGTCATTGATCCCCTCGGCACCGGTGCATAGTCGGGAAACACGCCAAACACGCGCCCAACATTTGTACACGGTTGACATTAGTCACATGAGAACGGGTCGTTTCTATGACTCGTTCTTGAGTTCAACGGCTCGGCTGTGGAACGATTTGCCGGCCTCTGTGTTTCCTCCCTCCTACAACATGGGTCTCTTCAAGACCCGTGTTCACACCTTCCTTTCCTCAAAAAGACCCTCCACCCAGCATCTTCAAAGATGACATAGGCCCTGAGGGAAGTTATTTTCCTCAGGGCCTCCTGTGTGGAGTTAATGTAAAAAAAAAAAATAAATAAAAATAAAAATGGTGTGATAGAATTCTCCTCTACCCTCTATGGACATAATGGGAGAAATTTTTATTTATTTTTATGTGAATACTGCATAAGAGTCCTAACTGATCCCAACTGTCTGGAGCCAACAAGACTATGGCATCCTTATTGTAGTATGTTGTGAGGCTGAAGAAATAAACTTAATCCATAGTATGTGTAATTAAAGACATTTTTTTGACGACTTTATGTCCAGGTTAAATTCTTCCCGACAGGAAAAACTAAACCCTTCCACACACTTTTCCACAAATGATCATCTAGTCAATTCACGCTATGCAAGTGCACTATATAAGTATAATAAATACAAAACAATACAAGAGCAACATGTCAACCTACCAGAGATCAAATTTGAAAATAATTCACCGACTCCAGATATTTTCATATCGGGAGGGTTCGGCTTGATAGAACTCCTATTTGGATCGATAAATCCTACTAATCCCTCAATATAAATATTTAAAAAATCTTTCATAATCCTATGTATTTAAAATGATTGATTTTTGCATATTTATATATAAATTCTTTGACAAATCTAATAAGCCTAAATTTTGATTGAGTATAATGCCAGTAGCCGAAATAACAAATGGTAATATTTTTATAGTCTGAGATTGCCAAATTCTTTTAATCTCATTTCCTAAAAAATGTATGAGACGATGTATGAATGTGAGTGAGGCAAAGAGTGTGTGCCAAGACCGAGTTGTTTGGCGGTCTGTCCTCTCTGCCTACCCCTGCGGGTAAACGGCATGATGGTTAGTTAGTTAGGTATATTTTTTCAGAAACAGATTTTTGAATATTGTTATTGTAATTATTATTTTTTTATAAGCACCAGATTTAAATGTCCAGATTAAATTTTCCCCACAGGAAAAACTAAACCCTTTCACAAACTTCCTCAAATGATCATCTAGTCAATCCAAGCTATGCAATTGCACTATAAACTATAATAAATACAAAACAATACAAGAACAACATGTCAACCTACCAGAGACCAAATGGGAAAATAATTCACCGACTCCAGATGTTTTCATATCAGAGGGTTCGGCTCGGTAGAACTCCTATTTGGATCGATAAATCCTACTAATCCCTCAATATAAATATTTAAAAATCTTTCGTAATCCTACATGACATGTATTTAAAATTATTGATTTTTGCATATTTATATATAAACTCTTTGACAAATCTAATAAACCTAAAATTTGAATAAGAGAGCTAGGTATAATGCCAGTAGCCGAAATAACAAATGGTAATATTTTTATAGTCTAATAATGCCAAATTCTTTTAATCTCATTTCCTAAATCTGTATATTTTCTTATTTTTTCAGAAACAAATTTTTGAATATTGTTATTATTATTTTTACGCACCAGATTTAAATGTCCGGGTTAAATTTTCCCCACAGGAAAAACTAAACCCTTTCACACACTTCCTCAAATGATCATCTAGTCAATCCACGCTATGCAATTGCACTATATAAGTATCATAAATACAAAACAATACAAGAACAACATGTCAACCTACCAGAGACTAAAATGGGAAAATAATTTACCGACTCCAGATATTTTCATATCAGAGGGTTCGGCTCTATGGAACTCCTAATTGGACCTATAAATCCTACTGATCCCTCAATATAAATATTATTATTGTCAACACTCGTTGACCATGCTCGCAAATATTGATAACTGACCATTGATGACGGATTTGGTCAATTTTTGGAATTCACTCACACTTCAATATTATCCTTATAACTAATATTACACACTTTCAAAATTATCGTCGGGGCAAGTTAAGTTCTCTCTTGAGGCGATTTTTCGCAAAAACAGCGCTATATAAGTTGTCCAAATTTATTATTATTATTATTAAGTAATATTGGAATGTGAAGAGGATGAAGAGACTCCAATTCACTTATGGTGCCAATGTCCTGCCCTGGTGGGAACTAGGCTCAGATACCTG
This sequence comes from Limnephilus rhombicus, assembly GCA_929108145.2. Classification (NCBI taxonomy): domain Eukaryota; kingdom Metazoa; phylum Arthropoda; class Insecta; order Trichoptera; family Limnephilidae; genus Limnephilus; species Limnephilus rhombicus. Next base: position 36,256,643 of record OV815273.1, on the reverse strand, counting down.
GGGAGACATGTTGTAGAACCAGAAGACCTAGCCACATATCCAATAACAACTCTGGTGAACTTTATTTAAGGGACTGGGTTATTGTTAGGATTGAGGTAAAATGGGAGAAAGTACAATGGGCCCATGGCCTAAGTACTCACGGGAACTAATGGTAAACCGTCTCCGCTTTAAAAAAAAAAAAAGTAATATTGGTAGGGGTCTACGGAGTCATCACGGTGAGGTGTGTGAGATATTTAGTTATTATTATTATTATACAGGGTGTTTGGGGGTAAAGTGCATTAACTTCGGGAGGTGATTCTACATGATGGTAGGAGTAAAAAAGATTAACAACTTTTTCCGAAATTATAACTTTTTTTTCCCATGCAAAAAGACGTACCTACTAAAAATCCTTAGTGTGAGGTACGATCTTACTTGCTGAAAGCCTGCCGGGCGCCCGACTCGATTGTGATTGGCCCGTATCTTAAAAGCGGAAAATAATAAATCTGGCCGCACACGCCGGACTAATTTTATCTTTTTACTTCAAAACTACCCCTAAAAGTTGGAATTTGGAAAAAAGTTATTTTTCTTTTTTAATTGTACTATCATGTAGAATCACCCCCTGAAGTTAATGCACTTTACCCCCGGACACCCTGTATATACCATTATTACTTGGTAATACCTATTCATTATGAACACAATAACTCTGGATCAATATTTTTATTGTAATCTTTACATAGTATAAAATAAAGTCGCTCCCACTGTCTGTGCGCTTAGATCTTTTAAACTACTCAACGGATTTTCATGCGGTTTTCACCAATAGATTGAGTGATTCACTAGGAAGATTTTTAGGTATATAATTTGTCAAGGTTTTGTGTAAATTGATTGAAATAAATAAATAAAGGGAGTGGGCTGGCAAGCGGGCTGGCATGCGGACAGTGTGAATTTGATTTAACGGGTAGCATTGGTTATAAAGGTTGGGTAATGGCGTGGCGTTGTGTTTCGTTAGCCACAGCAACGTGTGTCCGGGTCTGCTAGTATATGATAATTTCATTTAATTTCTGATCACAAAAAAATTATGTAGATACTTACCATTCTTAAATTCTTTAGATTTATTCTGAATATCTATCATCTTGATATATTAGTGACCCTTTAGTAATAGTAAAACGGTGAAAGTAACACAATTTTCACAAATATTAAAAAATAACAAAACTTTTTATAACAAAAATATAACCTATATAACCGAAAACTTTAAACAGCGTAAAAACATTTTATAACAAACTTGCATTAGGAAATATAAACTGAAGTGAGGAGGAGTGAAATTCAAGAGTAATATTTTCGAAAAAATTGACAGTTATTAGATGTTGGAGGGAAAATTCGGATTCGGAAGGCTTTTCAGAGCTTTTCGGTTTCGCAAATAAGTCGAATTGTCGAAAACGACTGCGAACTGCGACGAAAACACTAACCACACACAAGATTCCATAGATTGATGCACGTGGAAATATAACTTAGGGATGTGTATTTTCAAATTCGAACTCAAAGTCATCATCAGTCAAAAATCATCGTCTCTCAACTACGTATTTCTCGTTTTTTTTAAAGTGAAAACTTCTTTAGCACTGCCGTGATTTGAAACTCGATGAAACGAAAAATTGTGACATCCAAAAGAGATAAACACATACATCTACAGTTAGCTTGCGAGAGAGTGAGATATTATAATCGGTTTCCTCTTTGTGTGGTGCTTCGTAGCCTATTGGTATCCTCTTTGTGCGGTGCTTCATAGCCTCCCCACTCTTGTCTACTTTATTTTTCTGAAGGTTTCTCTTCTACCGCGTGTGAATTGCATGATCTGATAATTTTTTTAAATTTAAACAAAAAAAACTCCAAGCAAATATATATATTTTTTTAGAACCTACATATTTGCAATATTTTTTCACTATCGATTATTTTTATAATCTTAAACCTTCTAATGAATAACAATAAAATATTTTTTCAGTTGAAGTTAAAACCTTATTACTTTGAATCAACAACTCGTATAAAAAAACAACGTTAAAAATTTTTCGATAATTATAATGTAATAATAATCGGTACTGCCCCATCATTACTACATATAAATTATAGATGAATTATAGTCTATGGTATAAGCAAAACTGTTTACGAAACCGAAAGTACCGAAACGAAACGTCAAATAATTTCCGACGGCCACCGGCAGTTTAATGTACATATATTTGTGACGGCGACAGTAGAAGCAAGAATCATTCGGATTTATCAAAACGATGACCGATATTCCAGAAAAAATAAGGAAAACGTAAAAGAATTTTGGAGCTTGTTTTTAATCTGAATTTATTTTATAAAGTTATTCACAATGCCAGGACAGTATGAGGAGGAACGTACATGGGAAGGCGGCGACATGGTTGATTATGAGGTCTGTATAGACAGTATTATTTTGGTAAATATTCGGAACAAACGTCAACGGTTATGTAACGGGATTGTGTATGTTATCTTTACTTTAAAAAACAGCCTACATTTTTGAATGGTTTGTTTGGCTACGCAGGGTTTGTGTAGCGGGCTTGTGTATATTATCTTAATTTTAAAAGTTTTATCAAAAAAAGTGCGTTGACGTTTGTTCCGAACTGCAAACAGAGTGATTTGACAGTGTGAAAGCAAATTTTCAATTTACGTAAATAAAATTAAAAATGTAACATTTTCAACCTCCCCCAATGCAAATAGTTGTCTTTTATGGTAATTAAGAAGAATCTAAAAGTTTTATAAAAAAAAGTGCGTATTAACCGTTGACGTTTGTTCCGAACAATTACCATTATTTTTTCTCTATTATAATAATATGTATTTTTAGTTACATTTGTAAACATTTACCAAAAATAATTCACATTTAATTGTTTTTTTGGTAAATATTTCCCTATCGAGTCCACGCTCAAAACACACTTTAAAAAATTAAAACAAATTGTACTAGGTAGATAATGGTTAGTAATAAGTAATTCAGTAACCGGAATTGAAAAATGTTGCATTTTAATGTTTTTTTTTTTTAATTTAAAAAACGCGAAATGTTATTTTTCAAGGACCGCCATGTTAAAATTACGACAATGAAATACGCATTTTTAAAAGAAAAAATCACTTATTGTCAGTCAGACAATAATAAGTACGAATTGCAATCTTCGGAAATGATAAATAATGCATATTAATCATTATTTTGTCCGGTTTCATAAACATGACAAATCACGCGAGACGTTTGCCGTCGTAATTAACAACATGGCGTTCCTTGAGAAATGACATTTCGCGTTTTAAAAGATGCAAAATAACCATTAAAATGCAACGTTTTTCAATTCCGGTTACTGAATTATTACTAACTGTAATCTACTAGTACAATTTGTTTTAATTTTTTAAAGTGTGTTTTGAGCGTGGACTCGATAGGGAAATATTTACCTTTTTTTTCTAAAATAAAATAACACCTAAAGATTGAATCAATCTAAACCAGATTCATTTCTACATTCGTAAATAATTCACGGTTTGATAATTAAATAAGCGTGTTAAATTTCAGGACGATGGAACAGAAGAGTCCCTTGAAAACCCGGTGGAAGTCCTGAAGGAATGTCTGGAGAAGTTCACAACTCCAGACTACATCATGGAGCCGGGGATCTTCACCCAGCTAAAGAGGTATTTCCAGGCAGGAGGAAACCCGGAACAAGTCATTGAACAGCTCTCACATAACTACAGCGCCGTTGCTCAGATGGCTAACTTGCTGGCTGAGTGGCTTATCTTGGGAGGTAATTTTTCTTAGTTTTTAGATACATAAACAATTTTGTAACTTTTTTAACCCATTCCATCCGAGCCACCATAACTTAACGGCGGCTATGTCAGAAGGCCTACCCTCCAAGCCGCCATAATTTAGGGCTCCCGAAAGCTTGTTTTTTTTTTTTTTTAAGTAAAAAGTAGTATGCATTGACATCTTACGGTTTTTTTGAGAAGGTTAAAATTAGTCAATAAACCAGGACAAGTTAGCACCAAAATTAATTCATTTGCTAAATTCAATATTGTTTATGCATTAAACCGCTTACTCGTTAATACGGAATATTTTTTATTTAAACAGTTAGATTTAGCTTTATTATTACGAAAACTGAGTATTTATGTCGGGGGAGACCAAAAAACTTGCAAAAAATATGCATTTAACATTTTAATTTTTTTTAAATTAATTCACTCACGCGGTAAACGCCATTGTCTATTCATCGTTTTTATTTTAACATTTCATAGACAATGCTGCCAATCATAGAAAAAATATTTTTACGTAAAACAAAGTGAATGCATTATTGACAAGTTTGTACCTACCAGTTTGTACCTGTATTTATAACAGTAGAACATGAAAACAAATGTATTAGAATAATTACACAAACCCGCTAGACAAACCCTGCTTTGCCAAACAAACCATTCAAAACCTGGGATTTTTTTTTAAATTATGATGTAATGCGAGTTTATTTTAGAGAATTTATTTTATAAATTGGTACTTCCGAGAAATGTCATATTTGATTGTCTATTAGTTAAAAAAGGAACATTCCGTATTATCCGTGCATCAAACTTGGACAACACAAACGTTCCGTATTATCCGTGAGGTGGACTAACTGCATATTTACCAATTCAATTTCAGATGGGATGGGTTAACTTTGAATGCCAGCATATCTTTAATAACTCATATAGGTCTCATAGAAATCGCTGTATCCCTTAGGGAACGTACCCATACTACGTGACCAACTTTTTGCAATTTTTAACCCCCCCCTCCCCCCCTCGGTGACCAAAAACCTAAGCCCGCCGCCGCTCATTTGTACCAAGCGTGACATTTTGAAGACCCCCCCCCCTGAACGTGTCACGTAGTATGGGTACGTTCCCTTATTATTATGGTGGGAAATATGTTGTTATGTCTCGTTGTTCAATGACTCAACACATTCATCTACAATCAGAGCTCGAACTAAACCTCTCCCTGCCATCTGCAAAAATTTTCGCTCTCTCTCAGAGCTTCAAATTATCAAAAATGATCTTCTTCCTTTGTACAAATTAAAATATAGTCACGTCACCCTATCCCCAACGATTTTAGAAGGGATCGGCATCCTTAAAAGTCATTCCAATCTCCCAGCCCATACTGTCAATAATATGTTCAATGACATTATTTCTTCTAAATGGCCCAACTCTTCTCTTTTATTTACTGATGGCTCCAAATCTCCGGACTCTCCTAACTGTGGTATTGGTATTAACGTTTACCACAATAATTCTAATGAAAGAATATTTTATTCAATTTCAAACCAATTTTCAATATTTTCTGCCGAGTGCATTGCGATTATTGAATCTCTCAAATATATAATAAAAAATAATTTTGAACATTCTCTTGTTCTCTCTGACTCTCTCAGTTCCCTCCAAAAACTTAAATCCAGTCCTCTTCTTCATCCTGATGATCACTTTGTATGTCTTATTCGAGTACTGATAACCTCCATTCAAAGCTCTGGAAAAACTGTCACTCTGATTTGGATTCCTGGACATGTTGGCATAGTGGGTAACGATATTGCTGATTCCTTGGCAAAACAAGGAGCGTCTAACCCTACCGTTACCCTCGTAAACCATATTTCCCTGTCTGATATTTTTTCCATCATCAAAGATAGATCCCGCAATGTTTGGACAGAGTATTGGAACATTGCTAGTCAATCCAGGGGTGCCCGCTACGCCTCAATACAAAAGACTATCCCATCAAAACCGTGGTTTCAAAAATTCCTCCATTTTTCCAAAAAATAAATTTCCTTACTTATTCGAATGAGAATCGGACATTGTTCCGTTCCTTCTCACCTTTTTAAAATTCATGTGCTTGACTCCCCTGATTGTACGTTCTGTGGTCTAGATGTGGGAACTTTAGATCACATATTTTTTGGTTGTCCCTCTCTAAATAAATATCTTCTATCAAGCATTATCTAAAATTGCCTCCCCTCCATTCAACATTTCGTCTCTTCTAAGTCTGAACTTGACTCCAATCTTCCATATAATTCTGAAATTTGCTCATTTAAATAAAATTAATATATAAATTCACCTTTCCTTTCTCTATAATTTTAAATGATGGCCTAGAACACCCTTGAAGGGTGAAAGCCAGAAATAATTGAAAGAAAAAAAAAAAGAATTATATGTTTATTTCAAATTATAAAATTTGAATGCTTACTTTGTCATCTTTCTAAAACAGTTTTTAGTTTTCGGATGCGTTCATAAATATTCCACTTATTTGGATTTTATTGCAAAGCGGAAATGCTTTGACCCTCTGATAAAATATGGTCGAGGCCCGATGGGTTAAGGATATGTTTAAAAAATCTTTTATCTTAATATAACTAGCTATTCTGGGGAAACTACATATGGTAGATTATATACTATTTTTGTATTTACATATTTATGTAAACAAATTATCTGGTAAAACGGTACAATTTATAAAACATAATTTTTCAAAAAACAAGTAAGTTGTGATGAAAATAGAATCAGATGGTGCACAGCAAAAATTTTGCTTTGGCACGCCAAGTGTTCAGTTTCAGTGCCGGCAACCCGGGCGTTTATTTTTTTTTTCATTTATGTACATAGTTTTCTTTTACCCACCACTCTAGACAAAGTCTGTTCCGAGCCAGGTAAATAACATTTTATATTTATTAAAAAAGATATGAATCAAGGCAGATAATATAAAAAAATAAAAATAATAATAAAAAATAATGTGAAAAACAGTACAATCTCATTAATCCGGCACTTCAATAGACCGATACGTCCAATAATCCGGCGCCCTCCGCCCGCGCCTCCCTCGCCCCTCTACGCCTATGCGCTCCATCGCCGCGTCGTCGTCTAACAGTCTAACCTCAAAACTTATCTCATGTGCATGTGCGTACGTATTTACCTGTTGTTTTGAAGTGTGAATAGTGTGTATATTGTCTTTATGAAATGCTTTGTTTTATTTATTATGATTTTTTCTCTATAATCCAGTAATCCAAACATTCCAATAATCCGGCACCCTCTGGTTTTTAATAGTGCCGGATTAGTGAGATTGTACTGTATATGCTTATCTGTATCATGCCTATGCCTACTATGCTTATATGATTAAAAAAAACGAGTGTCCTTGTGACTGAAGTAAAACTTCACTAACTTATATCTCCCTCTCACCTTCCGTTCGCCTCGCCTGACCGTTCGCCTCGCCTGACTGTTCGTCTCGCCCGATCGCACTTTTCATAATGCTCTCGTCATGCATTTACCAGCTCACTCCCCAAGTCAAGCGTGCGTAAAGAAGTTTTACTTCAAAAAATTTATATTAAAAGTTAAACCAACCATTTGATTTTTTCCCAAATTTTTTAAATCTATTTTTATTGTTTTATTAGTTATTTTAGAGTCCCTGCTGTTGCACTCATGTCTAATTTTGCAATAAGTCAATCCTTTCTTATGTTCAAATGAGAATTCAATCGAGCTCTAAATTGATTTATTTGTAGCATCGTTTTGTACATCTTGATATGCTTGTAACACCAATGAAATGCTGTAGAAGTTTATTAGGTATAGTTAAATGTTAAATTTGTATTTTTTATATCACCTGTGAAATCCTGTAAATATGCGCCTGTTACTAATCGGGAATGAGTATGTCTAACTGACAAATTAATTTTGATAAATAGTTAATACGTTGACATTTTCTGCATTATGATTTCATTTACAAAGTTGTGTTTATGAATAAATAATTATTTCTAGG